>CM034147.1:947134945-947734945 GCA_019776745.2 Taxus chinensis
TGTCAAAAGGAGTGGGGTACCTTCCTCTTGTGCAACAAGAGTGGTAGAAGGGGAAGTATGGGAAATAGATAGATTAGATAACATTCATTCGCAGTCTTGTAGGGATGTGGTATAAGCAGACTCATCGATGGGAAGAGGAGTCTGGGCAGTTAACTCCCTTATGGGTAAAGGAATGATTTCGCTTTGGTTCGATGGTGGTAAAGGAGGTTCGGGCTCCTGTGTTAGTGAAGAGGCTTGATTCAAAATTTTCTCGATAGAGGCTTTGGGCTGGGTATCAAAGACTGCATGGATCTCATGAACACTCTCTTTGGCTAAGATATCCTAGTTTGTGTTACTATTGGAAGAGTGATTCGGGAATGGTTTGTTGAAGATTTTCAAATTTTGGTTGGCAGGGGCATTAGGATTATCGAGGGCTATATCCCCTGCGTCAACCATTTCCTGCACTATGTTTTTCAACATCTTACAGTTCTCATGATTGTGTCCCTTCACGCGGTGGAAGTTACAGAAGTCATTTTCTTTGTACCAGGAAGGTATGGCACGAGTGGAATCAAACCCGGAATGAGGTTTAACAGGAGGTAATGTAATGGCTCCTGCTTTGAGCAATTTTTCCAATATCACACCATATGTTTCTCCCAAGGGAGTGTAGTTGATGGGCTCAGCTTTGTACTTATAGGTAGTTTTTGGTTGGGCATTAGACGGTGTTTGAGATTTAACCATCACTGCGTGGACAGCTCCTTTTGATTTAGAAGAAGTGGACGCGTGAGGAGTGGTGGTATTTGGTTTATTGGTAGAATCAGGAGTTCGGAAATTGGGGTTTTAGTTGCGCAACCGCAATTTCTCTTCTTCTAAGGCTCAAATTTCTAGTTTCTGAGCCATGGTAAAGGCCTCATCAAATGTACGGAAAGTTTGAATTTGAAGAGTATGAGAAATGTGCTTAGCACATGTCCATGTGAAAAGTTTGATAAGTTCAGTCTGAGGCAAGGCATATGTAAGTTGGTTGATAAGGCCGCGCCATCGTCCGACGAAATCTACGATAGATTCCTCTTCGAATTGTCGAATGGCATAAAGGTCGGTGATGGATACTTTCTTAGCAATGTTAATGGAGAAGTGATCCAAGAAAGATTGGGCTAGTTGGTTAAAAGAGAAGATTGAGTGCTGGGTTAAAGCACTGTACCACTCCAAGGCGGGGCCTGATAAGGACATGGGAAATGTGTGGAGTAGCAGGGCATCATCATGGGAAATCAAATAACAAGCATGTCTAAATGATCGCAAGTGCTGTTGAGGATCCTCTTTACTATTAAAACGAATAAATTTCGGCAACTCCCATTGAGGAGGATATGAATGGAGGGGGACAGAAGGGTGAATGGGCTCCCGACAAACTTGCTCGTATGTCAAGGCGCTACGACTTCCTGACACAGAAGCCTCCAGATTTTGCATTTTGTCCATCATTTGTTTAATTAGATCAGTAGTTGGATGAGATGATGGTGTGGTTGTGGTAAATGGAGGCATATTGGGCCAAGGACCACCGCTAGATCCTGGTGGGGTTAAGTGTTGATAGGGTGTGGAGGATGAATATGTTGAGGTAACTGAATAGGGAAGTCCCATATAGAATGTTGAGGTCACTGGATACGTGTATGGGAATGAAAAGGTAGGCGGAGCTTGAGAAGGAAAGCTCGTGTGGATAGGTGGCAGAGAGCAAGTCATGAATGGAGTAGTTTGCAAGAGAGATGAGGTAGGGGGAGTCGGTGGTAATGATATGTGGGGTCCAAGATTAGCCAAAGAAAAGCCAATCTGAGTCGTATGAACCTCTTAAGTTGTCGGATTGGGAGACGGGGCTAGAGATGCAGGAAGCAAGGTGGTATTATCAGGCGGAGTGGGAGCTAAATGAGCAGCTATACTAATAGGCATACCAACAAGGAGATGACCATCAGGCGTACGGTCAGGGATATGGGACAAATAGTATTGTACAGCGCTAGAATTAGCATCTAGAAACTTGGCAAAGTCCTTGTCTCCTACAGGAATTTGGGGGATCTCACTGGTGTCTATAGGATTCCGCACAGAATGTGAAGGGGGTGATTCAGGTAAAGAAACAGAGCAATAACAACCATGGACAGGTGTTGACAGCAGGGTTTCAATCTATCCGGAACAGAAACAACGTTAGAATGGTGAAATTGGCAGGTTGCTGGTTTGTCAGGGGTTGTAGAAGACAGTAACCGATATCGGTCTAGTATCCGATGTCGGTTATACTATAGCCGACGTCGGTCAAGTAACCGATGTCAGTGTAAGAAGTCTGGGTTAACAAGATATAAAAGGCTGCTAATTTGATTTTTAACAATGTTTAGTATACGTGTCCAATTATTGATCACAGAAGACAGAGTATGAGAAATAAAACAGAACTAAAAACAAGCAAGATGCACACACAAATCCAGAGATTAACCCTAGGGTTAATTTTAATTATCGTGGGCTTATGCCTTTAGACGTAGAATGATGTGAGAATCCCAAACAAGAGACTTAGGGGAAATGTCAAGTTGTTTTGGCTTATAAGGTTACCTCAATCGGGCGGAGGAATACCGCGGAAAAAAAAAGGGGATGTTTGAGCTATTGTGTTAATTGTGAAGTGATTCGGTATGTGTTGTGCAGTGAATGTAATATTAATTTCCTGTCAATACCGTGGATATCACCCCCACGTGTACGACCTGTTACTTAATCTACGTTCACTAGAATTGAAGAACAAAAAGCAGGAATGCAATGCACGTGTTTTAAACCCAAATCGAAAATTATGTTCGATGAAGCAAGAGAGATGACTTTTACTAATGCGAAACTAGGAAAGCAAGAAAATTTCTTTATGAAATATATAACAAAAGCATCAATAGCAAGTATGCTTCCTAAAATGAAAATAAGCAAGAGAAATAGAAACCTAAGATGGGTCCCACCGGGCGTGCCAAAATGTTTCACTCGCAATGATTCGTTCCTTTTAGAAACAGATAAGGTTAG
This sequence comes from Taxus chinensis, assembly GCA_019776745.2. Classification (NCBI taxonomy): domain Eukaryota; kingdom Viridiplantae; phylum Streptophyta; class Pinopsida; order Cupressales; family Taxaceae; genus Taxus; species Taxus chinensis. Next base: position 947,137,940 of record CM034147.1, read on the forward strand.
GGGCTAGGAGGAATACCTGTAGAATGTAGAGATGGTGTGTGCGTACCGTAGAGAAAGATCAGGCTGATTACGAAGAACTCCTTTTTGTCTTGGAAGGACTACCTGTAAATAAGAACACGACCACAAGATTTTGATTAGACAATAAATGAGGAAATTGCCTTGGGCCCAGGAAATATAAAACTTCCTTTCGAAGGTGGTCAGTTTCCCTGCTAATATGAATTAACACAAAAGACTATAAAATATCAATTAAGTTGCTTCATTGAACTGGGTAGGGGAAAGGCTAGTTTTCTGGTTTTGATCAGAGGAACCGATGGTAGTTTACTGGTAACCGATGCCGATTACTGATAACCGATACTGGTGGGTTCTAGGATCAGTAGGTTAGTTGCTTTGTGGGGTAGTTGTGTTGTTTGTAAGGCTGTATATAGGTGGTATTAGGAAATGAGGTGATGAGAGGTAGATGAATGATAGCTAGATGTAATATATTGCTGGGTAGTGGGTCCAGAAATGGATTTATGAGGACTGAGATGCAAGAAGTATAAGAAATGTTATAACAGAGGACATGCAAGATGTGACTTACTGGTTTTGACGAAGATGCAAGCTGATCTCCTTTGCTGTAAACACTTCTGGTATTTCCACTCGTCTCTGCTCGGTTAAGTGAAGATCTGGTCTCTGTTCCTCGCTCCCAATACTCTCTGTTGATCCAAAAATCCTTTTCTTTTGATCCAAAATGAAATTCCGATCCATTGTTTTGGTTTGGGGAGCCCATTTACAGGGAACCGATGGCGGTTGCGTAACCGACGGCGGTCGAGTAGGAACTGGCATCGGTAAGGAAAAATTAGGCTATTTTTAGTAAAATAGCCCACCTTCCCTGATTTTCTCCCGAGAGATCAGTTGCGGGCTTGGTCAAGTGGCTAGAAGGTCGGTTTTGGGTGCAAGAAAGGAGGTCATTAGTTATGGGTGTAGAGTGTGGACCAAGTTATGGGTCTTAATTAGGTTAGTTTTATGGTTAGGGATAGGTCATGATGAAGTGGCAAAGTGAGGTGGTAGGTAAGGTGATGGTGGATTTATCAATTACAAGGCAATTAATAAATAATTGTGTAAGGTTTAGGTGATGAGGTTATATTGTGAGATGAGATGCGGGTCACAAGGGGGTCGTAAAACACGAATTTGGTGTCTACATTAGCCCCTTATTGTCGTGTAGCTTGTTTTGTAAAGCTGCGCAGACAATAATATGAAGTGGTTTCTCTTGTTAAGGATATAGGTAATCCCCCTCAAATCTATCATAGATTGAGGTGAAGGGGGAAATTAGGGATAGGGTTGATAAAGGGTACATGTTGTAGAGAGGATGGTAAGGTGGTGTGGTAGGTACAAGGAAGCAAACACATGTTGAAATGCAATAGTACGACTAGGGTACATGATTTGACGAGCAAACCAGCAATGTATAGGCAAAGGTCGATAGTTTATCCAAACAAGGGTGATATAATCCTGGTATCCAAGGCATAGGAAGTAGCTCTAGGGTATATAACAGGTAAGGTACATGAACACGCTTAGGTATGTTCGGCTAGTACCAAATGGGTTGGTTTGGTTGAGATAAACGTCACGGTCTAGGTCTAGGCAAAGTTGGTCCGATAGATCAAGTCAAGGACCCTAATCATGCTAAAACACGAACAGGTGAGCTCGATTGAGCAAAAGGTACACAGGATGGATGGATAAAATAAAACGTTGATGATGTTGGGCGATGGTAATCGAAGTGATACGGTCGTGGGTCGGGCCAAATGGTTGGGGTGCGGCGTTGGGTCGGGCCAAATGGGTAGGTTGAGGCCTTAGGTCGGGCCGGATGGTTAGGGTGAGGCCTTGGGTCGGGCCGAATACGTATGTTGAGGCCTTGGGTCGGGCTGAATAGGTAGCTTGAGGCCTTGGGTCGGGCCAAATAGGTTGGGGTGAGGCCTTGGGTCGAGGCCGAATAGGTAGGTTGAGGCCTTGGGTCGGGACGGATAGGTAGGTTGAGGCCTTGGGTCGGGCCAAATGGTTAGGGCGAGGCCTTGGGTCAGGCCAAATGGGTAGGTAGGGTGAGGCCTTGGGTCGGGTCAAATAGGTTAGGGTAAGGCCTTAGGTCGGGCCAAATGGGTGGGGTGAGGCCTTGGGTCGGGCTGAATAGGTAGGTTGAGGCCTTGGGTCATGCCGAATAGGTAGGGCAAGGCCTTGGGTCAGGCCAAATAGGTAGGTTGAGGCCTTGGGTCAGGCCGAATAGGTAGGTTGATGTGTGTTATTTGGGAGATGATGGAAAGGAACGTGATGTTTGCATGGGCACCTGCATATTTGGCGGAGCTATACAGGGGTTTATGGGCTTGTAGGTGAAATCACAGAATGACACTGGATTGTTCATACTTATTACACTGTTGGGCCTATGAGCACATTGTTTGTGTGCGACCAGTAGGCCGATCCATCCAGTCAGGAGAAACTGGAGTACAGAGGTTGGGATTCAGACAATGGGTCCAGACAGAACAGGAGGCAAGATCCCAGGCCGTGACAGATGACTTTGAGTATTATAGGCAGGTATGGGAGACAGTGACGATTGCGGATATCTATTGGCGGCCTTACGGAAACTATATGGTAACAGAGAATATAGCTGAGGAGTTGAGGGGTGTAGAGTGATTGAGGTGGATCGCAGGGCACATGGCCAGGTGAATATGAGAGGATTCCTATAAATCACGTGCAGTGACAATTTGGATTTGTGTAGGGACATACCGCAGGCTTATAAACCATATATGAGAATCGACGCCGAGGCAGCATTCTCACCTCCCCGGCCAACACCTCCAGAAGGGCCCGAGGAGGATAGCAGCCGATCGCAGTGTAATGGATGCCGGAATGACAGAGGCCTATAGGTTATGGTGGGTAGCAGAGCTACGAGGTGTACGCGATCGTCCTGACATAGCAGTGATTACAGCAGAGAGGGATTGGCTGCAGCATTTGGTTCAGCAGCTCCAAACGCAGGTGAATGAGACAAGAGGATTGTTAGCGGCTGCGGAGTCACGGGCGAAGAGACTAGAGGCTGGAGTCCTCCATGCGAGAGGGCGTATTCAGATGTTATAGGAGAGATTGGTAGATCAGTGGGTTGGTACCAATAGCCGTGGTACCTTTGAGGACAGAGAGGCCTGGCGAGAGGTGTCGACGATCACGATCATCACCTAGTTCGGGATGAGGCGTGAGGGTCTAAATAAATGTTAGCAAGGTATAAGAATAAATAAGGAGTGCCGACCTGCGTGTCGATGATAGAGAAGATGTATTTGTTTAACATCTAGATAAGACTGAATATGTATGTTGATTTGAGTTTTAATAATAAGAATGTTTTGCGTTGTGACTTTTTGGTGTTTTGAAAAAGGATAAAGAGGAATGTGATTAAATATAAATACAACAAAAATATTTATATTTACCACACATGATAGGTTATGGTAGGGGGTGGTCGAGCTAACCTTGGGAGACTTCATGTCTCCAAAGTGCTGCCTACATAGCCCATTGCACAAAGCAAGGAAGGCCCTCAGACCAATGTAGTTCTCCCTTAGGATCAGGGAGAGGCGAATTCAGGTAATTTGGTACGGTTTAGGCAATTGGTTGGTTGGTAAGAATATTGATATTAATATTGGTAAGGTAAGGTTGATGGTGTTGGTAATGAATTGGTGATGTTGTAAAAGGTATAAGGGAAGTGAAAGTGAGCCTACCCAAGTAGAAGGGAACCATGTCCTCATTAAGATCAACACACAATCCTAGATGTGAGGCAAAGAGGAAAGAGTGCTCCGTAGGTGAAAAGAGCTAAACAAACCACACAATGTAGAACAAGCTTGAAGCCCTAGGTACCATGCATAGACGAGAAGTCAATAGGTGAAAAGAGTTGTATGATCACAATATATCCGAGCATACATTACGTCCCTTGAGTTGAAACAAATGGTGAGGTGAGGTGGATGATATAGCTGAGGTACAGAGAACTTGTTACAAAGTGAGTGTTCTAACAAAAGAGAACCTACCCTAAATAGACAAGTCCATGACCCAAAAAGTTCTTTTTGAATGAGGCTTTTATTTGACTGAATATAGACTGATCGATGTGGGAAGTCTACAAGGGATATTGATTGTACTATTCTTGAGGTCTTCACAAAGCTGATCAATGCGAGAAGCTTCTGAGGAAAGGCTAACTATGTATAGCTGTCCTTCGGGGGAGCAGTCTATTTATAGTGGCAGATATGATTTTAGTGCATAGATGTCCTTCGGGGGGAGCAGTCTATTTATAGTAGTAGCAACAATATTTTAGCATATAGTTGTACTTCAAGGGAGCAGTCTATATTTAATTTAGATGAGCTAGATGTTCTTTTGGCGTGAAGCATCTAGTTTAGTAGGAAGTTTGACTCAAGAAAATCCCATAAGAATACGGCTTATTTTAATAATTTGAAGTCATGGACCAGACTAAAAAGGGGAAGGCATCATCAAGGGGAGGTGAGAATCAAACTATGTGATTTTGATTTTTATTTTGAGATATAGAAAACAAAGTGTATGTAGCGGTATATGAGCTCAAGGGACGAGCAGGCAGGTAGATAAGAAGTGATATAACACTAGATTCAACAATAGAATGGTCGAAGATGCAAGGTGTTAAGGGGTTTAGGCTCAGGTTTACCATTAAGCGAAGCTAAACGATAAGTGCCTGATCCATAGGTGTGAGTGATTATATAAGGCCCAATCCAATTGGGAGCAAATTTTCCATGTTTGCCCTTTTCTAGTTTGGTGACATGTTGATTCTCTTTGAGGACAAGATCACCAACCTTAAAGGTATGCTCATGAAGTCACTTATCATAATCACGCTTGATGCTTTTTTGATAGATTTGAAGGTGATCGAGAGCTGTAAGACGACGTTCGTCAAGAAGCTCCGATTGGGCTAACCGCTCTTGGCGGAAATCATCGTTGGTGAGAATATCCTGAAGAGATATTCTAAGGGAGGGTATTTGTATTTCGAGAGGCAAAACAGCCTCGGTACCGTATACCAAAGAAAAAGGTGTGGCATTAGTAGAGGTACGAATGCTAGTACGATAAGCCCAAAGGGCAAAGGGAATGTGATCGTGCCAATTTCTTCCGGATTCATTGACAACTTTCATGAGGATTTTGGTTAGGGTTTTATTAGAAGATTCAGCCTGACCATTGGCCTGCGGATAGTAAGGTGATGAGAAACTAAGTTTGATACCAAAGTTGTCACAAAGGTCTTGTAACAACTTGTTTTTTAAAAGATTTACCATTATCTGTTATTAGGCAATGAGGAATACCAAAACGACAGATAATGTGATGGTTAATGAATTCGACAATTTTTTTCTTTTTTGATTGAAATGAGTGGAATGGCCTCCACCCATTTTGTGTAATATTCGGTTTGCTGTGATTATCCAACAGTGACGTTGTGAAGAGGATCGGGTGAATCTCACCAATAAGGTCTAAACCCCATTGTGAGAAAGGCCAAAGATCTCGTGCGACCTGCAGCGGATGGCTAGGAGTATGTTGAAGGTTGGCATGTTGTTGACACATAACACAATGCTTAACATATTCATAACAGTCGTTATTGAGAGTAGGCCAATAATAACCTAGGCGAAGGATTCCTTTATCCACAGCAAGGCCACTAAAATGTCCACCACAAATCCCATCATGGACTTGTTGGATGGTATAGTTGACCTCCGCGCCGGTTAGACAACGAAGGAGGATGCCATCAAAGCCACGTTTATAGAGGAGTCCCCCCATGACAACATAACGAGAAATGCTTTTAAGAAAAGCACGTTTTCTAGTTACTAGTAAGGTCAGGTGGGAGAACAGAGATTGTAAGGTAGTCGTGAAATTGGTGGTACCAGGTATCCTGCGATTTAGTGGACACAAGTATTTATCATACAAACTACCGGGGGTTGAATAGGATGGGGCAAAAAGTTGTTGGACCACGACGAATAATGTCAGAGTCAGTTGGTGCAGGCGGGAATTTGTGAGGCCAAGCAAGCCATAGTATCCACAAATTTGTTAGTGGAGCGGGGAATGGTTTGGATAGAATAGTGAGTAAATAAGGCTAGAAGTGAGTCAAGGTAGTGTTTTTACTTCTGAAGTTCCTCATTTTTACATTGGTAGATGCCCATAACTTGATTGACTACCAATTGAGAGTCACCAAAGATATTGATAGATTTGATACCTAAGTGTAGCGTAACTTGGAGACCCAAAACAAGGGCCTCGTATTCCGCTGTATTATTAGTGCAGGGGAAATCTAGCCGGAATGAAAGAGGCATAGGTTCAGCATCAAGAGGGACGAGAACAACGTCGGCTCCTCCGCCGCACTGGCATTTAGATCCATCAAAGAAGAGGGTCATTTGATACGACTCTTCCCTGAGTGAAAGAGTGGCGATGAGTTCGTCAGGGAATGTAAAATTGGTAAATTGTTCCCCAGTTAAAGGGGCCTCCGTAAGTTGGTCTGCGAAGAGTTTGTCCTTTGATTGACTTCTGTTGTATAAAATCAAGGTCGAGGTCGGCGAGGAGCATGAGCCATCGAGCGATGCATTGGTTTAGATGTGGTTTGGGATACATATAATGAATGGGGTCTGTGTTGGTGATGACGAAAGTTTTGTGATTCAGGAGGTAATGATCGGAGTTTGGTGGCTACGAATGATAGGGCTAGGCACAATTTTTCTACATGTGTATACCTAGTCTCGTAATCCACAAGGGTACGACTTATATAATAAACGGCCTGTTATCAACATGCCGAGTCCCGATGTGCGAGCATAGCTCCTATAGCATGGTCAGTGGCGGAAATATAAAGGTAGAAAGGGCGGTCGTCCTGGGGTGGGATAAGCATGGGTGGCTGCAAGATATAAGTTTTGAGAGCTTCAAAAGCTTGGTGACACTCCTCACTGCATTGAAAGGAAACGTCCATTTTAAGAAGGTGATGAAAAGGGTGACATCAATCTGAGAGTTGGGAGATAAAACGCCGGATGGATTGTAAGTTTACCCTGCAAACTACGCAATTGTTTGAGGTTTTTGGGTGGGAGCATTTCTAGGATGGCTTTTACTTTAGATGGATTGACCTCAATGCCACGCAAAGAGACGATAAAGCCAAGAAGCTTTCCCCGAAAGGACACCAAAGACACATTTCTTTGGTTGAAGACGGACAGAATATTGTAACAGGCGATCAAAAATAATGGTTAAAACATCGAGATGTTCACTGCGATGTTTAGACTTGCCAAGAAGATCGTCGACGTAATCTTCAAGGATAGTGTGCGTAATGTCATGAAAAATGAATGTCATAGCCTGCTGATAGGTTGCACCAGCGTTCTTAAGGCCAAATGGCATGACACGATAACAGAAGGTTCCCCAAGGAGTTATGAAAGCGGTCTTATGTTGATCGGCAGGGGTCCGACCAAAATTTGATTGTATCTCTGAGAAGCCATCCATGAGAGAAAGCATTTCATGGCCCGCAGTGAGATCAACAAGTTGATCAATAATTGGGAGGGGGAAGTCATCCTTAGGGAAAGCGAGGTTAAGATCCCGGAAATCTGTGCATATCTGAAGTCCCCCCTGTCACTTTAGTGATAGGTACGATGTTAGAAATCCATTGATGGATAGTCAATAGGCAAGATGAAGGAAACAGAAAGAAGTCGTTGAAGCTCTTCTTTGACCAAGAGGGCAATGCGTGGATGCATTTTTATCAGTTTTTGTTTGATTGGTTTGGAATCGGGGTTTAGAGTGATGTTATGGACGGTAATGGTAGGATCAATTCCTGGCATGTTAGCGTAGGACCAAGTGAAAGCATGGTTGCGGGTACGGAGGAAAGGTAGTAAAGGCGGCTTGTTCTGATGTGTTAAGGGATTGTCTGATCTTCAGTATGTGAGGATCCTCCTCCGCGTGGATGTTGATTTCTATAGTAGATTCGTTCAGCATGGTTTGGGTTTCAGATGGTAAGGCTCGTTGAATATAAGAATCATCTACGTGCCAAGGTAAGTGAGGATGGAGTCGTCATCCTGACACTCAACAACATTAATCAAAGGCGAATCCTCTTCGATCATGTCTAGATACAGAAGGGGAAGAGAAGATGGGTCCTCATTATCGCGTTAATAAGTGAGAGGACCTATGAAGATAGCATTTATGAAAAAAAAAAGTTAGGAGGGATAGATTCAGGGTCTATAGATTCTGTGGGTGATGATGGCAAAGTGGGTGATGATGGTTTAGTAGGGGTGACGTCGTATTCTTCCAGAATACAGCTCACACGAGGTGTCTCCTGTGTAGGTGTTTCAGGAAAACCGAGACCACTGCGATCATTATGTTTGTGTGTGGTGATGGGGATGAGCGTATGTCGGCCTTGTTCATAAAGACCAAAACCAAAGGCTTTCCAAGCACAGCAAGTCAAGGAAAGTGAGGGCGAAACGACGATTTGTCAGGTATTGAAAATCAGATTGGAAGGGAACCACACCAAGAGGAGGTTCAGGGGTAATGGAAGATGCGTCAACACCCCCATATGTTAGGTTGGTGCGGGCAATGGGGTGGTCCGTAAGAGATTACTTCCCCCACATGATGGTCATAGTTAGGATGGGCATGTACCTGTCCGTACTCCTGTGGGGTATGGAAAGAACTAATGTTATATAGGCGATACTCCCCCAGCGTAAGGTGCTGAAAAACATCTACTAAGGGGTCTGCGGTTGGGATATTAGCTGCGAGAAGGGAAGTGGTTTTTGCGACGGCGGTTTCATTAGTTGAAGGCGTAGGTGCGATTGAGGTACATGGTTGAGGCATAGTTGAAGAAGATGGTTGGGTTGAATGAATGGGTTGGTTGGGGCAGTGGGTTGTTTGGTGAGAGAGGCAACGTGATTGGGTGTTAGAATGGAGGCAACAGGCAGGGCTTCATTAGGTAAGACCTCGATCCCCTGAAGAATTTCAATGAGAGCTTGTCGATGAGATTCAGAAGTCTGAATGAGATCATATAGTGTCATTTTTACAGGTGATTGGTGAAGTTGTTTAATCATGGCTCAATGGGCGGCTTCATTAGAGACAGGGTAAGCAGGTCCACGAATAACACTTTGGGTGGTGGTGCAATCGGGATGCTGGACGGAGAAGGAGAGGGCGCAGGTGTTGCTTACATTCACTTTCTCATTATTTTCTTCTCTCGCTCGAGTAGCAACCTAATCATATAATCTCGTAAACCTGAGATGAAAGGAATTGGTTTGGGATAAATGATTGTCTTCAAGAGGTGGGGTTGTAATAATGAGTAGATCGTGGTGAGGGGGGATAGATGGGTATAGGAGAGGGAATTGAAGCTAAAGGTCTCTCCCTTCGTAAGTTTGTCTTTCTTAACCTTCTATCTGGGAGAGGTGACTGACTGACGAGGATGGTTTTTAAAGCTTTATGCATCCCTCACATTCATGGTCCTAGTGTGCGGTGATACGGCAGATTCTGAAGACTCATCATAACCTATAGGTCCGAGGTTTAGACGGGTCATAAGGTCTAAAGTGGGGATTAGGGAAATGGTCGCATCTCTACAACTATAGCAAGGGATTTTTTGCGTAAGATCCTTTGAGTGGGTCCAAAATCAGAAGAGGATGAGGGTTATGAATGCGCGGGTTTTGGTAATGTTTGGGGTGGTTTTAGTTCGTATGGGTGGGGTGGGTTTAACCGAGGGGTGTTGATATTGTTTTTCACTAAACATGGTTCTTTGAGCAAGAGGCTACGTTGGGATGGTTAGATTGATGAGGGGCTACAGAATGACATGGTAGCGGGAAACACCACGGAGAAAGGGGAATGACAGAGAAAATAAATCCTTTGATGCATGGAGTTGTTTTAGGGTGGAGGGTGGACAGGATACGTGGTGATAATCGTGATATACCTTTGATACCTGTATTGGGTGCCCAAAAGGCGTAGACGTTTTGAAGAAAATGCAGGAGGGAGGTATGATTATATTGGTTTGCAAGTGGATTGGAAGGAATGAGGTGCATAATATGGAAGGTAGGTATGACGATGATGGTTTTGATTGGATAGAGGCACGGGTTGAGTGTGTATCCTGGTGGCGGGGCGCGGGCTTATTCTTGGACAAAATGTAGTCGCTAGGTGGGTGTGTGTGTTAGACTGGGGATGGGTAAGGTCCCAAGCGTAGGGGAAGATTTGGCTAAGTTAATAGAAGTTACGAGGCATTTGGTTAGAGTTGAGGGAGGGGGTGGATGAAGGTGAGAACATGGGCATTTTTAGCTTCGGTAAACACTTAGGGTATATGGTGGAGTTATCAGGATCGGTCATTTGCATATTGAGTAGAGTATGGGCCAATACTCAAACAGGTTCACATAGGATTTTGTCGATCCTATGGAGAATGACAAGTCTTCAGGCTTTTTGAAGTGTAAATTTGGTAGAAGAAAGGTGGGTTGTGATTCCAGTCACCTGTGGGTGTGATACAGTGAGAGATGAGGTACGGTAATCATAGAGTTAAGAGGGTCAACGGTTTGTTGAAAAGATGTAGGCGATGAAGAACTAATAGTAAGGAGGGCGGGTCAAGAGGGATCCGTGTCAAAAGGAGTGGTGAGCCTTCCTCTTGTGTAGCAAGAGTGGTAGAAGGGGAAGTATGGGAAATAGATAGATTAGATAACATCCGTTCGCAGTCTTGTAGGGATGTGGTATAAGCAGACTCATCGATGGGAAGAGGATTCTGGGCAGTTAACTCTTTTATGGGTAAAGGAATGATTTCGCTTTGGCTTGATGGTGGTAAAGGAGGTTCGGGCTCCTGTGTTAGTGAAGAGGCTTGATTCAAAATTTTCTCGATAGAGGCTTTTGGCTGGGTATCGAAGACTGCATGGATCTCATGAACACTCTCCTCGGCTAAGATATCCTGGTTTGATGTTACTGTTGGACGAGTGATTCGGGAATGGTTTGTTGAAAATTTTCAAATTTCGGTTAGCAGGGGCGTTAGGATTATCGAGGGCTATATCCCCCGCATCAACCATTTCCTGCACTATGTTTTTCAACATCTTGCAGTTCTCATGACTGTGTCCCTTCACGCGGTGGAAGTTACAGAAGTCATTTTCTTTGTACCAGGAAGGTATGGCGCGAGTGGAATCAAACCCGGAATGAGGTTTAACAGGAGGTAAGGTAATGGCTCCTGCTTTGAGCAATTTTTCCAATATCACACCATATGTTTCTCCCAAGGGAGTGTAGTTGATGGGCTCTGCTTTGTACTTATAGGTGGTTTTTGGTGGGGTATTAGACGGTGGTTGGGATTTGACCATCACCACGTGGACAGCTCCTTTTGATTTAGAAGAAGTGGACGCGTGAGGAGTGGTGGTATTTGGTTTATTGGTAGAATCAGGAGTTCGGAAATTGGGGTTATTGTTGCGCAACCGCAATTTCTCTTCTTCTAAGGCTCGAATTTCTAATTTTCCAAGCCATAGTAAAGGCCTCTTCGAATGTACGGAAAGTTTGAATTTGGAGGGTAGGGGAGATGTGCTTAGCACATGTCCCCATGAAAAGTTCGATAAGTTTGGTTTGAGGCAAGGCATACGTAAGTTGGTTGATAAGGCCCCGCCATCGTCCAACGAAATCTGTGATAGATTCGTCCTCAAATTGTCGGATGGCATAAAGGTCGGTGATAGATACTTTCTTAGCAATGTTAATGGAGAAATGATCCAAGAAAGATTGGGCTAGTTGGTTAAAAGAGAAGATCGAGTGCTGGGTTAAAGCACTGTACCACTCCAAGGCGGGTCCTGATAAGGACATGGGGAAGGTGCGGAGTAACAAGGCGTCATCATGGGCAATCAAATAACAAGCATGTCTAAATGATCGCAAGTGTTGTTGAGGATCCTCTTTACTATTAAAACGAGTAAATTTCGGCAACTCCCATTGAGGAGGATATGAATGAAGGGGGACAGAAGGGTGAATGGGCTCCCGACAAACTTGCTCGTATGTCAAGGCGCTACGACTTCCCGAAACAGAAGCCTCCAGATTTTGCATTTTGTCCATCATTTGTTTAATTAGATCAGTAGTTGGATGAGATGATGGTGTGGATTGTGGTAAACGGAGGCAAATCGGGCCAAGGACCACCGCTAGATCCTGGTGGAGTTAAGTGTTGATAAGGTGTGGAGGATGAATATGTTGAGGCAACTGAATAGGGATGTCCCATATAGGATGTTGAGGTCACTGGATACGTGTATGGGAATGAAAAGGTAGGCGGAGCTTGAGAAGGAAAGCTCGTGTGGATAGGTGGCAGAGAGCAAGTCATGAATGGAGTAGTCTGCAAGAGAGATGAGGTAGGGGCAGTTGGTGGTAACGATACGTGGGGTCCAAGATTAACCAAAGGAAAGCTAATCTGGGTCGTATGAACCTCTGAAGCTGTCGGATTGGGAGACGGGGCTAGAGATGCAGGAAGCAAGGCGGTATTATCAGGCGGAGTGGGAGCTAAATGAGCAGCTATACTAATAGGCATACCAACAAGGAGCTGACCATCAGGCGTACGGTCAGGGGTATGAGACAAATAGTATTGTACAGCGCTGGAATTAGCATCCAGAAACTTGGCAAAGTCCTTGTCTCCTACAGGAATTTGGGGGATCTCACTGGTATCAGTAGGATTCCCCACAGAAGGTGAAGGGGGTGATTCAGGAAAAGAAACAGTAGCAAGCATGTGAAACCATGGCGGCGGCTTGTTTTCGAGTGATAACAACCATGGACAGCAGTTCACAGTAAGGTTTCAATCTATCCTGGAATAAGAAACAGACCACAAGAATGATGAAATTGGCAAGTTTGCTGGTTTGTCAGGGGCTGTAGGAGATAGTAACTGATATCGGTTTACTAACCGGTGTCAGTTTATACTACTAATACGACGTCGGTCAGGTAACCGATGTCGGTGTCAAATTAAATCTGGGTTAACAAGATACAAAAGGCTGGCTAATTTGATTTTTATCAACGTTGAGTATACGATGTATCAACTTATTGATCACAGAAGACAGAGTATGACAGAGAAGAAAACAGAACTAACAAACAAGCAAGATGCACACACAAATCCAGAGATTAACCCTAGGGTTAATTTTAATTATTGTGGGCTTATGGATGATACGTAGAATGATGTTAGAATCCTAAACAAGAGACTTAGGGGAAATGTCAAGTTGTTTTGGCTTATAAGGTTACCTCAATCGGGCGGAGGAATACCGCGGAAAAAGGGGGATGTTTGAGCTACTTGTGTTAATTATGAAGTGATTCGGTATGTGTTGTGTAGTGAACACTTATGGTTAATTTCCTGTCAATACCGTGGATATCACCCCCACGTGTACGACCTGTTACTTAATCTATGTTCACTAGAATTGAAAAACAACAAGCAGGAATGCAATGCACGTGTTTTAAACCTGAAATCCGAAAGTTATTTTCGATGAAGCATTTAAGAGAGATGACATTTACTAATGCGACGGCGGTAGGAAAGCAACCGACAAGTTATCTTTACCAGGAAAATAGAATACCTTGTGGCTATTTTTAGTAAAGAAGCCCAACAGCAAGTATGCTCCCTAAGATGAAAGCAAGCGAGCTTGGTAAAGAAAAACCCAAGATGGGTCCCATCGGGCGTGCCAAAATGTTTCACTCGGAAATGGTTCGTTCCAAGTTTTAGAAACAGATAAGGTTAGGGGTTAGGAGGAATACCTGTAGAATGTCGAGATGGTGTGCGCGTACTGTAGAGAAAGATCAGGTTGATTGTAAAGAACTCCTTTTTGTCTTGGAAGGACTACCTGCAAATAAGAACACAAGACCACAAGAGGTTTGATTAAACAATAAATGAGGAAACTGCCTTGGGCCCAGGAAATATAAAACTTCCTTTCGAAGGTGGTCAGTTACCCCTGCTAATATGAATTAACACAAAATACTGTAAAATGTCAATTAAGTTGCTTCGTTGAACTAGCTAGGGGAAAGGTTAGTTTTCCCTGGTTTTGATCAAAGGAACCGATGGCCGGTTTACTGGTAACCGATGCCGATTACTGATAACAATGATACCGGTGGGTTCTAGGATCTAGTGAGGTTAGATTGCTTTGTGGTAGTGAATGTTGTAATATGCTAAGGTTGTATACTAGGATGATATTAGGAAATGATCCATGATGAAGAGGTAGAAGAATCATAGTTAGAGGCCATCCTACGTTGTGGTAATGGATCCTCTAGAATCGGACTTACAGACACACTGTATACCTCTACCAAAGGTCACTTTTTCATAGTTCCATAATGGAGGACTTTCCATGTTTTTAACCTTCCCTTAGGACCCTATGATGAAGCATTATCCAACATTGATGGCATCGACTATGGTCTATGTAATTGACTATAGGGAATCTAGTAATGCTTAATCACATCGTCCCTGCTTGGTCATAGGTGAAGATTTTTAGTTCATGTTCCTCGCTCACAATGCATCACTGGTCATTCCAGAAATCTACTTCGACTGATCTCCGACCAATGAAATTCCGATCCATTGTAAAGGTATTGGGGAGCCCATTTGACAGTTGGAACTCAAAGATATTTCAGCGTAACCGAAGGTGTTATGAGTAGGAACTCTTCCTCCATCATCCTTGATAAAAATAGGCTATTTCTTCAAGTATAAATAGCCCACCTTCCCTGCTTATATCCCGAGAGATTATGTTACTTGCTTCTTCAAACTTGTCCTTAGTAAGTATCGGTCTTGGGTGTGACCGACAAGGGGTCATTAGTTCATGAAAGTAAGTATCTGTGGACCAAGTTATGGTTCCTTTATCTTATTTTATATTTTATTGGTTAAAAAAAATTCATGCATGAAGTTGGCAATATGAGGTAGCATACTCTTAATGTGATGTACATTATATTGTTTATTGATAGTTACTTTACAAATAATTCCCTGTCGGGATTTAGGTGATGAGGCCTATATTGCGAAATGGGATGCGGGTCACAAGGGGTCGTCAAGACACAAATTTCATGTTTACACTCGTAACTGTGAAGCCTCTAACATTCCCATTGTATCATTTATCTGTGTTTGAAGCTGGCGAGCCAAATCCTGCAGACAATCTCTCTCCGCTATAATCACAGCTCATTTCGGGGCACTCACGTGCATCTCGCAGCTCTGCTACCCACCATTGGGACTCTATAGGCCTCTAAGTCATTCCCACATCCATCACCACTACGATCGGTTGTTATCTCTTCTGGCCCTTCTAGAGGTGTAGGCCGGGGAGGTGAGAATGCTGCCTCGGCGTCGATCCTACATCTATTGTCTAGATGTCATAGGACTATTGCCTTTTACGAACCTAGGTATTGTCGCCGCACGCGATCTACAGGACCATCCTTGTCGTACTCACCCGGCCTTATGCCCTGCGATCCACCTCAATTACTCTACACCCCTTAACTCCTCAGCTATGTGCTCAAGATTACCAAAGAGGTTATTTTATTAGCCTCCAATTATTATCTTGTATACCATGTACCATCTCCCATACATGTCTAGAATAATCGAAGTCATTGTGTGAAAAAAGTGAATATTAAGCTTCTTGTTTTATCTGTAAGACCCATAATTGACTGATATAATTATAGTGTATAGTGTCACAATAATGTCTTTCTCGACAAAATGGGTTAGGACTACTATGGAATAATCCTTGGCACTAAATAATAGGGCTCATTTTGGATTTTACATATGTATGATAAGTAACATAAGTAGGCTTTGTTTTCGAAGCCTGTGGTTTAGACGATTTGCATGCCCATAAAGGTCTAGATAACTCTGCCATTATATGCTAGTGTACTAAGGACGAAGTGTGAAGAACAAGTACTATGACTTCCCATGTAAGAGTTGGTTTTTATACTTTGAAGAAATCTTTTACCTTTTACCCAAGGATAATGGAGGAAGAGTTCCTATCATAACACCTTCTTTGGATGAAATATCTTTGAGACCAACCTTAGTTTCCATTAATAAAAAAGGTGTGATAATGCATGACATTGGTAACACTACGTAAATGATAAACCTAGCTTTGTCACCCTCTCGTGCAGCGTCCCCAAATACTGCTGTTATCACTGCTCGCCCAAGCGCTGGGCAATAACTGGACTAACACCACATAGTTTATTAGCTATCAGCTAGGAATCTCAACAATACGGTACACATCTTCCAAGAGTCACTAGCTTATCTGGAATGCTAGTAGATAGAAGGTATTCTTAACATGGATTCCATCTCTCAATCAACGCCTACAACATAGCATGGTTACGCGCGATGCTTGACTAATAGTGTGAATTGCTAATTAAGATGAACCTATGAAGATCACTTAGCAAATCAAATTGGTTTGTTTTTACTTCACAATGGTGAAAGGTCCTCTCTAACAACGCTGGCTACAAGGCCATTCATCCTATATACCTTGCTTCTGCCTACATACACCAAACATGACACATAATTGGATGCAAAGATTGAGCAAACTAATCCATCAGTGGAAGTAAGGCTCTAGATCATATGGAAACCCTTATATGATTACCGATAGCGGTCTATGCATAACCGATACCGGTTTGCTAACCGATACCGGTTTGCTAAACATGTATACCGAGTTCCTTTATATAATGATTCTATTCACTGGGAAAGATATGCATATTGGTGCATGTGGGACTAAAGGATACACCTTCGAGATTTATGAGGCCCATTTAATCCTATGATTACCTGAAATTAACAAGTGACAGGCATACCCTGGTGCCTTAATTGACCAATTAGGACTCAATTAAGAGGCTAGGATAGGCTTTCCTGATCACCTTTTTGAGACATCTTGGAGGGAAATGGGGTACACTTCGTGAATGGTGGGGAGGGGTATTAACACATGTATTGAATCAAATTACAAGGGTAAACAGGCTTAATTCTAATGGATGCAACTAATTGCTTTTCTGGAAGAGGATACATAACTTAACGATCGTCCCTACCTGTTGGATTGGCATTCGGAATCGTGATCAGAGATTAGTTCACCACCCTCAACAAAGCATAGCTTATCTTTCTGCCTTCTGAATCTCAGCCCACACTCACTTCACCTGTCTAATTCCCTGGAAATCACTCAAATTCTATAATGGAAATAATACCTGAATGCAGTTGTCAATTAGCGTCGCACTTTTAGCAATAAAACTGTGTAACGTGGATTTTAGGTGACTCTAAAAGGTGGATAATGAATGACTAAAAATAAGACACTTAAGTTACTAACCGAGCAGTTTGTCACCCTCCTATGAAAACAATTCTGTGGAGGTAACCGATATCGGTTACATAACCAATACTGGTTATATATCTACCGACATCGGTTACATAACCGATATCGATCAAGTTACCCAATTCCTGTTGCTGTACAACCTAAGGAATCGTATGCATACATTTTTGCAAATAAGTCAAGTTCTGGACAATTAGAGAGTACATTGATTGCTAAATCAACAGGGAAAGTGGAGATATCACATATGGTGAATTAATTCCACATACTCAGGTGACAATTTCATTACAATCATAAGTTTGGGAATCTTAAAAATATTTCCAAAAGTGACAGTGTGACCTTTCAATAACCAAAATCAAAAATCCATTAAGATGATACACAATTATGGATCCAAATAAGTGTAGCTACAACCATGGTAATATTCACACACCAGCGACCAGAGTATGCAACCTTTGGCATAATATTTCATGTCACATTAGGACTTATCATTTATCATCTATACTACATCCCATTAACAATTGTTTTGATTCAATGATCATTACCTGATGGAGAGTCACCTTTTCAATAAAAGGGATAAGAGATACATGTATTATGTTAACTAACCATCTAAAAAATATTAGTAAGGAATGTTACGCACAGTATGTCCCTCAACATGCATCTAAATATATATACATGTCAATTAGTTTCAAATATACAATGTGCCCTGCAATCGGGGCCTACTATAAATTTCTTTGGGTATAACTGTGTTGTGTCACGCATGCCGCAATGGGAACTGTCAGTAATCTTCCCTAGGAATTGCAGGAAAGGTGGCTCATATCATGGGCATACTCGGCTTGAATATGATAGTAATCCACTGTACAACCCGAATACATCGGCTCGCAGGCCGAGTACTATCCATTTAAATGGATGCGATGGAGGATAAAATGAATCTATAATATCTAGGCACGTTTAGGCCTACATATCAACCTACATGCAGCTCGTTGTGCAGACTGGTGCCCATATCCATTGAACCAATCCAAAACTATGCAGGGACCCCTCAGCTCTCTCCACCGCCCTCTGCCTGTCTGCCTCCTGGTCCCTGTGCTGCCTCTCGCCTCCTGCCTGTCACAGACCCTCCGGTTGTGGCTGCACCTCCCTGAGATCTATGGCTCCGAGAGGTCTCTGCTCTATGTGCCGCATATGGCTGATAATCAGCCCCGGGTACCATCAAGAACATCCTGATAGTACCGGGCCTCCGCTCTAGCCTCCATATAACGATCTCGAGCCACCGTAGGTGCTGGGGCTGGTCCCCTGACTCCTACTACCAGTGCCCCTTGTGCCTGTGCTGGAAGTAACAGGTCGTACACGTGGGGGTGATATCCATGGTATTGACAGGAAATTAATCTTACATTCACTGCACAACACATACCGAATCACTTCACAATTAACACAACAGCTCAAACATCCCCCCTTTTTTCCATGGGTATTCCTCCGCCCGATTGAGGTAACCTTATAAGCCAAAACAAACTTGACATTTCCCCTAAGTCTCTTGTTTAGGATTCTGACATCATTCTACGTCTAAAGGCATAAGCCCACGATAATTAAATTAACCCTAGGGTTAATCTCTGGATTTGTGTGTGCATCTTGCTTGTTTTTAGTTCTGTTTTCTTTCTCATACTCTGTCTTCTGTGATCAATAATTGGACAAGTATACTAAACGTTGTTTAAAAAATCAAATTAGCAGCCTTTTATATCTTGTTAGCCCAGACTTCTTACACCGACATCGGTTACCTGACCGACGTCGGCTATAGTATAACCGACATCGGTTACTAGACCGATATCGGTTACTGTCTTTTCCAATTCCTGACAAACCAGCAACCTACCAATTTTACCAGTCTGAGTTTGTTTCTATTCCTGACAGATTGAAACCCTACTGTGAACTCCTGTCCATGGTTGTTATCACTCGAAAGCAAGCCGCCGCCATGGTTTCACATGCTTGCTCTGTTTCTTTGCCTGAATCACCCCCTTCACATTCTGTGGGGAATCCTACGGATACCAGCGAGGTTCCTAAAATTCCTGTGGGAGATAAGGACTTTGCCAAGTTTCTGGATGCTAATTCTAGCGCTGTACAATACTATTTGTCTCATACCCCTGACCGTACGCCTGATGGTCAGCTCCTTGTTGGTATGCCTATTAGTATAGCTGCTCTCATTTAGCTCCCACTCCGCCTGATAATACCGCCTTGCTTCCTGCATCTCTAGCCCCGTCTCCCAATCCGACGGCTTCAGAGGTTCATATACGACTCAGATTGGCTTTCCGTTGGTTAACTTCGGACCCCACATATCATTACCACCGACTGCCCCTACCTCATCTCTCTTTTGCAAACTACTCCATTCATGACTTGCTCTCTGCCACCTATCCACACGAGCTTTCCTTCTCAAGCTCCGCCTACCTTTTCATTCCCATACACATATCCAGTGACCTCAACATCCTATATGGGACATCCCTTTCAGTTACCTCAACATATTCATCCTCCACACCCTATCAACACTTAACCCCACCAGGATCTAGTGGTGGTCCTTGGCCCAATATGCCTCCGTTTACAACAACCACACCATCATCTCATCCAACTACTGATCTAATTAAACAAATGATGGACAAAATGCAAAATCTGGAGGCTTCTGTGTCGGGAAGTCGTAGCGCATTGACATACGAGCAAGTTTGTCGGGAGCCCATTCACCCTTCTGTCCCCCTCCATTCATATCCTCCTCAATGGGAGTTGCCGAAATTTATTCGTTTTAATAGTAAAGAGGATCCTCAACAGCACTTGCGATCATTTAGACATGCTTGTTATTTGATTTCCCATGATGATGCCCTGCTACTCCGCACATTTCCCATGTCCTTATCAGGACCCACCTTGGAGTGGTACAATGCTTTAACCCAGCACTCAATCTTCTCTTTTAACCAACTAGCCCAATCTTTCTTGGATCACTTCTCCATTAACATTGCTAAGAAAGTATCCATCACCGACCTTTATGCCATTCGACAATTCGAAGACGAATCTATCGCAGATTTCATCAGACGATGGCGCGGCCTTATCAACCAACTTACATATGCCTTGCCTCAGACTGAACTTATCGAACTTTTCACACGGACATGTGCTAAGCACATTTCTCCTACTCTTCAAATTCAAACTTTCCGCACATTGGATGAGGCCTTTACCATGGCTCGGAAACTAGAAATTTGAGCCTTAGAAGAAGAGAAATTGCGGTTGCGCAACAAAAACCCCAATTTCTGAACTCCTGATTCTACCAATAAACCAAATACCACCACTCCTCACGCGTCCACTTCTTCTAAATCAAAAAGGAGCTGTCCACGCAGTGATGGTTAAATCTCAAACACCGTCTAATGCCCCACCAAAAACTACCTATAAGTACAAAGCCGAGCCCATCAACTACACTCCCTTGGGAGAAACACATGGTGTGATATTGGAAAAATTGCTCAAAGTAGGAGCCATTACATTACCTCCTGTTAAACCTCATTCCGGGTTTGATTCCACTCGCGCCATACCTTCCTGGTACAAAGAAAATGACTTCTGTAACTTCCACCGCATGAAGGGACACAGTCATGAGAACTACAAGATGTTGAAAAACATAGTGCAAGAAATGGTTGACGTAGGGGATATATCCCTCGATAATCCTAATGCCCCTGCCAACTGAAATTTGAAAATCTTCAACAAACCATTCCCAAATCACTCTTCCAACAGTAACACAAACTAGGATATCTTAGCCAAAGAGAGTGTTCATGAGATCCATGCATTCTTTGATACCCAGCCCAAAGCCTCTATCGAGAAAATTTTGAATCAAGCCTCTTCACTAACACAGGAGCCCGAACCTCCTTTACCACCATCGAACCAAAGCGAAATCATTCCTTTACCCATAAGGGAGTTAACTGCCCAGACTCCTCTTCCCATCAATGAGTCTGCTTATACCACATCCCTACAAGACTGCGAACGGATGTTATCTAATCTATCTATTTCCCATACTTCCCCTTCTACCACTCTTGTTGCACAAGAGGAAGGTATGCCACTCCTTGTGACATCCTTAGACGAGAAATCTCTTGCACTGACATCACCAAATTCTTTAACCATGACGGATCCTCTTGAACACGCCCTCTTACCTATTAGTTCTTCATCGCCTAAATCTTTTCAACAACCAGTTGACCTCTTAACATCTATTGATACAGTACCTCATCTACTCACTGTATCACACCCACAGTGGACTGGAATCACAACCCACCTTTCTTCCGTACCAAATTTACAATTCAAGCCTGAAGACTGTCATTCTCCAGAGGATAGACAAATCCTATGGGAACGTTTGAGTATGCCATATTCTACTCAAATGCAAATGACCGATCCTGAGAACTCCACCATATACCCGAAGTGTTTACAGAAGCTTAAAATGCCCATGTTCTCACCTTCACCCCCCTCAACTCTACCAAATGCCTCGTACACTTCTATTAACTTAGCCAAATCTTCCCCTACGCTTGGGACCTTACCCATACCCAGTCTAACACACCCACCTAAGCGACTACATTTGTCCAAGAATAAAGCCGCCCCGCCACCTAGGAGACACACTCAACCCGTGCCTCTATCACAATCAAAACCATCATCGTCATACCTACCTTCCATATTAGGACCTCATCCTTCCACCTTGCACCAATATATCATACCTCCTGCATTTTCTTCAAAACGATCTACGCCTTTTGCACCCATACAGGGATCAAAGGGTATATCAACATTATCACCCCACGTATCCTGTCCACCCATCAACCCTAAACAAACTCCATCATCAAAGGATTTATTTTCTGTCATTCCCCTTTCTCCGTGGTTGTTTCCCGCTACCATGTCATCTGTAGCCTCATCATCTAACCAGCCAAACGTAGCTCTTGCGCCAAAGAAACCATGTTTAGTGAAAAACACATATCAACACCCCTCGGTTAAACCACCACCCATACGAACTAACCACGCCCAAACATTACCAAACCCGCGCAATCAATACCCTCATCCTCTTCTGATTTTGACCCACTCAAGGATCTTACGCCAAAATCCTTGCTATATTAGTAGAGAATGCGACCATTTCCCTACCCCCACTTAGACCTTATGACCCGTCTAAACCTCGACCTATAGGTTATGATGAGTCTAAGATCTGCGCTTATCACCGCACACTAGGACATGATGTGGAGGGATGCAAAGCTTTAAAAACCATCCTTCGTCAGTCACCTCTCCCAGATAGAAAGGTTAAGAAAGACAACTTACGAAGGGAGAGACCTTTAGCTTCAATTCCCTCTCCTATACCATCTATCCCCGCCTCACCACGATCTATCATTATTACAACCCCACCTCTTGAAGACCATAATTTATCCCAACCATCTTCCTCATCTCAGGTTTACGAGATTAATATGATTAGTGTTGCTACTCGAGCGCAGAAAAATAATGAGAAAGTGAAAGTAAGCACACCTGCGCCCTCTCCTTCTCCGTCCAGCATCCCGATTGCACCACCACCCAAAGTGGTTATTCGTGGACCTGCTTACTCCTTTCCTAATGATGCCCATCGAGCCATGATTAAACAGCTTCACCAATCACCCGTAAAAATGACACTATATGATCTCATTCAGACTTCTGAATCTCATCGACAAGCTCTCGTTGAAATTCTTCAGGGGATCGAGGTCTTACCTAATGAAGCCCTTCCTGTTGCCTCCATTCTAACACCCAATCACGTTGCCTCTCTCACCAAACAACCCATCGCCCCAACCACTTCTGTCTCTATACCACAAGCTGCTGCAGTTAGTTTCTCTGAAGATGAAATTGTCGATTTTGGTACAGAAGATCCTGACCCTGCCTGTTTCATCTCAGCTTACATCCGGGACATTCGTGTACGTCGTGTTATGATGACGGGGGTGCTAGCCTAAACATCATCTCTTCAAAGCTTTTCTTTCAACAAATGAATATCCCTTCTAGCTACATGTGTGCCAACCCCATCATCTTGCGGTCATTCAATGACGCTATTACCTCTACCTTAGGCACCGTGATCCTCAACATTCGGGTAGGACCACGTAATTTACCTGAACTCTTCTATGTCCTTGAGGGAGAGTTCCAATATAATATATTGCTGGGTCGTCCTTGGATCCGGTCATGGGATGCGTTCCCTCAACCTTACATAGATGCATAAAATTTGAGTACGAGGGGAAGTCCTACACTGTAAAGTGATTGATCCTCCCCCCTTAAAAACCTGTAATATGTTATACCGCCCTAATGATGTGCTGGTACCAATCAAGACACCCGTTCATTCAACCCAACCATCCTCTTCAACTATGCCTCAACCATGTACCTCATCGCACCTACGCCTTCAACTAATGAAAACCACCGTCGCAAAAACCACTTCCCTTCTCGCAGCTAACATCCCAACCACAGACCCCTTAGTAGATGTTTTTCAGCACCTTACGCTGGGGGAGTATCGCCTATATAACGTTAGTTCTTTCCATACCCCCAGGAGTATGGATAGGTACATGCCCATCCTAACTATGACCGTCGTGTGGGGAAGTAATCTCTTACGGACCACCCCATTGCCGCACCAACCTAACGTATGGGGGTGTTGACGCATCCTCCATTACCCCTGAACCTCCTCTTGGTGTGGTTCCCTTTCAATCCGATTTTTAGTACCTGACAAATCGTCGCTTCGCCCTCACCTTCTTGACTCGCTGTGCTTGGAAAGGCTTTGGTTTTGGTCTTTATGAACAAGGCCGACATACGCTCATCCCCATCACCACACATAAACATAATGATCGCAGTGGTCTCAGTTTTCGTGAAACACCTTACAGGAGACACCTCGTGTCAGTTGTCTTCTGGAAGAAGACGACGTCACCCCCCAACCATCATCACCCACTTTGCCATCACCCACAGAATCTATAGACCCTGAATCTATCCCTCCTAACTTTTTTTTTTCATAAATGCTATCTTCATAGGTCCTCTCACTTATCAACGTGATAATGAGGACCCCTCTTCTCTTCCCCTTCTGTATCCAGACATGATCGAAGAGGATTCACCTTTGATTAATGTTGTTGAGTGTCAGGATGACGACTCCATCCTCACTTACCTTGGCGCGGATGATTCTTATATTCAACGAGCCTTAACCATCTGAAACCCAAACCATGCTGAACGAATCTACAATAGAAATCAACATCCACACGGAGGAGGATCCTCACATTGTGAAGATCAGACAATCCCTTAACGCATCAGAACAAGTCACCCTTACTACTTTCCTCCGTGCTCACAACCAAGCTTTCGCTTGGTCCTACACTGACATGCCAGGAATTGATCCTACCATTGCCATCCATAACATCACTCTAAACCCCGATTCCAAACCAGTCAAACAAAAACTGAGAAAAATGCATCCACGCATTGCCCTCTTGGTCAAAGAAGAGCTATCCTCAATGGATTTCCTTCATCTTGCCTATTGACTATCCTCAATGGATTTCTAACATTGTACCTGTCACTAAAGCGACGGGGGGACTTCGGATATGCACGGATTTCCAGGATCTTAACCTCGCTTTCCCTAAGGATGACTTCCCCCTACCTAGTATTGATCAACTTGTTGATCTCACTGCGGGTCATGAAATGCTTTCTCTCATGGATGGCTTTTCAGGATACAACCAAATTTTGGTTGCCCCTGCCGATCAACAAAACTACCTTCATAACTCCTTGGGGAACCTTCTGTTACCATGTAATGCCATTCGGCCTTAAGAATGCTGGGTGCAACCTATCAATAGGCTATGACCTACATTTTTCATGACATTATGCACACTATCCTTGAAGATTACGTCGACGATCTTCTTGGCAAGTCTAAACATCGCAGTGAACATCTCGATGTTTTAACCATTATTTTTGACCACCTACTACAATATTCTGTCCGTCTTCAACCAAAGAAATGTGTCTTTGGTGTCCTTTCGGGAAAGCTTCTTGGTTTTATCGTCTCTTTGCGTGGCATCGAGGTCGATCCATCTAAAGTCAAAGCTATCATAGAAATGCCCCCACCTACTAATCTCAAACAATTGCGTAAGTTTACAAGGTAAGTTAAAATCTATCTGACGTTTCATCTCCCAACTCTCGGATCGATGTCAACCTTTCCATCACCTCCTTAAAAAGGACATTGAGTTTTCAATGGAGTGAAGAGTGCCCCCAAGCCTTTGAAGCTCTCAAAACTTATCTCTTGTAGCCACCCGTGCTTATCCCACCTCAAGACGACCGCCCTTTCTACCTTTACCTTTCCGCCACTGACCACGCTGTAGGGGCCATGCTTGCACATCGTGACTCTGAGATCGAGAACAAGCCGTTTATTATATAAGTCGTACTTTGGTGGATTGATGACTAGGTATACACATGTAGAAAAGTTGTGCCTAGCCCTATCATTCGTGGCTACCAAGCTCCGACACTACCTTCTGAATCACAAAACTTTTGTCATCACCAACACGGACCCCATGGATTACATGTATGCCAAACCTCATCTAAACCAACGCATCACCTGATGGCTCATGCTCCTCACCGACCTCGACCTTGAGTTCGTCCACCAGAAATCAATCAAAGGACAAACCATCGCAGACCAACTTGCGGAAGCCCCTTTACCTGGGAATAATTTGCCAATTTTATATCCCCGACGAACTCATCGCCACTCTTTCACTCGGGGAAGAGTCGTATCAAATGACCCTCTTCTTCGATGGATCTAAATGCCAACACGGTGGGATGAGCTGGCATTGTTCTCGTTCCTCTTAACGCCGAGCCTATGCCTCTTTCATTCCGACTCGATTCCCTTGCACTAATAATACAGCGGAATACGAGGCCCTTGTTCTAGGTCTCTAGGTTGCGCTGCACTTAGGTATCAAATCTATCAATATTTTTGGTGACTCTCAATTGGTAGTCAATCAAGTTATGGGCATCACCAATACAAAAATGAGGAACTTCAAAAATACAAACACTACGTGGATTCGCTTCTAGCCTTATTTACTCACTATTTCTATCCAAACCATTCCACGCTCTACTAACAAATTTGCGGATACTATGGCTTGCTTAGCCTTGCAAATTCCAGCCTCATCAACTGATTCTGACATTTTTGTTGGTCCAACAACTCTTTGCCCCATCTTATTCAGCCCCGGTTGTTTGTACGATAAATACTATGTCTGCTAACTCGCAGGATACCTGGTATCACCAATTCCATAACTACCTTACAACCTCTGTTCTCCCTTCTGGACCTTACTAGTACTGGTAAACGTGCTTTTCTTAAACATGTTTCTCGTTATGTAGTTATGGGGGGACTCTTTATAAACATGGCTTTGATGGCATCCTCCTTCGATGTCTCACAGGTGCGGAGATCACCCATACCATCTAACAAGTCCATGACGGTATTTGTGGTGGACATTTTAGTGGCCTTACCATGGCTAAACGAATCCTTTGCCTAGGTTATTATTGGCCTACTCTCAATAACAAGTGCTACGAATATGTTAAGCGTTGTGTTATGTGTCAATAACATGCCAACCTTCAACATACTCCTAGCCATCCGCTGTAGGTCGCACGAGATCTTTGGCCTTTCTCACAATGGGGTTTAGACCTTATAGGTGAGATTCACCAGTCCTCTTCACAATGTCACCAATGGATAATCATAGCCACCAATATTACACAAAATGGGTGGAGGCTATTCCACTCATTTCAACTAAAAAGAAAAAAAAATTGTCCAATTCATTAATAATCACATTATCTGTCGTTTTGGTATTCCTCATCGCCTAATAACAGATAATGGTAAATCTTTTAAAAAACAAGTTGTTACAAGACCTTTGTGACAACTTTGGTATCAAACTTAGTTTCTCATCGCCTTACTATCTGCAGGCCAATGGTCAGGTTGAATCTTCTAATAAAACCCTAACCAAAATCCTCATGAAAGTTGTCAATGAATTCGGAAGAAATTGGCACGATCACATCCCTTTGCCCTTTGGGCTTATCGTACTAGCATTCGTACCTCTACTAATGCCACACCTTTTTCTTTGGTATATGGTACCGAGGCTGTTTTGCCTCTCGAAATACAAATACCCCCCTTAGAATATCTCTTCAGGATATTCTCACCAATGATGATTTCCGCCAAGAGCGGTTAGCCCAATTGGAGCTTCTTGACAAAAACGTCGTCTTACAGCTCTTGATCACCTTCAAATCTATCAAAAAACGCATCAAACGTGCTTATGATAAGTGACTTCATGAGCGTACCTTTAAGGTTAGTGATCTTTTCCTCAAAGAGAATCAACATGTCACCAAACTAGAAAAGAGAAAACGTGGAAAATTTGCTCCCAATTGGATTGGGCCTTACATAATCACTCACACCTATGGATCAGGCGCTTATCGTTTAGCTTCGCTTAATGGTAAGCCTGAGCCTGAACCCCTTACTATGCCTTGCATCTTCGACCATTCTACTGTTGAATTTAGTGTTATATCACTTCTTATCTACCTGCCGCTCATCCCTTGAGCTCACATACCACCACATGCACTTCGTTTCCTACACCTCATAATAAAATCAAGCTCACATAGTTTGATTCTCACCTCACCTAAACGATGCCTTCCCCTTTTTAGTCTAGTCCATGACTTCAAAGTTTTAGAATAAGCCGTATTCTTATGGGATTTTCTTGAGTCAAAATTCCTACCAAACTAGATGCTTCACGCCAAAAGAACATCTAGCTATCTAAATTATATATAGACTGTTCCCTCGAAGGACAGCTATATGCTAAATTATTGCTGCTATATATATAGACTGCTCCCCCCGAAGGACAGCTATGCACTAAAATCATATCTGCTACTATAAATAGACTGCTCCCTCGAAGGACAGCTATACATAATCAGCCTTTATCAGAAGCTTCTCGCATTGATCAGCTTCGTGAAGACCTCAAGAATAGCACAATCAATATCCCTTGTAGACTTCCCGCATCGATCAGTCTATATTCACTAAAATAAAAGCCTCATTCAAAAAGAACTTTTTGGGTCATGGACTTGTCTATTTAGGGTAGGTTCTCTTTCCTCAGAACACTCACTTTGTATAAATTCTCTATACCTCAGCTATATCATCCACCTCACCTCACCATTTGTTTTAACTCAAGGGACATGACGTACACCCGATATATTGTGATCATACAACTCTTTTCACCTATGGACTTCTCGTCTATGCACGGTACCTAGGGCTTCAGGCTCATTCTACGTTTTGTGGTTTGTTTAGCCCTTTTCACCTACGGAGCACTCTTTCCGCTTTGCCTCGCGTCTAGGATTGTGTGTTGATCTTAATCAGGACATGGTTCCCTTCTACTTGGGTAGGCTAACTTTTGCTTCCTTTTACAACATCACCAATTATCTTAATCAGGACATGGTTACCATATAGTTTCCGTAAGGCCGCCAACAGATATCCACAATCATCACTCTCTCCCATACCTGCCTATAATACCAAAGTCATCTGTCACGGCCTGGGATCTTGCCTCCTGTTCTGTCTAAGGGGACCCATCGTCTGAATCCCAAACCTCCTGTACTCCGGTTTCTCCTGACTGGAGGGATCGGCCTACTAGTCGTACACAAACAATGTGCTCATAGGCCCAAACAGTGTAATAAGTATGAACAATCCAGTGTCTTTTCTATTTAATGATTTCACCTATAAGCCCATAAACCCTGTATAGCTCCACCAAATATGCAGGTGCCCATGCAAAACGTCACGTTCCTTTCCATCATCTCCCCAAATAACACACATCAACAAGGTCTACCTATTGGCCCGACCCAAGGCCTCGCCCTACCTATTTGGCCCGACCCAAGGCCTCGACCCCCTATTCGGCCCGACCCAAACAACCTACCTATTTGGCCCCGACCCAAGGCCTCAAATGCCTCAACTCCTACCCAGACCACTTCAATCCTACCAATTTGGCCCGACCCAAGGCCTCAACCTACCAATTGGGGCCCACCAAGGACTTCGTCCCTACCTATTTGGCCCGACCCAAGGCCTCAACCTACCTATTCGGCCCGACCCAAGTCCTCACCCTACCTATTTCGGCCCCACCCACGCCTCAACCTACCCATTTGCCGCCCAAGCCTCAACCTACCTATCTAGCCTAACCCAAGGCCTCAACCTACCTAACCAGCGTGACCTAAGGCCTCAACCTACCCATTTGGCCCGAACCCAAGGCCTCACAGCCTACCTATTCGGGACCGACCCAAGGCCTCAACCTACCATTCGGCCCGACCCAAGGCCTCAACCTACCTATTCGGCCTGACCAGGGCCTCAACCTACTTATTCGGCCTGACCCAAGGCCTCAAACTACCCATTCGGCCCGACCCCAAGGCCCTCAACCTACCCATTTGCCCAACCCAACGCCGCACCCCAACCCATTTGGCCCGACCCAAGGCCGTTACCACTTCGATACCTCACCCAACATCAACAACATATTATTTATCCATCCATCCTGTACCTTTTATTCAATCGAGCTTACCTGTTCGTGTTTTTAGCATGATTAGGGTCCTTGACTTGATCTGTCGACCACTTTGCCTAGACCTAGACCGTGACGTTTATCTCAACCAAACCAACCATTTGGTACTACTGAACATGCCTAAGCGTTCCTGTACCTTACCTGTTATATACCCTGGAGCTACTTCCTATGCCTTGGATACCAGCATTATATCACCCTTGTTTGGATAAACTATCAACCTTTGCCTATGCACTGCTGGTTTACTCGTCAAATCATATACCCTAGTCGTACTATTGCATTTTACCATGCGTCTGCTTCCTTGGACCTACCCCACCATCTTACCATCCCCTCTACCCCATTTACCCTTTATCAACCCTATCCCTGATTTCCCCTTCGCTCAATTTGTGCTAGATTTGAGGGGGATTACCTATATCCTTAACAGGAGAAACCACTTCATATTATTGTCCGCACAGCTTTACAAAAAAAGCTACACGACAATAAGGGGCTAATGTAGACACCAAATTCATGTCTTACGACCCCTTGTGACCCGCATCCCATTTCGCAACCTAACCTCATTACCTAAACCTTACACAATTATTATTAATTACCTTGTAATTGATAAATCCACCATCACCTTACCATGCCACCTCATTTTGTCACCCTCATCATGACCTAGCCCTAACCCTAAACTAACCTAATTAAGACCTATGACTTGGTCTAGACTCACATCCATAACTAATGCCTCCTTACTCGCACCCAAAACCGACCTTCTAGCCACTTGACCAAGCCCCGCAACTGATCTCTCAGGAGAAAAGCAGGGAAGGTGGGTTATTTTACTAAAAATAGCCTACTTTTTCCTTACCGATGCCGGTTCCTACTCGACCACCATCGGTTACGCAACAGCCATCAGTTCCCTGTAAATGGGCTCCCCAAACAAAAAACAAGGGATCGGAATTTCATTTTTGGGATCAGGTCGAATGCTTTTTGAATCAATAGAGATCATTGGGAGCAAAAAGAGAGTCCAGATCTTCACTTGACCGAGCAGAGACGAGTGGAAATACCAGAAGTGTTTACAGCAAAGGAGATCAGCTTGCATCTTCATCAAAACTAGTAAGTCACATCTTGCATGTCCTCTGTTATAACATTTCTTATGCCTTTTGAATTACAGTCCTCATAAATCCATCCCTGAATCCACTACCCAGCATGCATATTACCTCTAACTATCATTCATCTACCTCTCATCACCTCATTTCCTAATACCACCTATATACAGCCTTACAAACAACACAACTACCCCACAAAGCAACTAACCTATAGATCCTAGAACCCACCGGTATCGGTTATCAGTAATCGGCATCGGTTACCAGTAAACCGCCATCGGTTCCTCTGATCAAAACCAGAAAACTAGCCTTTCCCCTACCCAATTCAACGAAGCAACTTAATTGATATTTTACAGTCTTTTGTGTTAATTCATATTAGCAGGGAAACTGACCACCTTCGAAAGGAAGTTTTATATTTCCTGGGCCCAAGGCAGTTTCCTCATTTATTGTCTAATCAAAATCTTGTGGTCTTGTGTTCTTATTTGCAGGTAGTCCTTCCAAGACAAAAAGGAGTTCTTCGCAATCAGCCTGATCTTTCTCTACGGTACGCGCACACCATCTCGACATTCTACAGGTATTCCTCCTAGCCCCTAACCATATCTTTTTCTAAAAGGAATGAATCATTCTGAGTGAAACAAAGGCCCTTCAAAGTTTCTTGGGGAGAATAAATTTCATTCAGAGGTTTGTCCCAAATTTTGCAGCCCTAGTCAAGCCTATCACTAAGATGTTGAAGAAAAGCATAGCTTTCAAATGGACAGTAGAAGGAAAATAAAGTTTTGAAGCAATCAAAGAAGCCATCTCTCAAGCCCCAACTCTTATTAACCCAGATTTCTCCAAGGATTTCATCCTCTATGCATTTTGGGGTGATGATACTATTTCTGTAATTTTGGTACAGCAGAACAAAGACAATGAGGAGAAGCCAATTTCTTTCTTCATCCAAAGCCTGGAGGACTATGAGGTGAGATATTCATTCGAGAAGCATGTTCTTGTAGTAATTAGGAGCTTGAAGAAATTCAAGCATCTAGTTTCAAACAACAAGGTTCAATTGTTGGTTTCTCATGTGGATTTAAGGACTTCCTCCTCAACAAAGACTTAAATAAAAAGAAGAGCAAGTTGGATTACTCGTGTCATGGAGTATGACGTTGAGATCAAAGCCACCAATTTAGTCAGAGGAAAAGAGTTACGTGAGCATCTGGTCTTGAACAAACGCAAGGAAGCATGTAATGAGAAGGAGGTTGTTTTCACGTTACAAGACAGCCATGAGCAAGGAAGCACTCAAAAGGAAAATGATGGTGTCCTCACTCCTTACTAGACCCAAGACATAATGCACTTCCTAAGCACAAGTTTATTCCCTCAAGAGATGAACAAGGCCAAAAGAAGACACTTCATGTTGTAGGCTATCCCATATTCCCTTGTTGATGGTGTTTTGTTCAAAAGGGATGTGAATGGAGTGTTGTTGAGATGCATTGGTAAAAATCTGATTCATAGGGTGTTGGGAGAGTTCCATGGTGGATCAGTTGGTGGTCATTTTTCACCAAGAGTGACAGCTCTAAAGATCATGAGGGCTGGCTATTATTAGCCCAAGATTTTCAGTGATTTTTATGCATGGATCAGGAGGTGCAAGAATTGTGCATTCTTCATAGGTAAAGAGAGGCTAGCTGCCCTTCCATTGCACCCAATTTGGAGTTGACCAACCATTCATGCAATGGGGTTTGGACTTCATTGGAGTCATTAATCCTAATTCAAGCCAAGGGCACAAATGGATTTTAACAGTAACAGATTACTTCACCAAGTGGACTGAAGTAGTAGCACTCAAGGAAGCAAATGAATCTAGCATCCTAGACTTCTATGAGGGAATAGCAACCAGATTTGGCATAGCTACTACAATAATATTAGATAATGCATTGGAATTCATTGGGTCCAAGGTAACTGAATGGGCTGTCAAGAATGGGATCTATTGTTGCAAATCAACAGCACCCCCTGGATGCTGATTAGATTTCTAGTTTGAATATACTAGCATCCAGTGTGATTGTACAACATTGAATCCTCTTCCCAAGTGTGGGACTTGTAAAAATGGAAGAGAAATCTCCAAATTAGAGGCTAGTTCGTCAACTCCTCTAATCAGCTATTTTACTTGCACAATTGCAGAGGTTTAAACTCCTAAATCTACTCTAAATTTCAAAGGGACAAGGATAGAAAATGCAAAAAGAAAGAACTAAAACTAATGCTAATAGATGATGCACCAAAGGAGTGGTGAGAATTTTTTACTTTTACAAATTGACACAGTTCATAAAATGCAACAAAAACAACATGCACAAAGTGATAGTTGTAATGAAGTGTTAGAAAATAGGCAAACAACACCAGCAGAGGATAAAAACTAATCACAGGGTCTGTATTGTTATTTTAACATCAAAATCACTTGCATTCAAACACCTGAAAGGAAAAAATATAGTTACAGTTTCTAGAAAAGGTCTGTTATTCCACTAAATCACTTCCAAGGTGAAAAAGGGAGCTTTCCATACACAAAAAATGTTCAACCCTTTGAAAAATGAGCCAAATCTAGCTTTTACAGTGCAAGGGATGAGCCCAGTAGAGAGAAACACGGGAAAACGTGGAAGGGATTCAACCATTGACCAAAATGCCATCAAAACAGCATGGGCGACTTGACAGACCCATTCCTTGATATTTTTAACCATGCTGGGAGAGAATGCGAGCCATTCTTCATCAAAATCGGTGGTTGAAATGTCATTTCTGTTCATGACCACATGCTAGAAGCGTTTTTTGATTTTCTATCTCTAAAATCCACCAAAATACAAAATTGACCCTAGAATCTTGTAGATAATTTCACCAGATTTCCATTGATATAAAGAACATGAAAAACTAAGCTCTAGATCGAAAGATATCGCAATTTGAAGTTTTAGGGAAAAACAGGGCCAAATCGGGTCGCTTTGATATTTTTGGCCTAGACACATGGCGATTTCTGATTGGCTGCGGGCCTTCTAGGGGAAAATTTCCCACAAAAACTCCACCAAGCCATAACTTGAAAAATACATGAGTTAGGAGGAAAAATTTACCTTTCTGGAAAGCTAAGAAAGAGCTCTATCCAATGGTGCCATTTCCAGAAGGTTTTGAGTGCCTGAAAAGTAAATTTTTGTGACTAAGACACAAGAGAGGGAAGAATGAGAGGAGTTAGCCACAAAATGAGTAGGGGGCACATTTTGGATAATAATTTTGGTGACTCAGAGGGGTCATCTACCTACTGGATGAAGTTACCAGTTGCCTGAAGCATCCATTAGGCATGGAGTCATGAGTTGTAGCCTGCAAACTGATCTGAACTTTGAAAACCTCCTCTCTAAGCCACTTGGAAACCCACTAAAAATGGACTGCGCAAGAGCAAAACCAGCACCAAAAAAACTATGTAAAAAACGAAAGGGTCATACATGCTCTAAAATGGAACATGCAGAGTGTGCACAAGCACTTCTTTTACTGAAAGCAAAACTACCTATCCTACTCTAACTGGAAGCAAAAGTGGGCTAAACAAACCTTGCAACTGGTTGTGTAAAATAGCTTCCTTTCTTCAAAATTGGCAACCATGCAATTGATTTGGCATTGAACATGGCTGATTGGATGAATGGAAAATCAACAAGAAGCTGGTCTTCCACCCAAATAATCAAGATATCATGTGAAGGCAAATTCAATACCTCTTTTAGTTGTTCTGCATTTGGATTGGAGAGGTATGACAACTGATCCTTGGTTCCTTGTAGCTCATCCTCATGCTTAGGAGCAAGCATGACTAATTGTGACTTCTCCTTTGTTTCCAATGAATCCAGATACCTGATTGGGCAAGGTATGGTCCTTTGAGTATACCCATTTCCCTGATTTTCAACTCCAAAAATGGAGTCTTCTTGTAGACCTTCTTGGGTGCGTGATGTGGAAGCAATGGTAGGACTTTTCTGCCCTTTCTCTTCCTCCAATAAAGAACATGAAAGATTAAAATCTTCCAATCTTGGTTCCAAAGAGCTGCTATAAGATGCAAGATACTGCAAATGAATGCTCTCCTTCATGATAGCAGGCTCAAGTATTTGGGATGTGGAAGATGAAAGAGAGAATGGTGGAAACTCAACTGGTTCTTCTTCATCAAAACAGTCCTCCAAATTTAACAGATACACTACCTCATGGTTGTCCTAATGCAAATGCTCAACTTCATCCATAGTGTCCTCTTGATTTGTAACTTTATCATCATAGTTTATTTCATCCTCCAACATTGAGTTTGAAAGATCAAACTTTTCTTCAGCACTAGAACACGAGAGGGATGAAGTAGAAAGAAGAATTGAAGGTTCTCCTGTAGCCTGCCTTGTGTTCAAAGCCCTTGGATCTGCAATTTTCTCCTCCACAACTAGAATGTGCTCCTCTTCTTTTGGATTTCGAGCAGCTTCTCCCTCTTCTACTACTTGAAGACAATCTTGTTCTTGATACAACTCTTCCTCTAGCACGAAGTTCGTTAAGTCAAACTCTTTGATCTACTGCTCTAGAGGAAAAGTTGGGACTGTAGGATCTTCTTCAGAGCTTTCTTCCTCAATGGCTGATTGTGCAACTTGAATTGAATCAGCATTCTCTTCAAATAGAATGCTAACATGGAAACTACTTTCTAAGCAAACTGATTACTGATTTGCTTCTTCTTTTTGCTCTTCTCTTCCTGCAACAAATTCAATCCTAACCACCACTTGTTTTCCAACTCCAACCTTTTCTAAAGGCTTAACCATCAAGGGGATCTTTGTCATCCCAAATTTAAGAGCCCAACTCTTAAGACTTTGAATTTCTTCATCCTTGTTTGGCTCTTCTTTTTGCTGCTATTTTCCTTGATTGGCATTCTGATTTTTATCCTCCCAACATGGATTTGGGAATGCAAGAGGAGAAGTGGATTGTAACTCAATTGATTTTACAATTTTTTGTGGTGGTGGAGGAGGTAGGAACTCTTGTTTCTTTAGAGGGAATGGCTGTTTGGAAGGGAAAAGGACAGAAGAATTGAGATGGGGTGGAAGACTAGGGAATGGAGAAATGGATTCAACACTTGGGACAGCAGATGGAGAGTTTAAAACTTGACACTACTAAGATAAAATAGATTGGGAAAGAGGGAGAGAAAAGGCATGAAATGGTGTGCTTACCTGTTGACAAGGTTGTTGAATACTCCTCTCATACACCTTTATTCCTTCAGTCCACTTTGCAAGCAATGGTAGTGTTGTAATCATGAAGTCTAGCTTCTCTTGAGGGATGTAATGCCTTGGAAAAGGTCCCACCCATGGACAAGGTGCTCTACAACTGTTTCTAAATGATTTCATTTGTGTTTGATCCCTGGATTACACCATGTTTACCTCCATATTTTTGATTTGTTCCAAAATATCTACATTTTCTTCTTGACTTCCCTCACAACCAGCATACCCTTGTGCTTGACATGCTTCATATCCAAACTAACTTTGGCACTGCTGCTCATATGGGTAGACATGCTGATTTTGAATTTTATCAAAATGCTGATTTGGATGATTTGTAAAACATGTTGGAGGTGTGATATACTTCTGTTGTAAATGTGAATTCCATGATGGAAATAAGGTCATGATTGCACAACTTCATGGAATGGAAAAGAATGAAAATGATGGAAAGAAGAATGGATGGAAATGAATGGAAAACAGGCTGCAACTTAGAGAATGAGTTGTTTACCAGATGGAGTCGCCAGATGTGCTTTTGAAAGTTCCTCCAAAAGGTTGGATATTTAACAGGAAGACACTAAACTATTAAATATAAAGTGGAAGACCTCTAAGGTCCCACCAGGTGTGCCAAAACTGTTGTTGCAAATCAGTAGCACCCCCTGGATGTTGATCAAATTTCTAGTTTGATCATACTAGCATCCAGTGTGAGTGCACAACATTGAATCCTCTTCCCAAGATAAAACCTAATCACAGGGCCTGTATTGTTATTTTAACATCAAAATCACATTGAATCCTCAAACACCTGAAAGGAAAAAATACAGTTGTAGTTTCTGGGACTTGCAAAAAATGGAAGAGAAATCTCTAGATTGGAGGCTGGTTCCTCAACTCCTCTGATCAGCTATTTTACTTGCACAATTTCAGAGGTTTAAACTCCTAAGCTCTAGATCGAAAGATATCGCAATTTGAAGTTTTAGGGAAAAACAGGGCCAAATCGGGTCGCTTTGATATTTTTGGCCTGGACACATGGCGATTTCTACTCTAAATTTCAAAGGGACAAGGATAGAAAATGTAAAAAGAAAGAACTAAAACTAATGCTAATAGGGTGATGCACCAAAGAGTGGTGAGCATTTTTTGACTAGGATAGCTCTTAAAAGATCTACAGGTAACTCTTAGAACTCATGAAATAGTTGGATTTTTTGGATTTTGAGCCCATGGAGGTTAGATATGCAGAATTGATGGAGCTCCAAGAAATCAGAAATCTGGCATCCCAAGCAATGGAGAAGGATCAAGCTTTGATAAAGAAGACCTTTGATAGAAAGGCCAAGAATATTCCTCCTTGCAGTTTTCTAGTCAGTTGGGGTACCAAGCAGGGAATTATATGACTCCATGCCCAATAGATTATTTCAGACAACTAGTAACTTCATCCAGCAAGTAGATCACCCCTCTGAGTCACCAAAATTGTTATCCAAAATGTGCCCCTTGCTCATTTTGTGGCTAACTCCCTTCATTCTTCCCTCTCTTGTGCCTCAGTCATAATTTTTTTCTTTTTAGGCACTCAAGACTTTCTGGAAATGGTACCATTCGATAGATATTTTTCTCAGCTTTTCAGAAACGTAAATTTTTCCTCCTAACTCCATGTATTTTTGAAGTTATGTCTCGGCGGAGTTTTTGTGGGAAATTTTCCCAAGAAAGGCCCACAGCCAGTAATATGGTGCCATGTCTCCAAGGAAGTGGCAGGGGTCAGAGGAAAACTTGGATTGTTTACCAAGTGTTTGGAAAATTTTCAAAAGGGATATTTCAGCCCGCATGCCCACCGTCCAATTTGATTGCACCACGTGTCCAAAGGGGATAAAATTGAAAATTTTGACTAAGTGTTGGTGCCATGGAAAATTTGACAGGAAAGGCCCGTGCCCAATCACATTTTTCCACAT
Source organism: Taxus chinensis (assembly GCA_019776745.2). Taxonomy (NCBI): domain Eukaryota; kingdom Viridiplantae; phylum Streptophyta; class Pinopsida; order Cupressales; family Taxaceae; genus Taxus; species Taxus chinensis. Next base: position 947,175,858 of record CM034147.1, read on the forward strand.
GTCCTTAGGCCAAGAAGTGGTGGAGGGTGGAGATAAAGTTAGAATTTTTGTGAAATGTTTGGCGAGGGCGCAAAGCCAAATTTTTCCCGCAGGGCCCGCATCCAATGGCCTCATGCCACGTGTCTCAAGACCCACAAACCATAGGTGGAAACTTAAAATTTTGGTGAAGTGTTTGGAAAAGAGGAAATGGAAATTATTGGCTCATGGCCCCACTGACCAGTTAGGGCCTGCCACATGTCTATGGGCACGCGGACCTTCGGAGCACGGGGGGAGATTGAGAATTTTTCCCTAAGGGATTACGCAGAAGGAAATGTTCACCTCAAGGCCCATGTCAAATAAGAGCTTGCCACATGGTACCTGGAATGGCGAAAGGTGGGGGAAATTTGGGAAATTTTCCCTAAGAAAAATTTCAAAGGAAAAGCCCGCCCCCCCCAAACGTGAACGAATGGTATCTTGCCACATGTCCAGTGGCGTCAAAAAATACAGGACAGGACCACAGGGAAAAAGGAAAAGAAAATCCCGTGCCAATAGGATCGTGCCATGTGGCACCTAGAATGGTGGAGCATGGGGATTTTTTGGGAAATTTTCCCAAATGCAAAAAAGTGGAGAATTTTCAATTTTTCACCTGCCAATCTGTTTTGGCCCTGTTTTTCCCTAAATTTTCAAACGGCCATATCTTTCAATCCAGAGCTCAGTTTTTTGCGTTCTTTATATCAATGGAAAGCTGGTGAAATTCGCTACAAGATTCTAGGGTAATTTTTGCATTTTAAAGGATTTTGGAGAGCGAAAATTGAAAAACACCTCTGGTACATGGTCATGAGGAGAAATGACGTTTCAACCACCATTTTTAATGAAGAATGGCTCGCATTCTCTCCTAGCATGGTGAAAAATGTCAGGGGATGCACCTGTAAGAATGCCCATGTTGTTTTATTGTATTTTTGGTTGGTGGTTGAAGCTCTCCCTCCTGGGGTCACTTCTTGCACTATAAAAGCTAGAATGGGCTCATTTTTTGAAGAAGAGACACTTTTTCAGCTCTGTAACTTCCCTTTTTCTTCCTTTTTGGTAGAATTTGTGAAAATTTTTACCTTTCCATGTAATACAACACCCCTTTTGCCTCTTGGTCACTGTAATGCATTGTATTGGATCTAGAATGATAATGTATTCTTTGTGATTAAAATCCCTCAATCCTTTCATATATCTACCATTGTTTCCTGATATTTCATTACATCTTGAGTAATTTGTGCATGCTTTGTGTTGTGTTTTCTTATGGATTGTGTATGTATTACAATATTAGGTGTCTTCTACTCCTTTGGTGCATCACCTCATTAGCATTAGTCTCAGTTTTCTTGTATTCCCTATCTTTGTCCCATTGAAATTTAGAGTAGGAACTAGGAATTTAAACTTCTACAACTTGTAAGTGATATATCTGATCAAGGGAGTATAGGAACCAACCTCTAATCTAGATATTCCTCTCCCATTTTTCAAGTCCCACACTTAGGGAGAGGATTCAATGTTGTGCAATCACACTGGATGTCCAAAATGTCAAACTAGAAGTCTGATCAACATCCAGGGGTGCTGCTGATTTACAACAATAGTACCATGTGGATTGATGCCACTGTCTAACCATATCCTGGCCTTATCATACATATTAATCCTGGTTAGGTCCTTAGGTTTAGAACTTAGTTCCTTATTAATATTTGTTTCAATCCTTAACTTAGGTTGTCAGCTTTAAATCAAATACACTAGGATATTTTTATATCCCTTAGTGTATATCATTACATTAGGATAGATTAGTTTAGATCCCCCAACAAACTAGGGTAGCTTAGTTTAGGCTTCTAATACCAAGATGGCCTAAATTTATAATCAAATCATGATTAAATCAAGAAGCAGTATAACTACAAGTTATAAGTCATTTAGGTAACACCAATGAAATCTCAACAGTCAATATGTCTGAATGTAAAATATGTTAGAAGAATTTAAATCCCAATTTCATATTTATCCAATCATGATTGAAATATCAAAAATATTAAGGATAATGCCTTGGATCACTAATATTGATCCAAGGTAATTTCCTCAAATGTACATATAATATCCACAGGAACATAAAATAATAACTTAGATAACTTACCGAGTTACTTGCTTATCCATCTATCATGAGAATTTGATTTCTCTTTCCAGAAGACATAATTTCTCATTTTATTTCAAAAACTAGTCAAGTGGTTACGTGATGATAATTCAACATAAGTACAATGTTTCCATAAGAGTGATTAGAGTAAAATCATAAAATCAATTAGTATCATTCCATAAATCATAATCTACCAATTCCTAGGAGCACAACAATTGAAAATGAAAATCACATATCAATGATTCCATACCTTATTCAAATAAGAAAGTGCATCTATCAACACAACAGGGGTATTACACATTATCTAGTAGCTGTAATGATCAAGAGTTAGAATGAAAAAGCTTGGATAAATGAAATATTTGGAGAACCTGTGTAAAGAGTTATAAACTCTTATATAAGGTAACTAATGGCTATTAGGGAACCAGTGTCGGTTGAGGGATAACTAGCGTCGGTTAAGGATAATTGGTCTAACCTGCCAAAAATAGTGTTTTTTCTCCCAAATTTAGTGTGGTATTTTTCTTAGTCTGGGTATGGATTGTTCAATGGTGTAAATTACAGTGTGGAATTAGTTATAGAATTAATAGTGTTTCACCTGATTCTTATACGTTTCTTTGAAATATTGACGAAATAGATAGGGTAACGGGCATAGGAGGAATACCTATTGAAATGCTAGTTGATGGGTTGTTGCCTATGTATGACTTCTGAATCCAAAGATGATTGTGATATCTTCCTTTTAGCTACGAGAAACTACTTGTAACGGAAAGTAAGACCACCAAAAAGAGTTAAACAATATGTGTAGTGAACTGCCTAGCATGTGCTAGATCCAGGAAGTGTGATACTTTCTAGATGGCTATCAGTCCACTATTTAACACAATTTAATGTGAGTAATATAATAAATCCTATTTTAATTTGAAATGATTTAGGTATCTCACTTGAAACACAATAAGAAAGATCTAATCTAACAGGCTAGGTTAAAATAAGATCTGAAGGTCAAACAATTGGTTCTAGGTCTCTGCAGGTCTGACAGAAGTCTCAAGCAGATCACAAGTGAATAAGGGTGATGTGGAATTAGGTGGATACTATTCTGAGTTGTATGGTCACATATAGAGACTGATTCTGGTTAAGGGTGACTGATGGCAGTTGGGTGTAACAAGTTTCGGTTACTGTGGAATTTTGGGAATGCCACAGAATGAGATTTGGGTCTCCTTTGTGATTAGACAAAGGAATTTGGTTGGTTAGAATGAGGTATTAGGTGTCTTGGGTGGTATTTGACAAAGTTTTAATGGGTATATGGAGGGGTAAGTATTAACAGAGGTCTATGGGTGGCCAAGAGAAAAAAGGGATGACAATATAATGATGAAATGAAATGAAACAGAGGAATACAATGTTCCACTTACTTGGATTCTAGTCCTGGGTGCTTGTGAGTGAGAGATGAAGATGTTGGTAAGAGATTGAAGACTGCAGATAATCACCAATCATAGGAAAGCTTTTGTATGGGCTGCATGTGTATTCCTTTTTGCTTGGTTGGATCAAATCCTTGTTGGGGTGAGTGTTGGATCATTGTGCAGGATAAAATGCTTGATCTCCTTCCTTGCATGTGTGTTCTCGCTGAAACTCATTCTCAGAATATGTGATGTCTCTTAGGAATGTGCCAATGTTTTCCAACCTTGAAAATAAGGTTGTTTTTGAGATTAAAAGGTGACTGATGGCAGTTCTGGCTTAACCAGCTACTGTTAGGGATAACTAGTGTCAGTCAAGGTAGGATTTCCTAGGTTTACTAAACTAGGGAAATCCTCTTGATTTTCTGGGAACTTGTGTCATTAACCCATGGATTAGACTTGAAGCATCTTGTATGCATTTGGGAATGTTGTTAGAGAGAATGTAGGCATTGATTTTTTAGGGTTTGGGTAAGTCTTAGTTAGTTATGGAAACTTACTAAGAATAGTTCTTAGGGTGAGTTGGCTTAATGAGGTGTCTAGGTGAGATGTATGTAGACATTATCCCAGTACACCAAAGGTGGGGTAGACCAAAGGTGGGGTCAGGATAAACAGTTATGGCAATAGGTTAAGTAAGGTCATTAGGTCAATAACACAAGTAATAGTGCCGCAAGGTATAGCGAACACATGAGGTTAAAGGTCACTAGTGATGGTCAATGAGGTTAAGTAAGGTCATTAGGTCAATAACACAAGTAATAGTGCCGCAAGGTATAGCGAACCAAGGCTAGAAATCTATGTCACAGCATGGGTATAGCTGAGGAATGAAGAAAATAAAGAGTCCCCAAAGGAGGAAAAAGTGAGGTAGTAAATGATGAGGTTAGGGAAGGTGAGGTAAATGGGTTGGGTAAAGGTGAGGTGGGGTAAATGAGCAGCGTAAAGGGTAGGTGTGGAAAAAAAAGGAGAGATAGGTGGGGTAATATGGTAAAATGGTTTGTTTTATGTAATATAGGGTGACCGATGTTGGTCAAGGGTAACTGACACTGGTATAGAGAAATTGACCATGGTAAGGTAGGGCATGAGATTGATGCAGGTAAAGGTGAATCAGCGTCAGTTAGGTCAGGTTTTGCATAAAAACAAAAAATCTATGTTTTTTTTATTCATTTGTCATTTAGCGGATTGAGAAAATGAAAAAAGAAAGAGAGAAGAGAGAAAAGTGTCCAGATGAAATGGAGCATTGAGTTAGTGGTGTGAATGGTGGGTGATTGGTTGGTGAGAGGCGAGTCCACAGGATCAGTGCATGTGATTTGATTGGTTGGAGATGTGGGTGGATATTTAGTGATGGCAGAGGCTGGAGAGGGATTAGGTAGGCCACCAGTGTAGCGGCCAGACGTGCCACTGAGACGATGGAAAAATGATGAGGTAAGCGTCTAACTCTAGGTGTATTCAGTTAGATAGATTATAGGATTTGCAAATTGTTTTGTGGTTTTTATTTTGGGTGGGGGAAAAAATTTAATTTGGGAAATGGGGAGAAAAGTGGGTAGAATAGGAATGGGGAGGGAAATAAATGGGTGAGGAGGGGATGGGATGAGGTGCAAGGGAGGTTTAGGTAATTTTATGTGCATAAACGGGGAAAGGGGGGTTTTGTGAGAAAGGGGGGTTTGTGATCCAGACGATCCTCACAGAGAAACACCAATCTAAGATCTTCTTAGAATAATTTGCAGTCATTTTTAAAGCGTGGAGAAAAATTATACGATTTCAACCACATCTTGTTTGTAGGAAACGGAGCTCGATTGCAAAATTTATAGCCTGCTGAAATTTTTGGGCAACTGGCAAAATTTGGAGTTTTGTGCAGGTTGGACGTGTGCATGCTCACCAAGTGTTTCGATTATATTGCGACACATGGACGAATTGTGTGATGTACTAAAAAATGGGTTTTGGAATGCCGGTCTTGGAGACTCGTTCTCAGACAAATGGACCCTGCTATTTACTAGCTGGGGGCCCTCAGCCAGGTTTGACACACTCGATTATGGAGGGGTGCCTTGGCCTCCTTCTCATTTAATCATTAAACTAACTTGTGTATATAAAATCCTATAATTTCCTTTGCACTATACATGTGGGACATTTAGGCATGCATTATTTAAATTATGCAAATTTCCCACACATTATCCTAGCTAAACTTTCCATGCATTGCATATTAATTCACTATACCACATTCCATGCCTTATCCTTGTCCAAACAATCCATGCATTATCTATTGTTAGCACCTAAAATACCAACCATGTGCTGTCCCAAGATATGCGCATCTACATAAACAAAACACGGTGGCTCTTAAGCCAATTCAAACTGCCCTCCATGTATTAATAAATGCTTACCTTTTTTAACGCCCCCACAATGTGGGATAAAACACTTCAAAAGAACCTAAGGAGAAGGAGGATAAGTGGAGGGGGTTGGAATAGCTAACCTCCCAAGAAAAATTATAGGTGCCTAACCATTGCGCCAGCTATTTGGAAACAGTATATAAGGAGAGATATTATACTTGTATAGTATTCGGGACTGTGTGAAAATATTGTAATGCTCATAACTTGAGCTAGGAGTAGAATTTGGAGGAGATGTAAAAAGCAACCCTTGTTATTTTTGATAGAGGAAGACTATGAGAAGGTCATAATTTTGTAGAATTATTTGTAAATAATTATTTCCAAGATTTTAATAGATCGGTCCCATTCAACCGGACCCAAATACGTAGGCCTCAAGCGACAAACTCCGTTATCAATTCTTGCATCAATTTGCTGGCGAATTCTCTTCATTTCTTTCAATATTTGCACAGTACTTGCAGTTTTTATTCTTTTATTAAAAAATACAAAAGGATATAATGCTCAAATTTTACATTGAAAATCAATACAAAGTAAGAAAAATGTGTGTGTACAATTGCTAGTTAAATTTGGTTTTTAGATCATTGGTATCAGAGCTGGTTTTGACTGATTTTTGGTTCAGTTTAACGTGTTTTGGATTGCAAGATTGTGTGTTGGATGTTAACAAGGTCTCGATATAAGAAGGGTGAAGGAGAGTTAGTTGAAGGAGATCCCAAAATTGGTACTAGACGATCTCGAAGTCCTACAATGGCGGATCGAGAGGAAGTGGAACAAAACTTTCGGCAATCATTCCAACAGATGAAGGAAATAGTGGAAGAAATGTACCAAGATAGGTAAAGGGAAAAGGGAACTAGAGGAGGTAAGAGAGAAGAAAGCCCTAGTTCTGACATTCCAAGAAGAGACTCTTTAAAATCTGATTTTCTTTCATTAAAGTTGGATATCAAGTTTGAATTGCCTATGTATACTGGAGAGCTAAATGCAGAGAAGTTGGATAACTGGGTCAAGTAGATAGAAGTATATTGCAGGGTTCAGAGAATTGTTGATGATGAAGAAAAGATTCATCTGGAAACTCTTCAGATGGGTGGCACAGCACTCATTTGGTGGGAGAGTAAGCTTTAGGAAGTGGAAGAAAACAAAGGTATAGAAATCACTTCTTGGTCTAAATTTGTTTCAAATCTTAGGCAACAATTTTATCCTCTTGGTTATAAGCAACAAGCTATGATGGATTGGAAAATATTAAGATAAACTAAGGGACAAAGTGTTCAAGAATACACACAAGAATTTAGGAAAAGGGATCCAATTCTGGGAATTTCCCTAAACACAGAAGAAACACTGCTCAAATATATTGGTGGATTGCATAGTTATCTAAGGCATATGATACTTGTTTTAGGTCCTACTAATCTTGATGTAGTATGTGTTCAAGCAACCCATCTGGAAGCATGAGGGAAAATGAAAAAGGAGTCCTCTTTCTCTTCTTTGAATCAGAAGAACAAGAAATCTGAAGGAAAAGGTTTGAAAGAACAAGGAAAAGAAAAGGGTAAGCATAAAACAAACTCTACTGTTAAGAAGGAAGATGAAAAACCATTTTGTAATCATTGCAAAAAAAACAATGATGAGTCTAAATGTTGGAAATTACATCCTGAAAAGAAGCCTAAATGGATGGTTAAGAAAGGAAAAGAAAATAAAATAAACACTGTAGTACATGATCTTGGTTCTGAATCAGGTGATGAAACCAAAATCACAGCTATGAGTTTTCAAGGTAAATCAACTCTTTCAATTTCCAACAATAGCACTACAGATGTTGCATCTTCTTCTAGTAAACAAACTATACCTGACGATAAGAAAAGAAATGAGCTTTTCCGCATTAGAGTAATTTCAAAGCATATGAAAATTGATACTCTTTTTGATAGTGGATCTCAAGCTAATCTAATTTGTGAGGAGGTTGTTAAGAAACTAGGACTCAAAACTAAACCACATCCTAAGCCTTATCCTTTGGGCTGGGTTTGTGATGATGCAAAACTGCAGGAAACTAAAACTTTTACTTTCAGATTTGCCATTACAGACAAGTTTATTGATGAGGTTGAATTGGATGTAGTTCCTTTGGATATTTGTGGGGTGGTTTTGGGAAGTCCTTATTTATATGATCATAAAGAAATCTTCTATAGGGAAGAAAATAAATATTTTCTTATAAAGGATGAAATTGAGTTTATTATTAGAGCTCACCATGAAAAGAATAATCTATCCTTGGTAACTACAGGTCAAATGAAAAGGCTTGTAAACTCAAGCAAAATTTTGGTGCTCATGGTGGTCAAAGCCAAGGAAAAATAAAATGAGATGGCTTTTGAGACTTGTGATCTAAAACATAAGGATGAATTAGTAAAAATTGTTTCTCATTTTGATGATGTTTTTTAGGATCCACAAGGTCTACCTCCCAAAAGAGGGGTTCAACATGAGATATAGTTGCTTCAGGATGCACCTCTTCCCAATATCAGAATGTACAGGTTGTCAGTAGTAGAGAACGAGGAAATCAAGAGACAGGTAATGGAACTTTTGGCTCAAGGTATAATTCGTCCAAGTACATCCCCATGTGGTTCACCAAATATATTGGTTCCTAAGAAGGATGGCACTTGGCGAATGTGTGTTGATTTCCATGCTTTAAACAAGATTACTATAAAGAATCGTTACCCTCTTCCTAGAATAGATGATTTACTGGATCAATTAAAGAATGTAATTTATTTCACTAAGTTAGACTTAAGAAGTGATTATCACCAAGTAAGAATTGCAGAAGGTGATGTTTGGAAAAATTCTTTTAAAATGAAACAGGGACTGTTTGAATGGTTATTGATGCCTTTTGGTTTGTGCAATGCACCGGCAACATTCATGAGAGTTATGAATGAAATTTTTAGACCATTCATTGATAATTTTGTTATTTTCTACTTAGATGATATTCTTATTTTCAGTAAGTCATGGGATGAACATGTTAAACACATCCAGAAAGTCTTAGATGTACTAAGGAAGGAGAAATTGTATTTGAAGATGTCAAAATGTGAATTTGGAAAAACATCTTTAATTTACTTGGGTTATATTGTAGGAAATGGAGAATTGAGAATTGATCCTGCAAAAATAGAGGTTATTGTACAATGGCCTAGACCCACAAATGTGACAGAAGTTAGAAGTTTTCTAGGTGCAGTTCAGTACTGGAGAAAATTTATTGCTAACTTCTCATATATTGCATCTCCTTTGCATGCTTGACAAGTATTAAAAAAGTCTTTCAGTGGGGAGGAAAACAACAAAAAGCATTTGATACACTGAAAGACAAGATAAGTACCGCTCCGATCTTGGCACTTTCAGATTTACAACATTCATTTGAGATTGAGATGGAAGCTAGTGACTACGCAATGGGGGCAGTTTTGATGCAGAACAAATGACCAGTGTGTTACCATTCAGAAACCTTTACAAGTGCGGAAAGAAACTATCCAACTTATGATAAAGAGTTGTATGCTTTGGTTCAAAGTGTTAAAAAGTGGAAGCATTATTTAATGGGAAAAGAAACAATTATCCATACTGACCATCAACCACTTCAATACTTACAAACACAAACAAAATTGCAGCAGTCTAGACATTTCAGGTGGATGGGATTTTTGCAACAATTTCATCTTGTAATCAGGTATAAAAAAGGTATTCAAAACAAGGTTGCCGACATGTTATCCAGACCACTAGTGGTAGTAGCATCTATTCTTTTGTAGCATAGTTCTTTGGCTCATGTTAGTTACAAGGAACAATATGTAAATGATGTTGATTTTAGAGAAGTGTATGAGGATCTAGTAAGTGGGAAACAAGTAGGAGAAAAAGATTATCATTTGCATGAAGGATTGTTATATCATTATGGAAAACTTTGTATTCCAGAAAATGAGCATGTGCATATGATTAGGGAAGCACATACTTCTCTTATTTCAGGGAATTTTGGTGTTAGTAAGACAGTTGCACATTTACAAAAATATTGCTATTGGCCTAGAATGCATGAACATGTAAACTGGTATATTAAGGGATGTGTTCTTTGTGCCACAAGAAAGCCAAGTAATAGGAAATTAGGACTTTACACTCCTCTTCCTATTCCAACATGGCCTTGGGAAAGTGTTTCCATGGACTTTGTAGGAGGATTTCCCATGACATGGAAGAAACATGATTACTTATATGTGGTAGTGGACAGATTTAGCAAAATGTGTGTGTTGGTTCCATGTACTAAACAAATAACTGTTGAGGGAACTACACATTTGTTTTTTCAGTTTGTTTGGGTTCATTTTGGTTTACCTACTTCAATCATATCTGATCAGGATTCTATATTTCTTGGGGAATTCTAGTCAACATTGTGGGGGTTAATGGACACAAAACTGAGAAAGAGCACTTCTTTTCATCCACAGACTGATGGTCAAACAAAGGTTGTAAACCACACAGTGGTACAATTACTTAGGGGCTATAGTAACAAACATCCTAAATTTTGGGATGAACATCTTTATTATGTGCAACATGCTTATAATCGTTCCTTACATTCTTCTACTTTGAAGTCTCCATTTGAGAATTGTTATGGATATCTACCTAATTCTCCATTAGATATATATTATGGACATGAAACTGTTGTTAATGGTGCAAGTGATTCTGAAAAGGCTAAAATATTTATGCAAAGAATACAACAGGTTCATCAATATGTCCGTGAACAATTGGAGAAAATTCAGGGTAAGTACAAAGCTAGGCATGATAAACATAGAACTGATCACAAGTTCAAAGTTGGTGATTCAGTTTGGCTTCACATCAGCAAGGAAAGACTGACAGGTGAAGGTAAAAAATTGAAACCTATACGGTATGGTCCATTCCAAATATTGGAAAAAATTGGTAACAACGCTTTCCGGTTGGATTTACCTCCATATATGCAAATCTACTCAGTTGTAAATGTTGATAATTTAAGATTGTATGAACTGCCTATGATTGTTGATCATGATGATTCTAACATTATGCCTTCCATTGATGATTTTGCTCCTGAATATCTTGATGAGTTGCAGGAAGACATCATTTTGGACAGGAAAGTAAGAACTTTGCAAAGGGGTGATATTGAGTATCTTTATGTTGGGTTCAAAGGCATGCATCCAAACAAGGCTAAATGGATGGAAACTGGAAAGGTGAGGGAGAAATACCCTCACCTATTCACCAATTAGGTTGACTTTTGGGGTCCAAAAGTTTCTCATGGGGAGGAATGATCTAGAGGATCCTCATAGAGAAACACTGATCTAAGATCTCCTCAGAATAATTTGTAGTCATTTTAAAGCGTGGAGAAAAATTATAGGATTCCAACAACATCTTGTTTGCAAGAAACGGAGCTCGATTGCAAAAGTTATAGCCCGCTGAAATTTTTGGGCAACTGGAAAAATTTGGAGTTTTGTGTAGGTTGGACATGTCCATGCTCACCAAGTGTTTCAATTATATTGTGACACATGGACGAATTGTGTGACGTACTAAAAAAATGGGTTTAGGAATGCCGGTCTTGGACACTCGTTCTCGGACAAATGGACCCCGCTATTTACTGGCTGGGGGCCCTCAACCAGGTTTGACACACTCGATTATGGAGGGGTGCCTTGGCCTCCTTCTCATTTAATCATTAAACCAACTTGTCTATATAAACTCCTATAATTACCTTTGCGCTATGCATGTGGGACATTTAGGCATGCATTATTTAAATTATGCAAATTTCCCACGCATTATCCTAGCTAAACTTTCCACACATTGCATATTAATTCACTATACCACATTCCATGCCTTATCCTTATCCAAAATATCCATGCATTATCTATTGTTAGCACCTAAAATACCAACCATGCGTTGTCCCAAGATATGAGCCTCTACATAAGCAAAACACGGTGGCTCTTAAGCCAATTCAAACCGCCCTCCATGCATTAATAAATTCTTACCTTTTTTAACGCCCCCACAATGTGGGATAAAACACTTCAAAAGTGCCTAAGGAGAAGGAGGAGAACTGGAGGGGATTGGAATAGCTGACCTCCTAAGAAAAAGTATAGGAACCTAACCATTGCACCAGTTGTTTGGAAATAGTATATAAGGAGAGATATTATACTTGTATAGTATTCGGGACTGTGTGAAAATATTGTAATGCTCATAACTTGAGCTAGGACTTGAATTTGGAGGAGATGTAAAAAGAAACCCCTAATATTTTTGATAGAGGAAGACTATGAGAAGGTCATAATTTTGTAGAATTATTTGTAAAGAATTATTTTCAAGATTTTAATAGATCGGTCCCATTCAACCAGACCCGGAGACGTAGGCCTCAAGTGCCGAACTCCGTTATCAATTCTTACATCAATTTGTTGGTGAATTTTCTTTATTTATTTCAATATTTGCATAGTACTTATAGTTTTTATTCTTTTATTAAAAAATACAAAAGGATATAATGCTCAAATTTTACATCGAAAATCAATACAAAGCAAGAAAAATGTGTGTGCACAATTACTAGTTAAATTTGTTTTTCAGATTAGTTTGGGGTATCACAGGTTTTTACCATGGCAGTGACCGGTGTCAGTCAAGTTTAGCCGATGTCGGTAATATGTAACTAGTATCAGTCATGAAACAAGTGACTGATGTTGGTTAGGGGGTGACCAGGGTTGGTGAAAGGGAATCGGCATTGGTCAGGTTTTGGGGGATAAGGGGCCAAAGGTGCCATAGGTTGGATGATTAAGATGGGTAGGGGTAAATTAGGTTTTTGGGAAATGATAGGGGGAAAATGTGGGTGTGATAAATGTAGATCAATGTATTGTTTATATGGGATGTAGGGGAGAGATCAGCTACGTATGCGGTACAGGGTTCCGCCCCTACTTGTGACAGTGCACGGCGCAGGGACCCCTGAGGAGAGACAACATGTGGAGGTGGTGGGCCTGAGTAGAATCTAAAGCTAGTTGCATGTAGTTGGGTAGCCTAGTTTGATGGTTTCACTCATTGATAGATGGGATTCTATGACCAAAAAGTTCCACATGCTGACGGGTGAGATCACTGTCACCCTAAAGGATGTGTTTAGGATTCTGCGGCTAACCATATTAGGTACACAGGTCTAATCTATATCCTTTGAGGCCTCAGAGGAGCTGATGCTGATGGTGTTTGGTGAGGATATGGCCGAACTGACATTCCATAATGCCAACATTTGATATAGAGAGATGTACCTAGCCCATCTAGAGGAGATGAGGCTAGTTGTTCTTTTGATGGAGGCAGTGTGTTGTTTCGCACTACTAGATGTAGAGGGTGAATTTTTTTCCTGATCATTGATGGGGGTATTACATGACATGATGATATATGAGACCCACTTTTCCTAGCCACCAGCAATCCTGGTGCAGCTGTACAGAGAGTTATGGGCATATGGGTGGCTACGTAAGTTCAACCTATGTTGTACCTTCTTACTACACTTGTGGGTTGATGAGCACATAGCTTGTGTGCGGCCAGTAGGGATGCCTCGAGAAGATACATTCCCACTGAGATTTGTGTGGGTGGGGTATAGGTGATGGGTATCTGCTATTAGAGAGTGGAGATCTGACAGGCCCATACATGATGTGGCCTATTTCCAGTGGTTATTGAAGGGGTTTTCTGGATTGGACATTATATGTAAACTGTATGTGGGATTCCCCTCATATATGTATATGCATGAGGAGCTAGCTGAGCTCCAACTTTTGAGATGGATACAAGGTTTCCATACCGGGGAGCATGAGATGATCCCGATGGACAGTCTTGTGACAGTTCAGGCTATTACTGGATGTACCTCCACCCTTCCTGTAATATATGAGAGATGATGTGGAGAGGAACTTACCTCTACCATAGCCTACAGTGCCCACAAGCTAGGAGTAGAAAGCAGTAGATCGGCTAATAGATGATGTTGGGGTCACAGAAAGTGGTGGGTGATGCATTTACGAGACACACCACCCAAACTGGGGTAGCTGAATCTAGCTACCATCATGGTGCAGAGTGATGCCTTACAGGGGCATGTGGCTACTCTGATTACCCAATTGGTTATGGTACAGACACAGCTAACAAGCTTAGAGGAAGAGGTAGCAGAGCTACATGTACAGGTGGCTAGTCTGTAAGCTTAGATGGTTAGTGGTGGGGATGGAGAGGGGGATGATGGTCAGGTAGCAGCCTTACAGGCACATGTGGTAGGTTTGTAGGGCTAGTTTGCCATAGCCCAGGAATAGATTATGGCCTTACAGGCCCAGATATAGGCATAGGGGAAGGGGGCACCACCACAGGAACCGGGACCGGGTCCCAGTTCATAGGAAAGAGCAGGATAAGGTCCCACAGGACATGTACATGGGCTAAGACCTATGGGACCACCATAAACTGTGCCTATATCTAGGTTATGGGAAGCCTTAGGTGAGGCTAGATACTTCTAGGACTAGTTGATGGTGGTCAGGATAGACTTCCTATCCTATGGAGAGTACCATGCACAATAAGCATCAAGTGAGAGGACTAGATCCCACACTCACAGTGTAGAGAGCATAGGGGTCCATCAAGCTGTAAGGCCAAATCAGGGAGAGGCCACCAGCGCACAGAGACTAGCTCTAGGTGAGGTGCCAATAAGGACTCAAACACCACTTATGATGGGTGGGGAGATGCTAGCAGGTTGCTAGATAGGGGTCAAGGAGGTAGAAGGTACAGGTGATATAGAGATGGAGGATATCCATTGAGATTCTTTATATGGGTCTTTTGATATTTGATTTATGATAGTCATTTTTGTGATATATACTAGCCTACGCACTGAGAGATAGTTGTATTTTTATCACATACTAGCCTACGTGCCAAAGATAGCAAGGATGTATGAGATATTTTGTATATTTTGAGCATATATCAGCCTGCGAAGCAAAGAGATTTTTTATTGGTTCATTATTTTATTGTATATGAGACCGGCCTGCGTGCTCATGTTTTTGAGATGATGGACATGATGAGACATCCATGTATGTTGTATTGAGATACACATTTATTTATATGATGAGATACATGAGATTCTTGATTTGTTGATGTTTTGATGAGACTTTCAATTTATTGGTGCATTGATGAGATTTTTGATTTGTTATTGCTTTGATATGGATGGAAATTAGGTGAGTTATGCATGATGGAGTCAAGTTGGTTTAGGCATGGATCGATTCAAGTCTTAGGCATGGATCAAATCAGGTTGGCTTAGGCATAGATGAGTCAGGTCTAATTTAGGCTTGGATTGAGTCAAGTTGGTTTAGGCATGGATTGAGTCGGGTTGGTTTAGGCATGGTTGTGTTCAAAGTAGGTGAATTTGTGATTTATTATTTTGTGCAATGAATGATAATATGGGACATATGTGAGATGTGGTATAATCTATGCATAATGATGATAGCAAAATGGTAGGCATAATAAATGTGTTATGATGAGGATTAAAATATGAAGCATCGTGTTACGTATGTGGTTTAATTTTCAATTATTGATATAAAGAAGAAACTAGGTGGGGTATGATATAATGTGAGGAAGATGAAAGATGAATTGGTTAGGGTAGAGAGTGGCTGAGCTAACCTCCAAGGGCCTCATGCCCTCAGAGTGCTACCTACATAGTCCTAATGAAAAGGGACCTCAAGCCGATGTAGTTCTCCCATGAGCTAGGGAAGAATAGGATGAGGTATGAAAATGAGCTAGTAGGTTTTGGGTATGTTGTGGGTCTAGGTTTGGTAGGTATAGGTGGGTTATAGGCAAATTGGTATAGGTGATGTCAATTTTGGCAAAAGAAGAAGAATACCCAAAAGGTAAGTGTCGAGGACTGAATCCTATATAAGGTAATCAAAACGTAATAAAGACGATAAAAGATAAGAGGGGGAAATAAAGCCACCTGATTTGTTAGGATCATACTGAGTAGATCATACCTTGGATTAGGTGATGAACATAAGACCCTAAATACATTGCATGATCGATTGTTCTACAGTGAAAAGTAGTCACATGATCACCAAATGTCTTAGTTTCCAAGAGGTCCCTTGAGGCGGTAGGAAATGAAAATGTGATTGGTGAGAAGGGTGAAAGGTGGTTAATTTTTTATATGGCATGAGGTAGCATGCTCTATGGGCAAGAGATCCAACGTCACAATAGGCAAGTCCATGACTAAAAAGTTATTTGTGTTGACTTGTATTTGAGATAGACTGATCGATGCAGGAATTCTATATAGGATGAGGAATTTAAATCCTTCAGGTCTTCGTGAAGCTGATCAATGCGGGAAGCTTCAAATTCTCTCACATGTTTTATTTATTTATTTATTTATAATGGCTTTACATAGCTATCCTTCGAGGGAGAAGTCTATTTATAGCAGAGGTTGTAAAGAGGAAGATGTTCTTTTGATGGAGTCATCTTTTATATTAGAAGTATGAATCAAAGAGTTAGGTTCCATGTGAGGGATCCAAATTCATGGACAAGACCAAGGTGAAGAATAAGATTCTTGTTCAAAAAGTAGGGTGAAATGACCATGGGATCTCATCTAAAGGTAGACAAAAATTATCCATGAGAATCATTCTATGTGTAGCACCGTGGTACACATTTTCAAGAGAAGATAACAAGTCACGGGTACTCACATGATAACAAGTCACGGGTAATCATTGGTGAGGTGTATGAAGTGGATAGCACTCAAGGGACGAGTATGGAAAGAGACAAAAAGTGATGTAGGACTAAAAGTCAACAATAGAATGGTCAAAGATGCAAGGCGTTAAGGGGCTCAGGTTCAGGTTTACCATCAAGTGAAGATAAACAATAAGTGCCTGATCTATAAGTATGAGTCATGATGTATGGTCCAAGCCAATTAGTAGTAAATTTTCCCCGTTTACTTTTTTCTACTTTGGTTACATGTTGATCTTCTTTAGGGATGAGATCACTAACTTGGAAGGTTCGTTAATGGACATGTTTGTCATAGGCACGTTTGATAAATTTTTGGTAAACTTGAAGGTGGTCAAGAGCATTAAGATGACATTCGTCTAGTAACTCAAGCTGTGGTAAATGGTCTTGACGAAAGTCATCATCATTAAGCATATCATGGAGAGAAATGTAGAGTAAGGGAATCTAGATTTCAAGACGTAGAACAACCTCGATACCGTAGACCAAAGAAAATGGTGTGGTGGCAGTGGAAGTGCGAATACTAGTGTGGTATGCCCATAGGTTAAAAGGAAGGTTAGTATTCCAATCCTTCCTAGTATCATTAATCACTTTCATAAGAATTTTTTTTAGGGTTTTGTTAGTGGATTTAGCTTGGCTGTTAATTTGCGGGTAATAAGGTGATGCGAAACTGAGCTGAATGCTGAAGGCGTCACAAATATTTTTCAATGTTTTGTTTTTGAATTGTTTTCCATTATCAGTGATGAGGTGATGAGGAACACAAAAATGGAAAATGATGTGATGATTGATGAACTCACATATTTTCTCTACTTTCGTGGAGATGAGTGGTATGGCTTCAACCCATTTTGTATAGTGTTTGGTAGCAGTGATTATCCATTGATGTCTATGGAAAAGAATGAGGATTGATCTCTCTAACAAGATCCAAACCCCATTGAGAGAAGGGCCAAAGGTCATGGGTGACCTGTAAGGCGTGATTGAGTGTATGATGAAGACTGGCATGTTGTTGGCATTTTACACAATGTTTGATGTAGTAGCAACAATCATAGTTAAGGGTCAGCCAGTAATAGCCTACGTGAAGAATACGCTTAGCAACAGCAAGGCCACTGAAGTGACCTCCACATATGCCATCATGAACTTCCTTAATGGTATAATGGATTTCAAATCTTGTCATGAATTGAAACAGAATACCATCAATGTCACTCTTATAGAGGAGGCCCCCCATGATGATATAATGAGATACCTTTTTAAGGAAGGTTCGTTGTCTGTTATGGGTGAGATCAGTAGGTAAGATGGAGAGAGAAAGATAGTTAGAGTATTGTTTGTACCAAAGGTCACTCAGGTCTAGGGTAGTATTTCCAATAGAGTAAAATTCATGCGGTAAATAAGAAGGTGATTGGATTCATTCTATGGTGACAAATATTTTAGAATCCGTGGTAAAAGCAGGTATTTGGGAAGCCAAGCAGGCCATGGTATCTACAAATTTTTTGGTTAAATGTGGGATGGTTTGAAGAGTGTAACAGTCAAAGTTGGTCAAATATATGTCCACGTGATGTTTATACTTTTGAAGTATCTCATTATTCCATTGGTATATACTATTGACTTGGTTTACGACCAACTGAGAATCACTAAAGATTTTGATTGATTTGACATCTAGGGCGTAGGTGGCTTGGAGACCTAGTACGAGCGCTTCGTATTTGGCAATATTGTTTGTACAATCAAAATTAAGTTTGAAAGACAAAGGAATGGGCTCACCATAAATTGGAATGAGGATAATACCAGCCCCACCCCCACACTGACACTTGCAACCATCAAAGAAGAGTGTCATTTGGCAAGCAGGTTTGTCCAAGGAAAGGGTAGCAATTGACTCATCTAGAAAATAAAAATTAGAGGATTGATCTCCAGAAATAGGTGCGTCGGCCAATTGGTCGGCGATAGCTTGACCCTTCATGGAATTTTGATGAATGAATTTGAGGTCGAGGTCCGCTAAAAGCATAAGCCAGTGAGTAGCATACTGATTTTGATAAGGTTTGGCATATATGAAGTGTAAGGGGTCAGTGTTGGTCAAAACATAGGTTTTGTGGTTGAGTAGGTAATGGTGGAGTTTAGTGGCAATGAAAACTAAGGCTAAGAAAACTTTTCAAGATGGGTGTATCAGGTTTCATACTCCAAAAGAGTATGGCTTATGTAATAAAATGCCTACTCCATGTGTTGTTCATCGCGATGAGCGAGCATGTCTCCCAAGGAGTGATCAGTAGCTGAGATGTATAGGTAAAAAGGTTAATTTTCTTTAGGTGGATTGAGTACAGGTGATTGGAGAAGGTACTATTTGAGGGCCTCAAAATCTTTGTGACCATCATCATCCCATTTAAAGTATACATCCTTCTTGAGTAGATGATGAAATGGTTGGCACTAATCAGATAGTTATGAAATGAAATAGTGAATAAACTACAATGTACCTTCTAGGATATGGATTTGTTTAACATTAGTGGGTGGAGGCATTTCCAAAATGGCCTTGACTTTAGTAGGGTCAACTTTTATACCACGTAAGGAAACAATAAATCCTAGGAGCTTTCCTAAGAGAACTACGAAGACACACTTCTTAGGCTGAAGGTGAATGCAATATGTAATGACGCGGCCAAAAATGGTTTTGAGAATGGAAAGGTGTTTAGAGTGGCATTTAGATTTGGTGAGAAGGTCATCCACGTAATCTTCCAATATGAGATGCATGATGTCATGGAAGATGTAATTCATAGCCCACTGATATGTGGCACCAGCATTTTTAAGACCAAAAGGCATGACTCAATAATAGAAGGTCCCCCAAGGGGTGATGAACGAGGTCTTGTGTTGATCTTCTGGAGCAAGCAAGATTTTTTTATAACCTGAGAATCCATCCATGAGTGATAGCATCTTGTGACCACAGTAAGGTCAACCGATTGATCAATACCAAGCAAGGGAAATTCATCTTTTGAGCAAGCTAGGTTGAGGTCATGGAAGTTTGTGTAAATGCAGAGTCCCCCTATTGCCTTAGTGATAGGGACAATTTTAGAAATCCAGCAAGGATAATCAATGGGTAATATGAAGGAAACAGAAAGAAGGTGTTGAAGCTCTTCTTTGATGAAAAGGGCAATGTGAGGGTGCATTTTCCTCAGCTTTTGTTTGATGGTTTTGGCATTAGGAATAGTGACAATATTATGGACCACTATGATGGGGTCAATACCGAACATGTCTGCATAAGACCAAGTGAAAGCATGGTTATGATCTTTGAGAAAAGAAGTGATGGATTCCTATTCAGTAGCATCTAAAGATTGACTGATCTTTAGGATGTGTGGGTCATCCTGAGAGTGAATGTTGATCTCAATAGTTGATTCATTCAACATGGTTTATGTCTCAGAGGGAAACAACTAATGAATATATGAGTCTTCTACACCAAGTTAGGTGAGTATATATTCATCATCCTGACATTAAACAACATTAATTAAAGGTTTATTTTCATCTATCATTTCAGGATACAAGAAGGGGAGAGAGGAATGTGCCTCTCTATCACATTGATAAGTCAAAGGCCCCAAGGAAATGGTGTTTATGAAAAAAAAAATTAGGAGGGATAGAATCAGGATCCATCGACTATGTCGATGAAGGTGGTGATGAAGGCAGAGAAGGTGAAGAAAGTGGAGAAGGGCTAATGTCCTCGATGGGTTCAATGTGGGCCTGTTTGGTAGGTGGTTCATACAATACGATACCACTACGGTCGTTATGTTTACGGGTGTTACATGGAATGAAAGTATGGTGGCCTTGTTTGTAAAAGCCAAAACCAAAACCCTTCCATGCACATCGGTGTAGGAAGGTGTGGGTAAAATGGTGATTGGTGGGAGATTGGAAGTCAGCAGAAAATGGGTGGGTTTATGACAGTGGTTCGGGTGTGTAAGTGGTAGTATCAAGTCCTCCATAGGTGAGATTGGTACAAAGGTGAGGAGGACTATAAAGGAGGAATTCTCCTATGCAGTGATCATAGCGAGGGTGTTCGTGAAGACTTCCATACTCTTGTGGAGTAAGAAATGTGTTGACACTATATAGGCGGTACTCCCCCAAAGTGAGGTGTTGAAAAATATCTTCTAAGGGGTCAGTGGTTGGTATGTGGGTAGCTGAAATAGATGATGTGTCAAACATTGATGTGGAGGTGGCGTTAACAGATTGAGAAACTGATGGGTCATCCGTGGAGGTTGTGGTAGTGGTAGGAGTGGAAGAGGTATGTGCGGTTGAGGTAGCGAATGAACTGGTAAGCAGAGGTGTAGGCAAAGTGGTGGTGGTCATTGAGGTAGATGCCTTAACAGGTATGAGCACATCATTGGGTTGGTAAAGCATGTTGCATGTTTTTAAAAGGTTATGGATCAGTTGGGATAGTATAGGTATGTCCTTCATGCTCAAACTTTACACAACGATGCAAAGTGGAAGGAACAAACCCCATGACATGAATCTAGGTTCTTTCAAGCAACAAGTTATATTGAAACTCCCACTCTAAGATGTAAAATAATTCTAGGATAGTGCAAGGGCCCACACGAATGTGGAGGATGAGAGTGCCTAAATTGGAGATGATAGCATCATTGAATGAAAACAACATGACAGGATGTTTATGCATGTACTTATTGGGTATGCGCATTTGAGCGAATGCATGGGATGAAATGATGTTAATGCTAGCACCCCCATCAATCATCACACATCACACCCATATGTCATCGATGTGGATAGAGATGAACAGGGCTAGGTCTAGGTCATCGTTTTGGTGCGGTGTGATCTCTTCCTTTGAAAAGCTAAGGGAGGCTATATGGTGAATAGGGTGTGGTGAAGATGAAGGTTGTAATTTGGTGAGAAAGGCTACATGATGGGGTGTGATAATGAAGGCTACAAGTGTAGGGTCATTGGGAAAAACCTCAATAGATTGAAGAACCTCGATGAGAGCTTGACGATGAAATTCCGATGTTTGGATGAGGTCGTATAAGGACATTTTTAGGGGAGATTGGTGTAATTGTTTGAGCATGGTGCGATGTGTGACTCCATTAGAAATAGGGTATTAGGGGCTGTGGATAGTGATTTTAGGTATGGGTGTAGATGGTATGTTGGGTATAGGATTTGTTGGTAGGTCAGTCACATTTTCTTTACCTTTATCCTTCTGAGCATGGGAAGTAATGTGTATCATGTTGATTTGAGGGGAGTCGGCAAATGGAGGAGGTGTAGGGTGAGTGGTATAATGACATGAGGGGAAAAAACCTACCGAAGGAGAAAAACCCTATGATGTGAGCTTGGCGTAATGACATTTGTGTGGTGGTGTGGTAAGTTCTCTAATGTGAACCATGTTAATTTCAAATCTTAGAGGTGGTGCTAGGAGTTGTGGGGGTGGAGGTTGTGGTTGTTGAGTGGATAGTGTGGGAATGGGTGTCGGTGAGGTAGGGTCCTCATCAAGAAGGTCGTCATCATCAAAGTTGGCTTCCGAAGGACACAATTGGATAAGGATGGTTTTCAAGGCTTTGCAATTCTCCAAATCATGCCCTAACACATAATGGTAGGCACAAATTTTAGTGTCATCAAACCCTTTTGGCTTGGGTTTGGTCATAAGGTCTGAGTGGCGGCAATGTGATAACATAAGTCTCAAGGAGGTTGGTTAAAATTTTGGCATAGGACCCCGCTAGAGGGTCGCAATGAGAGGTGAAAGTGGGTTTGGGTGTAGGTATGACTGATTGTTGGGGAAAATTCCTCGCAGGAGGGAGAATAGGTTGAGATATGGTTTTAGGTTCTTGCATGGTCTTGGGTGTCAGTTGTGTTTGTTTGGTTAGGAGTATGGTAGATGAATGGGTACGAGGGTGTACGGTTATTTTTACTACCTTATTAGAGGGTAGCAGATTTTTGGATATGGGTTGTACCTTCTTGGGTAAAGGTGATATGGGTGTATGAGGTCTAGAAGGAAAAGAAGATGGGGGAAGAGAACGAGTTTCCCAGGTGGATAACAGAGGTGTTGTGAAGGTAGATGATGTGGGTCACATAGGGGGTGTGAGAGACAAAGACTGAAGTCTAGTGGGTAGTGAAGAAGTTATGGAGAGTATTAGAGGTATGGGTGGTAAAGATGTTACAAGTGTGGGTGTAAGTCATGTTGGGTGCCTGGGTAGGTTAGAGGTTTGCAAGGAAGGGATGGGCTGGTTTGTTTTTGGTTTAATGATGGGTAGAGGTTTCTTAACTGTGTTAGGGGGTTGAGGTCCTAAGACAAATGGGATAGGTGCAAGTGTGATCATTACAGCCGGGCTGCGAGATCTATGGGTTTGGTTCTTCTATTTGGGTGTCATAGTATGTTTGGCATTGACTTTGGAGGATGTAGCTAAATCCAGTTTGATAGGTGGATGAGTAAGGTAGGTAGTTGGGGTGACCCCTAAGGTGGTAATAGGTTTAATCGAGGAAGATGATTTATGTGCGGGTTTGAATTTAGATGTAGTCTGGGTTATAGGCAATGGTGTATGTTGAGCTATGATGGGTATCATGGAAGAAGTTATGATAGAGGTGAATGTGTTCATTTGTATTGGTCGAAATATTTTTGGATAGATAGTGGAAGTATCAGAAAGTAACAGCTACATCTGTGTTGAGACAGGAAGCAAAAGGGACCCCCAAAGTAAGGCCCTATCCACATAATCTAAGTGATTTGCCAAACATGAGAATGTCACGTCTATAGGTGGAGTTGAAGAGGACCTAATGGAAACTCCAGTAAAATGTCTCTTAGAGATGGGGAATTGGCTAGCTTCAGCTTCTATGGGGAAGAGAGCTAAAAGTAGGTCTGCAAGATCTTGGGTAGTTGATGGAGAATGCTTGCCAAGAGGCAAAGGTATCTTAACAGGGTCTATGATAGGGGGAGGATATGATGGGAGCCCCTCTATGGGTGGAGATGTAAATAAGTATCCTCCATGGGCTGAAGAAGTATTGTGCGTATCGGTTCTCTAGGTGGAGAAGCCAAAGGTTAAATGGTCTCGATGTTAGCAGAATACTCCTCCATAGATGAGGAAGGAGGTGAAAGGTGTTCCTCTATGGGTGAAGGAACAGGGGAGGTTGGTTTCGATGTGGAAGGAGGATTTTGGGCTAGAATCTTCTCTATGGATGGAATATGGGAAGCAACAAGTGCATCACTAAAAATAGCATGGACCTCATGGGTATGGGTATCATGAGTTGAGGCCTCACTGATTTGATCAGACAAAGGGGCATGATTAGGAAATGGTTTCTTGAAGATGTGTAGGTTTTGGTTGGTAGGTGCATTGGGATTATCCATAGTTAACTCACATTTCTTGAGCATTTCTTGTACAATGTTTTTGAAAGTGATGTAATTTCTGTCACTATGACCCTTTACTCGATGATAGTTATAGAAGTCATGTTCTTTATACCATGCGGGCATGGGGGGAGCAGGATCGAAACCAGTGTGTGGTTTTATAGGTGGAAGGGTGATGGCTCCAGATTTTATAAGCTTTTCTAAGACACAAATTAAGGTTCCCAAATTAGGGTGTATTTTTGTTGTTCTCTTCTGAATTGAAAAGTTTGGATAGGTGAGAGATTAGATAAGGGGGTAGCCTGATTTGACAGATGAGTTGGGTCGGATTTAAGTATCATTGTGTTAATGGTACGCTTAGTTTTTGAATAGTTATTTTAAAGTTTGGAAGAAGAATATGTATCATTCGACTTTAATGCCGAATTCTTATTATGTAATTGGATTTTCTTCTCTTCAATGGCCTGAATCTCTAGCTTTCATGCCATAGTGAGTGCTTCATCAAATGTTCTAAAGGTTTGAACCTATAGGGTCGATGAGATATGTCTAGCACAAGCCCACATGAAGATCTCAATGAGTTATGTTTTTGGTAGTTGGAATGTGAGTTGATTAATCAGGCTACACCAACGAGCAACAAAATCTGTGATAGATTCATCCTCATACTAATGCGTGGAGTATAGGTCAGTCATGGTAACCTTCTTGATGATGTTGATAGAGAAATGATCCAAGAAGGCTTGGGCTACCTAATTAAATAAAAATATGGAGTGTCCAGGTAACCCACTATACCAATCTAATGCAGGTCCAATCAGAGACATGGGAAAGGTTCTGAGGAGAAAAGCATCATCATGAGCGATCAAGTAGCATCTGTGTTTGAATGACTATAAATGTTGATGCGGGTCTTCTTTGCTATTAAAAAAATTTAATTTAGGCATCTTCCAATGCATAGGGTATGGACGAATAGGAATGGATGGGTGGATAGACTCATTACAAATCTTGTCATAGGTGAGAGTGTTAAGGGAGCCAGAAACTAATGCCTCCAATGTCTGCATCTTGTCCATCATTAATTTGATTAGGTCATTAGTAGGTTGCAATGATTGGATGCATCTTATAGCATGAGGGGATTGGTTTTGGGGCATATAACAAGGGTGGAACTCTAATATATGGTGTTTCCATGTAGGTTGATTGATAAGAAGACAATGAAATAGGGGGTACGTACCCAGAGTGAATAATAGATGAAATGGGAGGCTGCTTATAGTATGTATGTAGAGGTTGAAGGGTCATGGTAACCCTAGTGGCAATGGGGGATAACGAATATGGAATGGAAAGGACCACGTTCTGAAAAGGAGTAGAGGTCACTAACACCAGAGGTGGTAATGTAGCTACGGGTATATGCAAGACATTAGGGGTGGATGAGGTTGTATTTTGGGTAGTTGTTGAAGGTATGGTGGATGTGGCAGGTTCAACGAAGGTAACAAATGCAGCAATCATAGTAGGTATAGGACCTAGCTACGAAATGACTGGGGGTAAGGTGGAGGCAGGGTAGCGTGAAACCAGATGTGGCTGACGTGGGAGTGGGAACAAGAGTCAGGGGGATAGATATGGGCATGTCATATATCAACTGACCTGACGCATCTCAAGTGGATGAGTGGGAAAGTTAAAATTACAAGGCAGCAGAGTTTTGATCAAGGAGTCGTGTGAACTCCTCATCTCTGGTAGTGATAGTGATAGGCTAGATAGGATCCATGGTGGGTTATAAAATGGATGGTGGTGAAGGAATAGGTAGGAGTGGTTGACAACTGGCATGGAATACGAGTGCACTTGCTTATCTTCATGTCAATACCATGTGAACCAGTACCGATTAGGCTGGTCCAATTCTCTATAAATGACACAGAAAAACCACAGGAATAGGTGAAACAAGGTGGTAAAAAGTAGATTAGGTATAAAATATTTCCTAGAAAGTGACACAGGCTAACCGATGCTAGTTAGGGTAAACTGACACCAGTCATAGGTAACTATTACTAGTCACTGTAGAAAATGGACAGTGAGTCAAGAATAAGGGTATAAGGCCATATTTGATAGGTTTTCCAAATCTGACGAGTTTTATAATGTCAATGGGAATGATCTCAGTGACAGGAACTGTGAAAAGTGGAAGAAAATGAATAGGTGTCCTTTTGGGTAGGTTAACAAAAGGACTTGGAACTGATGCTGGCTATGTATAATCGACGACGGTTAGAGGGTAACTAACGATGGTCTTTGGACCGACACCGGTCACTGTGGAATTGAAATAGTGATGAAAGAAAATTGGTTGTGAATTAAAATTTGATGGGGAATCAAGCCCAGAATTCTGAGAATGATGAGAATATGGTCCAAGAACACTCAGGAAGTGTTGGAATACACCAACTATGATGAGGAGTGTGTGAGGAAAAATAAAAAATAAATGAAGAGCGTAACATGTCACCTCAAAATGCAATCCAAGCAAAAGCACTAAAAAATGCAACCCTAAGAGTGCCTTTTCTATTATGTTTGTTTCGCTTATGCTATTTAAGGACTGACTCATGAACTATAGAATAGTGTTTTTTGGTAAGGATGGGCTTCCTACAAAGAAGGAGATCTAAAAGGCGAGGTTGCAAGTATGTTATGGTAGGGGTGGCCTTCACTCTGCAGTATGACTCAACAGAGTAGTGAGATGGGGAGTACCTTCCAATCCTCATATCAATGCGATCGTTGAAATGCATTCCCAAGAAAGATGTTGTTTAAGAATATGTATTTTTTTTTAATTTTTTGTGATGTGGTAAGACTCAAAGAAAGAGAGATGTGCTTTCTACATTTCATTTTTCAACCATCAGCTAGGAATGACTTCCAAAGTATAGGTTACCCTCAATTAATGTGAGCTAATGTGATAAATAAGAATGCAATGCACTTATTCTAAGGCCAAATCAAAATGTGAAGTCTGATGACACAAATGGATGAAGAGGAAGAGGGATGCTCTTTTGCTAAAATGCAAGAAATGGAAAGAAATGGTTCTTTTTAATTACACCAAAAGAAAGGTTTCTTTTAGAGCAAATAGAAAGAAAAGGTAGGTTACCAAGGAAGAAAATTAATGCGTATGCTTTTCATAAGGGAAACAAACACACAACTTTTCCTAGGAATGAATACTTTATAAGGAACCCCCAGATGGTTCCCACTAGGCATGCCAAAATGTTTCACCTAATTCTTAGACATTTCTTTGAAATATTGACAAAACAGATAGGGTAACGGGCATAGGAGGAATACCTGTTGAAATGCTAGTTGATGGGTTGTTACGTGCGTATGAATTTTGAATCCAAAGTTGATTGTGAGAGATTCCTTTTGGCTAGGAGGAACTACATGTAATGAAAAGTAAGGCCACTAAAAAGAGTTAAGTAATATGTGTAGTGAACTGCCTAGCGTGGTGCTAGATCTGGGAAGTGTGATACTTCCTAGATGGCTGTCGGTCCACTGTTTAAAACAAATTAATGTGAGTAGTAAAATAAATCCTATTGTAATTTGAAATGATTTAGGTATCTCACTTGAAACACAATAAGAAATATCTAAACTAATAGGCTAGGTTAAAATAAGATCCGAAGGTCAAAAAACTGGTTCTAAGTCTCTGTAGGTCTGACAGAGGTCTCAGGAAGATCACAGGTGACTAAGGGTGATGTGGAATTAGGTGGATAGCCCATTGTTCTAGGTTGTATGGGCACATAGAGAGACTGATGCCTATTAAGGGTGACCGATGATGGTTGGGTGTAACTGGTGCCCGGTTACAGTGGAATTTTAGGAATGCCATAGAATAAGCTTTGGGTATCCTTTTTGATTGCACAAAGGACTTTGGTTGGTCAGAATGACATATTAGGTGGTTTGGGTGGGTTTTGACGAGGTTTTAATGGTTATATAGAGGGGTAAGTATTAACAGAGGTCTGTGGGTGGCCAAGAGAACAAAGGGATGACAATATAATGATGAAATGAAATGAAACAAAGGAATACAATGTTCCACTTACTTGGATTCTAGTCCTGGGTGCTTGTGAGTGAGAGATGAAGATGTTGGTAAGAGATTGAAGACTGCAGATAATCACCAATCATAGGAAAGCTTTTGTATGGGCTGCATGTGTATTCCCTTTTGCTTGGTTAGATCAAATCCTTATTGGGGTGAGTGTTGGATGGTTGTGCAGGAGAAAATGCTTGATCTCCTTCCTTGCATGTGTGTTCTTTCTGAAAATTTTTCTTGGAAGATGTGATGTCTCTCAAGAATGTGCCAATGTTTTCCAACCTCGAAAATAAGGTTGTTTTGGGGATTAAAAGGTGATCGAAAGTGGTTCCGACTTAACCGGAGATGGTTCAGATAACCATTGCCGATCAAGGTGGGATTTCCTAGGTTTACTAAACTAGGGAGATCCTCATGATTTTATGGGATCTCATTTCATTAACCCACGGATTAGACTGGAAGCATCTTGTACTCATGTGGGAATGTGGTTAGAGAGAATGTAGGCATTGATTTTTTAGGGTTTGGGTAAGTCTTAGTTAGTTATGGCAACTTACTAAGAATAGCTTTTAGGGTGAGTTGCCTTGATGAGGTGTCTAGGTGATATGTATGTAGACATTATCCCTAATTAATATATTAAAATAATAAATATGGTGAGGATAATGAATTAATTTAATTAGATTAATTAAATTAATATTAGTGGAGTGAAGGGGGGCATGGCTAGGTTAAAGTGATGAAGGGTGTTTATTTGTCGAGGGACCAAAGGGGAGTGTGACCTAATTTTAGTGTCTAAAAATAGGTCATGAATATTTAGGGTTGTAAATAGTCCCAATTGGTTAGGATAAGTGAGGACTTGGTCTAGGGTAGTTAACATGTTTAGAATGGGTCTAGGGTGAGGTGGAAAGGGTGAGGTGGATAAGTGAGGTGGCTAGGTGAGTTAGATAATTAACTTAATTGTGATGATAAAATTAATTAAGATGTGTGCAAGTGGGCATGGTAGGATAATAATATTAAATTAATTAGTCAAAGGTTATTTAGAGGGTTACGACCTATTTTTGGGGTGTCTACGCATACATCTTCACCCAAGCCTCCCATATGCTCAACACCTCCATAAAACAATACCAGTGTTTCATTATCTACTTCTCTAGGATCCTAAGTTACCTAGACACCTCCAATAAGTTATGTTTCTGCTTCTAACTGTCGTATCTCAACCAGTTAGTAGTATTCAAAATATCACCGTGTTCATTCTAGCATTTCCTTTTATCAATACTAGTGTCATTGCCACTATTTATCATGTTTCAGCACAATCCTTTGTGCTTCTTATCTCACAACATATTCCACAACTATCACATCCATTAATTTACATACCTCAATCTATTTCCGTGTAGAACATACCATAACAAACACCATCTTATGTTGCCTCTACAATGTATTATTCGACCATTTACTACTACATCTATCCCACATCCTAATCAGTATATTCAACCTTCACAACCTTTAGTGTTCCAACTTTCCTATAACATCCCATAAAAAATATCCCTCAACAATATGTTTCACAACAAATACATTCCTCAACAAATCATTCCCTCTCAAAAAAATGTTTTGTATCAACAACACATCCCATAGAAAAACATCCCACAACAAAACATTCCACTTACTTATAATATTCCACAACGAAATATTCTTTACCAACAAAACATTCCTCGAAAGTATCAGACATATTCACAACTTAGCCAATTTTTATTTCAACCTGGTTCATCTTCACAACAACCAGCATAGCTCAATCCTCTTCAAGCCCTCTTGAAATACATATCCAATCTTGAAGTTGCCTCATCAGGACCCAAAAATTTCCTCTCTTATTACCAAATTTGCAATGATCCCATTCACACTTCATTTCCATACAAATCATATCTACCCCATTCGTAACTTCCAAATTTTATTAAATTTTATAACAAGGAAGATCCCCAACAACACATTCATTCTTTCTACCATGCATGTTATCTAATAGCCCATGATCAAGAGCTCGTGTTGAGAAATTTCCCCATGTATCTTTCTAGTCTTACCCTGGATTGGTACAATAGCATCCCTCAGTATCCCATTTTCTCATTCTCACAACTCACAAAATTGTTTCTAAAACACTTCTCTATAAACATAGCTTGTAAAATCACTATCAATGACTTGTATGCAATCAAACAATTTCAGGACGAGTCCATTGCTAAATTTTTTCCCATTAGAGGGGTACAATTAATTAATTTTCCTTCCCATTACCACAAACTAAACTCATTAAACTATTCTTCCACTTATGTGCTAAACACATTTCATCAAGGTTACAAATCCAATATTTCCAAACATTTTATGAAGCCTTCACTATGGCTCATAATTTTTATGAGCTCTAGAAGATGGTCACATTTAAAAATTTCCTAAGAAACCATGAACTAAATTCCCATCTAGGTCATCTTCGAATCCTGACAAGTCTAAATCATTAGCTAATGTCATAGTACTCAAATTCGTTCCCAAGGAAAAACCTGATACTAAGTGTTCCTGTCAACAGCGTAGTTACAAGCCCATAGGAGAAACTTATAGTGTGATCTTTGACAATTTTCTCACTAAAAACATTATATATCTCCCTCCCATTCGACCTATTGATACATCTATATCCAAGCCCTCTTGGTATCGAGATAATGATTATTGTAAATACCATAGGGTTAAGGGACATGACTTTTAAAGGTGTCACACATTCCAAAATGTGCTTCAAGAGTTAATGGACAAGGGTGAACTCTACTTAGACCATCCAAATGCACCCCTAAATCAAAATCTTAACATATTCAAACAACCCTTTCCAAATCACCCCCATCTACCGATAAATCAAAAATAAATGCCATCCATGCTCATCATATTATCAACACCATTACTAAAACATTACCTATTCTTGAACCCACACCAACACCTATTGAGCCAACATTAACATTTACTGAACCTATACTAACACCTATTAAACCACTATCTACCAAATCCACATTAACATCCACCAAGTCCTCATCTTCTAGCAACATTACTGAAGTTATTCTCCCATTCTCATCACATGTTATTACTGAATCCATTTCCCCACCTCTAGTATAACCACATCTATGACTACACATTCATTTAAAAATATAACTATGATACCTATTGAAAAATTTATGACACAAACACCTCTATCCTAAACAATTACAAACTGCATTCGTCCACCATCTACAAAACCAATTTCCCCTACATCAACCAATCCATAACCTACAAAATCCACAACTCATTTAGATTTCATCAACCGCATCATTCAAACCCCCCTTCCTTCATCAACAGATACCTCTACATCCATACCCAACTCATCAAAAACCAAAAAAGTACCTCACAAATAAGTTTTTGTCTAAGTTTTCAAAATTTCTTCCTATACCTTCCCTTAATTATACCATTTTTGTGGCCCTCTACCTATTCTTACACCTCCTCTAACAAGGTTCATTTCAACTCCTAGTAACCACCCTATCATGCCAAAACTGAAACTTAATTAGAAAACCTCTCCATTAGGCCCTAGTCCTTCATCCATCACACTATCTAAAACCCCTTAATGATAGACAACCCAATAACCCACAATCAAATCCTTACTTCCATCGAAGGATAAGATACCTAAAAATTCATTACCATCTGTATCCGCACCTAAAGGGTGTTATGAAACTATTTTAGAATACTTCCTTTAGCAATGACTTATAAATTTACCACCTCTCAGACCATCATACCCATGAGGATGGAAACCCACATGGTATGACTTCAATGTCTCTTGTGATTAGCATCAGACATGAGGAAATTCTATAGAAGACTATAAGTCCTTTCACCTGATTGCTCAAAAACTTGGAAACATGGCCCTCCTTCCTTCTGAACCACATACCACATCATCATCATCATCATCATCTAAAGAACCCATGCCCAAGATCTCTTCCCATCAGGTTAATTTTGTACACATTTCCACTCATTCACAGAACTATGACATAGATCCATCTGAACCTAAGAAAGATAAAACATTCATGACCATACCTTCATCTGTTGATTTATTTGCTTCTTCTAATAAGCCAAAAGTTTCTATTTCCATATCCTCTAAAACATATAATTAAATATCATCACCCAAAGCCAAGGTTTCATTACTCACCACATGGCCCTCATCATCCACCTCCATACATAAGGTTTCCATTAAATAGTTACACCAAGCTCCCATCAAAATGTCACTTTACAAGTTGGTGCAAACATCACTTTCTCATAAGTGATCTATGATTGAGGCCCTCCAATGAATAGAATTACCAACAAATGACCCTTCAGCTTTCAAAAACTTTATAGTGGCCCTTAAAGAATTGATAGCCATATCATTTGAGTCATCTGATATTCCCTCACTTAGGCCAAAAGAACATGACTTACCACTCTTTATCACCACTCAAATCCTCATCAAAAGAGTCATGATTGATCAGGTCATAGCCATTAACATTATATCATCAATTTATTTCAATCAACTTAAATTATCTCCTTCCATTATCAGTCAAAATCCATTTTTACTATAATCCTTTAACGACACTATTGCACCCACATTAGGTACTGTTATTCTACCACTTAAATTCGGCACTAAGACCTTACATGAAATATTTTACATTATAGAAGGGGAGTTCCAATATAACATGTTGTTAGGGTATCCCTATATAGATACTATGTGGTGTTTACCATATACACTCAACCTTTGTCTTAAATACAAACATGAAGGTCAAACCTTTACAGTACCCACAGATCTGAATCCCTTCATTGACTGTTATATGAAATATCATCTGAATGACATCCTAGTACCTATATCCACATTGGAATCATCTATCGAATCATCAACCAACACATCCATTCCTTCCTCCAAACTACCAGATGATTCCTCCCTTAGAGACATTATACAATGACTTACTTTGGGGGAATACCACCTTCTCATGCTCAATTCCATCCCTTCACCAAAAACTTATGGTCTTATTGATAAGCAACCCGCGTACAAGCCTAACATAGGATATGTTATCTCTTATGGTCACTCTTATCTTAAAACAAACCTTGTTTATGGGGAATGTGATCATCCTTCATATAACTCTATCAATCCACAACATGCCATGCCTTTCACATTAGACTTTAAATCCCTAGATAATCTAGGATTTACCTATATGTACCTTCACTATTCTGCATGGAAGGGTTTTGGCCTTGGCCATTATGAATAGGGGACACACAATTTTATTTTCCAATGCTCCCTTAAAACTTATGAGAAATATGGCTTAGGTTATGAGAAACTTGGCTCCAACCCATCTAAACCCACTACATTTGTGTGTATTTCCAAACTAGAACAATCATCACCCACAACCCCTGGAGTTCCTATGGACATAGATGCAGCCCCTGGAGATCCCATGGACATAGAAATAACTCCTAAAGATCCTATGGACATAGATGAAGATGTATCCATCCCACCTAATGTGTTTTTAGTCAATACCATATCATTAGGACAACTTACTTATCAATCTGATCACTCTGTCAAAATGTTACCTCTTATTTGGCAAGAAATGGTTAAAGAAGATTTATCCACTATATATATCCTTCAATTTCATGATGACCATGATATATTTTCCCATATGAGAGATGAGGATCATTTCCTTCAAAAATCCTTACTATTTGATACACCAACTCTCCTTAAGGTTAGTCAATCACTTAATTAAAAATAATTGGATGAATTCATGTCATTTTTAGCAATATATTATCAATATTTCACCTGCTCATATAGTGATATGCCTATAATTGATCCTAACATTTTCATACCCAATATTTTCACATATCTAGATGTTAAGCCAATAAAAAAAACTTTATAATATACATCCTCACATATCTCTTCTTGTCAAAGAAGAGTTACAACATCTTTTATCTGCTAATTTCATTATAACCATTTAGTATCCATAATGGGTCTCTAACATTGTCCCCATAACCAAATCCTCAGGTAAGTTATGCATTTACACAGACTTCAAGGATCCTAATATTTCCTATCCTAAAGATGATTTCCCTCTTATAAACATAGATCATCTCATTGACCAAATAGTTGGACATGAAATTCTCTCCCTTATGGATGGATTTTTCTAGTTATAATCAAATTCTTATCGCTCCCCATGATCAACATAAAACATCTTTCATCACTCCTTGGGGAACCTTCTGCTACCGTGGTATGTCATTCAGTCTTTAAAATCCAGGAGCTACTTATCAATGTGTCATAACCTATATTTTTCATATTCACAAAAAAGTCAAAGACTATGTTGATGACCTTTTAGGAAAGTCCAAACAACGCAAAGATCATCTTACCATCCTTAATTCAATATTTACTCCTCTTATTGAGTATTGTCTTCATCTCAATCCCACAAAATGTGTTTTCAGTGTCCTCACTAGAAAAAAATTAGGATTCATCAAATATATTTGAGGTATTGAAGTTGACCCAGGAAAGGTTAAGGCCATCATTGAAATTTCTTCGCCATCTAATATTACACAACTACGTAGTCTTCAAGGTAAACTGCATTCCATCTGATGTTTTATATCACAACTTTCTGATCATTGTCAACCATTTCATCATCATCTTCGTAAGGACATAGATTTTCACTAGGATTCTAATTACCAAAAATCCTTTGATGAATAAAAATATATATTTTATCACCACCTATGCTTACTCCACCTCGTGAGGGAGATCTGTATTTCCTATACATATCTACTTTAGAACATGCTCTAGGATCCATGCTCGCTCACTGTGATAGTTAGGGTCATGAAAAAATTGTATATTATATCAGACACACACTCCATGTATATGAAACTTGTTACACCAAAGTTGAAAAATGATGTTGTCCTTTATACTTCGTCACTTCTAAGTTATGTCATTATCTTCTTAATCACAAAATTTATGTTGTCAGTAGCTTCAATCCACTCTAAACCATACACTCTAAACCATATCATAGTGATTGTGTCACCTGATGGCTTATTTTTATGACCAAATTTGACCTCAAGTTCATATCACAAAAATTTATTAAGGGCCAGGATATTTCCAACCTGCTCCTTAATGATCCCCTTCCTGATAATCAACTTCTTCATGAATGATTTCCTGACGAATCCATCAGCAATGTCAATAAATATGAATTTATCCCTTTAAAAATAACTCTCTTATTTGATGGTTCTAAGTTCCAGCAAGGGGAGGGGACAGTGTTGTTATCATACTATTGTCATGTAAATGTGCAACATGGAAATTGACAATTTCCAAGCACGACAATGATACCCCAATGTTAATTTTTTCAAGTCCCATCATTCCAAGACACCCCAGGTCTATCCAATCAGTCCAAATGACCTCCTAAATAATGTAATCTCATCCCCCTAGATGATTTAGGTAATTCTATTCATCACCCCTAGGTGATTTTATGGAGTTCTGAAAAGATACTATCTTATGGCAGTATTGGGAAGGGCTATCGCTAGCCTTCCTAGGACTGGATTCAACTCCCTGGAGTGGAACGGAAGGTAAAAATTCAACATGTAGATGAAATGAAGACCTTAAAAAATCATAGAAATAATTTTTTAAGGTTTGGGGAAGTTTTGCAATACTTGGAGCAGTCTGAGTAAAAAACAAGGTTCACAAGCCTAGGCGGTACACAGGCCGAAAACAGTTGTTGAGCTTTAGAAGAAGATTACAAGAGCTTTGGATGGAGTTAGCAGAAAAACAAAATATCTCAAGAAAGAGGATTCCAAGGCCTACATTATGCTTAAATAATAATTTTCACAACACTTTGGATCATCAAGTCTGTAGGAAGTTTTTCTCAGGCACGGGTGGAATACAATATCAAAAATCCATTTTTTAGGGATAAAATGGAGTAATAAAGACATGATACCCACACCATTGGATTAATAAGGACATTTAAAGTAAGGATCATATAAATTTTTTTAAAAAACATCCATCAGGATCTCAAGTTATCACTGTTACAAGTTCAAGACTTAGCCAAATTTTATGGAGGACACGTGTTAGCACCAGGAGCCTAGTGGAATTTTGTGTCCCTCACATACCCCAAGGTCAAGGAAACCAAGGTTGGAAAAATTATCCCAGCCCCCTTGAAGCTCTCTCATCCCTCATTTGACCTCTAGACTTAACAGTTTAGTCCCCTAGGTGCTCTTTTGAAGCATTCATCCCTTGCCGTCGGATTGGGTACCACGTGTCAGCTCCAAGACCACCGTCAAATTTTTTCCCTTATTTACTTGAGGTGGGGGACATCAGACCTTGTAAAATTCTCCTAGACCCTATGGGGAGTCTTTTGGACACCCACGTGACCACAATTTAGCCCCTAGGTGCTTATTTGGAGCTTGCATTTCCTGTCGTCGGATCGGGCGCCACATATCATGCTCTTGACCACTGTGGAATTTTATGTCCCTTATGAACCTAAGGTGGGGGACATCAGACCTTTAAAAATTTTCCTATCTCCCATAGGGAGTCATTTGGACACCCATGTAACCTCCTTTCAGCTCCTAGTGCTTTAAATCAGTTTTTTCCTCCTTCATCCCTATCGTTGGATCTAGTGTCACGTGTCGCTATCTTGCTCATTGTGGAAATTGATGTCCCTGAGGTCAGGGACATCAAGCACGGAAAAATTCACCCAAGCCCTACCTGTACATATGTTTTTGAAATTTTCCAAGTGTCGCTTCTTTCGCTTCTAACTTCTCACAGTTGTGTGTACACTTCATTCATCCATACTTCCTCTGTAACTTTCTTCCATCACTCCACCATTGAAAAAACTCAAACCAGAACTGATATAAATTCACTCCCCTTCCACTCCATGAAATCATGCAGGTCTCAGAAGGAATCCTCATCAAGCACAGAAGGAGAAGCACAGAGCAAAAAAGGAGAAAACGAAGAAAACTCCATAGCCATGAAATGAGAAGTTGAAGAAATATCCCAAAAGGATGAATGAAACAACAACATATATGTTTCTTCTCATTACTCTACCAAAGGCCATCAATAAGACACCTTCAAACTTCACCCATGTGTGACAGAGCATCCACAACGAAGAAATCTCCTTTCCGGCTCAATGAAGAAAGAAATGGGATTTCCCGTCAAACCAGTTGCCAGATCGAAGTAAGATTGCACGTGAAGCACCAAAAGAAAAATCGCACATAAAAAATACAATTTTCTTCACAAATAGAGGAGAAAACCAGACCTACAATATTGAGGTCCATTAATGGCTACCACACCTAGAAGCACTGTCAAGTCTGAAAATTAAATCTTTAAAATCTCTTGGATTATTAAGCGGGAGGGCCTGAAATTTCAGAGGGAGGATATTGGGAAAAAACCCATATCAAAAAACTTCTTTCCACATCAATACGAATCCCCAGAGGTAAACTTTCTAAAAATAACAGGTCTACTACATAGCAACTACTATTTCGGGAAATTCGTCAATAGAAGAACCTGCGAAGAAGATGAACACATTGGAGGTGCACTACAACTGAGAATCCAGTAGAACGGACATTTTTGGCACTTACTAAAAATAGTAAGTGTGCCCTTGAGCACCTGCTAAAAATATAAATTTGATCTAGAAGGAATGAGGAACACATTGAGAAAGAGGAAAACTGAGCCACAACATCTAATTGAAGATCGGGGACCTAATTTCTCATACTTACTAAAAATAGTAAGTTGATTTTTTTCATAGATCAGAAGCCTTCTCAGGATTACGAAGTGGAGAACAGTCGGAGAATGGAGCTAAGTCCACTATATCAACTCATCCTTCGACATAATTCTTCTTCTTCTTTTTCCTCTTCTATCTCTCTCTCTTCACTCCTCATACGACACACTCTCTCTCTCTTCAATGTTATATTTTTGCATTGAGGGTTGCAATTTTTAATATGACTTAAATGACTTTAGAAATATAATGTAAATTAAGTTGCCTTACTATTATAAAAGGGACTTAAATATTTAAAGTGGAATATGAAAAATCTTAAGTCATATTAAGGTATTCGAAAGGTCATGAAGAAGACGATAAGTCACCTCTCATTCTATAAATTGTAACGCCATTCCCATTGTAAAGGGTTGGTGATTGATATTATAAACTCAAGAGTATATTATACCTTGAGAGAACAAAGGAGATAGCCGAATTCTTCCATTCCCCTCATTCTCAAATTTCCTCTATTTCTCCATTATATACAACTTTGGTTTGAGCAATCAATACAAGGAGTTTCCAGCTTTCTTTGACTAATGGGTTTCTTGATACTTTGTGATCGATACATTCTATTTGGTCTTGTTGTTATTTACAGAGTTGTTTCTTCTCATGAATGCATGTGTTGAAATTTATAACTAGTGTGTGTGTAGGAATCTGATTATCTACCTGTAGGATTAGTTCCCCTACCTCTTTTCTCACTCCCTTTCCCACTTTCAGACAAAGTCCTCTCTTGTAGGTATCTACAAGCTTTGTCGTAGGGTCAATGGAGTGTCCCTGTTGGATCCCCCGGTCGAAAGGTCACCACATAAATGCACCTTTTCATGCGCATGTGTAGACACCTATAATTACGCCCAAGCAATTTAAATACTTAAATTGTGCTAATTATCCCCTTTCTCGCAAATCAACGACATATCGTCAAAGGCACTCATTTTCCCTCATATCATCATTAATTAATTACACTAAGCTAATTAATTAATTTTCCTATCCAAAAAATACCCTAATTAACGACCTTCCGTTAATAAATCACCCCTTCTACCTAGACTAATTAATTATTATTAATTAATTAGCTTTCCCTTCCATTTAAACCAATAAATCAATATTTAATTGATTTAATCCCCTTTTAATAGCCTAAATCGCACTAATATTCTTCTAATTGGCTTCTATAAGCTTACACCTACCTATTAATTAATCACCTTTGATTAATTAAAATACCCCCCAACTCCCATGACTTGCTAAACATGTATTAAACTCTTCTAAAGTAAGGTTACCTTTAATAAAGCAACCTTATCCATTCCTAATCATGTTTTACCTTTATCCCACATTCATGAGAATGTGTTGAATCCTTTATCCTTTGGGCTATATAAAGAGCCCTCCACCTACCTTTTTACTTACACCTAAACTTTCTAAGAGAGTAAATGCAAAGCATATAGCAAAGAGACTAAGAGCTTGCACCTTGCCCTTTTGAGAGTTCATCATCTTGAAGAGTTAAGCCTCTTTCTTAAAGTGCTTGGGTCATATGGGAGGTGTCAAAAGGGTCTTGTAGCCCAACTTTGATTAGCCCCCATTCCTAGGTTCTTGGAGCATTAAGGACAACTATTTTGATAGCCATGGAGCTTACTTAGGTCCATTCATTTATTTGTTGTTAGAGAATAAAGGAGTTTAGATATTTAGCATTGTTAGTTTCAAAGTTTGTATTGATGAATGCTAGCATCTAACCCTTGTTTAATTCTTATCATGATGGTGTTTATGCTTTGTTTTAGCTAAATTGTAGAACTATTTTAGGTGGTAGTTCTTGCTTCATTTGATTTAGCATTAAGAAAATTATACATGCACACATTTGGCACGCCCGGTGGGACTTACTCCATTGTCCTTTGCACTTAATTTCAAGTTTTTGTAGTTAAGTTTTATTTTTGGTTACTAACCCTCTTTTACACATGTTGATCTAACTTGTTTTTTTTAAGATCTAACTTGTTTTTTTTAACATGTTTAGTTGAGTTTGCATGTGTTGGGTCTTCCTTGTAGGTATGAAGGAGGTGAAGTGCTGTAAAAATTGGAATTGAGGGGAAAATTTCAAGATTTCTCCATGTTTTTATTTTTAGAGCTTACTTTTTCAACATTCTACATGCTAGTTTTGTCAATTTCTTGAAGATTTTAAATTCTTGAGCATGTATGTTAGTGTTTGATAGTGCTGAGTCTTCTATTTACATATTAATGTGATGGGTTGTTGTCAAAATTTAATCTTGGTGAGAAAATTTCAAGATTTCATCATGTTTTCATTTTTTAAGCTTACTTTTTCAACATTTTACATGCTAGTTTTGTCAATTTCTTAAAAAAATTCAATTCTTGAGCATGTAGGTTAGTGTTTGATAGTACTGAGTCTTCTATTTACATATTGATGTGGTGGGTTGCTATCAAAATTTAATGTTGGTGAGAAAATTTCAAGATTTCATCATGTTTTCATTTTTAGAGCTTACTTTTTCATCATTCTACATGCTAGTTTTGTCAATTTCTTGAAAATCTTAAATTCTTGAGCATGTATGTTAATATTTGATAGCATTGAGTCTTCTATTCATATATTAATGTGATGGGTTGTTGTCAAAATTGAATCTTGGTTGGAAAAATTTTCCCATTTTGCATATTAAGGGACGTTTTTTTTGACATTTTTGAAGTGCATGTCAAGTGCATACCCATGAGCATAAGAGCATATGCGTAACCCATCTTCCGAAGGCCATAACTTTTGCTCCCGACCTCGAAATGACTCCATTTTTTTTGCGTTGGAAAGGTATTGAAGTTAACTATGCAATGAAAACATAAATTTAGGATTTAAACTTACAAAATTTGTAGGTTTTTCTGTTATTTTAAAACTGGTCATTTTCTAACATGTCTAATGTTTTGATGAATGTTGTATTTCCATGCTTACTCGATTTAGATCAAAACGTGTGTATGCTCTTCTCTTGCACCTTTTGGTGATCTTGAGAATAAAAAACAACTTTGATCTATATCTTTTTAACATTTGAATTAAACTTAGAAATTTAATTATTCATTTTGCTTAAGGGAATGAACCTTTTACAAAGCATTTTTCAACGGTCCTTTGATTTGAAGTTTTCCATTTCTATATAGTTGGGATAAAGTTTGTGTATGCTCTTCTCTTACACCTTAGGGTGATATTGAGAATCAAAAGCAACTTTAGTCTTCATTTTATAACATATGGTAAATTGGAAACTTCATCTTTCACTTTTGGTTTAAGGGAATGAACATTTATCAAAAAATTTGTATGGTTCATTGATTGAAAAGATTTTATTTACTTTTTAGTTGGATTATTTGTTGTGTATTCTCTTCTCTTGCATCCTTGGATGATCTTGAGAATCAAAATCAACTTTTAATCCTCTTTTAAATAATGTGATTTTCTTGGAGAACTACTAACGCTTGAGTGCAGGACCTAAAAACGTTTGTCAAAGAAAGGAGGAATCAAAACGAAATCAAAAACTACTAATACAGTTGTTATACAGGTTGCCAAAAGGTGTTCAAGCAAACCACACCTAATTAAACAAGATAAAAAGAACATATTCAAAACACTGTATTGCAGGTTTCAGAAAAGGGTACGTCCCTCTCCGCTCAACTGGAACATAACCCCTTTGGCATAATGCCTTAAGCTACAACAATGGGGGTGGTTCCATGAACCCCAAAGTAGTCCACGCAAGAGGGAACCTTGTGGCTGAAACGGGAAGTGCTCCGCACTACCTACTTGACTAGTGATTCCTTTGTGAGATAGAGTTACAGGTTGTCCGTTGTGGCGACCCCAGTGATAGTACACGTAGACGCACTAGTTGCCTACTATTCTTGAAGGGGGTAAAGTAAAGCCGAGATACTCCCAAACTAGTCAGTGTGACTTTTTGGGTAAATCGCGCTCGCTCGTGGCAACTTTGTAACACCTAGGGTGAGAGAACCACCTAGGAGAATATACTTTGGCCAGGAGCCCACTTTGACCACTTTAAAACAGTGTTGAGTTGTGAACCTTCTTTTTGAGAAACGTGTGACGTATTACTTTCGCCTAGTTTTTACTTGCCTTAGGGCAAGGCGAAACTCTGCCGAAGTAAGACTAGCATTTTTTGTCATTTTTTTCTTGATTTATTTCCTTCATATTCTTTTAACACTTTGTTGATCAAAAGAGGTGTGATTACCTTTGTGTTGCCATTCGACTGTTTCTCTCACTTTTATGTCCGTTTACACCCATCCATGTTTGCGGCTGGGTTAGTTAAACGTCTAAAGTGAGTGGAGGCATTTTCACGTCATTTGGTAGCCATTGTGATCTTGATACCCACGTCAAGATCATCATTGTAGTTAGGCATGGTTCATCACTGCGGACTTCCATAAGAGGAGTTAGTTTGTTTGTCTCGTATCATTACAATTTCGATATTTACGTCTTGTTTCTTGTAAACTCGACATAAATACCTATATTGTACGGTTACACTGCACACATTCTTAACTATTCCTAGCTATACTTTGAGCTTTTTTTTGTTCAGTTTTATTATTATCTCGATTTTAAAAGGTGTTAGGAACTACCATTTGTGCGTGTTATATCAATAACACCTCAATATCAATACTCCACTTTCTTGCAAAGTGGGTTAACATATCTTGGTGATATTGTTGTGTCATTCGCAAATCGTAATTGACACTTTTTGAGATATAGGTCTTAATCAGACTTGAGCTTGCTCATCGTATATCTTGATTGGGAGATCGCATTTAACTTCATGTATTTACTTACGTTTTGTTCATTCCTTTGAACTTGGCATAAGTGGAGACATCTTGTTAATCATCTGGCGTCGTAAATTACTTTAAAACGTAATCTAGGAGGTACTTCATTTGATTAAGTTTTGATACCAAACGATTGTTTCATTGGTGACTTTATCATTCTATCACATCGGTATTCTCACACTGTTAATTTACTCTTAACACGTACATCTTGTGTTTCACTTAGGGGTAGTCATTGAATTTTGAACAAATCTACAACTTACCTTAGTGAAACTTATCACAAAAACATGGCTCCTAAGACGCGTCTAGGCTTAAAGAAACAAACATATGAGGAACAACAGGCACAAACTTGGGAAACCTTTAACAGACAAGGGTCAAACCCATTTATCGGACACGATCTAGGACCACTATTTTCTACAGAAAAGGAAACAGAAGAGATGGTCGATCATAGTGGAAATGAATTAGAATCACCACACGCAGACTTTGATTTTGACCCCACTCTACTATATGAGTTTCTCCTTAGAAACAAAGATAGAGTTTTGGCACGGGTCATGGAATTAGGGGCCAAATTGCCCATTGAGAAGGAACCAATACTACAAACAAATGACACTACTAAGGAGGAACACCCCCTTATCAATATGGAAGATATTTTAATAGGCGGACATGCTTCCACTTCTTATGTATAAAATGATAAAGTGGTAGGGCATAGAATACCCCTCATCAAAGTGCCATGAAGAAACAAGATAGAATATGAGACAGGGGAAGAACCTCCACAATACGAAGAGGAGGAAACCTTTAGAAGAAGAAGACACAAACCAAGTCACAATCCAACAACAACTCAGTAACTTAAGCCAACAACTAGCTTTGCTTACTTTCCAAGTACAGAAAGACACAAACAAGAATGTTCAAAAGTCAAATTCTAAGTTTAAGATCCATGAACTCCATCAAAAAAACCAAGGAGAAGAAGACACAGGGTATCATCATGTACACATCCCCGTTTCTCCCACTAAAGAACAATTTCTCGCACAAGAAGTACAATCTATGAAAGCAACGCTTGCGAGCATACAAGAAAGCAATATAGGGAGTATTAGGAAATACCAATACAAAGAACTATGTCCCTATCCTTTTGACAAGACAATGACCCTTCAACCCTTTCCAAAGAAATTTGATATGCCAAAGTTTGACAAATACAAAGGAAAGGGAGACCCAAGGGATCATGTTAAAGATTTCTACATGGCATGTCAAGAGGTGTCTTATAGTGATAATTACCTCATCAGACTTTTTCCTAAGAGTCTCGGAGGTCAAGCATTAGAATGGTTTACGCGCTTGCCACGAGGATCAATTTTCACCTAGCCAGAATTGGCGAAAAGATTCGTGCGTCATTTCTCATATAACATAGAGAGTGACGTCACCATGGCAGACTTGTGTAGCACAAAACAACGCCCAAATGAGACCTTCGCCAGCTTCCTCCAACGATGGAGAGGGATAGCTAGTCGCTTCCCTTGCGCTTTCCCTGAGAAGCAGCTAGTCAGTATTTTCATCCCTAATCTCAACCCAGATATAGCTTTCCACCTCCAAATGCATTGTGTCCACACCTTTGAGGAGGTTATCGAGAAAGGGATTCAAATCGAAAAGGCTCTCATTGCCAAAGGCACCCTCAAAACCCAATCTAA
This sequence comes from Taxus chinensis, assembly GCA_019776745.2. Classification (NCBI taxonomy): domain Eukaryota; kingdom Viridiplantae; phylum Streptophyta; class Pinopsida; order Cupressales; family Taxaceae; genus Taxus; species Taxus chinensis. The sequence goes on from CM034147.1 coordinate 947,219,912, forward strand.
AGACAACCAAAGTGTCAAACCCGCTGAAAAGCCAAAGATCTTTAACAAAAACAAAAACATGGTGGGAGACGGAATCACTGATTCCAAACGTGTTCAAACAGTCCAAACCAGTCAACCTTTTAAACTGACCAAGGGCCCAATTCAACCACCACCAAAGTGAAGAACATTCACCTCCCTCAATGAGCCGTTGTCTGTCATACTAAAACAGTTGGATGCGGCCCACATGATGACCTATCCTACAACACAACCGTTCGATGACAACGCTCCTAAACCTTCATAGTATAAGGAGCATGAATACTGCGAAATGCATCGTGTTAAAGGTCATAAAACAGACAAATGTTTACGACTTCACCACTATATTCAAGACCTCATTGACAACGGGGAGATAGAGGTGGATAACCCTAGCCACATGCAAACACCTAACAAGAAAATGGGGATTTATAAGGAACCATTCCCCAAGCATGATAAGTTGGAAAAGGAAAAACTGGATCGGGGAGAGTCATCCCAAACCTATAAAGCCACAAATTACTTGTATACCAAGAGAGATAACAATCATTACGATTCACTTATCGGATGTATTTCGCTCCCCTACTGACCGTGTCAATACCATCTAGATCAAGGGAAAGGACTGCACTGCGGTAACAAGGCGTGCCCGCCTCGTGATTCCAAAACCCTCTCTGTTGACCCCCACAAATTGGTAAATATAACCTTTTAGAACAACTTGAGAAGACACCTGCTAAGATCTCGATCTTAGATCTTCTCAAGATATCCAATGTGCATAAGGAAATTTTGTATCAAACTCTTCAGGGGTCGGGAGTGCCTTTAGAAGTTGATCCTGCATACCTTCAAGCTGCGGTGGCAAATATTGCACCCAGTGAGCATCTCACTTTCAACCATAGGGAGGTCCCTACTGAGAATCCTACACATAATCTTACCTTATACATTGAGGTAGTTGTCACCCGCAGGAAAATCAAACGGGTGCTTGTGGATAATGGATCAGGATTGAATATCTGCACGCTTAAGTTGGTCAAACAATTGGGACATACAGAGGCAGATCTTGAGTCCCATATCATCACTATCACCGCATACGACAACGTGGAAAGAGAGTCAGCAGGCACCATTACGTTGCCAATGGAGGTGGGCCCCACTTGCCATCAGACAGTTTCACGTCTTAGACTTGGAACTTCCATATAATATGCTTCTAGGCCGACCATGGATCCATGCCATGCAAGCAGTGCCATCAACATTTCATCAATGCATCAAGCTGAAGCATGAGGGACATACAGTAACAATACCAAGAGACTCAGAGCCCTTTGCTAATTGTAGAGCTCTTAATAGCTTTACACGAAAGGGTACATATGCATGTCCCTCCACAGATATAGTTGTCCCTCTTCATTCTGAGGCCATGGAATCTTGAGTAGATTTAAATTCTCTTCATTCTTGCACTCATGGGGCATCTACTTCAACATCTCCATTTAATTCATGGGAGATGAAAATTCTATAATATGGCTGTGGGGAGTATAATGTACAAGCGCTCTTGGTTTCAAACCTCTCCTTATCGCCCAAGACTAGAGGTCGACCCAACTACTGCTTCAGGAGACCTAGAGAGGAACATACTATTGGGTCGTTCCTACCTGGAGGCTTGTTAGCTAGGGAAAAATTACTTGATCCACCTACTACTTGGGTCCCTGAGGACACTCAGCCATCTTGTTATCAAACCCCAGAATATGAAAAATCTAGCAGAATGATGTACTCCATGGGCTACAAAGGCTTAGGATGTGGGAGGAATGAACAAGGACAAAGAGAACCAATCCCTCTTCCACATTTCAAAACAGAAAGATATGGCATTGGGATTCGCCCTTATGGAGCACACCCCAACGATCAAGATGCGACTTGTTCTGAGCATGAGGATAGCTCCGATTATCTAGACAGCGATACGGATTCCTGTTGTAGCCAATATAAGGATCTGGCCTCCACGAACCTTTTCATGAATAATGTTGTCCTAACCATCACCCCCAATGAACCAACCCTTGACCTTGTATACCCCTCCCTTGTTGAATGGGACCAACAACGTCACATGCCACTAGATTTATTCCAGAATGACGAGGCTATTGCAGAGTTCATGGGCATAAGGGATACAATTCCCATTGGAGATCACAAGAAGGGTTTCTTTATCGACTTAGACACCTGCGCCTACTTCGGCGAGGAGGCTGAACTTCATGGTCAGCGAAATTTAAAGAAAAGTGAGGGCAAGAAAAATAAAGAAAAGCCTCGGCAAAAATCAAAGTCCAAGTCACACAGTGAAAACCTCTTTGAGGCATTGGCTGACAAACAAATAAAAAAATCAAAGGACAAACAAAGTGACCACGCCAAGGATGAAAATCTTGTAGAGACATCCTTGGATGAAGATCTCAACCTACCTCCTGATCCCACGCGTATGGAGGATTTATCAAAATTTTTAGTTGAAGAAACCATTGATATTAATATTGGTACTGAAGAAGATCCCAAGATAGTAAAATTGGGAGCATCACTCTCAGCCAGAGAACAAAAGACGTTCACTATGCTACTGCCAGAGTTTATTGATGTGTTCGCATGGTCTTACAAAGACATGCCCGGCTTAGATCCAACTTTGGTCGTGCATAACTTGGTTGTGCATGCAGACACTAAGCCTATCAAACAGAAGCTTGAAAAGATGCACCCAAGAGTGGCCTTGTTAGTTAAAGAAGAGTTGGAAAGGTTGCTTACAGCAGGATTCATCAGGCCAATTGATTATTCTGAATGGATATCGAACATTGTTCCTGTCCAGAAGAAACCTATTGGTATCCGAATTTACACAGATTTTAGGGACATCAATAAAGCTTGCCCTAAAGATGACTTTCCGTTGCCCAACATTAACATGATTGTTGACTCAACCGCAGGGTATGAAATGCTATCACTTATGGATGGCTTTCAGGTTATAATCAAATTAAGATCGCTGAGGAAGACCAACACAAAACAGCTTTCACAACTCCTTGGGGCACCTTCTGTTATCAAGTGATGCCATTCGGCCTTAAGAATGCGGGAGCAACTTATCAGCAGGCCATGACAGTAATATTTCATGATATGATTCATGACATCATGGAAGACTATGTAGACGACATCCTGGGAAAGTCCAAAACAAGAGAGGAACATCCTATCATTTTGCGGCGTATCTTTGAACGCCTATGTGAATACAAAGTCAGGCTAAATCCAAAGAAGTGTGTCTTTGGTGTGCTATCTAGGAAACTATTAGGCTTCATCATGTCAATACGAGGTATTGAGGTAGACCTTGCTAAAGTATCTACCATCACAGAAATGCCTCCACCTGAGAATATCAAGCAACTGCGTAGCTTGCAAGGGAAAATTCAAGCCATTCGCCGCTTTATCTCCTAGCTTGCAGATAAATGTCACTCATTAACTCATTTGCTTAAGAAGGACATCACTTTCATTTGGGGACCTGAGCAACAACAAGCCTTTGCTTTTCTTAAACAGTACCTGGCTAATCCACCTGTCCTCATGCCTCCCACTCCGAGAGAACTACTTTTGCTCTATATTTCTGCTACGCAATATGCTATTGGTGCACTGCTCGCCCAATATGACCTTAGCCATAAAGAGAAAGCAGTGTACTATCTGAGTCGCACCCTCATCACCTATGAATGTAATTATCCTCAGATTGAGAAGGCTTGCTTAGTTGTTGTTTTTACCTTTCAGAAAATTCGCCATTACCTGCTAAATACTAAGACCAAGCTCATATCCAAGGTCGACCCACTCAAGTATTTGTTGTCCAAACCTACCCTCACAGGTAGAATGGCTAATTGGATCATTTTACTCAGTGAGTTTGATATAGAATTTGTCCATCAAAAATCAATTAAAGGACAAGTACTTGCTGACCAGCTAGCGGAAGCACCTTTGCAAAGCATAGAACCTTTGAGTCTGGATCTGCCAGATGCATCTTTGCTCTACATTGAAGAATCTATCGTATGGCAGATACATTTTGATGGATCTTTTACGTTTCATGGTTCAGGTGCAGGAGTGGTCCTTATTACTCCTTCAGGTGATCCTATACCACAGGCTTTCCACCTGGCCTTCCCTTGCACAAACAACATTGTGAAATATGAAGCACTCATTGCAGGGATGAAGCTAGCCATCAAGTGGAATATTCAACATGTGAAGGTTGTAGGTGATTCACAGCTAATCATCAAACAGGTTAATGATGAGTATAAAGTTAACGATGACAAGCTCATACCTTATAAGAAGTTGGTGGAAACTCTGAAGGAGTATTTTGTGCGCATTACCTTTGAGCAAATCCCAAGAGCGCGGCAGATGCTATGGCAACGGTGGGATCTATACTTCGTATTCCGCCAGGGAACAATGATATGCCATTCTTTGTAGAAAATCTACGCCAGCCCGCGTATGAAATGCCAGAATCTTGCTTGGCTTGTGAGGTTGTTGGTCCCCATTCACCATGGTATGAACCCATTTTCACCTATCTTAAGGACAGTACATTCCCTCCCGAAATCTCCCACTCTGAAAAGTAGAGCCTAATTCACCAAATAGCCCGTTACACCCTGTTAGGAGGTACACTTTATTGTCGTGACTATGATGGGAATCTGTTACATTGTCTGGATGTGTCGGAGTCAATCCAGGCAATTAAAGAAGTACACAAAGGAGTATGCGGAGCACATACAAATGGAATGGTCTTGCCTACGAAACTGTTAAGAGTAGGTTACTATTGGCCCACCATGGAAACTGATTGTTGTAATTATGTTAGAAAATGTGTGCTATGCCAAAAGTATGGAAATTTCATCCATGCTCCATTGCAACCATTACAACCAATCACTACCCCCGTGGCCATTCTCCAAGTGGGGACTTGATCTAATAGGGAAGCTTACTCCTACCTCATCTGATGGTCATACACATATCATCACAGCTACAGAATACTTCACAAAATGGGTGGAGGCTGTCCCTTTAACCTATGTCACAGGAGCACAGATTTCTAAATTCATCATGAATCACATTATTTGCCGATATGGTATCCCTACAGCCATTGTCACAGATAATGGGAAGTCATTTAAGAACAAAACTATGAAAGGTCTTTGCCAACGGTTCCAAATCAGATTGAAATGGTCCACGCCATATTACCCTCAGGGTAATGGACAAGCTGAGGCAACCAACAAGACTTTGGTAAGGATAATGGAGAAGATGGTTAGCAAAACTGGTCGAAACTGGCACCTACAAATCCACCCAGCCCTCTGGGCCTACCAAACATCAATTCGCACTCCTACGGGTGCGACACCATATTCCCTCATGTTCGGGACAGAATCTATCATCCCTTTAGAGATTGAACTCCCATCCCTGCGAATTTCTCTTCGGGACTATTTGGATAAGGATGAAGATTACCGAGTGGCAAGATTGGCTGAGTTAGAGCTCCTGGATGAGAGGCGCATTCACGCTCTTAATCACCTGAAAGTATATCAACACAGAATCTCCCGCAACTACAACAAGAGAATCATCCCTCGCCAGTTTGAGGTGGGTGATTTAGTTATGAAGGAGAACCAGTTCAACACCAGAGCAGAGCGAGAAAAGAAAGGGAAGTTCAAACCACACTGGTTAGGACCCTATGTCATAGTTGCCAAGTATGGCACAGGGGCATACAAGTTGGCTCACCCCAATGGTGATGAGCTCCGGGAGCCCATGAATTCCATGCATCTTAAGAGGTTTTATGCCTAAACATGGCGCAAGAAAGTCATAAAAATCATAAAAAAATATAAAAACATCAAAATATATATATATATATATATATATAAACATCAAAAAAAGAGAGAGAGAAAACATGTCGTCCACTAGTGAAAACCACGCAATTGTGGCACTTTGGACAAGTCCTTGGGTGAAAACCGGTTTCTGGCACCTCGGGAGGATTCGTTGTTCACAAGCATTCTGTATTAGAAGGGTAGTTGTCTTTGTCCTGGACCTGGTTCTACCTTCAAGTTTCCTTGTGCACACCATCTAGTCCAGCCTTGATCCAGCTTTTCCTTCTTCTATTCGTCTGTAAGGGACGTGGTCTTTTGTTATTTCCCATCTTACACTGGGGGCAACTCAACAAATTCACCTTCTTGTTCATAAGCGCGTGGCTTCTGCCCTTGTATATTCTCCACCTAATGCTGGGGGCATCCATGCTTTCTTGGTTACCTGCACATAGCTTTGGAAAACTATTAAAAACACAAAAAACAATAGAAAATTGTTTCACAAAACACAAAAACAATAGAACATTGTTTTGAGAAAACACAAAAACAATAGAAAATTGTTTCACCAAACACAAAAACAATAGAAAATTGTTTCAAACAACACAAAAACAATAGAAAATTGTTTCGAGAAAAACACAAAAACAATAGAACATTGTTTCAAGGAAACAACAAAAACAATATATATATATATATCAAAAAAATCTAAAAACAAGGCAAAAATTTTCAAAAAATTCCTAAAAGGTAAAACACCCTACAAAATGGTAACTTGCTTCTTACAGCTAAATCTTGTGTCTTGCGCATGGTATTTTCTCCATATCCTATTGGTTTGTCTCACATCTTCCCCGATTAATATGACTCGCGGATCACTGGATTCATAACCATTCAAAAAAGCTAGTTGCTTGCTTCGTCTGTACTCTGGGGCACTTTTGGTTGCCTAGTGCTGTTTCATTGCGCACAAATGCTTTTCATGGACCCCATGTCCATTTTCATTTCCCCTTACATGTATCCTTGCTTGGGGCATCATTTTTAACCCTTGTCGTCAATCACGAACTTGTGGATCTCTTCAGCACTGATAACAAAACATTTGTACAACTATCTTGACCGTTGTTGGGTTAGATATGTGTGTTCGTACTTGTTTTCCCTATTATATGAGCTTGTTTCCTTCTTGTATTGCATTGCATTATTGTATGTTGTGTGGAGTTGGTACTTTCAGCAATGGACAATTGTTCGTAGTATGGCTTTTCATGTCATTCTACCTTTGTCGTATGCTTATATTTTTCATAAGGACCGATGATGTAGTTCCTATGGCAATATGATGACATCAAATTTGTTCCAAACAAATAAGCGGCTAGAGGTTAAGCTCTTCTCTCCCCTCATCCATATTTCTTCTACACCACTTCCCTTTCACACCTACTTCTCCCTCTCCTCAGGGCATCCTACCTCGTCCCCATTCTTCTGCCTACTTCTCACCTTTTTCGATCGTCGATCGAGTTCTTTTATCACCCCCATCGACACTCGAGGGGGCATCTCTCCCTCCTACTAATTTTTCTTCCATCTCTTCAAAATCTCTTTTGTCTACTATCTTTGAAGTGGCATCACTTATGCCACCCCAAAGAGGGGCAAATGTAGACACCTATAATTACGCCCAAGTAATTTAAATAATTAAATTGTGCTAATTATCCCCTTTCTCGCAAATCAACGACATATCGTCAAAGGCACTCATTTTCCCTCATATCATCATTAATTAATTACACTAAGCTAATTAATTAAGTTTCCTATCCAACAAATACCCTAATTAACGACCTTCCGTTAATAAATCACCCCTTCTACCTAGACTAATTAATTATTATTAATTAATTAGCTTTCCCTTCCATTTAACCAATAAATCAATATTTAATTGATTTAATCCCCTTTTAATAGCCTAAATCGCACTAATATTCTTCTAATTGGCTTCTATAAGCTTACACCTACCTATTAATTAATCACCTTTGATTAATTAAAATACCCCCCAACTCCCATGACTTGCTAAACATGTATTAAACTCTTCTAAAGTAAGGTTACCTTTAATAAAGCAACCTTATCCATTCCTAATCATGTTTTACCTTTATCCCACATTCATGAGAATGTGTTGAATCCTTTATCCTTTGGGCTATATAAAGAGCCCTCCACCTACCTTTTTACTTACACCTAAACTTTCTAAGAGAGTAAATGCAAAGCATATAGCAAAGAGACTAAGAGCTTGCACCTTGCCCTTTTGAGAGTTCATCATCTTGAAGAGTTAAGCCTCTTTCTTAAAGTGCTTGGGTCATATGGGAGGTGTCAAAAGGGTCTTGTAGCCCAACTTTGATTAGCCCCCATTCCTAGGTTCTTGGAGCATTAAGGACAACTATTTTGATAGCCATGGAGCTTACTTAGGTCCATTCATTTATTTTTTGTTAGAGAATAGAGGAGTTTAGATATTTAGCATTGTTAGTTTCAAAGTTTGTATTGATGAATGCTAGCATCTAACCCTTGTTTAATTATTATCATGATGGTGTTTATGCTTTGTTTTAGCTAAATTGTAGAACTATTTTAGGTGGTAGTTCTTCCTTCATTTGATTTAGCATTAAGTAAATTATACATGCACATAGCATGCATATATGGCAACTGCATCGATTAAGTAGAGGGACTTAGATTCCCAGAGCATTGGCAAGAAATCCACAAGTTTGTTCACCCAACAAATTTTCTCGCCAACACATACCTTTTAAGGTCATTCCTATTTCGTTATCATTTAAAATCAACTTTGAATGTACTAATAACATGGTAGAATACGAAGCTTTACTCATGGGCCTTACGATCTCTATTCTCATAGGTGTTCACATTTTATAAATCTATGGAGATTCACAACTTGTTATTAATCAAGTTAAAGGATAATATCAGTGAAAAAATGAAATATTAAAAAAATACAATGATAACATTGACTTTCTCCTTGGTGCTTTTAATCACTACACTATCCAAACCATCCCCCAATCTTCTAATAAGTTTGTAGATACAATGCCCTCTTTAGGAGCCCTCTTCCCATTAGAAGCTGAAGAGTCAAAAGATAACACTAAAGTATATATGATCATTCAAATATTAGATTATCCCTCGCATTAAAATGAACTCCCTCCTATCAATGTCATTGACGATGGTCCAACTAATTTGTTGCATACTCAAATATTTTATTATCTTTCTGAATCTAAAATCCCTTCTGGATTATCACGTAGTGCTAAATATTCTTTCTTCAACGCACCACTTACTATTTTATTATAGGTGGTGTAAACATAGTTTTGATGGTATCATGTTAAGGTTCATTAAATCATATGAATCAATAAAAGAAATCGAAGAAGTCTGTGATGGTATTTGCAGTGGACATTTCAATGGAAATTTTATCATTAAACATGTTATATGATTAGGATACTAGTAGCCTACTATCACTTAATATTGTTGTGCATATGTTAATAAATGTGTCAAATGCCAACTCCATTCATGCCATATTCATGTCCCTATTCAATCATTGCAACCTGCTCAGGACTTATGGCCTTTCTCCCAATGGGGGTGTAGACACTAAAATTAGGTCACACTTCCCTTTGGTCCCTTGACAAATAATCACCCTTTATTACATTTACCTAGCCATGACCCCCTTCACCCCACTAATATTAATTTAATTAATCTAATTAAATTAATTCATTATCCTCACTATATTTATAATTTAAATATCTTATTTAAATAATATCTATACATACAGTTCACTTAGACACCTCACCAAGCCAACTCAGCCTAAGACCTATTCTTAGCAAGTTGCCATAAATAACTAAGACTTATCCAAACCCTAAAATCAATGCCTACATTCCCTCTAACCACATCCCTGCATGCTCATAAGAATATCCCAGTCTAATCCATGGGATAACGACACGAGATCCAAGGAAATCAGGAGGATCTCCCTAGTTTAGTAAACCTAGGAAATCCCACCTTGACCAACATCAGTTACCCCTAACCGTCGCTGGTTGAGCCATACTGTCATCAATTACCCCTTTTAAACCTAAAAAAACCATATTCTTAAGGTTTGTAAACATTGAGATAAGGTTAATGAGTAATAACACATCTCAGAGAGATAACGCATCTTTAGAGAGCAAATTCCAATGAAAACCCGCATACAAGGAAGGAGATTCAGCATCTTCTCCTACACAGCCATCCCAACCATGATCTGATCCATCTAAGAAAAGAGGAGTGTACATGTAGCCCATGTAGAATCTTTTTTCAGTTGGTGATCACTTTCAGCCTTCAAACCCCTCATCAGCACCTCCATCCCTCACACACAGGCATTCAAGACCGGAATCCAAGTATAACATCATACTTTCTTGGTTTATTTCATTTTATCATCTATTGTTTACTTTTCCCCCTATTGACCTTCTCCAATGTTTTCACCTCCATATACCCATTAAAACCTCACCAAAGCCTACTATAGTCACCCAATATCTCATCTCGACCCACCAAAGTCCTTTGTGTAATCACAAAGGAGACCACAGCTTGTTATTTGATATTTCCAGATCTCATAGTAATCGGCATCGGTTACACCTAGCCATCGTCAGTCACCCATGACTAACACCGGTCTCTGTATTTTCCCACACAACCTAGAATAGAGACCTACCCACCAAATTTCATCTTACCCACATTCACCTACGATCTATTTGTGACCTCTATCAAACCTACAAAACCCAGAACCAATCATTTGACCTTTGTATTCTATTCCATCTTAACCTCTTAGATTAGATCTATTTCTTATTGTGTTTTTTAAGTGAGATACCTAAATAATTTCAAACTACAATAAGATTTACATTTTTTACAGCATTAATTTTTTTAAAACAAGGGACTGACAACCATCTAGGAAGTATCACACTTCCCGGATCTAACATACGCTAGGTAGTTCACTACCCATATTGTTTAATTCCTTTTGGTGGTCTTTCTTTGCATTATAGGTAGTACCTCCTAACCAAAAGGAAGCTCTAATGATCATATGTGGATTCGGAAGTCATACACACGTGTTGTCTTGAAAATGTTCAATAGGGAAATTGGAAGTTTCCAAGCATGACAACTATACCCCTATGGCAAATTTTTCATTCCTAGGTACCCCAGGTCAAATCCATCAGTCTAATCACCCCTATTTGATTTCAAATTTTTCCCCTAGGTTATTTAGTAAACTGCACTCATTCCACCTAGGTGATTTTAAGGAGTTCTAAAAAGACATTATCTCATGGTAGTATAAGGAAGGGCTATCACTGGCTTTCCCAGGATCGGATCCCCCCTGGAGTGAAACAGAAGAGAAAAATCAACATGGAGGCAAATGAAATACCTTAGAACATCATGGAAATGATTTTGGAAGGTCTGGGGAAGTTCTACAAGACTTGGAGCAGTTTGAGTAAAAAACAAGGTTCTCAAGCCTAAGTAGTACACAGGCCTAAAACAACTACTGGGATTTAGAAGAAGATTCCAAGAGCTTAGGATGGAGTTGGAAGTAAAAAAAAACATCTTCAGAAATAGTATTCCAAGACCTACATGATGGTGAAATAATATTTTTCACAACACCTTGGTGCATATGATTGGAAAGTAGTTTTTCTCAGGCACAAGTGGAGTCCCAAATCAAAAATCCAATTTTACAGGAATCATATGGTCAAATTAAGACATTAGACCCACATAATTGGATTCAAAATTATATTTCTAGTCAGGATCATATAAAATTTTACCAATAAATTCCACCGGCAGCTCAAGTTATCTTCATTCCAAGTTACCCTCTCAAAGGCAGTTACGAGACTTAGTCATTTTTTCGAGAGGACACATGTTAGCACCAGGAGCCTGGCGGGATTTCAGGCCCCCGATGTCCCTACGGTCAAGTACATCAGCCATTGGAAAATTTTCCCAGCCCCTATGTGACCTCTTGGGCCCTGATATGACCTTCAGATTTGAAAGTTCAACCCCTAGGTGCATTCTTGGAGATCTCATCCCCTACCGTTGGATCGAGTGCCACGTATCAGCTCCAGGACCATTGTGGAAACTGATGTCTCTTATGTACCTAAGGTGGGCGACTTCAGACCTTTAAAAATGTACTCAGCCCCCATAGGGAGTCTTTTGGACACCCATGTGACCTCCTCTCAGCTCCCAATGCTTCAAATCAGCTTTTTCCTCCTTCATTCCCTATCGTTGGATCTAGTGCCACATGTCACCCTATTGCTCAATGTGGAAATTTATGTCCATCATTTCCCTGAGGTTAGGGACATAAAGCATGAAAAAATTCTCCCAATTCCTACCTGTGCATATCTTTTTAAAAAAATTCTAAGTGTTGCTTTTCCCGCTTCTAACTTCTAACAGTTATATGTGCACTCCATTCCTCCATTCTTCCTCTGCAACATTCTATCATCACTCCACCATTGTAAATGCTCAGAAAATATAAAAAAAGGAACTGAAATACCTTTCCCATGGTGATTCACAGGTCTCAGAAGGAATCCTCATCGAGCTAAGGAGAAATGAAGAACAACAAAGAAGAGAACAACAAAATCCCCATAGCTAATAAATGGAAATCTAAACAAAGCTTGCAAAACAGTGCACGAATCAATGAACCGTTCATTTTTGTTCATTCCTATGTCCAATACCATCAAAAATAAACCTTCAAACTCACCCCATGTGCGATAGAGCATCCACAATGAAGAAATCTCCTTTTCGGCTCAACGAAGAAAGAAGTGGGATTTCCCATCAAACCGGTTGTCAGATCGAAGTAAGATTACACGTGAAGCACCAAAAGAAAAAACCCACATCAAAAATACAATATTATTCACAAACAGAGGAGAAAACCAGCCCTACAATTTTGAGTTCCATTAATGGCTTCCGTACCCAAAAGCACTGCCAGGTCTAAAAATTAAAAGTTTAAAATCTCCTGGATTATTAAGCGAGCAGGCCTGAAATTTCAAAGGGATGATATTGGGAAATAACCCATATCAAAAAAAATCATTCCATGTCAATATCACTCCTATAGGCTAACTTTCTAAAAATAGCAGATCTATTACATAGGAACTGTTATTTCGGGAAAGTCATTAATAGAAGAACCTGCGAAGGAGATGAAGATATCAGAGGTGCACTATAGTTGAGAATTCACCAGAATGGAAATTTTCTGCACTTACTAAAAATATTAAGTGGGCCCTTGAACACTTGCTAAAAATAGAAATTTGATCCAAATAAGTGTGGAATGCAGGGGAAAAGGGGAATCAAGGTCACAACACTCATCTAAGGATCAAGGGAGTTACTTTTTTCACACTTACTAAAAATAGTAAGTTACTCTCAAAGAGAAGCTTTGGCACAATGGGATGTACAAGGATAATCATTTAGGGGGACATCATTTTTAAGGAGCATCCTAGCCATTTTTTATAGGGAATTTGAGATCTGCCTTAGTTCATTCAACTGGGTGAGCATTTGGGAGCTAATTTGGATGATTTTCATAGTTTGCAAGGAGTTTGAAGATTCAGAGTTTCACTGTGTTTGGGGATTTCCATCAACAAGGATCAACACACTTCATCGGGTGACATCTCCTCTTCTTCTTCTCTCTCTTTCTCTCTCCTCTTCCCCCCAACTTTCTCTCACTTTCAAATGTTCTAATTCTTCGTTGGGGTTTGCACTTTTTGATAGACCTTTAAGTCACTTAAAAGTGACTTTAGAAACATATTGTAAATTAAGTCACCTTATTATTATAAAAGGACTTAAATATCTAAACTAGAATATGAATAGTCTTAATTCATATTAAGGCATATGGAGGTTCATGAGGAATATGATAAGTCACCTCTCATTCTATAAATTGTAACACCATTCCCATTGCAAAGGGTTGGTAATTGATTTTGTAAACTCAAGAGTGTATTGAGAGAACAAAGGAGATAGCCAAATTCTTCTATTTTCCTCTTCTCAATAATGTCTTCTATTCCCACACTATGTACAAATTCTGCTTGAGCTTCAACAAAGGAAGAAGGAATTTTAGCCTCTGTGGTTGAGGATTTTATTGGTACTTTTTGTTCATTAAGCTCTATTTAGTCTTGTTGTTGTTTTGCATATTTGTTTTCTTCTGAAAATCAAGTGCATGTGATGAAACTTCTAACTGGTGTGTGCAAGCCTATGATTTTCTACTTGGAACATTGGTTCTCATACATCAATTCTCACTCCCTTTCCCACTTCCAGACAAAGTCTTCCATAGCAAGAGATTGCTAGCTTTTCCGCAGGGTCAGTGCAGTACCCCTGTTGGATCCCTAGTCGAAAGGCCGCCACAAAAATCCACCTTTTCACGCACATGCATATAATATAGCTACACTGGTTAAGTAGAGGGACTTATATTCCTAGAGTATTGGCAAGAAATCCATAGGTTTCTCACCAACAGCTTTTGGTGCCCACCATGGGGAAAATTTAGCAGCATCTGCACCCAATATACGAGCGCAAGGTCTGAAAATCATATAAAAATTAGAAAAGAGAGTTTATGGAGTTCCATTTCTGAAAGATACATTGCTGATTTTTGCAAGTTACTTTTCTCATTCCACAGTGACTACAAAAGTTTCAAAAAATTGGCTGAAGGAAGATACACCAGGTTGACAAGTCAAGAGGTGTTGTTGATTCGAATTTCGAGACTTTGTAAAATCTGCAAGAATGAATTAGAGATAATCCATATTTCTTCTCGTAAGCCTCCTCTTCATCTGGCTCTTCAAGAAGTTCACCTGATAATCCTATCCAAAATCCTTCAAGTTCTACAATTTTTCAACAACCATTGAACATCAAGTTCACGGAGGAAGAAGAATTTGTAGAGGCAAGAGCTGAAGTAGAATCAAAAGAAACAATCATGGATGAATAAGAAATACCTCAACCCATTGTTCCATGGGGAAGGAATAAATGCGCACTTGCTCTTGAACCCCCTCTTATGATCTACCAATGGGTTCCCCGCAAGAACTTTCCAAAGTTAAAAGGTGACAACGCGTAACATCTAGAAGAACACATTTCTGTTTTCATGACATCATGTGGAATTCTTAGTGTCCAACATGAAGATGTTGCTGTAAGATTGTTTGTGGATTATCTCCAAGAAAAAGCAGTAGAATGGTTCTACCTCCTACCTTCCCAAACCATCACCGGTTGGCATGACATCAAGGCTGCCTTCGAGGAAATATTTAAATCAACTGAAGATTGTCAAGATCTCTTAGTACAGTTGGCTCAAATGAGGAAAGGAGAAAGTGAACCAATGAGAGACTTCGTGGCTCATTTTGAATGGTTTCTTCACAAGATACCAGAAGAGGATTCGTCATCCTCAAAAAAATGTCAAGAGATTCTTCATCAACACCCAATCATCAGAAGTAGGATTTTTGTTGTGAAGATCCCAACCAAGGAACATTGTAGAAGCAAAAAGGATGGCCATTGAACTTAATGATGATCTCATCCTCTCTGGAAATATTAAGAATCCATCAAAGGGCAAGGCCCAACATCCTAGAGATGAGAGAACCAATCCATTGCTGTAAAAGTTGGTGAATGAGATGGCCTCTTTAAAGAGGGAATTATTTTAATGGGTATCTTCTCAAAGGAACATCAGAAGTAAAATTTCGGGAACACCCCAAAGGCTCACCTTTGAGGCCCCACCCATGAATAATAATTGTAGATTTCAAGAAGATGAAGAAGAGCTTGAATAAGAAAGCTAAGTTGGTGATTTCTTAGAAAATGACGAGTTTGAGAACAATGCATAAATCAGATTCTGTGAGTATTCTAGATGTGATGAAGAAGATGAAGAGGATGCACCTAGTTTTTCTTGCACTGTATTCACTCCTTCTCAATTCGAGAAAAGAGCATCTCCCTCCACTGCCGCAAAATAAAAGAAGGTTGATGATCCTCCAATGGTGACTCTGAAAAATAAAATAATCATTTGAGGATCCCCACTTCCATCTTCCATAAAGTTTGCATTATTAGAGCCTGACCCTTGTAATAAGTAAGAAGATGCCCGCAATCCCAAGTAAGCTTTCTGATGTCTCTTCCAAGTCTAAATCTAAATCTACTCCTGCAAAATCTAATACCTTGAAAGCTCCTAGTGTGTCTTTTAAAATACCCTCCATTCCTCAAACATCAAATCCTTCTCCCAAGCCTATCCAAACCCCAAAATCAGTCCCTTCACTCCCCTTGTCCGCATCTACTTCCCTTTGACTTCATAGAATATGCAAAATAAGCCAAAGTGCAGATTACTGAAACTGAATATTTGTGGACTAATCCTGAAAAATTCGAGAGGTTCATCTAATACATCAGGATTGGTAGTCTAACACACAATGTTATAACTTGTAGTTCCAAAGGCATGCTACCAAACTCACCTACACCTCCCTCACAAAACATGCTTTCTTTGAGTGCATCAAAGACTGATAAATTTGAACCTTTCTATGTCTCCCTTCTTGTTGGATAATATGTACTAAACAATTACATAATAGATTCTTGTGCCTCAGACAATGTGATGCGTTTGAAGCTCACCAAGGATCTTAAACTTATAATGAATCCACCTTGTGGCTCTTTTTACTCTTTGGAATAAAAAAAATTCTCACTTGTAGGGATGGTTAAACATGCACAGGTGGCTCTCGCCAGATTCCCAGACAAGAAAGTTTCAGTGATGATTTTGGTAGTAGACGTCCTAGCCTTGTTCGGAATGTTGCTGAGTAGAAATTTCTACTGAGAGTTGGGAGGGAAAATTCAGATGAATTGGTCTTTTGTAACCATACCAATGAAGGGAGACATGGATAAATTACTTCTCAAGAAGAAGTTGAGGTACACAGTACGAAATTTTAGAAGCCCGGAAGCTAACATCTTGTATCAAAGTAGCAGGTAGATGAATCACTTTATGGCAACCGAGGAAGAAGAGGATATTCCCATTTTGATAGGGCTAGACATGCCTTCCCAAAGAGATTGTGATTTTGAAGAATCATTGAGGAGATTTGAGTTACAAGAGGGCAGCCCTGGATCACTATATGATGCAGACCACGAGGAAGAGGAGATGGTTCTTAATGATTTTCAAGAATATAAATCAACTTATATGATTTTCCAGGATGAGGATTTATTCTCATTCACATTTGGGGATGAAGATGATCTCAGTCAAGCCATCTATGGAGAGAAAAAATCAGCCTATGATGAGCCCAAGAAAGTTTTGAAAGAAATGTATATACAAGAAATGCTTGAAACTGTAGAAGAAATTGAAGATCTTGAGCTCATTCTCGAGATCTTGATACAAGCCACAAATCTACAAGACAAGTGTGAAGCTGGTTTGGAATCCTTAACTGGTGCAAAGGTCGGCCACATCGAGATAAAGCAATATGAAAAATATGATGCCACTCCAAAGCTAATGATTGATGGATGCAACAACGAAATGGAGATATTTTCATTCCCATTTGAAGATGAATCTCTTTTTTATGAAGGATCATTAGAGTTTAGCAATTCCAAGATGATGAGATCTCTGTGCAAGAACTATTGGATACAGTAGAATTTGTGGAAGACCCAGAGATGATTCTTGATCTCTTCACTCATGCCATGGACATGCAAGACAAGTATGAGTTTTCCTCTGATCCTCCCATTAGGACTCAAATGCCTCACAAGAGAATAGAGATAAGGGATGATTCAAATGTTTCTCATAAAGAAGATGTCAATGGACATAGACCTGGGAAATAAATTAACTCAGAAGATTCAAGGAATTGGAACGAAAATAAGCATTGGCGCAGCAATGAGATGCTCGATGGAGAATCAGCTATATTGATAAACATCAAAGGAAAATGGCATGACGAAACCGATTTCAAAGAGCATGAAGGCAGTGGAATTTCCATGCAAGAACTTGAGCATCAAGAAGCTCACATGCAATCAATCCTACAAAGTAAAAGGACAATCATTAAAGCATCTGAATTCCATAAACAATTGAGGAGGGGAGGGAACTTTCTTGAACCAGTGAATGGCTTTGCAGAACAACATCACTTAGTGTTTCCCACTCACAAGTAACTTTTGAGAAATATAAAGTACTTCAGTGAAAGCAGGTTGTCCCCCACCTTGTACCATAGGTGATTGATAGGTGTGTTTCCCATCCTATTGTGTGTCATGTGTTTCCTTTCCTTCATTTTGTGTGTGTGTGTTTCCTTCTAATCTTCCTTTTTAGAAGTTATACATGACTCCGCAGGGCCCAATGGATAAGGCACTGGTCAACAAAATATATGGTCTAATATTGAGATAATAGATTCCCATGTCATGTCTTTGCTGCACTCAGTCCATGTCATGCCCCCAAGCTAGAGCCAGTTGTTGTCATCAAAATTTGCAACAGGGAAATTGGAAGTTTCCAAGCATAACAACTATACCCCTATGGCAATTTTTTCATTCCTAGGTACCCCAGGTCAAATCCATCAGTCTGATCGCCCCTATTTGATGTCAAATTTTTCCCCTAGGTGATTTAGTAAAGTGCACTCATTTCACCTAGGTGATTTTAGGGAGTTCTAAAAAGACATTATCTCATGGCAGTATAGGGAAGGGCTAAAGCTAGCTTTCCTAGGATCGGATCCCCCCTGGAGTGAAAAAAAGAGAAAAATAAACATGGAGGAAAATGAAATACCTTGGAACATCATATAAATTATTTTGGAAGGTCTAGGGAAGTTCTGTAAGACTTGGAGTAGTTTGAGTAAAAAATAAGGTTCTCAAGCTTAGGCGGTACATAGGCCTAAAACAGCTACTGGGATTTAGAAGAAGACTCCAAGAGCTTATGATGGAGTTGGAATAAAAAATATATATATATGGAAAGAGGATTCCAAGATTTACATAATGGTGAAATAATATTTTTCACAACACCTAGGTGCATATGATTGGAAACTATTTTTTCTCAGGCACAAGTGGAGTCCCAAATCAAAAATATGATTTTTCAGGGAACATATGGTTGAATTAAGACATGAAACAAAAATAATTGGATTTAAAATTCCATTTCCAGCCAGGATTATATAAAATTTCACCAATAAATTCCACCGGGAGCTCAAGTTATCTTCATTCCAAGTTACCCTTTCAAAGGTAATTCAGGACTTAGTCATTTTTTTGAGAGGACATGTGTCAGCACCAACAGCCAGGTGGGATTTCATGCCCCCGACGTCCCTTAGGTCACGTACATAATCCCTTGGAAATTTTTCCTAGCCCTTATGTGACCTCTGGGGCCCTCATATGACCTTCATACTTGATAGTTCCACCCCCATGTGCATTCTTGAAGCATTCATCCCCTGCCATTGGATCGGGCGCCACGTGTTAGCTCTAGGACCACCATGGAAACTAATTTCCATTATTCACCTGAGGTGGTGGACATCATACCTTTAAAAATGTTCCCATCCAACATAGGGAGTCTTCTAGACACTCATGTGACCGCAGTTTAGCCCCCAAGTGCTTATTTGGAGTGTGCATTCCCTGCCGTCGGATTGGGCGCCACGTGTCACCTCCAAGACCACCATGGAAATTAATGTCCCTTATGTACCTAAGATGGGGGACATCAGACATGGAAAATTTCACACATCCCCTAGGAGGAGTCTTTTGGACACCCATGTGACCTCCTTTCAGCTCCTAGTGCTTCAAATCAGCTTTTTCCTCCTTCATTCCCTGTCGTTGGATCTAGTGCCATGTGTCACCATCTTCCTCATTGTGGAAATTGATGTCCCTCACATCCCTAAGGTTAGGGACATCAAGCATGGAAAAATTCACCCAATCCCTACCTGTGCATATCTTTTTGAAAAATTTCCAAGTGTAACTTTTCCCGTTTCTAACTTCTAACAGTTATATGTGCACTCCATTCCTCCATTCTTTCTCTGCAACATTCTATCATCACTCCACCATTGAAAATGCTCAAACCAGATCAAAAAAATAACTGAAATACCTTTCCCATGGTGATTCATATGTCTCAGAAGGAATCCTCATCGAGCTAAGGAGAAATGAAGAACAACAAAGAAGAGAACAACAAAATCCCCATAGCTAAAAAAATCGAAATCTAAACAAAGCTTGCAAAACAGTGCACGAATCAATGAAACATTCATTGTTGTTCATTCCTCTACCCAAGACCATAAAAAAGAAACCTTCAAACTCCCCCCATGTGTGATAGAGCATCCACAATGAAGAAATCTCCTTTTCGGCTCAACAAAGAAAGAAGTGGGATTTCCCGTCAAACCGGTTGTCGGATCGAAGTAAGATTGCACATGAAGCACCAAAAGAAAAAACCCACATCAAAAATAAAATTTTATTCACAAATAGAGGAGAAAACCAGCCCTACAATTTTGAGGTCCATTAGTGGCTTCCATACCCACAAGCACTGCCAGGTCTAAAAATTTAAAATTGAAAATCTCATGGATTATTAAGCGGGCGGGCCCGAAATTTCAAAGGGATGATATTGGGAAATAACCCATATCGAAAAAAATCATTCCATGTCAATCTCACTCCTAGAGGCTAAATTTCTAAAAATAGCAGGTCTATTACATAGGAACTGCTATTTCAGGAAAGTCATTAATAGAAGAACCTGCGAAGGAGATGAAGATATCAGAGGTGCACTATAGCTGAGAATTCACCAGAACGGAAATTTTCTGCACTTACTAAAAATCGTAAGTGGGCCCGTAAACACCTGCTAAAAATAGAAATTTGATCCAAAGAAATGTGGAACACAGGGAGAAAGGGGAATCAAGGTCACAACACTCATCTAAGGATCAAGGAAGTTACTTTTTTCACACTTACTAAAAATAGTAAATTACACTCAAAGAGAAGCTTTGGCACAATGGGATGTACAAGGATAATCATTCAGGGGGACATCATTGTTAAGGAGCATCCTAGCCATTTTTCATAGGGAATTCAAGATCCACCTTAGTTCATTCAACTGGGTGAGCATTTGGGAGCTAATTTGGATGAGTTTCACAATGTGCAAGGAGTTTGAAGATTCAGAGTTTCACTGCGTTTGGAGGTTTCCATCAACAAGGATCAACGAACTTCATCAGGAGACATCTCCTCTTCTTCTTATCTCTCTTTCTCTCTCCTCTTCCCCCAAATTTCTCTCACTTTCAAATTTTATAATTATTCATTGGGGTTTGCACTTTTTGATATGCCTTTAAGTCACTTAAAAGTGACTTTAGAAACATATTGTAAATTAATTCACCTTGTTATTATAAAAGGGACTTCAGTATCTAAAGTGGAATATGAACAATCTTAAGTCATATTAAGGCATATGGAGGGTCATGAGGAAGACAATAAGTCACCTCTCATTCTATAAATTGTAACACCATTCCCATTGCAAAGGGTTGGTAATTGATTTTCTAAACTCAAGATTGTATTGAGAGAACAAAGGAGATAGCCAAATTCTTCTATTTTCCCCTTCTTAAAAATGTCTTCTATTCCCACACTATGTACAAATTCTGCTTGAGCTTCAATAAAGGAAGAAAGAATTTTAGCCTCTTTAATTGAGGAGTTTATTAGTAATTTGTGTTCATTAAGAACTATTTAGTCTTGTTCCTGTTTTACAGATTTGTTTTCTTTTGAAATTCAAGTGCATGTGATGAAACTTCTGACTGGTGTGCGCAAGCCTCTGATTTTCTACTTGCAACATTGGTTCTCCTACATCAATTCTCACTCCCTTTTCCACTTTGTGACAAATTCTTCCCTTGTTGGATCCCCAGTCGAAAGTCCACCACATAAATCCACCTTTTCATGCGCATGCATATACGGTAGCTGCACCGGTTAAGTAGAGGGACTTAGATTCCTAGAGCATTTGCAGGAAATCCACAAGTTTTTCCACCCGACAAATTTTCTCACCAACAACGTACAATAACCCATCAACCAACATTTGAACAGGTATTCCTCCTATGCCCATTACCCTATCTGTTTTGTCAATGCTTCAAAGAAACGATCTAAGAATCAGGTGAAACATTTTGGCATGCCTGATGGGACCCATCCAAGGTTCCTTGTATTTCATTCATTCTTAGAAAAATAATTGTGTGTTTGTTTCCCTTTTGAAAATCATACACACTAATTTTCTTCTTTGGTAATCCACCTCTTCTTTCTATTTGCTCTAAAGGAAACTTTTTATTTTGGTGTAATTAAAAAGAACCATTTCTTCATGTTTTCTGCATTGTAGTGAAAGAGCATCTCTCTTCCTCTTCATCTTATTATGTCATCCAATTTCACATTTTTTATTTGGGTTTAAAAATAAATGCATTCCATTCTGATTTATTACATTAGCTCACATTAATTAAGGGTAACCTATATGTTGGAAGTCATGCCCAGCTGATGTTTGACAAACAAATAGTAGAAAATCACTTCTATCCTTTTCTCTTTCTCTGAGTCTTACCAAACCTAACAAAAATTCAAAATACATACATTCTTAAACAACATCCTACCTGGAACAAACTGTAGGTGATCACACGATCACGACATAGTTGGTACCCCAGCTCGCTACTCTTTTGAGTCATACCTCAGAGTGAAGCCCGCCCCCACCATAACATACCTAAAAGCTCACCTTTTAGATCTCCTTCTTTGTAGGAAGCCATCCTCACCAAAAACTCTATTTCACAATTCATGTGTCAGTCCCGAAATAGCATAAGCTAAATAAACATAATAGAAAAGGAACTCCTAGGATCGTATTTTCTTAGTGTTTTTGCTTGGCTTGCATTTTGAGGTGAGAGATCACGTTCATCACTTTTTTGTTCATCCTTGCATGCTCTTCATCATAGCTGGTGTATTTTGGCTTCAACTAAGTGTGCCTAGGCCATATCATCATCATTCTTAGAATTCTAGGTATGATTCTACATCAGATTTTAATTCACAACCACTTTCTTTCATCACTATTTCAATTTCACAGTAATTGTCGTCAGTTACCTCTAACCACCATCGGTTATATCCAACCGACGTCAATTCCAGGTCCTTTTGCTAACCTGCTCAAAAGGAAATTTTACTTCACTTTCTTCCACTTTTCACATTCCCTATCATTGTCATTATTCCCACTGGTGTTTCAAACATCTTCAGATTTGGCATACCTATTAGATTTTACCTTCTACCTCACTGTTTACTCAATGTCATTTTCTACAGTAACTGGCAGTGGTTATCCCTGACCAATGTCAGTTTTCCCTAACCGGTATCGGTTAGCCTATTTCACATTCTAGCCACCTTTTGGTACTTAATCCACTTTTTGTCACCAAATTCCCCTGTTCCTATTGTTCTTTGTGTCATTTATAGAGAAGCATCCCTACCTGATCAGTACTGGTTCACATGGTGCTCACCGGAAGATAAGTAAGCGCACTCATATTTCACTCCAATTTTCAACCATTCCCACCTATTCCTTCACCACCTTCCATTTTATCACTAGCCATGGATCCCATCTAGCCTATTACTATCTCTACCGGAGATGAGGAGTTTGCACGACTCCTTGACCAAAACCCTACTGCCTTGCAATTTTACCTTTCCCACTCATCCACTCGAGATGCCTCGAGTCATTTGATATATGGCATGCCAATATCTATCCCCCTGACTCTTGTACCCACTCCTGCATCAGCCCCATCTAGCTATGTGTTGACCACATCCACCTTACCCCCATTCATTTAACAATTAGTTCCTATACCCACTATGACTGCCACATCTACTACCTCTGTGGCACCCATTACATCCACCATGCCCTCGGTAACTACCCCAAACACAACCTCATCCACCCCTAATGTCTCACACATACCCATGGCTACATTACCACCTCCATTTTTGGTTATCCCTACCCCATTTTAGAATGTGGCTCTTTCTATTCCACAATCATTAGCCCCTATTTCCACTAGGGTTACCACGACCCTTCCACCCCCATATACATACTATCAACAACCTCCCATTTCATCCATTATACATTTTGGGTACGTACCCCCTATGTCACTACCTTCTTCTCCACCTCCCTACATGGCAGCCCCATACACTGGAGTGCCACCCCCATTATATGCCCAAAACCAACTCTTTCATGCTACAGGAGGCATCCAATCATCATAACCCACCAATGACCTAATTAAAATGATGTTGGACAAAATACCGACATTGGAGGCATTGGTTTCCAGCTCCCGTAACACTCTCACCTACAACAAGATTTGTAATGATCCTATTCACCCATCCATTCCTATCTGTTCATACCCTGTGCATTGGGAAAAGCCTAAATTCAATCGTTTCAATAAAAAAGAAGACCCATAGCAGTATTTGTGGTCGTTCAAGCACGGGTGTTATCTGATCACTCGCGATGATGCTTTTCTCTTGAGAACCTTTCTCATGTCCCTCACTAGACCTGCATTAGATTGGTATAATGGGTTACCTAAAAACTTTATATTCTCATTCAATTAGGTAGCCCAAGCCTTCTTAGATCATTTCTCTATCAATATCATCAAGAAGGTTACCATGACCAATCTATATTCCACACGTAAGTATGAGGATGAATCTATCATAGATTTTGTTGCTCACTAGCACAACATGATTAATCAACTTACCTTCCAACTGCCACAAATATAACTCATCAAGATCTTCACACGAGCTTGCGCTAGACATATCTCCCTGACCTTGTAGGTCCAAACCTTCTAAACATTTGATGAGGCATTCACTATGGCACAAAAATTAGAGATTCGAGCCATCGAAGAGAAAAAAATTCAGTTATGCAATAAGAATTCGACATGCAAGTCGAATGATACCTCTTCTTCTTCCAAACCACAAACCAATTATTCAAAAGCTAAGGGCACCGCTAATGCAATGGTACTCAAGGCTGGCCCAACTCATCCATAAAATCAGGCTACCACCTCATCTAATCTCTCACCTGTCTAGACTTTTTAATTCAGACGAGAGCAGAAAAAATATACCCCAATTGGGGAACCTTCTTCTATCTTAGAAAAGCTTCTCAAAGCCGAAGCCATCAACCTTCCAGCTATAAAACCACACACTGGTTTTTACCCTACTCACCCCATGCCTGCATGATATAAAGAACATGATTTCTGTAACTATCATAGAGTAAAGGGTCATAGTGATGGTAACTACATCACTTTTAAAAATATTGTCAAAGAAATGCTCGAGAATGGTGAGTTAACTATGGAGAATCGCAATGCCACCCCTAACCAAAATCTACAAATCTTCAAAAAACCATTTCCCAACCATGCCCCTTCATCCAATCAAACCAATGAGACATTAACTCACAATACCCATACCTGTGAGGTTCACAATATCTTTAATGAGGTCCCTGTCACCTCCTAATTACTCCATATTCCTTCCATACATGAGATCCTAACCCAAAATCCTCCTTCCACATTGGAACCAACCTCCCTTGTTCCTTTACCAACAAAGGACCACCTTTCATCTCCTTCATCACCTATGGAGGGGTCTTCCGCTAATGTTGAGACCATCTCGCCCCTAGCTTTACCACTTAGGGAACCTTTACCTACAGTACCTCCTCCACCCATAGAGGAGCACCCATTATCCCCTCCACCCACAGAGGAGTGCCCATATGTTCCTCCACTTATAGAGGAGCTCCCATCATCTCCTCCACCTATCATAGACCTAGTTGAGATATCTTTGCCTCTTAGCGAGCATTCTCCATTAGCTACCTAGAATCCCACAGACCTACTATCGGCTCTCTTACCTATGGAAGCTGAAGTTAGTCAATTCCCCATCTCTAAGACACATTTTATGCGAATTACAATTAGGTCCTCACCAACTCCACCTAAAGACATGTCATTCTCACATTTGGCCAATCCTTTAGATTATGTGGATAGTGATTTATAATGGGGCTGCCTCTTACTCCCCATCTCAACACAGATGTAGAGATCCCTCACTGATACCTCCACTATCTACCCAAAAACATTTTGACCAATCAAACCAAACACAACGACCTCTGTTACAACCCCTTCCATGATACCTGTTAGCACTCAAACCACACCCTTATGCATAACCTGACCTACATCTAAACCCAAACCCACACCTACAATATTTGCCTCAACTAAACCTATTACCACTTTAGGGGTCACCCCGACCTCTAGCCTTACTCATTCACCTATTAAAATGGATTTAGCTACATCCTCCAACATCAATACCACACCTACTCTGACACCCAAACCAAAGAAAAAAACTCATCGAACTCATACCCTGACTGTACCAATCACACCTACACTTGTCCCATTTTTCTTAAGACCTTAGCTGCCCAACATGGTCAAGCAACCTTCACCCATCCATAAAATAATAACACAACAACCCATTCCTTCCTCTCAAACCTATAACCTACCTAGGCACACAACACGACTTACACCAGCACCTTCAGTCTCTTTACCACCAATACCTCCAATACCCTCAAATTTAGTCATTATCTCTCACACCCCAAGCACGATCCGCGTCATCTACCTTCACAACACCCCAGTTATCCCTGTGGGTAACTCGTCCTCTTCCTCCATTTGATTTTCCTTCTAGACCTTGCACACCCACATCACCTTTACCCAAGAAGGTGCAACCTAAAAACAAAACCCCACTAACCCACAATAAGGTAGTCAAAACAACCACACACCCTCCTACCCATAAATCTACTATACCCCTACCCAAACAAACATGACCGATACCTTAAACCATACTGGCACCTAAAACCGTAACTCGACCCGTTCCTACTCTTTCAAAAACATTTCCTCGACAATCAACCACACCTACACCCAAACCCATGTTCACTTCCCATTGTGATCCACTAGCAAGGTCCTATGCCCAAATTTTAACCAACATCCTCGAGACTTCTGTTATAACATTACCGCCACTCCGACCTTATGACCCCCTCAAACCAGAGCCAAAAGGGTTTGATGATACTAAAATTTTTGCATACCATCATGTGACAAGGCATGATGTAGAGAACTGTAAGGCCTTAAAAACTATCCTTATCCAATTGTGTCCACCAGAAACCAACTTTGATGACGATGACCTTCTTGACAACGATCCTATTTCACCAACACCCATTCACACACTACCGACTCAAAAACCACAACCTCCACCCTCACCACTCCTAGAATCACCCTCAAGATTTGAAATTAACATGGTTCACATCAGAGATCTGTCCACACCACCACCCCAATGTCATTGCACCCAGCTCACCTCACAAGTATTTTCCCCTCCAGTAGGTTTTTGCCCTTCTTGTTGTTACACCACTCACCCTACACCTTCTCCATTTTCCAACTCCCCTCGAATCAACATGATACACATCACTACATGTGCACAGTAAGGGAAAAGAAAAGGCAACTGACATACCAACCAATCCTATACCCAACATACCATCTGCACCCATACCTAAAATAACTATCCATGGCCCCACGTACCCCATCTCTAATGGTGTCACACATTGCACCATGCTCAAACAATTACACAAATCTCCCCTCAAAATCTCCTTATACAACATCATCCAAACCTTGGAATCCCATCGTCAAGCTCTGATGGAGGTTCTTCCATCTATTGACGTTTTATCGAATGACCCTACACCTGTAGCCTCCATTATCACACCCCATCATGTAGCCTCTCTCACCAAATTACCACCTTCATCTTCACCCCATCTTGTTCACCAAGTGGCCTCCCTTAGCTTCTCAAAGGAGGAGATCGCTCCACACCAAAATGTTGACCCGGACCCATTCCTCTTCATCTCCATCCACATTGATGACATACGGGTATGCCATGTGATGATTGATGGAGGTGCTAGCATTAACATCATTTCATCCCATGCATTTTCTCAAATGCGCATACCTGATAATTACATGCATAAACATCTAGTCATGTTGTGTTCATTCAATGACGCTATCACCTCCACACTAGGCACTGTCATCCTTCATGTTTTCCTGGGTCCCCGCACTATTCCAAAAAAAATTTACATTTTGAAGGGGGAATTACAATATAACTTGTTGCATGGTAGACCCTGGATCCATGTCATGGGTTACGTTCCTTCCAATTTACATCATTGTGTAAATTTTGAACATGAAGGACACACTTATACCATTCCAGCTAACCCATCACCTTTCAAAACATGCAACATGCTTTACCAACCTAATGATGTGCTCATACCTGTCAAGTCATTTACCTTCGCAACCAATACCGCTTCACCTACACCTCCACCTACCAGTACAACCATTGCTTTCACCGCACATACCTCCTCCATTCCTACCACTACTATAACCTCCATGGCTGACCCATTAACTTCCCAATCCATTAACTCCACCTCCGTATCGACCTTCGACACATCATCCATTCCAACTACCTACATACCAACCACTGATCCCTTGGAAGGTGTTTTTCAACACCTCACTCTGGGGGGAGTACTACCTATATAGTGTCAACACATTCCTTAGTCCACAGGAGTATTGAAGCCTTCACCAACACCCTTGCTATGATCACCATACAGGAGAATTCCTCCTTTATGGTCCTCCTCATCTTCGTACTAGTCTCACCTATGGGGGACTTGATACTACCACTTACACACCTGAACCATAATCACAAACCCACCCATTTTCTACTGACTTCCAATCACTTACTAATCGTTGTTTCACCCACACCTTCCTGCACTGTTGTGCATGGAAGGGTTTTGGTTTTTTCTTTTATGAATAAGGCCACCATACTATTATTCCATGTACCACCCATAAACATAACGACCATAGTGGTATCAGCTTCCTTGAACCTCCATCCAAATAGGTCTGCATTGAACTCATTGAGGACCATAGCCCTTCTCCACCTTCATATTCATCACCACCTTCGCTCACTCCACTTTCATCACCACCCTCACTGACAAAGTCGACGGATCCTGAATCTAACCCTCCTAACTTTTTTTTTTCATAAACACCATTTCTTTGGGGCCTTTGACTTATCAACAAGAAGGCGAGGCCCCTTCCACTCTTCCATTCATGTATCCTAAGATGATCGATGATGAAACACCTATAATTCATGTCATTCAATGTCAGGATGATGAATCCATACTCACCTACCTTGGTGCAGAAGACTCATATATTCATTGGTCATTACCCTTTGAGACGCAAACCATGTTGAATGAATCGACTATCGAGATCAACATTCATACTCATGATGACCAGTTGTGCAGTCATGACTTCATTTCCATCATGGAATTCACATTTTCAACAACAGCAGCAATGTTTCCCACCTCCAACATGTTTTTTAAATCCTCCAAATAAGCATTTTGAACAAATTCAAAATCGGCATGCATACCCATATGAGCAGTAATGCCAAAATCAGTTTGGCTATGGAGCTTTCCAAGAGCAAGAGTACGCATATAATGAAGACAATCAGATGCAAGATGTTGGTCTGTTGGAGAAAATCTAAAAGATGGAGGTAAAGATGGTGCAGTCCAGAGCAACAGCTCAAATGAGAGCTTTTAGAATTGGTTATAGGACTCCTTGTCCATGGGGAGGCCCTTTCCCAAGACACTTTAGCCCTCAGGAGAAACTAGACTTCATGATGAAGATGCTACCCCAACTTGCACAATGGACAGCAGAAATAGAGGCCTATACACTTGTTGTTGAACAACCTTGTCAATGGGTAAGTTCTACACTATCATCTGGTCTTTCTCTTCCCATTACTCAAGCAGCACCATCTCATTTGGAATTGTAAATCCTAAACTCCCCATCTGCTGTCCCAAATGTTGATCCCATGTCTCCACCTCTCAGTCTTCCACCACACCTCAATTCTTCTTTCCTTTTTCCTTCCAGACAGTCATCCCCTCCACAAGAGCTAACAGAAATACCCCCTCCTCCAAAGAAACAAGAGGTTTTATCTCCTCTACCACCACAAAAAAATGCCAAATCAATTGAGTTACAACTCATCCCTCCTCTTGCATTCCCAATTCCATGTGGGGAAGAAGAAATTGCAAAAATTGGCCATGAAGGACAGCAAGAAGAGGAGCCCAACAGAAAAGAAATGACAGACAACTTGAGGGTTTGGGCTGCCAAATTTGGGATGAAAAAGATCCCCTTGATGGTCAAACCTACAGAAGAGGCTAAGGTTGAACAAATGGTGGTTAAGACTGATTTTTTGGCAGCAGAAGAGGAGCAAAAAGAAGAAGCAGATCAGCAGTCAGTTTGCTCAAAAAGTAGTGTCCATGTTGGCACTCTATTTGAAGGGAATGCTGATTCAATTCAAGTTGCAAAATCAGCCATAAAGGAAGAAAGCTCAGAAGAAGATCTTGCAGCCCCAACTTGTCCTCTAGAGCAGCAGATTGAAGAGTTTGACTTGACAAACTTCATGCTGGAGGAAGAGTTCAATCAAGAGCAAGATTGCCTTCAAACAACAGAGGAAGGAGAAGCTGCTCCAAATCCAAAAGAAGAGGAGCACATTCTAGTTGTGGAGGAGAAAATTGCAGATCCAAGGGCTTTGAGCACAAAGCAGGCTACAGGAGAACCTTGAGTTCTTTTTTCTACTTCACCTCTCTCAAGCTCTAGTACTGAAGAGGAGTTTGATCTCTCAAACTCAATGTTGGAGGGTGAAAGAAACCATGGTGGTCAGTTTACAGATCAAGAAGACACCATGGAGGAAGTGGAGCATTTGCAGCAGGACAGCCATGAGGTAGTTTATCTGTCAGATTTGGAGGACTGTTTTGATGGAGAAGAGCCGGTTGAGTTTCCACCATTCTCTCTTTCATCATCCACATTCCAAACACTTGATTCTACTGTCATGAAGGAGAACATTCATTTGCAGTAGCCTGCATCTTATAGCAGCTCTTTGGAACCAAGATTGGAAGATTTTAATCTTTCATGTCCTTCATTGGAGGAAGAGAAAGGACAGAGGAATTTCACCATTTCTTCCACACCATCCATTCAAGAAGGTCTACAAGAAGACTCCATTTTTGGAGTTGAAAATCAGAGCTATGGGCATATCAAACTGGATCAGACCTTGCCCAATCAGGTATTTGGCTTCATTGGAGCCAAAGGAGAAGTCACAACTAGTCATGCTTGCTTCTGAGCATGAGGGTGAGCTACAAAGTACCAAGAATCAGCTGTCACACCTCTTCAATCCAAATGCAGAGCAACTAAAAGAGGTATTGAATTTTCCTTCAGCTGATACCTTGATGATTTGGGTGGAAGACCGGCTTCTTTTTGATTTTCCACTCCATCCTAACCAGCCATGATCAGCTGCCAAATCAATTGCATGGCTACCACTTTTGAGAACGGGAAGCTATTTCTCACAACCAATTGTAGGGTTTGTTTAGCTTGCCTTTGTTTCCAGTTAAAGTAGAGTAGGTAGGTTTGCTTTCAGTAGAAGAAGTGCTTGTGCACACTCTGCATGTTCCATTTGGAGCATGTATGATTTTTAGTTCTGTACATAGTTTTTTGTGGTGCTGGTCTTGCTCTTGCACAGTTCATTTTGGTGGCATTTTGGTGAGAACAACTCCATGTTCAGTGGGTTTCAACCGGTTCAGAGGGAAGTTTTCAAAGTTCAGATTAGTTTGCAAGTTACAACTCATGACTCCATGCCCAATGGATGCTTCAAGCAACTGGTAACTTCATCTAGCAGGCAGATGACCCTGCTGAGTCGCCAAAACTGTTATCTAAAATTCAACCCCCCAGGGTAATTTTGATAACATGCATAAGATATTCTTCAAGTCCCAGGAAAGTAGATTGATTCAAGGCTTGAAATTGTGTTTCTGGGGTCCCCTCAGATTCTTTCTAACTCTCCTATCCAAGAAGAAAAGGGCAAGTTCTAAAAAAGATTGAAAAACTTGTAAAAAACAAGCTTGGGGCAGAAAAAATCATGAAAATCGGCTAAGTCCTAGTCCAGGCGGTCCTTGGGATAGTTGGGACGTCGGGGCGCGAACCGGCCAAAAATCATCCAGGCAGTCCACGCAGCAATTGGGACATCTGGGTCATAGGTACGCGCGGGATGCGAAAAGCTGATTCAGCCAAAAAAGGGAAAAAATTTCCTAAGTCTTTGTTTCGCACAGTTGGGACAGTTGGGACAAAAGTACGTGAAAGATGCGGATCAGCCGGTTTGGTGCAAGTCAGTCCATTTTGGGAGTATTGGAGAAATTTGTCCCAGGCAGTCCGAGACAGTTGGGACAAAAGTATGTGGAGGACACGAACCGGCCAGATTTGGCTGAAACAGAGAGACTTTCTGTCTGGGACATCCGGGCCAAAAGGGATGCGCGGGACGTGAAGAGCCGAAAGAGCCGAGAGTGAATGGAAATGTGCCACATGTCTTCACCTCAAAGAGGGACAAGGAAGCCCAAATCGAGTGGATTGGAGAAATTTTTCCCAGACAGTTTGGGACATCCAGGACAAAAATACCCGAGGGATGGGAAGACCCGAAAGAAGCCACCAAAGAATCAAAATGTGACACGTGTCACAAGGGGAGGCGCAATAAAAATTTTGACTAAGTGTTTTTGGGCCCAAAAGTTCAAAGGGCAAGGTTTGAAGGGTCAGCCTGAGCCAATAGACACAGGACACGTGTCCTAAGGTGAGGGAGTTCGGAGCCAGAGAAAGACTTAGAAAATTTAGCAAAAGTCTTGGGCCGAAAAAACTAAAAGGTAAAGGTTTACCCCATGCCCCTGTCCTCCAACCAGATCATGCCACGTGTCCCAAGTGGCGGGTGAGTGGGGAAAAAATGGAAAAAATTTCAAAGTTATAAAAAGTCAAAATTTTCAAAGGGAAACCCACGGGAGGCCTAGGAGAGAGAATTGCTCATCCAATCAACGCCCGACACGTGTCGTCCAAGTGGCAGAGCGCGGGAAAAAATTCAAATATCCGTTTTGGTCTGTTTTGTGCCCTAAATCTTCAAATCGCCATAACTTTCGATCCAGAGCTTGGATTTGCACGTTCTTTATATCAAATGGAAATATGGAGAAATTCTCTACACGATTCTGGGCTCAATCTTGCATTTTGGTTCAGTTTGGAGGGAGAAAATTCAAGAAACGTCTCTGTGCGTGGTAATGGCCAGAACTGACATTTCAACAACCAGTTTTAATGCACATGGGTCACATTTTTCTTCAACATGGCTAGAACTGACATTTTAACAACTGATTTTAATGCACATGGGTCGCATTCTTCTTCATGGCCAGAAGTGATGTTTCAACCACCGATTTTAATGAAGAATGTGTTTTGGTCAATGGTTGGACTGCTTGCACATTTTCCCATGTTTCTCTCTCCTGGGCTCGACCCATGCATTGTAAAAAGCCATATTTGGCTCATTTTTAACAAAGTGTTGTTCATCTTTTCTACTCTGCCCTCCCTTCTTTTCTTCTCTAGGGTTGAAAATGGAGTTCGAACCTCCTCCCCTTGCTCTGTAATGGCGTTTTTGCCTTTTACTAATGAAATGATGTTCTGTGCAAACTTCTGGAGCAACAAAAAAAGTGTTTTGTGATGCATCTGTCCATCCTTGCTCATTCTTTTGCTTGTTCTCTTCTTGCCTCTCTTCATTGCAGGTATTTGTGCATGTTTGAATGTTCATTGCAAGTCTGGAGCTGTGTTCATGGAGTTTTGGGACATTTTCTGTGTGAAATCTATCCTTGGGCCTGTGATGCATCTGTCCATCCTTCCCATTGCTCACCTCTCCTTGTCCCATGGCAGTTTTGATAGATGTTCAACATTTTCCTTCTCTAGTGTATCACCATTTTAGTGTAGGTGTTGTTTTTCCCTTTTCTCTCTCTCTCTGTCTCCTTGGCATGGTTAGATTAGGATTAGATTAGCTTTCCTGCACTGGAATAGCTTGTGGCAGGTAGTTTAGGAAGAGGAACCAGCCTTCTCTGGAGATTCCTTTCTCATTTTGTACGAGTCCCACACTCAAAGAAAGGATTCAATGTTGTGCAATCACACTGGATGCTAGAGTGATCAACCTAGAAATCTGATCAGCATCCAGGGGTGCTGTGATTTTGTATCAATAGATACTTCAAAAGTATAAACAACATGTCGACATACTTTTGACCACCTTTGATCATTACACCCTTCAAATTTATCCCACATTCAACCAAGAAATTTTTTTCATCCTATCGGGCCTTGGTTTTATTGTTTCTTTGTTCCCATAGAGGTTGACCTGCGAAGATTCCTATTATTTAAATTTCCACCTACTAATCTTTGCCACTATGTAGCTTTCAATGCCTAAATTGCAATCCTTCATTAATTTATCTCACAAATGTTCTAACTCAATGTAGAACCATGTAATCATATCCTCAGACCCGAGTGTCTCTTTCTAATGGTGATGAAACAATAGCCTTTGAAGCCTTTCAAAACAATACCATCTTCAACCTCCTGATCTCACCCATCTAACGGACAACAACCCTTCTACTTAAACAGGTCTCTCATGAAACATTATTTTTGGCTCACTCATCGTGATAAGAAGCATAGCTTTGATGGTTTTATTACACAACTGTACCTTAGAAGTTACAGAAATTCAATATACCACGCCGAAAGAGGTTCATGATGGCATACTTGGTTTTTGGTACCACTTTAACTTGGCCATTGCCTGCTCAACCTCAAAACATTATTCTTCACCTAGGCTAATCCCTTACATTACATGTATGCCAAACCTTATCAACATGCATTGTACATGTGACTCATGCTCAAACGTTATATAAAATTGACCATTCCAATTCATTCATCAAAGATCCAGTCAGGGCCAAACGATCGTCACTAGCTGATATTTGACGCACCACTTCTCAGAGAATCAATTCGGTTTAGACTTCCATTGTCCCTAGATGAAATCAACTACCCTCATTCTTGAAAAATGCCCTTAATGGATAATGAACTTACTTTGAATTGTTCACAAATGTCATTTTGGGAGGAAGCAGGAGTTATCACTCATTCTCCTTGATGGTGAACCCATGCCTGAGAAAATCGACTGTCGAGTTGACTAATAATAACCGAATATGAATCACTCATGTTGGGTCTCCTGACTACTTTGCCTTAGATGTCCTAATCGCCTCATCATCTTTGGTGAT
The DNA here is from genome assembly GCA_019776745.2 of Taxus chinensis. Classification (NCBI taxonomy): domain Eukaryota; kingdom Viridiplantae; phylum Streptophyta; class Pinopsida; order Cupressales; family Taxaceae; genus Taxus; species Taxus chinensis. Next base: position 947,254,658 of record CM034147.1, read on the forward strand.
TCGAAATGGATAAACTAAGTCAAAAACAAAATATTCAAACTCGTAATGAACGCCTTCAATAGTGCAAAGCCAAAATGTTTCACCGTTTTCTTTACGCTTATGTATGTGATGAAACCAAAGGGTCAAGGCTAGGAGGAATACATGTTATATGGGTTGGTTGGAGGTTGATTACATGCGTATCTAACTTTGATCCAAAATCCTCATGGAATTTTTTTGATGATACTAGGAAGGATTCACACATATGCACATTACTTTTTCCTTATGGGCATACCGCACCAGTATTTGCACTTCAACTATGCACCACACCTTTTTCTCTGGTCTACAGTACAGAGGTTGTTCCTACCTCTCAAATTCCAGAATCCCCTCAACTCCTTTTATCTCACTCAAATGACATGCTCACTGATGATGAATTTTGTCAGGATCATTTGGCTATAAATAGAGTTATTAGATGAACGTCATCTTAAAGCTCTTGACCATCTCCAAATCTACCAACAATGTATCAAACGTGCTCTAATGACAAACGTGTTCATGAACGAACCTTCTAGGTCAATGACCTTGTCTTGAAATGAAAATCAACATGTAACAAAAATGGAAAAAATTAAACGGGGAAAATTTTCTCCTAATTGGCTTAGACCATATATCGTAACTCATACCTATAGATCAAATGCTTATCGTTTGTCTTCCCTTAATGTTAAACCCTGAACCTGAGCCCCTCAATGCACATTGTATCTTCGACCATTCTATTGTTGATGTCATCAGTCCTATGTCACTCTTTTCCTATTTCTATGCTCATCCCTTAGTGTTCATTCCTCTTACTTCATCAATTTCCCTAATGATTAAACAAGAATCATGTGATACCCGTCACTTCTTATCTCTTCTTGAATATGAGTACCACAACTGCTACTTGTAACATGATTCTCATGGATACTTTTCATTACTTTTATATGAGAATCCCATGCTTGTATCATCACCTGATTAAATCATCATTTTTTAACCCCAATTTCACATTATCCCAATGACTCAAATTTTTTCTTAGTCTTGTCCATGACTTAAAAGACCTCAAAATGGGACCTAATATCCAATTGATTCAACTACTTGAGTAATTAAAAAATTGACTCCCTCAAAAATGACATCTCCTTCTCTCTCGAAATCCTCTAAAATAGACTGCTCTATGAAAAGCTATACTAGCCTCCCTTATACATAGTCTATCAAAATAAAAGAACTATACTTACAAATACAAATAGAATATTTTGAAGCTTCTCGCATTGATTAGATTCATGAAGATCTCAAGCAATACCATATTACTCATCCCATATAGACTTCCCGCATCGATCAGTCTATCAAAAAAAAAACTTTTTAGTCATGGACTTGCCCATTATGACCTAGGACCCCTTGCCCAAAATCCCTGTCACTCAAAACATATAAAATTAACTACCTTTCACCCTCCTTACAACTTCCACTCTCATTGTCTCAATTTCCTCAAGGGACATCTTGAAATTTAGACATTTGGTGATCCTGTGACTACCTTCATCATAGAACAATTAATCGTGCAATGTCTTTCGGGTCTTATATTCATCACCCCCTCCAAGGTATGATATACTCAATATGATCTGTCAACATCAATCCGGAACTATGATAATTCTCCACCAGGAACTCCTCATGCTATGATTATTTACTAATGCACAACCTTTAGTTTGGTGGATGTAATCTGGAAACACAACAATAAACATAACACAAGAATACCATAGACTATGATATGAAGGAATGATGACATATCTAAAATATAAATGTAAATTATAATATCAACATGAAATTGTTACAATCTCACCCATGAGGTACTTCAAGTATTACTGACTTCACTTACCTTCCAACAATAACTATGGGAGAAACTTCACAATTACACCTCTTAATGGCTTCTTTAACACACCTTCAAAATGATGGCTTCCCTTACACACTTACTCATACAATATTTCTCACTACTTCTCTCTATGCTAAATGAGGGGGGGTGGCCTCTTTATTTATAGGAATTTAGGATTATCCACCCTATCTCTAAGATAGGATAGGAAATCTCTTCCGGCCAATCATATTCCATGCCTAAACTCTTTCCTTTACATGTAGGCTTATCTTCTAAGATAAGATAAACCTTATCATCTCACATGGGTTCCACTTTTTTAGAATTTTCTACAAATAAATTACACAAAATATTTATGACATCACTCCTTATCCTTATTACAAATATAATATTTCTAATTCCTAATCATGTACACCCTACTTCTCTACTTACCCCAACTTTGACATTTTAACATTACTGGACCACTTACGACAAATATTTACTTTTTACTACAACATTCCTTTTATACTTTGACTATTACCATACTCTACTTTATTGGTGGCACCATACTGACAGCATTGTTATCATCTATTAGACACCACTACTAATTATACTTAACAACATCTTATTCCTAATACATACATTAATAAAATAGAAATTACGGAGGAAAATTTTAATTTCGACATTTTCCCCCTTCCTAGCTTCTACTTTGTCCTTGGAGTAGACTCTTATGGACATTCTGAAGCTAGTGCCTAGAAAATCTTTAACTTGTCATGGCTGACCCATTTCATAATGGGGGTGCCATCCAATTTCTCCAGTCGATATGTACCATTTTCATGCACAGCTGCTATTTTATAGGGGCCCATCCATTTGGGAAGAAATTTTCTCTGCCTTCTTTTTTTGTATCTGGAATCATATACTAGAACCAAGTCATTCACATGAAATGGAGACCAATGGATCTTTTGATCAAAGTATTCCTTTTGCTTCATTTTCTTCTTATATCTTGTATCCTTCACTATTTCTCTCATTTCCTCTAGCAAATGAAGATGTACCAACCTTTCTTTTACTGAATCACTTTCATCCATCCTTTCATTTTTCATAACTCTCACAGTGGGAATATCAAACTCAATAGGAAGAACTGGATCAATGCCATAAGCCAACTAAAATGGGGAGTACATGTTGCTGACTTTGATGTTGCCCTATATGCCCACAATGTTGTATGAATCCTTTTATCCCACTTATGCATCTGCAAGGCTGCATCTTTTGCTAGAATTTGACATAACACAAAATTTGTTTGTTCCACCTGTCCATTTTTGCTTGGCTTGTACATTGTTGCATTCCCGTGCTTAATAGAAAACTTGTTGACTAGGGCTTCTACCACATCATTAATGAAGTGGCTTCCTTGATCTATTATAATTTGTAATGGGAAACCAAATCTAGTGACAATGTGTTCATATATGAACCTTATCACTTCATCCATGGAAGTTGTTTTCAATGGCCTAGCTTCAACCCACTTCATTATATAATCTGTGGCAACTACAATATACTTATTTTGGCATGGATTAGTTGAAAGTGGACCTATAATATATATTCCCCACTTTTCAAAGGGACCAAGTGGAAGAATAGGGCATAATGGTGCTAATGAAGTCTTACGGTTACCATGTGTTTGAAAAATATCGCATGTCTTACAATAATTATAACAATCTCTAAAAAGAGTGGGCTAGTGATAACCTGCATCTAAGATCCTTCTTGTTGTAATTTGTCTAGAGAAGTGTCCTCCACATGTACCATTGTGGAATTCTTCTATCATCTCCTTCCCTTGATCATGTCCAACTGCCCTCTTATACTGTCCATCAGGTCATATTCAAAATAATACTCCATGAAGAATAGAATATGGATGACTGGCTTGAGTAATCTTCCTCTTAGTCTTTGCATTGGCACAATTAGGAAACTTTAATTCATTCATATAATTCTAAATATCTATGTATTCACTAGGGATTGTGTCAAGGGATAACAATGTTGCATCTAGGAAATCATCATCATCACAAGATGAACCTAAACCATCATAGGCTCGAGAGAGTGAATCTGCATTGACATGCTTCTTTCCTAGCCTATCTATAATATCAAATTCAAATTCATGTAGCAAAATTATCCATCTTGCTATCCTCCCTAATGGGTTAGGATTATTTACAATATATTTTAAAGCCTGATGATCTATTACAACTATAAATTTCTGACCTAGCAAGTAATTTCTAAACTTCTTTATAGCAAAAATGATAGTTAGAGCCTCTTTTTCAGTTACAGTATAATTTACCTCAGCACTGCTCATTTGTTTGCTCCCAAAGTAAACTAGATGATCATTCCCATTTTCATCCTTTTGGATTAGAGTACTTCCTATTGCTACATCTGAGGCATCAGTATACACAATGAATGGCTTGCTCCAATCCGGATTCTTTAAAACAGGTGAAGACACCAGGGCTTCCTTCACTTGTTCAAAAACTTCATGTGCCTTATTTCCTGGTTCATAAATAACATCCTTCTTTAAGAACTAGGTTAGTGGCTGTGCAACCTTTGAGAAATTCTCGATGAACCTTCTATAGTAGCCCACATGGCCTAAAAATGATCTCAACTTACTTCTATTAATAGGAAATGGTAACTCTTTGATTTTTGAAAATTTATCAAGATCAGTACCAATATCATTTCTGGATACAACATGCCCTAATAAAACACCTTTAGAACATCCAAAGACATGCTTTTTAGGGTTTAGTGAGGCTTGTGCATCATCTAACCTTTGAAATGTTGTCTCCATCTAGTGCAGGTGGTCCATCTTGCTCCCATAGATGTAAAAATCTTCCAGAAATACTCTGATGAAGTTCCCAATGTAGGGTTCAAACACCCTATTCATTAAGCGCTAGAACGTTGCCAGAGCATTACACAACCCAAAAGGCATAACTCTATAAGTAAAAATTCCCCAAGGAGTGGTGAACGTGGTCTTCAACTAATCTTTCTCTGCTATACGAACTTAGTTGTAACCAATATATCCATCAGCAAAACTATAGCAATATTGGCTAGCTACTTCATCCAAGATCTGATATGAGAATGGAAGAGGGTAATGATCCTTCTTTGTTGCCTTATTGAGCTTCCTATAATCAACACAAATGCATAGCTTCTCATTCTTTTTTATTGAGATCACAATGGGAGAAACCCATTATGAATTCTTCACAACAAATATGAATCTTGCATCAAGTAATTTATCTATTTCTTCTTTTACAGTCTTGTAAAAATTAGGATTCATTCTATATGGCATTTACTTTATGGGCTTAGCACCATCTACTAGCTCAATAGAATGTTCTACCCAACTTACTTGATGGAGTTCCTTGTAATCAAAAGTGAATAGGTGTATGTACCTTATAAAGAGCTAGAGGTAGGATTTCTTCTCATTCTCCATCATAGCATAACCAATCTTTATTTGTTGGAGACGATCATCAATTTCTTATGAAGATAATTTTATGGGTTCATGAGTCAGTGTGACTGGAAGGATATCCATGACCGAAACATCAACCTCACTTTCTTCATCTTCTGTGTCCATTTCACTAGTACTAGAGTAATCAAAGGATGTCCAATCATCAATTTCATCACTTGAATCCATAGGTTATGCCTTATGATGCCAAGGGATCACGTTTATCTTCACCCTCTATCTGCCATGTCCAAGTGTCATGAATCCTTCATTCCGATAGTTTCTTGCATGAACTCTCCTTAGCCATGGTATTCCCAACAACATTGGGTATGCAACATTACCATTTTTCATCACCTAAAATTCTACCACACAGACAACACCCATAAAAAATATTGCCACATTTGAAACAACACCTTCTGGTTTAGTTTTTCCCTTATTTAATGACCTTAACATAAGTGTTAAGGGGCAATAAATTTTTAAACCCAACATATTCACTACAGACTTGGTCATTACATTAACTGTAGCACTTCCATCAACTAAGAAATCATGAATTGAAATACCATTACATAATACCTCAGCTTGTGGAGCGTAGGGATCCATCTCTGCCTCCAAACTAGGGACCTCAAGCTCCTTCCTTCATTGAGAATTGAGTCCACTTCGTAGCTCCCGCCTCTTCTCAGAAGACATAGCCAAGAGTTGACCATATGTAATATTTGTAGGCCTTTTTGATAGATCTTCTAAGATGGAGTATGGTCCTTTCCCCTGTGAAATCAGAAAATCTTGCACACCCAACTTTCTTCTCCTATGTTTCTTACTAGTTTCTCCTTTCATCTTCTTAGGATCATTTCCATCTTGGTTATCTTTTTCTTTCTTTATTTTTGTTACAAACACATCTACTTCCTTATTTATGCTCTTATCTACACAGGTGATTTTCCTTTATCATTATCTCTTGTACCAGATGTAGAAGCTCTATCTGGACAATTATACTTATAATGACCCTTTTTATAACAACCATAACATACAACTTTCGAAATATTTCTTTTTGGAGCTCTATCTCCTCCCTGAGAACTAAAATTTTTTCCTTGAAGAAGATTAATAGTTAACTGGCCCATCTTCCTGAGCAGATCTTCATACTCAATAGATGTACTAGGAGAAAGATTTGTTCTCATCGAGAGTGGTTGTGGATTCTGGACCAAAAGGTGCTGGTGTAGGCTCTACTTTTACAGCAATTTCTTTGGGCTCCTCTTCCATGTTTTCTTCTTACCTTCTTGCAATCTCCTTTGCTTGTTCAATGGTAACTAGGTGGTCATACTTCACTCGTTGTCTAATCTCTGGCTTCATCCCAAGAATGAAGTGCTTATAGAGGAGATTATCCATGTCATTCATCAACCCATCCGCTAATCCTTCCTTTTGGATCTAGGCATCGAGCTTCCTTCTTAGCTCTAGAACATGAGCATGATAATCCCTTATCTTCTCCTTATCTCCTTGGGATAGCTTTGTGATATCCATCATGAGATCTGCATATTTCTGTTGTTCACCAAATTCTTCAAGAAAAATTTCAGTTAATAAATCCCATGAATTTTTCACATTATCACCTAGTGTTTCAAACCACCTAAGAATTGAACCATCCAAAAAAGTTAGGAAAAAATTCAGTCCATTGTTCCCTTCATATCAGGCCATTACAAATGCAAGATCGTTTAAACTCTTGAATGAAAGAGGAAGCATCTTCATTAGATTGGGCTGAAAAAATAGGAATCTTCCCCATTTTTAAAAGTAACCATAGTGAAATACCAATTCACAAGTACAATCAGTAAGACTTGTGTGCACAAATAATTGGACTCACTACAATAGAAAGTGACTTTACACCTTTCTATAGTAAAATAGGAATGACCACAGTAAAACTTGACTTACTACGATAAAAACTGACTTTACTCTGGTAAACACTATTCACGGTAAAAAGTGAAGTTACTGTGGTAAATACTATTCACGGTAAAAAGTGACTTTACTGTGGTAAAATACTATTCACGGTAAAAAAGTGACTTTACCATGGTAACTACTATGCACAATGAAAACAAGGTTACCCTCCAAATGATTTCTGACTAAGGGGGAATATTTCTCCAGAAAATCCACCAACGACGAATGGTCCTGGCAACCGAACCAAAATGTCAACACCAATCCGGCACTATGATAATTCTCCACTAGGAACTCCTCTTGCTATGATTATTTACTAATGCACAACCTTTAGTTTGGTGGATGTAATTTAGAAACATAACAGCAAACGTAACACAAGAATACCATAGACTATGATACGAAGGAATGATGAAAAATCTGAAATATAACTGTAAATTATAATATCAACATGAAAATGTTACAATCTCACCCATGAGGTACTTCAAGTGTTACTGACTTCACTTGCCTTCCAACAATAACTATGGGAGAAACTTCACAATTACACCTCTTAATGGCTTCTTTAACACACCTTCAAAATGATGGCTTCCATTACACACTTACTCATACAATATTTCTCACTACTTCTCTCTATGTTAAATGAGGGGGGTGGCCTCTTTATTTATAGGAATTCAGGATTATCCACCCTATCTCTAAGATAGGATAGGAAATCTCTTCCGGCCAATCATATTCCATGCCTAAACTCTTTCCTTTACATGTAGGCTTATATTCTAAGATAAGATAAACCTTATCATCTCACATGGGTTCCACTTTTTTAGACTTTTCTACAAATAAAATAAACAAAATATTTATGACATCACTCTTTGTCCTTATTACAAATATAATATTTCTAATTCCTAATCATGTAGACCCTACTTCTCTACTTACCCCAACTTTGACATTTTAATATTACCAGACCACTTACGACAAATATTTACTTTTTACCACAACATTCCTTTTGTACTTTGACTGTTACTGTACTCTACTTTATTGGTGGCACCGTACTGATGGTGCCGTTATCTTCTATTAGACGCCACTACTAATTATACTTAACAACATCTTATTCGTAATACATACATTAATAAAATAGAAATTATGGAGGAAAATTTTAATAGCGACAGATCCTACCCAATCAAGTGGCTTTATTACCCCCCTCTTATCATTTAACCATCTTTTTTTACATTTTGATTACCTTATACAGGACTTGGTCCTTGACGCTTACTTTTTAGGTAATCCTCCCCTTTCACCATAATCACCTTCACCTACATCATTTTACCTATAATCTACCTACACCTATTAAACCTAAACCCACAACATGCCCAAAAACCTACCAACTCATTTTCATATTCTTCCCTAGCTCATGGGACAACTACATCGACCTGAGGTCCCTTTTTTCTGGGACTATGTAGGTAGCACTCCGAGGGCATGGGGCCCTTGGAGATTAGCTCGGCCATTTTCTACCCTAAAATAATTCATCAACCAGGCATAACTCACCGTTTACATCACATTTCACTTAGTTCCCCTTTTATAAAAAAAATTGGAAATTAAGCCACATACATAACATGTTGCTTACCACAACATACATTTATTACACCTACCATCTCTCTATCATCACAATGCATAGATTATAGAACATTTCATATATGACACATAGTATCATTCATTACCAAAATAATGAATCATAACTAAACCTAATTTCAACTCGACCATGCCTATAACCTAACTCAACCATGCCTATAACCTGACTCAATCCATGCCTAAACCAACCTGACTCAACCATGCCTATAACCTAACTCGATTCATGCCTAAACCAACCTAACTCCATCATGCCTAACTCACCTAATTTCAATCCACACTATAGTAACAAATCCATATCTCATCTAACACAAGCCATAAACCCATGTCTCCTAAACACATCAACACATCACAAAATGCCATGTATCTCATCACATAAATCAATAAATGTGTGTCTCAATATATATGTCTAACCTCATCATGTCTATCATCTCAAAAAAATTGGCACGTAGGCCGATATACAATACAAAATGTCATCAACACGCAGGTCGGTCTCATATATACAAAAAGAATGAATGAATCACATACAAAATCTCTTCGGCATGTAGGCTGGTATATGCTCAAAATATACACAATCACTCACACATCCTCATTATCTTCGACATGCAAGCTAGTATGGGATCAAAAATGCAACTATCTTCAGTACACAAGCCAGCATATATATCAAAAAATCACTATTATACATCAAACATCAGGTGACTGCATATCAGATATCTAGTAGAATGTCCTCCATCTTTGTGTCACATATACCCTCTAACTCTTGTGTCCCTACTATTACCTCACCTAGCACTAGTCACCATGTGTTGGTGGCCTCTCCCTGATCAGGCCTCAAAGCTTGCTGACCTCCTGTGCTCTCCACACTATGTGTGCGGGATCTCATCCTCTCACTGGACACTTGTTCCCTGTACTCTCCGTAACATAAGAAGCCTATCCCAGCCACCATGATCTATCCTGATAATATCTCACCTCACCTAGGACATCCAATAACCTAGATACAGGCACATTTTATGGTGGTCCCATAGGTCTCGGCCCCTGTACCTACCCTGCAGTGACATGTCCTGTAGCAACCTGCCCTACGTCAGCCTATGAACTGGGACAAAAATCCCTATGCCTATGGTGGTACCCCCCTACCCCTGTGTGTATATCTAGGCCTGTAAGGCCCCAATATGTGCCTGGGATATGGCTAACTAGCCCTGTAAACTTGCCACCTATACTCGTAGCTCTACTACCTCTGCCTCCGACCCCTCTAGCTATGTCTGCAATATACCTATCTAGGTAATCATCATCGCTGCCTGCCCCTGTAGGGCGTCTCTTTGCACTATTGTGTTAGCTAAGTCTGCTTGCCCCCGGTCTAGGTGGTATGGCTAGTAACTGAGCCACCCACCACTGCCTGTACCTATCTGTACATCCAATGTCATCTTTCCTCTGATCCACAAGCTCCTCCTCCTCCCCTGTAGGCACTATAGGCTATGGTAGAGGTAGAGGCATTTCCACGTCATCTCTTTGATATTGTGGGAAGGATGGAGGAATATCCTATACAATCCCGAACTACCCGTCGAACCCTATCTACCGGGATCATCTCATCCTCCCCGGCATGGTGACCCTGTATCCACCTCACTAGATGGAACTCAGCTAGCTCCTCATACATGTGCCTATATGAGGGGAATCCCACATATGGCCTCTAGATAATGTCCACTCCGGAGAAACCCTCCAACAAACTACCGAAAATGGGCCACATCATATGTCGGCCTATCTGATCTCTGCTCTCCAACAACCAGCACCCATCTCCTATATCCCACCCACATAGATCTCACTAGGAATGCATCTGCTTATGGAATCCCTATAGGTCAAACACAGACTATGTGCTTGTAGGCCCAGCAGTGTAGTATAAATGTACAACACAGGATAAACTTGTGCAACCGCCCATATGCCCATAGCTCTCGGTATAGCTGCACCAAGAATGTTGGTGCCTAGGAAAATTGGGTCTCCTCTACCATCATATTGTGGAACACCCCCATCAGTGATCGGGGAAAGTGTCCACCCTCTACATATGGCAGTGCATAGTAGCATACTACCTCCATCAATACAACCACTAGCCTCATCTCATCTGGATGGGCTAGGTACATATCTCCATAGCTCAAACTGGCACTATGGAATCTTAGATATACCACCCCCCCTCACCAAAAACTATCCTGATCAGTTCCTCTGAGGGCCTCAAAGGAGATAGAGTAAACTTGGGCACCCAATATGGGTAGCCCCAAAATCCAAAACACGTCCTCTAAGGTGATAGTCATCTCACCCGTTCGAAGGTGGAACGTGTTGGTCACAAAGTCCCATCTATCGATGAGCAACGACCATCAATTTGTGCTACTGAACTACATGTCGGTAGTGTCGAATCCCACTCAAGCCCACCGCCTCCATGTGCTGCAACTCCAAAGGGGTTGCTAAGCCATGCAACATCACCAACAGAGGTGGAACCTTGTCCCGCATGTGTAACTGTGATCTCCCCTGCATCCAATCCAAGCACGACATTAATCATGACCATATTCACCAATTATCATTACCCTCCACCCTATTTTTACCCTAACCATCTCAACTACCTAACCTATATCACATTTTCACCCTTGTGCCTAAAATCCTCACTGCTACTGGTTCATCTTTACCGACCACAGTTATCACTTAATCGGCATTGGTCATCTACTTGGTGACTGATCCCAGTTCTACACAACCAACATCGGCCAAGCTTGACTAACGCCAATCACTGTCATGAAACATTCCGCGACTTCCCAAACCCCCCTTTTTTAAAAACTCTCCCACCTACCCCTTTTACCCCACCTACAATGACCTATACTACCCCAATACCCCTACCCACCCCACCTATACAATTTACTACCCTCCCCCCACTCTTTTTTTCCCATTATTCCCCCCATACCCCACATTTTATTTTTAACCACCCACAAAAAAACCAAAACCCACAAAACCCTACAAATGACAATAACCAAAACCTCTAATCTAGCTAATCAATAATATAGAGTTAGGCGCTTACCTCGTCGTGCTGCAAATGTCTCAGTGGCACATCTGGCCACTATGCCAGTGGCCCGCCTAATCCCTCTCTAGCCTCTACCATCACCAAATAGCTACTTGCAATCTCCAACCAATCAAATCTCTCACCCTGATCCTATGGACCCACTACTCACTAACCAAACCCTTGTAAAATCACACTACTAGCTCGCTGTCCTGTTTCCTCTGGACACTTTTCTCTCTTTTCTCTTTTTTTTGTCATTTTCTCACTTTGCAAAAAATAAATGAATTACAAAAAAATGTGGATTTTTTGTTTTTATAATCAACCCGACCTAACTGACATTGGTTACCCTTAACCGGCATCAGTCACATGGCTTACCTAACCATCATTGATTTCCCTATACCGATGTTGGTTATCCATGACCGGAATCAGTCACCTTCACCTGCACATTTCCCTTACTTTACCCTTTTACCCCACCCTTTACCTTGATCCTTTACCCCACCCCACCTGTACCCAACCTATTTACCTTACCTTTCCAGACCTCCTCACTTGCCTGCCTACTCTTGTCCTCCTTTGGGGACTCGTTATTTAACCCATACCTTGGCCTTACCCATGTTGTGACCTAGATATTTGGACCTAGACCATCACTAGTGACCTTTGACCTCATGTGTTCGCTATACCTTACAGCATTGTTACCTGTGTTGTTGACCTAATGACCTTACATAGCCTATTACCATGACTGTTTATCCTGACCTTACCTTTGGTGTACCGAAACATACCTAAACTTTCTTGTGCCTAACCTACGTTGTGTTTCCTGACCATATCCTATACCTTGGATACCGGATTCACTTTAACCTTGTCTGGATACACTTATTGACCTTAGATGATGTAGCATTTTCCTGCTCTTCAACCTGGTAGCATGTTGTAGTTTATACTTGTGCGGGCATTTGAATTTCGGTACCTTTGACCCTGCCCATTATCTAGATTGCATGAGTAGACCTTTCACCCTTTTCCCCTGTGCCCACCTATATTTTCCTCACATTTACCTTTTATCAAACTACTCACTGCTTTAGCCTGTTGCCTCGTCAATTCTTGGTTTGAGGGGGATCACCTTCACCCACACATGGGGCAACCACATCTTATTTTTTGTTAGCATTGCTTACCAATACAAGCTACACAACAAAAAGGGGCAAAATGCAGATACTAAAATTAGGTCACACTTCCCTTTGGTCCCTCGACAAATAAGCACCCTTTATTATATTTACCTAGTCATGACCCCCTTCACCCCACTAATATTAATTTAATTAATCTAATTAAATTAATTCATTATCCTCACTATATTTATTATTCAAATAATATCCATACATACAGTTCACTTAGACACCTCACCAAGCCAACTTAACCTAAGACCTATTCTTAGCAAGTTTCCATAACTAACTAAGACTTACCCAAACCCTAAAAATCAATGCCTACATTCCCTCTAACAACATCCCCACATTCTCACAAGAATCTCCCAATCTAATCCATGGGATAATGGCATGATATCTAAGGAAATCAAGAGGATCTCCCTAGTTTAGTAAACCTAGGAAATCCCACCTTGACCGAGGTTAGTTACCCCTAACTGTCACTGATTAAGCCAAACTGCCATCGGTTACCCATTTAAACCCCTAAAAAACCATATTCTCAAGGTTGAAAAACATTTAGAGAAGGTTGATGAGTAAGAACACATCTTAGAGAGATAACGCATCTTCAAAGAGCAAATTCCAGCAAAAACCCACATGCAAGGAAGGAGATTGAGCATCTTCTCCTACACATCCATCCCATCTATGATCTAATCCATCCAAGACAAGAGGAGTGTACATGCAGCCCATGCAGAAGATTTTCCTCAATTGGTGATCACTTACAGCCTTCAAACCCCTTATCAGCACCTCCATCCCTCACACACAGGAAATCAGTACCAGAATCCAAGTAAGTATAACATCATACTTTCTTGGTTTATTTCATTTTATCATCTATTGTTTACTTTGCCCCCTATTGACCTTATCCAACATTTTCACCTCCATATACCCATTAAAACCTTACCAAATCCTAATCCAGTCACCCAATACCTCATCTTGACCCACCAAAGTCCTTTGTGTAATCACAAAGGAGACCACAGCTTGTTCTATGATATTTCCAGATCTCACATTAACCAGCACCAGTTATACCTAACCGTCATCGATCACCCCTGACCGACACCAGTCTCTGTATTTTCCCACATAGCCTAGAATAGATACCTACCCACCAAATTTCATCTTATCCTCATTTATCTATGATCTATCTATGACCTCTATCAAACCTACAGAACCTAGAACCAATCATTTGACCTTTGGATTCTATTATAGCTGAGCCTGTTAGATTAGATCTATTTCTTATTGTGTTTTTAAGTAAGATACCTAAATAATTTCAAACTACAATAGGATTTACTTTGTTTACAGCATTAAATTGTTTAAAAAAGTGGACTGGCAGCCATCTAGGAAGTATCACACTACCTGGATCTAACATACGCTAGGTAGTTCACTACCCATTTTGTTTAATTCGTTATAGTGGTCTTGCTTTGCATTACAAGTAGTTCCTCCTAGCCAAAAGGAAGCTCTCACGATCATTTGTGGATTTAGAAGTCATACACATGCAACAACCCATCAACCAACATTTGAACAGGTATTCCTCCTACACCTGTTACCCTATATGTTTCATCAACGCTCCAAAGAAACAATCTAAGAATCAGGTGAAACAGGTGGTTGGACCTCATTGGTCTTAACAATCCTAAATCATCTCAACAACATCACTTTATTATCACAGTTACTAAGTATTTCACTAAATCGGTTGAAACCATTTCTTTAACCTCAACTAAATTAGGACCTACCATTAATTTCATATATCAATACATCATATGTTGTTTTGGCATCACCTATAAACTTATTACAAATAATGGAAAATATTTTAAAAATAAGGAACTCAATAATCTTTTTGACACCTTCAACATCAAGCTTATATTTTCATTACCTTATTATCCTCAAGAAAATGGAATGGCTAAAGCCTCAAATAAAATGCTTAGTAAAATTCTTATGAAAACAGTAGACGATGCAAGAAGGAATTAGCATCTCCAAATCTTGTTTTCTATCTAGGCCTATCGAACTAGCATTTGTAGTCCTACAGGAGACATGCCGTATTCACTCATCTATGGTTCTGAATATTTCCTACCTCTTGAAGTTCAAATTCAATCACTTTATGTGTCCCTCAAAGACTTCATCCCATATGAATAACATTGCAAAGACTGCTTAGCACAACTTAAACTGTTAGATGAAAAACATCTAATGGCTCTCGAACATCATTGAGTTTATCAAGAATGTGTTAAACGAGCCTATAACAAACATATCAAGGAACGTGACTTTAAAATTGGTGATCTTTTCCTTAAATAAAATCAAAATGTCACTCAACTAGAATGGAGTAAACGTGGAAAGTTTTCCCCTAATTGGATCGGTCCATACGTCATTACTCACAAGTATATGTCGTGATCATATCATCTCACTTCCCTTTATGGTGAACCCAAAAAGGAACCTTTGAATTCCTTGCACTTGTGTCCTTTCTATTGTTAAATAATTGATCATATGACAATAGTTACATTTAAAATCTTGTCACTCCATCAAAATATCCATCTTATCATAGTAATGATTTGAAAGCATGTGGTTATCCATCATTATCCTAAATGTACCTTAAAGATGAGCACAATGGCTCTGTTCACCGCATCTTTCACTTTGGACAAGTTCCCCTTTGTAGGAACCCCTTAAAATCATTACAACCACATACCGTATACCAATTGAAAATATGACATGGGGTACATGTGTATGTCAATACTAATATTTTTCCCTACTTAAAATGGTTTATTAGGGTCTTTCCCTCAGCTCGAAAATGTATAAAAAGTCATTGGATGCGTCATATAAAAATCAAAAATATAATAGAATGATCCCTCAAAGGATAGTTATTCAAAAGATAAAATTGTTACCAAAAATATAAATAGTATACTACTCCCTTGAAGGACAACTACCAGTCAAGACCATAGATCGGTGTCTCGAAAGATGGATATTTTTTACAAAAATCAAAATTGTAGACCATACCCTCAAAGGATGGCTACCCATGTAAAAGTATTTCTACAGTGATCAACCTTCAAAATATATCAATATCAAAAGTATCCAGGAGAGTATCTCGCATTGATCATCTTTTCCATAATAGCAAACTTCTTGCATTGATCAGTTTACTTCAAAATCAAATATGTAAAGCTTGGGTATTTCTCTATGAGCTCGTTGAAAAGGAGAACCCTTTTTCCCTATATTGAACTATATATACAAACCCCCTTTCATGTCCTATGAAGGTACATTCAACTGATCCCACATCTTATTAAGACTTTTGTGTAATTACCCGTTGATAATATTATATAACATTTATTAAGACTACAAGTGCAAGTGTTTTCATACTACCAAAACCCATCATATACCAAATTCATAATAGGGAAATCATTTCATTTTTACCCTATTTTACTTTGTCACATTCTTGATACTATCCATTTTAAGATCACATTTTAAGTCATTTGATTAATTAAACATTCAACCACATTTTATCAAAACATATGTACAAATCATATTACTTGACATCACATATAATATAAATTCATTTAACATTAACACATTTAAATTCAAAAAACATGTAATACACAACACATGTGAATCAGAGGAAATAAGCCATAAACCTCATCATCATCATATATAAAATTCATAAAATAAGTACATCAATGTCATACAAAAGTAGGGCTTCCATGAGCTATAAAACATCATCAATCATTTGTCATCTATGCATATCATGAACCGGTAAAATGGATATCTCCAAGAAACTCACTGTCAAGGATAGTACTGCACTCTCCTCCCTAGAAACATGCATCACCAATAGCTCTAGAATCTTCAATGGCTCCTCCCTCATTTTTAACTCCTCTCTCTGGCCTCTAAGATGGGTGACCCACACTCACTACACTAGTACTCGGGCATGCCTCCTTCGTGACCAAATGATCAGCATACAATGTCATGTCTGGATAGTTGTGAGTTGTCATATCAACATAATATTACATCTCGGTCCATAATGTCTAATAATGAGCCATAGAGATCATCCTTGGGACCGTAAAATCTCTTCTCTACCCACTAACATGTGGCCTTGATCCACTGGCATGTGCTCTTTGTCCACTGGCCTAAGCTATCGCCACTAACTCCACACCCAAAATAGAAGAACCCATGATCCTTAGGGACTTCTTTAGTGTATCTCATTGCTAATGATATTTATCCCTATCATCACTATCCTGAGTCAACTTTTCTCTAAGACCCTCTTGATCTACTATAACACCATCCCGCTCAGTAATCAAACTGTCTCTCTCTACAATCAGAGCATCCTTAACTCCCAGGAGGTCATCTCTCTCTCTCTCTATGTGTCACATCTCGCTCTCCCTCCACTATGGCCTTCTTATCCCTCACCACTACAATAGCCACTACCAAATCACCATCACCCTCCTCCTCATCACTATCATCATCATAATCAAAAACATTAATAGCATCCTGAGCATGTGCTCCTCCTCTACTTGAGCACAGACCCACCTCACCCATTATATAACTCTAGTCCTCTCAAAATTTATAAGTGCTCAGTTCCACCACATTTTATACTATGGGGTGACCCCCACATCATCAAATGAAATAATATCACCATCCTCATTCAAGCTCATAGCCCCCTGCTTCTTAACAATAATCATGGCCCTCATCACCACTGCCCTAGGAGTCTCAATATCTCCATCATCCCATCTATATTGTATGGGATCCTCTAGCACATCTTGTATCAATCCAAATTACCTCCTCACCAGACTAAAACACATAATCTCATCCTCTCCTACACTCTGACCCTAAACCCATATATCCTTTTGTAAGCCTATTAACTCATTTAGGTACTCGAGCCAAGCATGGAAATATAGATAAGGCCTCCATACTACATCACCCACCTGTAATCTAGCTAATAACTCTCAATAATATCTTTTCCTCCTCTTCAACCCATGACCCATGTCGTGCCTCCACCTCATGAAGCTAGGATTACCATCACCAATCCTCCATGGAAACCCCACTGTTTGAGTAAAGGCAATGTGCTCGAAGTCCCAATCCTATAGAATAAAATACACATTAATCCCAAACCTCTTGCGGGCATTCAAGGCCCACAACTCTCTAAATGTCTATGCCAATAAAGTAGACCCCCACTCAAACAATATGGGTGTTCCATCATCTCAGCCACAACTCTTGTCATCAATCCATGGAAAACGACTACCTCCTGAATCTCGTAAAGAAAAACAAGATATGGACATCATCATCATGGTCATTTGTGTATAACTCTCCCTTTCTTTCATGATCATACAATTTCTGGTACTTGAATGGCCCTGATGAATATCTCATGTCCTATAACACATCACCATCTAATATCTGCATCACATCTCCTCTCTCAGCATCACTGATAATATAAATGACCTCTCCGGGAAGTCTCATAATGTGATGAAAATCCTCTAAGGTGATGTTCATCTCTCCCATAGGTAGCCAAAAAGTACAGGTGGAAGGATTCCACCACTCTAATAATGCCAAAATCAAACTATGGTATCTATGAATCCACCTATAAGTCCTTATTCCACCAAAACCCACTACCTCAATATGCTCCCAATCATCATCTATCATGTCAACCCTCACCTCATCCAAGATCAATGGTATATGATCATGGATAGTCAACTGAGCATCTACCTGTAAACACAAAACACATATCCAAACATTAGCATCGTCATCAAAAATATTAAAAATATCATCCACATCATATCAAAAACATATTTACATTAAAATGTTAACATTAACATTATCACCTAAAAATACCAACAACATCTAAAACATCAAAACATGTCATTAACATCAACATCAACATCATCACAAAATATAATCAACATTAACCACAGTAGCGTTAATACATCAAACACTAATAACTAAATTAGAACCACAAACACCATCCAAAATTAAAAAATTTACTTGAAAACATATTTTATCATCAAATCTACAAATTTTCCATATCACAGGTGAATCACTGGTGATTCACTTCCATCATTGGTGATTGTATGAATTTTCAGTGAGTACTGTGATTCCAAATTAGAGCATTTTCCCACCCCCCAAAACAACAAAAAATTCCTAAAACTAGCAAAAAAAGTAAAAGACAGACGAAAAACAAGTTGAAACCACCTACCTCAACCAAAGTAGGTTTCTAGTGTCTGCTAGATGAGACCATGATGTTGAAATCTCATATTTTCCACTCGCAAACACATTTTTTCACCAAAAATCACTCTGTAATTCCATTTTTAGCTCGGTAAAAATGAGCCAAATAACCTTACAATCAGCTATTTATAGCCCCATTTTTTTACCTGACTCAATCATCGACAATTTCCCTAATCATCAATGATTTTTATGCAATCACTAGCGATTCCCCCCATTTTTGGCATTCATGCTCACTTTTATCAATTTATCACTTTTCCCCACAAATTTGTCCCTTTCAAAAGACCCTAGTCCTTGAAACATTAATTGAACAAAAAAAATTGACATCGGGATTTGTCATATGTCTATGGGATGTGCTCCCTTTTGCCCCCGTCACTTGACTTTCCCATTCATTTAGCCCACCTTCATGGATCATATAACTATAGGTATCGAATCCTTTGGTTCCCCTATCATTTGGTCCCTTGGTAGCACATCTTGTTTCAGTACCCCTTGGACTATGGAAACTTTTTATGAAACACATAATATACAAACACTAGTGTTCCTTGTATTACATTACAGTTAGATCACCCACACAAATCAAATTTTCATTGTTTTTGTCTAATTCTTTGCCATTAAATCAACTAGATAAAAAGGGGAAAATGTAGACACTAGAAATATACACTCCCTCATCTTTGTCAAAAACATTATTTAAATACATCAATATTTGATACAATACACCCACCTCTTTAATTAATTAATCACATCAACATTCCATAAATATACCTCTCTTCTTTATTCAATAAACACATTAATATTTCCATAAAAAAATCATTAATGTGGAGAATCAGGTTCAAGCTAGATTAGCACGCATCCTAGGGTGTAGGATTAAGAATTTTCTAGATTCTTATTTGGCTATAACCCTGATCCAAAAGAATCCTAACATTTTGGTTTGGAATGTTCTGCTAGAAAGAGTAAATAGTAAATTTTCATCGTAGAAGGTTCTCTTGCTTTCTCAGGCTGGTAAGATTCAATTTCTCCAGAGCTCCCTTCAAAGTATTCCCATTTATGTGATGTCACTTTTCAAGCTCCCTACTAAAATTATTGGGTCCCTGGAGAAAATCTAGAAGAGATTCCTTTAGATGGGAGTTGTGGAGAAGTTTAAATTCCCTCTTTTGGCTTGGGAAAAAGTCACTAAACCAAAGCTTTGTGGGGATTTGGGGTTAAAAACTATTTCTCTTAAGAAAGAGGCCTTGATTGCCAAAGCTGGTTAGAGGATTTCTAGAGATGAAGGTCTTTCGGTGGAAATCATAAAGATGAAATATTTGCGGAATATAGTCAGAGTGGAATCCTTTTTTAATCAAGATGATCTTCCAAGAGGGTCTTCTTTTTAGAACTCTTTTGTGGCCCCTAAATAAATCTTAACCAAAGGTAAAATGTGGGAGATAGGCAAAGGTACTAGAATCATTTTCTAGTATGATAGTTAAATCAAGAATTTCCCCTTAGCTAACCTAGAATTCTAGAAAAGGGTTACTTAGTTCTATGAGGAAAAAGGAAAATTTTGGATAAGAGACATCTGGATCCAGAAGGATACTATCAGGTGGGAAACCATTGATCCTCCTCCATATTTTGATGGAGATATCCAACCCTTTTGAGTTCTCAACAAAAAATTAAGGGATTTCCGTATCCCCATTTTCTAGACCAAGAGGATTCCATTAAATGGAAAGAGGAAGATTTAGGATTTTCCTCAGTAAAATTTTCCTATATGTTAAATTTCAAGGATGATCTACAAATGGATTATTTGGGTAAGCTTTAGGTGAAGGATATTATCCCTAAGGTTAATATCTTTTACTAGCTGGTTGTCCAAAATAGAATTCTGACTGTGGATAATCTTAGGAAAAGGGGAATGAAGCTTCCCAATAGATGTTCTCTTTGTAGGAAAGAGGAGGAAAATGTCAACCATCTCCTCCATTTCACCTTTTCCCATGATTTTTTTGCTTCCATTCTAGATATGTTCAATATCCAATGGATTTTTCTATTGACTATTAAAGACTGTTGTTTTCAATGGGAGAGTCCCTTTTGTTTTCCCATCTTGGTCTAGGCCTGGAATATTGTCCTCCCTCATTTTTGGGGGTTTATGGAAGGCTAGAAATGATTGTATATTCCTAGACCAGAAAGCTCTTCTCTTGAAAGTTAAAAGAAAAATTTTGGCTGCCATCAAGGAAAATATCAAACTCTTTAAAGGAAAGGTGAAGAAACCCTACCCAAAAAGGGAGTAGAAAGTTCTTGATAAGTTTTCCCTTAGATTGGTGGAATTACACAAACCTAAAAATAATTCCATTTGGATTAGGCCTAAGGAAAATGTTGTTAAGTTAAATTTTTATGGGGCTTTAAAATGGAATCCAAGTCTAGCTGGGGGAGGTGGAATGTTAAGAAATAGTGAAGGTGATTGGTTGTTTGTTTATGCTGGTCCATTAGGTTGGCAAAAAAAATAATATGTCAAAAGCTAGAGCTCTCCTTTGGGAGGTTTTTTTAGAAAAATAAAAAGGTTTCAAGGACATACAAATTGAGGGTGATTCACTCATCAATATTAATGCTCTTAACAATCAAGGTTCCATTAATTGGCCCTTAAGAAATATCCTCAATGATGTTAAGGAAACTTTAAAATATTTTGTAAAGGTTTCTTATAATCATACTTTGCATCAAGGGAATAAGTGTGCGGATAAGATGGCTAATTATGGAGCTCTTAGTAATTATTATAAGATTTGGTGTAAAGGATATTATTTACCCACAGATATTAAAAAGACCATTATTAGATATAGAGGGCACTAAGTTTGATGATGTCGGTACGAGTGAGTTCTGGGTCTATGAAAGCTTGCATAATAAGTTGTATTCCTTGGCTTCTATTGGCGTGAAAGGGGGTATGAATTTGAGAAGTGTTAACAAACAGGGGAAGTTTTGTTTCATGAAGATGGGTGGTGATAGAATCAAGGTTGAACTTGCCAGCCAGAACATTGAAGATTTTAATCAATATTTGTGGAACAACCTTAAGATTGGGGGTTTTAGTAATTTCCTTGCTAAATTACATGGTCACAACCCTTCCCTATCAAAGGATTTTGGAAAATATTGGAAAGAGGAAAAGTTCAAGGTCTGAGGAATGGAAATTGAGGTTTCAGAGTTCACCATTTCCCTTGCGATGGATATGAAAATGGATGGGCTCAAAATATTTAAGGATAGAACCCGTAAAGAGCATGAAATTGAGTTGTTCTTTATGGGTAAGGAAAGGTGCTCTTTCTTTACTGATGGTATTGTTAGGTCGTGTATCCTAGGAATACAGAGAGAATTTTTCCTTCAAACCATGAAGTATATCACTCTAGAAGAAAAATACCAAAAAATATATACTCATCATATGACCCTTTTGAATATGTTTCACCATAAGGTTATGGTGAGAATCCCTTTCTTTATGTTTATGTCTTTGAAAAATTCTTTTATGGCATTCTAGAAGGAGAAGGCAGAGATGCCTTTGCATGAAGGGCTCATCCCTCTATTGTTTGAAAATGGGAAACCTATTTTGAATTCTTCTCTAAAAGATAAGGTGGAAGAGGATGATCTCACTCTTGTGGAATGCCTTACTAAGATGAAGGCTAGGAAATGTAAAAATATGGGGGAGGATTTGGAAAAAGAGAAGAGTGTGGAAGGTCGTGGTGATGCGATCACCTCACGAAAGAGGGGTTGGGATGGTAATTTTAAGGGTTTTGAGGAGTAGAGAATAAAGGTTCAGTATTTAGAGGGGGTGCTTTAGGAAATGGAGAAAACCAATGTTGGTCAAAGGGAAACCATGTTGGACGTCATTAATGTTTCTAAGAAATTTTTCTCTGCCTAGGTGAATTCCAAATAGAAGGTTCTAGAGCTGGAGTATCAGGTCAAAAATTTGAGTGATAGATTGGAAGTGATGGAGGAAGGCACTAGAAGGAGGAATTTCAATTTGTGCATTAGTAGTTATGAGGATGAACTAGAGGAAGACATGAATGACAAAGGTGTTGAGGGTGTTGAGATCAAAGGAAGTCATGTTGGAAGTAGTGAAGTTTCTACTAAAATTTAGCTGGGTTTTCTAGACTGTTGGCAGACTTTTGGTGAACTTCTATAGTTTTGATGGTTTAGGGCTGGTTTCTTTTATTTTTTTACTCTCTTCAGTTAAATTCTTGATCTTCGTTGTATGATTTAAGCATGTTTAAATCCTTTTGTGGAATTTTTTCTTTCTTTCTTGCTCATTGGTTTTTGTTCCTCCTTTTGTAAGGCCCCTAGGAGCCAATCCCTATTTTTACCTTATCTAATAAAAAACACATTAATATTTCCCTTTAAATTAATTAAATATTAATACTTACATGATCTTGAGTCTTGCATAACACACCCCTTTCATTTGATTAACACATTAGTATTCCACATCTCAAGTTATATAATATACTCATTTATCCTTAATTACTTAAGTATATATTAATAATTTATATCCTAAATATACATATTTCATTATCTTATCAATATCTTATTATCTTTCAATTATCCTATATAATTTAATATTCATACACTTAATGAATCACTAAATAACCACCTAATATCTATCCTAAAAAAACTTAGGTAATTTAGACAATATCTAACCTATTTCATCACTTCCCTGAACTAATCCGACATGTCTCCAGCCAAATCAACACTTCCCAAAAATTAACAACTCACCCCTAGAAATTCAAAACAAGAAACCTTGATTTAGCACAATTGTTTCAACCATTTTCCATCTAAAGCTAAACAAACTGAAATCGCCAGCAATTCGAGTAATTGTCGGTGATTACTTAAGATAATTTTTTAGTCTCTCTTTGGGGATCATCCACTTACATTTTTGAGTTTGAGTTTCATTCTTGAGTTTATTTGTGCATCAAAGTGTTCATGTTGTCATCCAACATTGTTATTCAAAATCATCAAGAATATTGGGATTCATTTTGGAGCTTTTGTAAATCAGTATTTCATCATTCAGCTGCAAGTTTCATCAACTTCTCGCATCACCTTCCATCAAGGTTAGATATTATTTTATAGTTTCATTTCTATATCTAGGTATTCTTATTCATTTATTTTTTATCTCACATTATTATCTAATTCCCTGACATACCACAATTTCAAATTAATTAGTAAAATACATCATTTTATCAGTTTGTCATTATCCTCTAGAATCATCAACGATTGCATGAATTGCCTGCGATTCCTGTTATGTTTATCTTCCTTCCATTATATATATCTAATTTTTTTATCATTCATTTCAAATATTTTTTATTCTAACATTATTTTCAACATGGATCATTTTAATTGGAAATAGATGGTCCAAGTCAAGAGATTACTAGTATCAACTCATTTCCCATTCTATGTCATCCATTTTACTGGGAATAGTACAAAATCCTACACTATCTTGAGTTGTATGATATCCACTATGCCCTTTTGGATCTTTTGTAGAGCATATTTGAGTCCACTCAACGGATCCGTGATGTTGTAGAGGAATTTTGGGAAACATAATTTGAGGTCCATCTCATCCAAGTTGATCTTGCTTGGTTTGAATATCAGTACGAAGCTGAGTTGGAGAGTTCAAACTCCAAGGAGGAAAAAACTGGATCTGAGGACACATTCTAAATTGGAGCACTATTATGACACTAAAGAAGAAAATTCAGACTTCTTTAAAGAAATTCCAAAATACACAGAAGAAGAAGATTTAGATTTCTCTGAGAATTCAGATTTGGACTTAGATTCTAAAATCGAGCCATAGTTTATACCTTTCATTTCTCATTATCTATCAGTTATATGTTTGTAATAAACTCATTTATTATCATTAGCTAATTATCATAAATCTTATATTGTTTTCATACCCACTTGATTGTGTAAAAGAGGATTGACACCCTTGTGAGGAAGTCCTTTGATTTCCAAGGACTAGCCTTAGCAAGGAAATCCACCTCATATTTTACTAATCATATTTTTTTTAGCATTTGTGATCTACAGATGTTATCATAGGAAGAGATCCTACATCATTTCATATACGGAGCACAATATCAATTACTCTCAGTCACATCCACGGGTATCACTAAACCCCATCAGTTTGAGGTTGGTTAAATTTTACTTTCTTGCTTAGTGAATTAAGTTGAAGAGGTAGGATTTATTCTAAACAATGGAATGATGTTGTCGGAGCTTGTGCTTATTTATGAGAGTTTTATCTTGTTTCTTGTAAGGAAATACCTATAAAAGAAGAGAAAGAGAGAAGTCAAAGTCCCATATATGAAAAATCATAGTAACTTATGTATAATTAAGTAAAAAGTGTGTAAACTTAGTGGCTAAGGAAAGAGTGCACATGATGTAGGAGAGAGTATAGGATAGAAAATTATCCTGTTATCTTTGGACATGTTTCCAGATGGGATTAGAAGTGATCAATTCCCAACCAAGAAAGCGTTAAGCCACATATTTGAGTGTCCTTCCTCCAAGAATGAGGTTTTTGGGTAATCTCATACCAAGAGTGAGATTTTTGGCTGATCTCATGCAAAGGATGATTTTTTTAGGTGATATCATGCCAAGATAATAGTATTAGGGAGAGATATCTATTTTTATTTCCTTCCATAATACTTCTAAGATGATAAGTGCTAGTACAAATTGACATGTCCCGATTTGTAACTGAATTTGTAACCAAATTGTAACCAATTTCTAACAAATTATAACTAAATTGTAACTGATTTATAGAAGAATTGTAGAAGATTGAATGAATTATATAAATGAGGGTAATTTCCTAATACTGTAGATCTGTATTGTAACTTGTTGGAAACTATGATGAATTGAGAAACTATTTATTTTTTCCCCTAGGACACAAGTGTCCAAGTCGGACACAAGCACCCATTGTTCCTATCTGATACTGTTCACTAGTGTCAACTCTATGTTTGTGATCCAATTTTGATTTAGGAGAACTTTGTAACTATGTGCCTTTTCCAATTTTGTATTGTGTTGTTCTGTTTTAGAGTTCTACGTTGTTGAAAAGGTGGTTTTTTCACCCAATAGTTTCCCTCCCTTGTTTGGGGTACACGTGATGAATGTAGGAGGAGTCAGACCAAACAAGAGGACCTAAAAATGATAATTATATCATAGATTGGATACTTGTAGATGGTATGGGATGTGCATGATAGAAACCAAGGAACATCCAAACAATATAGGCTAGAAATAAGTGTTACTGTAAAATAGCTAGCATGTAATAGAATACAATGTTTCAAGAAACTATGAAGACAACATGTACCGTGAAAATTGGTTTGATTATATAGGACATAGCTCACAATTTTATAAGACACTCAGGGTTGAATTGTCCATAAGAAAATAATGATCAAGAAACACATAAGGCATAGCCCACAAACAATGGAAAACAATAGCAAATAAGAAGTAATAGATAACCATGGTTGTATAGTATTATATAAGGAAAATTCTACACTTGAAGAAATAATTAGGTTGTTAGAAAGATAAATAGTATGTCAAATCATGTATAAAGCAAAAAAAATAGGCTATAATGACAAGAAGTAGTAAATACTGTAACAATAGGACCTGTGATGTGTATTAGGAGAGTAGAAAAGGTAGATGTCCCTAGGAGCCTCGGTGGGACTGGTAAAAAATGGTGTTGATCATCATGCATCATGTAAGAATCTATAAAGGTCCTAAATTCACCTTAAGATACTATGTGAACACACATGTATGTATATAAAAATATAATTACATACTAAGTATCCAACTAGCATAAGAAATAAAGTGCAACATGTGAATAGTATAAGCTAACAAGAGTAAATACAACTAATATAGGTAGATGTCATATGAATGTGATGGTGTGTAGTGATATGCAAGATGTGAAGATGATATGGGTTGGGTTTCCCCCAATGGATGTGTGTAACATGAGGTTTATTTAGGAATTGTTCCCTCAATAGTCGAGTATGAACCGTAGAATAAGATTATGTCATCGGGTAGCAAGGTACAGTTTGTAGTAGCAACATTTTGTTGTATAAATAGGATGAAGTAATGGTGTGCTAGAAATTGGGACACTAAGAGGGAGGTGAATCAGTTTCAATTTAACTTTTATATGGTAATTCAAACTAAAATCAGATTCTTTAGACCTTTGTATCATATTGCTGCAACATAAATCAGAAGTAACAAGAAGAACACACAAGAGAGAGATATGAATTTTAAGTGGGAAACCAAATTTAGGGAAAACCCCACTGAACCAAGGGACTATTTTCACAATGGTTACAAGTTTTTTGGGCTACAACTCAACCATGAAGCTACAACTTCAAATCAAGCTACTACTTGATAATTTACAAATGCTGCAACTTGCAAGAAAGCCACCACTTTCTAGTTTTACTAAGCTAAAACTTAGTGTTTACCTCAAATTTTTTATCGCACACTTCAATTTATTGTTTGACAACAAATTGTGATCCTATATTTTTTCATCAACTCTTTCATTTCACCTACAATATAACCATCTCTTTAGTTTAATACTCACTCTCTCACTTTCACTGTTTTCTTTACTTTTTCAAACCTCTCATATTCCAAACCTTTACTTTTTCTAACAAGACTCTTCATATTTTTCACTTTTCTAGCTTGAGAAAGCATAAATTACATCACACATTATAACTCATGTACATTTTTGTCATATCTGCATACTTGAAATTTTCCATACTAAGACAGCTAATGGACCTTTTTTGAATAACTAAATTAAGAAACATAACTCCCACTAACAAGACTTTTTCATAGCTTCAGTTGGCTCTTAAAATGATTAGGAATGGAGGCTTCTCATCTTCCCAGACAAACTAAAGCCACTAATATTGTTTTGTGACTGTTAAAAACTTATCTTCTCAAATTCCTTTGTGATAAAATTTCTTTGAAGAAGGTTCGAGGCATTTGGAAAAGTTTCACTTGCATTGTAACTATTACAAAATCTCCTGATATGCTTTGTACTCAATTTAGATACTCCATCACTTGAAATGTAACATTCACGATGAGTTTGAGCACCTATGTGTACTTTTGAGTCTTAAATTGTAGTTTTCAAGTTACTATACAACCTTCAGAGAATGCCAATACATGCAGCACTGGTTTCTTCAATTGAATAAGATACCAAGAGGCTTGATCTTTAATTCTTTAGTACCCTCAAGAGGAACTTAACATTCAATCAAACAATTTAGCTAAGGAAAAGCGAGACCGGTTCTCATACACACTATTTTCTCGTACCTTTAACACCTTCAAGCCCATTTAAGATCGAAATCAGTTAATTTGAACCTCCATTGAGAATTATGGAGCTTTGCATGATGTATTAGATCTTCAAATGTAATAAAAATGCATTAAATACACTAACCAAATTGTAGAAGAGGTTGAAGCTTTGTCTCAAAGAAAATTATCATGAATAAATAACAAGATACAACATGGTTTGCAAAAATACTTGAAAAATATCTTAGGTGACCCTTAGATAGAGACATGTTTGACATTTCACGCATTTTCAACAGTGCAATTTTGAGATTCAAATATTTTTCTAGTTCAAACCCTAGTTAAAGGGTTTCATTGACTATGTAGGCCCGAGAAGGCTCAAAATTGAATTTATTGGACATATGATAATGGATTTAAAAAAAATTAAGTTCAATGGGACTAAGAAATCATCAACGAACTCTCCAAATATTTATTTCACTTTGCAACATTAAAAAACACTCTCAAAAAGCTTGATTTTGTAGTGGACAATGTTATAAATAGTGACAATGCATTAATTGTCAAGCAAAAATTTAATTTAGGGTCTAGAAAAACACTCTAAATGGCTTGAGAGTACTAATGAAGTATTATATTCTTTTTTTCAGTTCCCAATGAGCATTTATAGACCAAAGTTTCACATTCACTTATCAAACCATGTTTTCACAATGGGATACAGTTCACATCATGACAAAAAAAATTAGCTTAACACACTTCAAAAATTGTTCCAACATTCTTGAAGACATGTAAAAAGAGATCAGTATCATAGTATCATTCCCAACATTCTAAAAGCATTCCTTATAATGGAAAGAATCATTGAAATCAAATTTTGTAAATCATGATTCATACTTGATGAGTAGACCTAGGAGGACGAGTGAGAACCATGAAGGTCTATGGCATAATTTTACTATAATATATAAATTTTGATCTTGTATTATTCCCAATGAACATGGATAAGGAATCTATTCCATTTTCATCATCAAGAAATTGTTCAGGTACACACTTTAGGATTGTCCTACCTCACACCATGACTAAAGATGTAACTTGTGCCTCACTGAAAAGACTTAAAGGAAGATGGTATTCTTAAAAAGCATTGAATAATTCAATAACTTGGAGTCAACATTAAACAGTCTTGAAGCACCTTAAATTATATATAACATAATATTTGAAGCTAAACAAGCCACTTTTTTACCTCCATCAATTCAAAGAGATGCCTGAGAGAGAGAAATACAGAGTTGGAAAAATGATGAGAACTTTCTTGTTCTTCCACCTTTGACCCTCAATTTTTTTGCAAAAATGAAGGCTTGGAATGCTATTCAAAATTTCCTTCTATGATTTATCTGAAGAATGCTCCATAATTTTTCTTAGATGCTAAGAAGATAGGGTGCTCAATTTGCATTCCTTAAATAACTAGTTTTAGACAAACTTACATAACTTCCACAAAATTCTTCAAAATTTGATAAAAACCTGACATGAAGCACTAAAAAACACCCCTCTACACACTCCATAGGTTGGTTTTCCATATATATTCCTATATATCTCATACGTATCTCATTTACCTCAGTATTCAATATCATTCCTCAAAGGGAGTTATGGTGAACATTTTAATTTTGCCTCCAGGATATAAAATAAGCCTTGTGAATTCTCATACATCAAGTTCATTTTAAGACACCCCCCATCAAAAAATTATTATAGAATGGGTGGTGAATCTTTGAAATCAAATTTTGAAACAATGACGAATATCCAAAAACCCATTTTGCGGCAAAGGTGATTTGACAGCCCATTTTTTCCATGGTTTTGTAGTTGTACAGTTGGATGGATGTTGGATGTATGTCTATCCACTAGATTATGAGATACATTTGTCTCTTCTTTTTTGGATGGTTATCCCTTCCTTTTTGGACGAGTCAAGTTAGATGGTCCCCTTTCCTTTTTTGGATTTATCTCTTTAGTGTTTGGTGTTAGATGTTTGTGTTTTCCTATTGGATGCTTCTCGTTGGAAATTCATCCTTCTTCTAATATATATCCATCTCAAACATTCCATATTGGTCATTTTCTTCTAGAAATTTTACTATTTAGATGATAGTCCTTTTCCTATCAGATGAGTCACATTGGATGATCTTCCTTTTCATGTTAGATGACCCAATATATTAGAATCCTTTTTCCTGTTAGACAGTCCATGAGATTCGTTTAGCTACTACTAATTGGCTACTCAAACAAACACACGATCCCCCATGCACATGTTACCTTGAAATTCTCCACCTATCATTTTTCACCACGTGTCTGGTACCATACAGTTGAGCCATGTTATCTAAATTCCATAGCCAAGAGGATTCCTACATTTTAAAAGCCCATTCAGATTCGATTCTTTGCCAATGGAAAAGACTTATCCAAATCATAAAGAAAGAAGCAAGCTCGCAGACGATGCCAAGTTTCTAACCGATACAACTTCAGAATTCAAAGGAGGGAATGAAGTCTCAGACTCCCGCAAGGTTTCCACATGGATCCAACTATAAAGGTCCTTCCCAAAAGGGGGTTTTTACATTATATGCAGCAAGGTCCTTTACTTTCCCAAAAGAAAAAAATGGCATGCTTGCAGACGATGTTAAGTGTCAGCACAGTGCATTCCCAAAAACCCTGAAGAAAAGAAGAAATATTAAGGATTCATGGTCCTCCCATGTGGATCTTGTGACAACTGGACTCCAAGTTTGAAGCGGGTCACAAAAGGTGACAATCCATGTACCACTATGAGTAATTATGAGACTTATCTACAAATTTTAAATGCTCAGGATATTTTTTCAAAAGATCAGAAGTAAAGGGTCATTTGGTTTGTCACCTCAGTAATGAATTTAATGTGTAGTCCTATGTGAAGAGTGTGAACCTGTGAATACTCAATTTGTTCACCTGCATTCAAAGGATCATTCCAATAGAATGAAAAAACATGCTCTACTTGAATCATGAGCCTAGGAACTAATGCACAAGTGATCGAAAGATCCAGTTATGTAACAAAGAGCTGAAGGGATGTTCCTTAAAATGTGATTCCATCTCAAAGGATTTGGTCACAAAATAGTTAAAGATGCATTAAATAGGCATGGCTCTCACTCTTTAGAAAGGTAAGATAATGGTAAAGTGTGAGAAAGATCTCGAAAATTTTGTTTTTGTCACTTCTCTCCATTTATCATAAATAAAAGGCAGTTAGAAAGGAGTTTAAGGATGGCTTCTTACCTCCTCCTCCTCCTATATATTGTAATCAAGGGTTTTCAAAGCATATGAGATATTAGCAGTCAATTGGTTTTCTTTTTTCTCAATCCCTCTTCTGTAAAAGGAAAGAGCCTGGAGCTCTAGCCTTCTTCTTAGGTTTTGTAATAGCAATCTTGCCTCTTTTCTATTTTAATATTGTGCATAATTTTTGAAGTAATATAATATGTCACATGCTACATTTTTTCCATCCTTTTCATATCTTTATTGTCTCTTATCGCCTTTATTTTCACATAGAAATTATGCATCTATATAATGCTATTACTATCTTAGATATTTTTCTTAAGTAGTTTGAAATAGTGTTCTATGTGATCTTCTCTAGCTTATGGTGCAATTTTTTCCACCCTTTTCAGTCATTTTTCATTTCCCTTCTTCACAAAGTTGTGTTCTCAATTTATTTCTTAAAAGGCTTGTTTGGTGCATCACCCCCATTAACTTTTTATGTTTTATTTCACTTTTCTAACCCCCATATCCCACTACATAGAATAACCATCTTCTTTAAAATTTGGAGGTCATCTTATGGCACACATCCCACTAACCTAAGGTTTCCTACGACTCTACCAATCCATTCGCTAAGGATGATCATCAAAAAGCCCTTTATATACCCCTAAGAGATTCATCTCTTCACTTTTTTCTATAAAATTTTACAAATATAGAGAGTTACATCTAATTTTATATGGAACCAATGTTCACCTACAGTCTTTCCCCTCCCTCTCCTGCAAGTTTACATCAATTTCTAAAGCTTTCAAAAATGGCTAGTACCAAAATTACTCTTGCCTCCAAATTCCAGTACAAAAATCTCATGTGCCCTCATATTATAGCACTAATAAAACTCAAAGAAACTCCTCTTAAGGAATGGATGCACAAAACATAATTCACAGGGCTTATCACCATACCCCAATTTAAAACAAATACTACCATCCTTGATTACCTAATCAATTCTTATTTCCAAGAAGACAGAAATTTTTCCATTCCCCTAATGGATCATATATTTTGATTCCATGTGAATCTCACAGATGTTCATCGATTAAATGTATTACCTTTTCAAAACCATATGCCCATGACTAAAAAGTAGGTCCTAATTGATGAAGAAAAAAAAATTGGAGTCTCATTACAATGTGCAGGTTAATGGAAAGTACAATTTTATTTTCAATTGTTTGTTTTCTTAATATTAATTGATTTCCCAAGCATCTAACTTTTCTTGTATCTTGTTGTAGTTACAAGTAATCATTCCAAAAGAGGCCTTCTTATACAAGTTGTTACAAAACAATTATTTCATGCAATGATATCACTATTTCAAGCCAGGATTGTGTTGCAAGGATGATCTGCAGAAATTCCATTTTGGGTGGTTCAGTATATATT
Organism: Taxus chinensis; assembly: GCA_019776745.2. Lineage (NCBI taxonomy): Eukaryota > Viridiplantae > Streptophyta > Pinopsida > Cupressales > Taxaceae > Taxus > Taxus chinensis. The sequence goes on from CM034147.1 coordinate 947,287,726, forward strand.
ACGAACACTAACAAGGAAACAATTCGATTGATGCACATATTTTTCCTATCGGATTAAAATAGATGTCAAAAATACCCTTGTTAGTATGAATACATCTAATAAAACCAAGCCTATATTTTCTTCTACCAATTATCTACTTGTTTTCTATCATGAATCTTTCCACCAATTGTAGAACGTAAAAATTCTAAGTGCAATAAATGACAAATTGATTAGTATTTCACTTAAATAAAAATAGGTAACAATTAATTTTAACATTATAATGATTAATTATTTTTAAATGCAATAATAAAAGTAATTTTATCATCTGTAGAGAATAATTATAGTTTTAATATCTCATAAGGAAGTTATTTCTCGAGGTAAAGTACCTCGAGAGGCCTTATGTGAATTTAATATGGATTCAGCAGAATCAACCCTACTTCAAATTCCTCAACAAAAAATACCTAGGGGTCGATAGCTCCACCACTACCACCACCTATCCCATCACAATTTTCTACATGTATAAATATTATTGTTTATAACTAAGCTACTAGCAAGAACCATAAATAAGCTACATGTCTAGAAGTGGTACAGTATTTTAATATTTCTAATTTTTTATTTTCAGAAAGTTCTGATTTTGACGGTCTAGATCAAACTCAGTCTCAGTGTCAAGGTTGAATGGTCACATCTCTGTGCATGCAAGGTAATTTATAATGTTTAGCATCTTTCGTTTACTTAAAAATATTTTATTTAGTTTTTACAAGGGTATAACGTTTAGTTTTTAAATACTTTTAAGTTTACTTCTTATAGTTAATAGACCTTCACAGAAGAATCAAAAAAGTCCTCCGGTACCGTCGACATACATTGTACAAACAAAAATAAAAAATTTAGGCAAGAATATAAGGTTTCCTACCGACTCCGCAGGAACAGTTCATCCAGTAACCTCATAATTTCCATATTTTTCACTAGGTGGTTTCTTCAGTACAATGGGTACCTAGATTTTGAACCAGATCAAGCTCGACAATGATTTTTTGGGCTTTGATAGTGGTGACGCAAAGATGGGTAACTATTTTGACTCCTATGGTATGATACAATATACTCCACCTCCTTAACCATAAGTGCAACAAGATGTCTATGAAATAAGAGACTCTCCTCCTCCACTAAGTCAAATTCCACTCAAAAATGATCATAAGACATATTTTACCTTCAAAAATCTGATATCAGATAGTATGGGGGCCACAATTCAGGAATTTGTTATGTCTGATGTGAAATCAATGTGCACTTGGGAGAGAAGGGAAAAAATTTTGATCAAAGAAATAAATGATCGATACCATAATCATTCTCAAAGGAGTTTATTTTTCATTGATGTAGAGAGCCAACCAGCAAGGCTTGAAATTTCGCCAAACAAAACTTAGTAAAGCACAATTTCATATAATAATGATTATGATGATGATATGTTAGATATAATGTTAAACAGGTTGGAGAATATTAATGTTAAATCCCATGCGTACTATAACAAATGTGCAAGAGACAAAAGTAATGTTTTAATTGCAAATGCAAAAAAAGATAAAGTTATGGTAAGTCATCTTTTACATGTAAAATTGTGATATTATGAGCATTACAATAAATTATTTATGACTTATCTAATATACTAATACATTTATATTTTTGTTTTGTGGGAAAAAAATGAAAAATTAATGAAATAATTTGTTGTATTTGATGCACATTTTAATAATGCCCACAAAAGCTTGAGTGCATTTATATAGTTGAAGAAAAAACTTTTACTATTAAATAAACAAAATAATACATTGAGAAGGATAATCAAGGAGCATAAGATGGATTTAGATATCTTACTAAATAAAAATACATGTGTTGATCCATCACTTTTGTCATCAAGAGATGTTGTGAGGGAGGAGAATAATATTCATCAAAATATCAATAGTGCAGTGTAGGATTTGCAAGCATCATGAATTTTATTAGAGAGCATTATACAAAATGAGAAAACTCCGCCTCTTTTGTAAGAAAAAAATCAATCTTCCCCTGCAACAAAAAATTGAAAAAAAAAGTTAGTTTCACCATGTGACAGGTGTGTTGTCACAATTACAACACTAGTGTAGGAGTTGAAAGATAGTGATTAGCCAAAAATATATATTTTTTATTCCGTGTGGCAAACGTAAGGACAACTATGATTCATAGTCATAGGTAAAAATGAGGATTCCCTCGTAATGTGATTTTATACAACAGAACTTTCCCGGAAGCTTTGAAAACAATTGACAACCTATCATTGTGTAATTGTATTGGCTGAAAATTCTTTATGAAAACATGTATGTCTTTATAGAGTAATTTTCCTCTTGTTAGAATTAATACAAATCTAATTTTGAATTGGAACTATATTTACTTTTGTATCGCATTTATTAAAAGTTTTCAACAATCTAATATGCAAACTTGTAATTGGATTTCTACTTACTATGAATGTTTTTCATGTTACTATTTGAAGATGTAAAGCATGGTTTAAGACGTTTAGTTTGTGCTTATTTGAAACTATTTATGTTCAATGTAGAGATAAAATATTAATCAGTAATCACACAGATGGATCTAAATAAATCATTGTCTTTATTTTATTAATAAAACAAAATATAAAAACAAATTTGTTACAAGTAAAATAACACAGTCTATTAAGACCAGTTGATTATCTCTCCCTCATTGCAGAGGAGTTAGACAAGGGGACCGTATCCCCCCCTTACTCTTCATTCTTTTGGCTGACAGCCTTAGTAGAAAAATTGGCAAAGCGGTTAAAGACGGGCTTTTAAATGGCTCTAAGCCCACTTCCATCAGCCAAGTTGTCTCCCATCAGCAATTTGCGAACGACACTATCCTTCTTCTTCTGGCGTCAGTCATTGAAGCTAAGGCTATCAAGGCTTTATTGCAGCTCTATGAATCTGCTTTTGGGCAAGAGATTAATTATGATAAAATCACCATATTCTTTTTCAACACTCCTGAGGAAAGGAAGCTCAAAATTGCTAAAATTCTGGGCTGTAAAATAAGTGCACTTCCTGCCACTTACTTGGGCCTCCCTCTCGGCACTAGGAAAGTCTCTTACAAGGTGTGGGATGAATTATTGGAGAGATTCCAAAAAAAAATGGCTGGTTGGAAAGGAGCCACTTTATCTAGTGCTGGTAAGTGTCTGCTCATTAAAAGTACTCTTCAAAATCTGCCCATCTATGTCATGTCACTCTTCAAGATCCCATCTTCCTTTAGAGATAAAATTGAAAGGATTCAAAATAAAAAATTATGGCAAGGCATGGAAGAGAAGTTCGAATTTCACTTAGTGGCTTGGGATAAGGTTTGCACCCCAAATTTTATCGGTGGTCTGGGTATAAAAGATATTGAGAAAATGAATGAGGCCCTCATTGCTAAAATGGGCTGGAGAATGCTGTCTGAGAAACAACCCTGGATTGATTTAATCAAAGAAAAATATTTAAATCATCAAGCTGTGTATTCTTATCTTCAAGATGAGCACCTCCCCTATGGTTCCATTTTTTGGAATAATCTGGTCAACAGCAGAAATTTCATCAAGCAGGGCAGTAAATGGAAAGTGGGGGATGGTAGGGACATAAACTTCTGGGAGGATAATTGGTTTAATGGAAATATCATGGACAGGTTTGGGGCGGTTAAGGACAGTTTCATAAGCAAGTATGGCATTAAAATCAAGGACTATATTGAAGGAAATGGTACCAGCAAGAATTGGAAAAAAATTACTGTGGAGAGAATTGATCTGAAACAAATTACTTCCTCCCTTCAAGATCAATTAGATCTTATTCCATTAAGTCAGTTGGATTCCAAGGATGAGCTGGTATGGAATAATTCCAATGATGGGAATTACTCTGTCAAATCTGGATATAATAATTTCTTCCATAATAGTCAAACAGAGTTCAATTGGAACAAGATTTGGATGTCTGAATTAACTCCCAAAATAAAAAATTTCCTTTGGCTGGCTATCAGAGGCAGGATTCTTACCACTGATAACCTGATGAGAAGAGGATTTATAATTCCTAATAGGTGCCATCTTTGTAAGAATGATTCTGAGGATATCAGCCACTTGTTCATACATTGTGAATATGCCACCAGAATATGGAGTTTTGCCCTCTCTAAATTTGAAGCTCTCTGGGTGTTGCCAAAGGATCTTAATCAGCTATGGACTCAATGGAACCCACCCTTCAAGCATTGTGTTGTTAAAAGGATCTAGAAGCTGGCCATCCCTCATTTAATCTGGAGGATATGGAAGGATAGAAATGATATTATCTTTAGAAATAAGAAGCAAAACTATAAACTTAGTATTGGTAAAATTTATAATGGTATCAAATAAAATATTGCTAGATTTAAACCCCCCAAGAACAAGAGATATCCAGAGAATGAAGAATACATCTTATCCAATTGGCAAATTAGAACTATCAATAATCGGAGCAATCCTGGGAATAGCATTGATAGATCTTCGATCAAATGGCATCCTCCTGATTTTAATTGGTATAAGTTGAACTTTGATGGGGCCTCTAAGGGAAACCCTGGGATAGTGGTAGGAGGAGGAGTGATATGGGATCATAAAGGTAATCTGATTGCTGCGTATGCTAGGAAAATGGGAATTCAAACTAATCATTTTTCCGAAGCATTATCTGCACTATGGGGCCTAAGAATTTCCCAGACTCAAAATATTTAGAACCTCATTATTAAAGGGGACTCCCTGAATGTCATTAATCTTCTTAAACAGTGCTCATCTCCTAGTTGGAGCATTAAGGATTTTATCTCAGAGTCCATAAGTATTAGTCATACTTTCAATAACATCAGGATCATGCATACTTACAGGGAGGGTAATAAATTGGTGGATGCGCTGGCTAATTATGGCATTAATGTTAACCTCACTGTTTGGGATAATAATAGCATCCCTAAGCAGCTCCACAACAGCATTCATGTAGATTTCTATATGTAAGCAATATCTAGAGCTGAGTCATGATTTTTGGGTGTGGATCAGCATCAATAATACTCCCACACGTGTTGACATAAATAATATGATGATGTAAATCATGTGAAATAAACATGTTAGTGTGAAATATATGGGGAACTCCAAGTGGAGTTACATTGATTTGAAAATCACGCATGTAGGATGCACTGCGACTACTAAAAGCCAGATAAAAAGCTCCACAGAAACCGAAGACAGTAGTAATGTGATTGAAGACAAGGAGAGGGCTATTCCCACATGTAATTTTCCGTAGGCTCAGTTCAGCAGACACGTAGCCATTCGTGGGAAAAGCAACGGCTCTCATTTCCAATCTTGTGCGGATTACAATAGCAAGAAGCGGATGGGTTTCAGCGCTCACAAGAATTTAGGAATTTTTTGTAATCAGTTAAGCACAGAGAAGATAGGGGGACCTCCCTACCAAATTGAGCCAAGTGCGGACCCGAACTGGAAGGATAATATTGAGCTATGGAGCATTCTTAGCAAGGGTGGCATCACCAACTTCATGGAGAAGGTTCAGGGGCATGATCAAAGAATTTATGTGTGTTTTGCAAAGGAATGGAAGGAGCGGACTGTTGATTATGGGGGGCAGAAGATCTTTGTCAATGAAGAACTTATTACTGAAGTGACTGGCCTTAGTTTGGAGGGCTACCGTTTCTTTAACAAAAGGGTCAACAGAGATGCTGAAGAGAGGAGATTTGTGGAAGGATCTAAGAAGATAATATATGTTACACCGGGCCTGCTTGTTAGCTTGATTCCTCCACCCTATGATGAGGTTACTCGCATGATGATATGGTTCATCTCCTTGGAAGGTAGGTTTGTCACTGTTCCTGCTAAACATCTTATCTTTTTGAACCACTTCTGTAGGAATCGCTTGGTTTGTTTTCCCCATTACTTGCTGAACTCTCTTGAACGCTCCATTTTGGAGTTTCAGAAGCATACCCGGGTGGTTCCCTTACACCAAGGGCTTATTTTGTTGCTTCATAAATGTTGTCTTCTTAAGTACCTTGGTCTCCCTTCCTCTCCTAGCTCGGTTCCCCCTCTGTCGGGCTCCGCTACTGCCAGCCCTGTTTCTCCATCTACCCCCGCCACCGCTGCAGTCACCCCCCTGCCGGATGTCCAAGCTTCTCCTTCCATTCCCCCTACTGTTGCTTCCACCACCCACCTCACCTCTACCTCTAAAAGACCGGTTACCAGGGCCTCTAGAAAGCTTAACCTTGAGACTCTTGTTGTGGAGAAGGGGCCTCATGAAATAGAAATTACACATGACCTTCTGAATATTAGCAGTGCCAGTCCCTAGGATGTGCATATGGAAAGTTCTTCAGAAAGGCTGGATGCCTTAGAGGCTGATATGAAACTGCTGAAGGATGAGGTTAAGAACTTAGCTAAACAGAAAGGCAAGAGAAAAAAGGAAGAGGAGGGGGATATTGATAGCAGCCAGATTAATGATATCTACAAGAAGCTAACCTCCTTAGACTCCCGTTTAGGGAAGGCCAAAAATTGACATGATTACAACATGGCCATCTTTAAGGCAATTGAGGAGCTCATTGAGAAACATGTCAAAAGTGTCTCCAACCTTAGCGGTGTTCCGGCTACACTTTGGGGTAATGAAAAGGAAAGCAAAAGGACCATTGAGCAGCCGGATAATACTGATGCTGCCCACATGACAACTTTGGGTATGTTCCACTCCTAGAAGAATATCAAGACCAGCATTGGCAAAGCTGCCAAGAAGTAGTTGTAGTTGCTTTTGTTGTTCTTGTATGTTTTTATGTTGTTTTTTTGCAGTCTCTCTACTGCTTTTTTGCAATAATTTTGCTGTTTTGTCTCGTTTGGATAGCTATTTTTGGGCTACTTTGAGCTTCATTGTAACACTTGGATTTTGATCCTTTTCTCTCTGGTTCACATTCCTATTCTAGCTCCTAGGCCATATTTTGTTCTCAAGGGTATAGTCCCTTTCAAACAACTATTTGCCAATAATAAACAAAAATCAATATGACATATATCAATATATAAAATCATTTTTAATAGTGTCAAGAATGTATATAAGAAATTATAACTGTGACAATTGAAACAATCGTGGAGACACCCACATTCATTTATGTCCTGTAATTCTACTAAATTGGTAATGTATTTGATGGATGTGTTTGGATCCCCTACATCATTCTGAATGTTACCGAATCCTCTTCTTTCTATGATTTAATTCCATAATGTGAGTTCTCTCTCATAAGGAAAAGTTTCCATAGAGTAACTGAATACATACAATCTCAGACAAATTTCTAATGTCTATCCAATATGTTACAAACTATTGATTTTACAAAGGAAAATGCACTGAATACCCTCTCATCTTCAACAGATACCAGAATCATAGTTTGAAAAAGTTCATATAGCTGAAAATATTCACTCCAATCCTCTCACAAAATACTACTTGAATAAATCTTCTTCCAAAGTCTTCTAATGGAACCATTTTCATTTGGCTCGTCCAAAAACTGAAATTTCTCTAGCATAGTAATGGGAAAATGTTGTGATTGAGAACTCCATAACTTCTTTTGTAAAATAACTTCAACAACAAAATTTTTTATCTCTTCACACTTATAGAAATATTCCATTAGACTAGTCATGTATTTTATAAATAAATTATTGATGGATGTTTCAAGTATGCCTCCAGTTGTATTCCAAAAATCTGGATTGACAACTCCCATTGCTTCAAGTAATTTATATTTTTAAAATCATTCATGGATCTGTGTAGATAAATATTGAGAAATATTTTTCAATTTATTTCGAGTGTCATGTAATATTGTTTCATATAAAATGGGTGTCACTCTTACTTCTTCCATCTCTGACCTATCCAAATCTGCTCTTCTCTAAAAATTATGAAGTGGTATCTCTTTCCCATGAGTTGTTATACGCAGATGATCATTTATATTGAACTTTAAGTAGCAACTTGGATTATTAAGGTCTGTTAATACATTCAAACTTTCAAAAAAAGGTTCCCAAAAAACTACCATCTGAAAAATATAAATTATGTAGACTCATGCACACACATTTTCTCAATCGTATGAAGTCTGTTATGTAGATGCAACACTCTTATGCATGTTTCATCAAAACATTTAGCTCATTCAACATTGTAAAAATACCATATATTGTAAGTAAATTTTCAATATTTGTTAGACGATACAACAAATCTTTAGGTTTATCTATTTCCTTGTGGTATTTATACATAAAACCTGTCAATGAAGGATATTCTTCAAATATTCTACAAGAAAGCTCGTACATTGAAATCCATCTGGTATATACATCTTTGAGGATCTTTTTCCCATCTTTCAATCCAATTACAAATTTCTGAAATTCTAAAAATATCTTCGAACTACTTGAATAATATGCATGCAAATCACGGATCAGATCCTCCACTTTGGCAACACTTTCGAATGTGCTCACAATTTTATAGACTAGATTCATTATGTGAGCCATGCAATGAATTACAATCATATAGGGGCAATAGTTTTCTATAGTCTTATGTAGAGACCATTTCTATCCCCCTGTATTATGGTTACACTGTCAGTTCCAACACAAACTAACTTCATTGCACTCAAAAAATCATCCATACCTGCAATATCCTTCAAACTTCACACCACCAATTTCTAAATGTTTTTAGAATTACAATTTTCACTCATTTTATGAATTTTTAAGATATGGGGATTTCTTAATTCATTTACAAAAGTGTATACTCGAATACAAACCCATGGAGTATTGTCCACTATTGTGACCTCATCAATTGAAAGGGTAATAAACTTTGCATTTTTAATATCCTCTTTCATATCCTCCTTTTCCACCAAAGCAATACTTTTTAAATTTTCCCATCCACTATTATCTGATCAATGTGATTGTGGAACATTTTGTAACCCAATAACCTGATACAAAATTGTATTATATGAGAAATCTGAAATGGGTCTTCCCTTTTTCAATATATGGAATACAGTAGCAAATTGAATACTTTTGGCATGCATTTCAATCTCCATATCTTTGCTTAATTTTACTACAATTGTGCCACCTTTTTCATTTAGATTTTTCAAAAAAAAAAATATTTTTCATACTCCTTTGCATACTTTACATACAATTAGTATTTTGCATTTTTCCATTTATGAGATCTTACTATGCACCCAAATTTTTTCTTTTGGAAAATATATATTTTCCTAGAGTTTTTTTCAATGGTTTCTAGTTTAAGTTACATTGTATGCTCTTTCCCTTGTTTCAAACTACATATTTTACATCAAGATTGAGTTAGAATATCGTACCTTTTTTTGCTACATAGGTTCAATAAAAGAATATTTGGCTACCCAATCGAACCTACAAGTCCTTCCTATTATCCAGTTTTTATTCTTCCTCACAATTTTTTTAATTCTTTGAATTTAACTTATGCATCTAGGTTATCATCGGGAATATCTTGATCCTCTTGTCTCCTTTTTCTAGAAACAAACATTAGAGTAGAAGCTTCATATGATGTTGGTGTTGGATGAGAATTTTATGAATCTTCTCCTAGTTTGATGTCATCAAGGGAACAAATTTTTTCATCAATTGGATCATCTCGAAAAATATTAGTTTCATTAAAACCAAAGGGATCATCTCAAAACACATTAGTTTTTTAAGGTCTTTGAGAAATGTTTGCATATAAAAGTGCTACATAAATAGTATTAATACCACTAAATAAACATCAAACAAGAGTGAAAAGATTAAATACTCAATTTTATGAAGAGGGGTACAAGAAACATATAGTATGAAAAATATAATAATAAATTCTATAAATTAGTAGATAGTACATACCTATATTTTCTGTGGATCCTAACACAACATTCATTTTTTGTGAGTTTCCAAAATAGCCAAACAATGTCTTGTTACTCTATTTTGAACTGGAAGTAACCTTCTTACCCTGATTTAAAGAATCCATGGATACGTCGCAGATAATTATTGTTGAAAGATAGCTACAAGTATGGTCGGTAAATATTTGGATGGTAGGGGTAGGAGGTATAAGAGATTCAGCAAACATGGACAAATGGGCTTGGGGTTAGATGAATAAGCTTGAAGGAAGAGGTTAAATAGAATAAGTCCTGATGGATTACATGTGGATGGATTTTAGTTGGACAGATTGTAGTTGGATGGACTATCTTTAGATGGATTAGGGTTGGGCGGCTTGCAATTGGACTTGGACGATACGAAACTGGACAAATTTGGGGTTGGAAAAATCAAATCAAGATAGATTTCTATTGGGCAGATTATAATTGGAAGCTTGTAGTTGGTGTAGACACCAAATTTGTGTCTTACGACCCCTTGTGACCCGCATCTCATCTCGCAACCTAACCTCATCACCTAAACCTTACACAATTATTTATTAATTACCTTGTAATTGATAAATCCACATCATCTCACCTGCCACCATCATTTTGCCACTTCATCATGACCTAGCCCTAACCCTAAACTAACCTAATTAAGACCTATAACTTGGTCTACACCTACACCCATGACTAATGACCCCTTTCTCGCACCCAAAACTGACCTTCTAGTCACTTGACCAAGCCCGCAACTAATCTCTCTGGAGAAAAGCAGGGAAGGTGGGCTATTTTACTAAAAATAGCCTACTTTTTCCTTACCGATGCCGGTTCCTACTCGACCGCCGTCGGTTACGTAACCACCATCGGTTCCCTGTAAATGGGCTCCCCGAACCAAAATCAAAGGTCGAAGGATTTTTGAATCAACGGAGATCATTTGGGAGCGATCAAGAGAGTCCAGATCTTCACTTGACCGAGCAGAGACGAGTGAAGAAACCAGAAGAGTTGCAGCAAAAGGAGATCAAGCCCAAAACTGCAACAGAACAGCCAGAGTTCTTAGATACTCAGCTGATCATCGGGAGGGAGATATTTCATCTTCTGTTTGTCCAGCCATCCTACCTAGAGTTCTGCCTTTGTCATCAGAGTTCTTGGACCTGCATCTTCGTCAATAACCAGTAAGTTACATCTTGCATGTCCTCTTTAATAACATTTCTTAGACTTTTTGAAGCACAATCCTCACAAATCCATTCCTAGATCCACTACCCAGCGTGCTATTGCATCTAACTATCATTCATCTACCTCTCATCATATTATTTCCTAATATCACCTATATACAGCCTTACAAATAACACAACTACCAAACAACACAACCACCCCACAAAACAACCAACCTTCAGATCCTAGACCATACCGATATCGGTTATCAGTAACCGGTATCGGTTATCCTGACTATAACCAAAAACCAGCCTTTCCCCTACCCAGTTCAACAAAGCAATTTAATTGATATCTTACAGTCTTTTGTGTTAATTCATATTAGCAGGGGAACTGACCACCTTCGAAAGGAAGTTTTATATTTCCTGGGCCCAAGGCAGTTCCCTCATTTATTGTCTAATCAAAATCTTGTGGTCTTGTGTTCTTATTTACAGGTAGTCCTTCCAAGACAAAAAGGATTTCTTCGCAGTCAACCTGATCTTTCTCTACGGTACGCGCACACCATCTTGACATTCAACAGGTATTCCTCCTAGCCCTAACCTTATCTGTTTCTAAAAGGAATGAAAGGATAGAAGTAACTCTATTCCCCAAAAGCCGAAACATTCTGAGTGAAACATTTTGGCATGCCCGGTGGGACCCATCTTGGGTTTCTTTCTTTCTTGCTTGCTTTCATATAGGGAGTATACTTGCTGTTTTCTTCTTCTAAAAGATATTCACAAGGTTTTGTATTATTTTGATAAAAGAACTTGCTTTGCTTTTACATCTCGCATTAGTGAAATTCATCTCTTTTGCTTCATCGAATATCATTTTCGATTTGGGTTTAAAACACGTGCATTGCATTACTGCTTGTTGTTTTCAATTCTAGCGAACATAGATTAAGTAACAGGTCATACACGTGGGGGTGATATCCACGGTATTGAAAAGAAATTAATCTTACTTTCACTACACAACACATACCGAATCACTTCACAATTAACACAACAGCTCAAACATCCCCCCCTTTTCCGCGGTATTCCTCCGCCCGATTGAGGTAACCTTATAAGCCAAAACAAACTTGACATTTCCCCTAAGTCTTTTGTTTAGGATTCTGACATCATTCTACGTCTAAAGGCATAAGCCCACGATAATTAAAATTAACCCTAGGGTTAGTCTCTGGATTTGCGTGTGCATCTTGCTTGTTTTTAGTTCTGTTTTCTTTATCATACTCTGTCTTCTGTGATCAATAATTGGACAAGTATACTAAACGTTGTTAAAAATCAAATTAGCAGCCTTTTATATCTTGTTAGCCCAGACTTCTTACACCGACATCGGTTACCTGACCGACGTCGGCTATAGCATAACCGACATCGGTTACTAGACCGATATCGGTTACTGTCTTTCCCAATTCCTGACAAACTAGCAACCTACCAATTTTACCAGTCTGAGTTTGTTTCTGTTCCTGACAGATTGAAACCCTACTGTGAACTCCTGTCCATGGTTGTTATCACTCGAAAGCAAGCCGCCGCCATGGTTTCACATGCTTGCTCTGTTTCTTTTCCTGAATCACCCCCTTCATATTCTGTGGGGAATCCTACGGATACCAGCGAGGTTCCTAAAATTCCTATGGGAGATAAGGACTTTGCCAAGTTTCTGGATGCTAATTCTAGCATTGTACAATACTATTTGTCTCATACCCCTGACCGTACACCTAATGGTCAGCTCCTTGTTGGTATGCCTATTAGTATAGCTGCTCATTTAGCTCCCACTCCGCCTGATAACACCGCCTTGCTTCCTGCATCTTTAGCCCCGTCTCCCAATCCGACGGCTTCAGAGGTTCATACGACTCAGATTGGCTTTCCGTTGGTTAATCTTGGACCCCACATATCATTACTGCCGACTGCCCCTACCTCATCTCTCTTGCAGACTGCTTCGTTCATGACTTGTTCTCTACCACCTATCCACACTAGCTTTCCTTCTCAAGCTCCACCTACCTTTTCATTCCCATACACGTATCCAGTGACCTCAACATCTTATATGGGACATCCCTATTCGGTCGCCTCAACATATTCATCCCCCATACCTTATCAACACTTAACCCTACCATTGTCCAGCGGAGGCCCTTGGCCCAATTTGCCTCCGTTTCCCACAACCGCACCATCATCTCATCCAACCATGGATTTCATCAAACAAATGATGGACAAAATGCATAATCTGGAGGCTTCTGTTTCAGGAGGTCGTAGCACCTTGACATACGAGCAAGTTTTTCGGGAGCCTATTCACCCTTCTGTCCCCCTTCATTCATATCCTCCTCAATGGGAATTACCAAAATTTACCCGTTTTAACAGTAAAGAGGACCCTCAACAACACTTGCGATCATTTAGACATGCTTGTTATTTGATTGCTCATGATGATGCCTTGTTACTCCGCACCTTTCCCATGTCCTTATCAGGACCCGCCTTGGAGTGGTACAGTGCTTTAACCCAGCACTCAATCTTCTCTTTTAACCAACTAGCCCAATCTTTCTTGGATCATTTCTCCATTAACATTTCCAAGAAAGTATCTATCACTGACCTTTATGCCATCCGACGAAGACGAATCTATCACAAATTTCGTTGGACAATGGCGGGGCCTTATCAACCAACTTACATATGCCTTGCCTCATGTTGAACTTATCGAACTTTTTACGCGGGCATGTGCTAAGCACATTTCTCCTACTCTTCAAATTCAAACTTTCCGCACATTTGATGAGGCCTTTACCATGGCTCGGAAACTAGACATTCGAGCCTTAAAAGAAGAGAAATTTTGGTTGCGCAACAAAAACCCCAATTTCCGAACTCCAGATTCTACCAATAAACCAAACACCACCACTCCTCACACGTCCACTTCTTCAAAATCAAAAGGAGCTGTCCACGCGGTGATGGTCAAATGTCAAACACCGTCTAATACCCCACCAAAAACCACCTATAAGTACAAAGCCGAGCCCATCAATTACACTCCCTTGGGAGAAACTTATGGTGTCATCTTGGAAAAATTGCTCAAAGCCGGAGCTATCACCTTGCCTCCTGTTAAACCCCACTCCGGGTTTGATTCTACCCGCGCTATACCTTCCTGGTACAAAGAAAATGACTTCTGTAACTTTCACCGTGTAAAAGGACATACTCATGAAAACTACAAAATGTTGAAAAACATAGTGCAGGAAATGGTTGACGCAGGTGATATAACCCTCGATAATCCTAATGCCCCTGCCAACCGAAATTTGAAAATCTTCAACAAACCATTCCCAAATCACTCATCCAACAGTAACGTAAACCAGGATATCTTAGCCAAGGAGAGTGTTCATGAGATCCATGCAGTCTTCAACTCCCAGCCAAAAGCCTCTATCGAGAAAATTTTGAATCAAGCCTCTCCACTAACACAGGAGTCCGAACCTCCTTCACCACCATCAAGCCAAAGTGAAATCATTCCTTTACCCATAAAAGAGTTAACTGCCCAGACTTCTCTTCTCATCAATGAGTCTGCTTACACCACATCCCTACAAGACTGCGAACGGATGTTATCTAATTTATCTATTTCCCAAACGTCCCCTTCTACCGCTCTTGCTGCACAAGAGGAAGGCTCGCCACTCCTTTTGACATCCTTAGACGAGAAATCTCTTGCACCAACATCACCAAATTCTTTAACCATAACAGACCCTCTCAAACATGCCCTCCTGCCTATTAGTCCTTCATCGCCTAAATCTTTTCAACAACTGGTCGACCTCTTAATATCTATTGATACAGTACCTCATCTACCCCTTGTATCACACCCACAGTGGACTGGAATCACAACCCGTCTTTCTTCCGTACCAAATTTACAATTCATGCCTAAAGATTGTCATTCTCCAGAAGATAGATGAGTCCTATGGGAACGTTTGAGTACCCCCTATTCTACTCAAATGCAGGTGACTGATCCGGACACCTCTACCATATACCCTAAGTGTTTACAGAAACTCAAAATTCCTATGTCCTCATTCTCACCCCCCGTATCTATACTAAGTAGCCCATCCACCTCTATTAACCTAACTAAATCTTCCCCTACACTTGGGACCTCACCAATGCCCAATCTAACGCACCCGCCTAAGCGACTCGATTTATCCAAAAATAAAGCCGCCCCGCCACCTAGGAGACAAACTCAATCTGTGCCTCTATCACAATCAAAACCATCATCGTCACACCTACCTTCCATATTGGGACCTCATCCCTCCACCTTGCATCAATATATCATACCTCCTGTGTTTTCTTCAAAACGACCTACGCCTTCTGCACCTATACAGAGATCAAAGGGTATATCAACATTGTCACCCCACGTATCCTGTCCACCCATCAACCCTAAACGAACTCCATCATCAAAGGATTTATTTTCTGTCACTCCCCTTTCTCCATGGTTGTTTCCCGCTACCACGTCATCTGTAGCCTCATCATCTAACCAGCTGAATATAGCTTCTGCGCCAAAGAAATCATGTTTAGTGAAAACCACGTGTCAACACCCCTCGGCTAAACCACCACCCGTATGAACCAACCACGCCCAAACATTACCAAAACCCGCACAACCAATACCCTCATCCTCCTCTGATTTTGACCCACTCAAAGGATCTTACGCCAAAATCCTTGCTATGTTGGTGGAGAATGCGACTATTTCCCTACCCCCACTTAGACCTTATGACCCGTCTAAACCTCAACCTATAGGTTATGATGAGTCTAAAATCTGCGCCTATCACCGCACACCAGGACATGATGTGGAGGGATGCAAAGCTTTAAAAACCATCCTTCGTCAGTCACCTCTCCCAGATACAAAGGTTAAGAAAGACAACTTACGAAGGGAGAGACCTTTAGCTTCAATTCCCTCTACTATACCATCTATCCCCGCCTCACCAAGATCTATCATTATTACAACCCCACCTCTTGAAGACCATGATTTATCCCAACCATCTTCCTCATCTCAGGTCTACGAGATTAATATGATTAGTGTTGCTACTCGAGCACAGAAAAACAACGAGAAAGCGAAAGAAAGCACACATGTGTCCTCTCTTTCTCCATCCAGCATCCCGGTTGCACCACCACCCAAAGTGGTTATTCGTGGACCCGCTTACCCCGTCTCTAATGGAGTTTCCCATCGAACCATGATCAAACAGCTTCACCAATCGCCCGTAAAAATGACACTATATGATCTCATTTAGACTTCGGAATCTCATCGACAAGCTCTCGTTGAAATTCTTCAAGGGATCGAGGTCTTACCTAATGAAACCCTGCCTGTTGCCTCCATTCTAACACCCAATCATGTTGTTTCTCTCACCAAACAACCCACTATCCCAACCACTGCTGTCTCTGTACAACAAGCTGCGGCAGTCAGTTTCTCTGAAGATGAAATTGTTGACTTTGGTACAGAAGACCCTGACCCTGCCCTTTTCATCTCCGCTTACATCCGGGACATTCGGGTACGTCGTGTTATGATTGACGGGGGCGCTAGCCTAAACATCATCTCTTCAAAAGCCTTCCAACAAATGAATATCCCTTCTAGCTACATGTGTGCCAATCCCATCATGTTGCGGTCATTCAATGACGCTATTACCTCTACCTTAGGCACCGTGATCCTCAACATTCGGGTAGGACAACTTACTTTACCTGAACTCTTCTATGTCCTTGAGGGAGAGTTCCAATACAATATATTATTAGGTTGCCCTTGGATTCGGGCTATGGGATGCGTTCCCTCAACATTACATAGATGCATAAAATTTGAGTACGAGGGGAAGTCCTACACTGTCAAAGCTGATCCTCCCCCCTTCAAAACCTGCAATATGTTATACCGCCCTAATGATGTGCTTGTCCCAATCAAGACACCCATTCATTCAACCCAACCATCCTCCTCAAATGTGCCTCAACCATGTACTTCAACTGCACCTACGCCTTCAATTGATGAAACCACCATCGCAAAAACCACTTCCCTTCCCGTAGCTAACATCCCAACCGCAGACCCCTTAGTAGATGTTTTTCAATGCCTTACGCTGGGGGAGTATCACCTATATAACGTTAGTTCTTTCCATACCCCATAGGAGTATGGACAGGTACATGCACATCCTACCTATGACCGTCGTGTGGGGGAAGTAATCTCTTACGGACCACCCCATTGCCGCACCAACCTAACGTATGGGGGTGTTGACGCATCCTCCACTACCCCTGAACTCCCTCTTGGTGTGGTTCCCTTCCAATCCAATTTTCAATACTTGACAAATCATCGTTTCGCCCTCACCTTCTTGACTCGCTGTGCTTGGAAAGGCTTTGGTTTTGGTCTTTATGAACAAGGCCGACATACACTCATTCCCGTGACTACACACAAACACAATGATCGCAGTGGTCTCAGTTTTCTTGAAGCACCTACACAAGAGGAACCTCGTGTCAGTTGTCTTCTAGAAGACAACGACGTCACCCCTACTGAACCATCATCACCCATTTTGCCTTCGTCACCCACAGAGTCGATAGATCCCGAATCTATCCCTCCTAACTTTTTTTTTTTCATAAATTCTATCTTCCTAGGTCCTCTCAATTATCAACGCAATAATGAGGACCCCTCTTCTATCCCCCTTCTGTATCCAGACATGATTGAAGAGGACTCACCTTCAATTAACGTTGTTGAGTGTCAGGATGATGACTCCATCCTCACTTACCTTGGCGCGGATGACTCTTATATTCAATGTGCCTTACCATCTAAAACTCAAACCATGCTGAACGAATCTACTATAGAAATCAACATCCACACGGAGGAGGATCCTCACATTGTGAAGATCGGACAATCCCTTAACGCATCAAAACAAGTCGCCTTTACTACCTTTCTCCGTGCTCGCAACCAAGCTTTCGCTTGGTCCTACGCTGACATGCCAGGAATTGATCCTGACATTGCTATCCATAACATTACACTGAAACCTGATTCCAAGCCAATTAAACAGAAATTGAGAAAAATGCATCCACGCATTGCTCTCTTGGTCAAAGAGGAGCTTCAACGACTCCTTTCTGTTTCCTTCATTCTACCTATTGACTATCCTCAATGGATTTCTAACATCGTACCTGTCACTAAAGCGACGGGGGGACTTCGGATATGCATGGATTTCCAGGATCTTAACCTCGCTTGCCCTAAGGATGACTTCCCCTTACCTAGTATTGACAAACTTGTTGATCTCACCGCAGGCCATGAGATGCTCTCTCTCATGGATGGCTTCTTGGGATATAACCAAATTTTGGTTGCCCCCGCCGATCAACATAAAACTGCCTTCATAACTCCTTGGGGAACCTTCTGTTACCGTGTAATGCCATTTGGCCTTAAGAATGCTGGTGCAACCTATCAGCGGGCTATGACCTACATTTTTCATGACATTATGCACACTATCCTTGAAGATTACGTCGACGATCTTCTTGGCAAATCTAAACATCGTAGTGAACATCTCGATGTTTTAACCATTAATTTTGATCGCCTGTTACAATATTCTGTCCGCCTTCAACCAAAGAAATGTGTCTTTGGTGTCCTTTCAGGAAAACTTCTTGGCTTTATCGTCTCTTTGCGTGGCATCGAGGTCGACCCATCTAAAGTCAAAGCTATCCTAGAAATGCCCCCACCTACCAATCTCAAACAATTACGTAGTTTACAAGGTAAGCTCCAATCTATCCGACGTTTCATCTCCCAACTCTCGGATCGATGTCAACCTTTCCACCACCTCCTTAAAAAGGACATTGATTTTCAATGGAGCGAAGAGTGCCACCAAGCCTTTGAAGCTCTCAAAACTTATCTCTTGCAGCCACCCGTGCTTATCCCACCTCAAGACGACCGCCCTTTCTACCTTTACCTTTCCACCACTGACCACGCTGTAGGGGCCATGCTTGCACATCGTGACTCTGAGAATCGAGAAAAAGCTGTTTATTATATAAGTCGTACTTTGGTGGACTATGAGACTAGGTATACACATGTAGAAAAGTTATGCCTAGCCCTATCATTCGTGGCTACCAAACTCCGACACTACCTTCTGAATCACAAAACTTTCGTCATCACCAACACGGACCCCATCCATTACATGTATGCCAAACCTCATCTAAACCAACGCATCACCCGATGGCTCATGCTCCTCGCCAACCTCGACCTTGAGTTTGTCCACCAGAAATCCATCAAAGGACAAACCATCGCAGACCAACTTGCGGAAGCCCCTTTACCTGGAGAACAATTTACCAATTTTACATTCCCAGACGAACTCATCGCTACTCTTTCCCTCAAGGAGGAGTCGTATCCAATGACCCTCTTCTTCGATGGATCCAAATGCCACCGTGGTGGAG
The DNA here is from genome assembly GCA_019776745.2 of Taxus chinensis. Lineage (NCBI taxonomy): Eukaryota > Viridiplantae > Streptophyta > Pinopsida > Cupressales > Taxaceae > Taxus > Taxus chinensis. Next base: position 947,307,075 of record CM034147.1, read on the forward strand.
GAGCCGGCGTTGTTCTCATTCCTCTCGACGCTGAGCCTATGCCTCTTTCATTCCGACTCGATTTCCCTTGCACTAATAATACAGCGGAATACGAGGCCCTTGTTCTGGGTCTCCAAGTTGCGTTACACTTAGGTATCAAATCTATCAATATTTTTGGTGATTCTCAATTGGTAGTCAATCAAGTTATGGGCATCTACCAATGTAAAAATGAGGAACTTCAAAAGTACAAACACTACGTGGACTCACTTCTAGCCTTATTTACTCACTATTCTATCCAAACCATTCCCCGCTCCACTAACAAATTTACGGATACTATGGCTTGCTTAGCCTCGCAAATTCCAGCCTCATCAACTGACTCTGACATTTTCGTCTTGGTCCAACAACTCTTTGCCCCATCTTATTCAGCCCCGGTTGTTTGTACGATAAATAATGTGTCTGCTAACTCGCAGGATACTTGGTATCACCAATTCCACGACTACCTTACAACCTCTGTTCTCCCTTCTGACCTTACTAGTACTAGCAAACGCGCTTTTCTTAAACGCGTTTCTCGTTATGTAGTTATGGGGGGACTCCTTTATAAATGTGGCTTTGATGGCATCCTCCTTCGATGTCTCACCGGCGCGGAGGTCACCCATACCATCCAACAGGTCCATGACGGTATCTGTGGCGGACATTTTAGCGGCCTTGCCGTGGCCAAACGAATCCTTCGCCTTGGTTATTATTGGCCTACTCTCAATAACGATTGCTACGAATATGTTAAGCGTTGTGTTATGTGTCAACAACATGCCAACCTTCAACATACTCCTAGCCACCCCCTACAGGTCACCCGAGATCTTTGGCCTTTCTCACAATGGGGTTTAGACCTTATTGGTGAGATTCACCCGTCCTCTTCGCAACGTCACCGATGGATTATCACAGCAACTGAATATTACACAAAATGGGTGGAGGCTATTCCACTCATTTCAACCAAAAAAGAAAAAATTGTAGAGTTCATTAACCACCACATTATCTGTCGTTTTGGTGTTCCTCATCGCCTGATAACAGATAATGGAAAATCTTTCAAAAATAAGTTATTGCAAGACCTTTGTGACAACTTTGGTATCAAACTTAGCTTCTCATCACCCTACTATCCACAAGCAAATGGACAAGCCGAATCCTCTAATAAAACCCTAACTAAAATCCTCATGAAAGTTGTCAATGAGTCTGGAAGAAATTGGCACGATCACATCCCCTTTGCCCTTTGGGCTTATCGTACTAGCATTCGTACCTCTACTAATGCTACACCTTTTTCTTGGTATATGGTACCGAGGCTGTCTTGCCTCTCGAAATACAAATACCCTCCCTCAGGATATCTCTTCAGGATATTCTCACCAACGATGATTTCCGCCAAGAGCGGTTAGCCCAATTGGAGCTTCTTGACGAACGTCGTCTTACAGCTCTCGATCACCTTCAAATCTATCAAAAACGCATCAAGCGTGCTTATGATAAGCGACTTCATGAGCGTACCTTTAAAGTTGGTGATCTTGTCCTCAAAGAGAATCAACATGTAACCAAACTGGAAAAGAGCAAACGTGGAAAATTTGCTCCTAATTGGATTGGGCCTTATATAATCACTCACACTTATGGATCAGGTACTTATCGTTTAGCTTCGCTTAATGGTAAGCCTGAGCCTGAACCCCTTAATGCCTTGCATCTTCGACCATTCTACTGTTGAATTTAGTGTTACATCACTTCTTATCTACCTACTGCTCGTCCCTTGAGCTCATTCACCGCTACATACGCTTTGTTTCCTACACCTCATAATAAAAATCAAGCTCACATAGTTTGATTCTCACTTCACCTTAGCAATGCCTTCCCCTTTTAGTCTAGTCCATGACTTCAAAGTATTAAAATAAGCCGTATTCTTATGGGATTTTCTTGAGTCAAACTTCCTACAAAAACTAGATGCTTCACGTCAAAAGGACATCTAGCTATCTACCTTATATATAGACTGCTCCCTCGAAGGACAGCTATAGGCCAAACTATTGCTGCTATTATATATAGACTGCTCCCTCGAAGGACAGCTATGCACTAAAATCATATCTGCTACTATAAATAGACTGCTCCCTCGAAGGACAGCTATACACAGTCAGCCTTTATCAGAAGCTTCTCGCATTGATCAGCTTCGTGAAGACCTCAAGAATAATACAATCAATATCCCTTGTAGACTTCCCGCATCGATCAGTCTATATTCAATAAAATAAAAGCCTCATTCAAAAGAACTTTTGAGTCATGGACTTGTCTATTTAGGGTAGGTTCTCTTTCGTCAGAACACTCACTTTGTAATAAGTTCTCCGTACCTCAGCTATACCATTCACCTCACCTCACCATTTGTTTCAACTCAAGGGACGTAACGTACACTCGATATGTTGTGATCATACAACTCTTTTCACCTATTGACTTCTCGTCTATGCAAGGTACCTAGGGCTTCAAGCTCGTTCTACGTTGTGTGGTTTGTTTAGCTCTTTTCACCTACGGAGAAATCTTTCCTCTTTGCCTCGCATCTAGGATTGTGTGTTGATCTTAATCAGGCATGATTCCCTACCACTTGGGTAGGCTAACTTTTGCTTCCCTTATACCTTTTACAACATCACCAATTCATTACCAACACCCTCAACCTTACCTTACCAATATTAATATCAACATTTTTACCAACCAACCAATTGCCTAATCGTACCAAGTTGCCTAAATTCACCTCTCCCTGGTCCTAAGGGAGAACTACATCGGTCTGAGGCCCCTCCTTGCTTTGTGCAATGGGCTATGTAGGCAGCACTTCGGAGACATGGGGTCTCCCAAGGTTAGCTCGACCATCCCCTTACCATAACCTATCATGTGTGGTAAATATAAATATTTTTGTGTATTTCTATTTAATCACATTCCTCTTTTATCCTTTTTCAAAACACCAACAGTCAAAACGAAAACATTCTTATTATTATCATAACTCAAATCAACATACATATTCAGTTTTATTTAGATGTTAAACAAATACATCTTCTCTATCATCGACACGCAGGTCGGCATCCTTATTTATTCTTATACCTCTATAACATTTACTTAGACCCTCACGACTCATCCCGACCCAGGAGATGATCGTGATCGTCGACGCCTCTCGCCAGGCCTCTCTGTCCTCAACGGTACCACGGCTATTGGTACCCGCCCACTGATCTTCCAATCTCTCCTGTAACATATGAATACGCCCTCTCACATGGAGGACTCCAGCCTCTAGTCTCTCCGCTCGTGACTCCGCAACCGCTAACAATCCTCTTGTCTCATTCACCTGTGTTTGAAGCTGCTGAACTAAACTCTGCAGACGATCTCTCTCTGCTGTAATCATAGCTATGTCAGGACGATCACGTACACCTCGCAGTTCTGCTACCCACCATAATCTATAGGCCTCTGTCGTTCCTGCATCTATTACCCTGCGATCGGCTGCTACCTCTTCAGGACCTTCTGGAGGTGTTGGTCGGGGAGGTGAGAATGCTGCCTCGGCATCAATCCTCATATATGGTCTATAAGCCAGGGGTATATCCTGCACAAATCCAAATTGTCGCCGCACGTGATCTATAGGAATCCTCTCATACTCACCTGGCCTGTGCCCCGCGATCCACCTCAATCGCTCTACACCCCTCAACTCCTCAGCTATGTTCTCTGTTACCATATAGTTCCCGTAAGGCCTCCAACAGATATCCGCAATCGTCACCCTCTCCCATACCTGCCTGTAATACTCAATGTCACCCGTCACAGCCTGGGATCTTGCCTCTTGTTCTGTCTGGACCCATCGTCTGAACCCCAACCTCTGTACTCCGGTCTCTCCTGACTGGATGGGTCGGCCTATTGGTCGCACACAAACAATGTGCTCATAGGCCCAACAGTGTAATAAGTATGAACAATCCAGTGTCGTCCTGTGATTTCACCTACAAGCCCATAAACCCCTGTATAGTTCCGCCAAATATGCAGGTGCCCATGCAAAAGTCACGTTCCTTTCTATCATCTCCCAAATAACACACATCAATGCCTTTGGAAATCTTCCCCCTTCCGCCCTCGGTAATGCATAATACCCTACCGCTATCATTAATATCACCGCTAACCTTGTCTCCTCAGGGTGTGCTGCATACATTATCCCATATGTGAATGTCAAACCTCGCTGTGTCAAATCACGTGCGTATGGACCAAATACTGCTGTTATCGCTGCCCGCCCTGCGCTAGGCATTGCCTGATATACTGGTGTTCCTATAATTGGGAGTCTCAAAATACGGAACACATCTTCCAATGTTACTGTCATCTCCCCTGTTGGCAGATAGAAGGTATTTTTCTCGGGATTCCATCTCTCAATCAACGCCTGCAACATAGCATGGTTACGTGCGATTCATGAATAATAGCGGATTCCACTTAACCCCAAACGATTTATCAATGTCCATTCAGCTGGTGTTACATCCGCTCGGATTCGTGACAACAGCGCTGGCACACTATCATTCATCCTCAACCCTGCCTCTGCCTGCATACATCAAAACAACAAACAACCATTCAATCCATCAAATCCCCACGGGTTTTTTCTCACATTCTGGAAATGCCTACAGGTACCCGGTATCGGTTATAGCTAACCGCTACCGGTTTGGTGACCGATACCGGTTCTCTCTAACCGCTATCGGTCACTGTTACCTTCATACAGCCTTGCCAAAACACACCGCCTACGACAATAAATTGATCGTTTATTCCTCTCTGTATACACAAACATACCCGAAACCCCTGATTACCTACCCGTAACACTCACCTCATCTATAACCCTTGTTATCATGTTTTCTTTCTCATATCTACCCACTTAATCTCCCCCATCTTATTCACAAAACATGCAGTAATCAAATCACAACCAAAACGTTTACCTCTTGAGTTGCAGCAGCTTGAGGTGGCACTTGTCTTCCCTCTCGTCCCTGCCTGCTGGATGCTTCTCCTCGTTCTGCCATGATCACCACCCTTTGCAAATTTACCTTTCTGCCTTCTGAATCTCAGATCACATTCACTTTCCTTGTCTCTTTTCTCCTTATCACTCAAATCTCTCATGCAATTACCTGTCTCAGTCGTCAAAAAGCGTCGCGTTCGCGTATTTAACCTCTTGCATGGCTCTAAAAATAAGAACTTAAGTTGCCACCCTAGCTTTTCTATTTTTAGAAAAGCTCATACCTAAATAACCGGTATCGGTTACATAACCGATATCGGTCTATCAGCTACCGGCATCGGTTCCCTAACCGATATCGGTTACACACCTGCCTTTTTGAAACATAGTTCTTTTCTTCATTTTCTACCTAATTTTTTATCGCGCCCGCCTCTTTTCCTGCATAACAACACCATTATCCATATTTGTCCATCCAATCCACTTCTCATTACGATTTCATCCATATCATCTATCTACATTACCAAAACAAACATGCCATCATCTAAGGATATCAAAAAACTATCAATCTATACACCATTTGGATCCAACTCATCAGATACATATATAACAATGTCACCAAACCAGCAACAAAACATGCCACATTTCATCATATAACATGACTGCATCCCATATATACGTGCAAAAGACATCAACATCATCAATATATCAACATGTCAATTAAACTCATCATACAACCTATATCACAAACCATTGACGAAATACTTAAAAACATTTTGAACACAGCATGTGGGTCAAATCATCATATCTATATATATATATACAAGGTTTCAAATATACAATATGCCCTGCATCGGGGCCTCTGTGATCTCATAATACAACAACAAAGCCGGCACGCAGGCCGCAATAAATGTCAATAACCTCGACTCAGCTCGCAGGCCGGTCCCTCATATCAAAAATATACTCGGCTCGCAGGCCGGTATCAACTGTACAACCCGTACTCGGCTCGCAGGCCGGTCTATAATAAATGAATGAATCAATGAATCAATGTAGGCACGCAGGCCTCTATCAAACACAACCGGTTCGCAGACCGGTGCCCATGCCTAATATACAAATGTGCAGGGACCCCTCAGCTCTCTCCACCTCCCTCTGCCTGTCTGCCTGCTGGTCCCTGTCCTGCCTCCCGCCTCCTACCTGTAACAGACACACCGGCTGTGGCTGCACCTCCCTGAGACCTCTGGCTATGAGAGGTCTCTGCTCTATGTGCTGCATATGGCTGATACTCAGCTCCGGTACTATCAAGAACATCCTGGTAGTACCGGCCTCCGCTCTCGCCTCCATGTATCTGTCCCGTGCCACCGTAGGTGCTGGGGCTGGTCCCCTGACACCTACTACCAGTGCCCCCTGTGCCTGTGCTGGTGCCGCTAGTGGTGCCTGTGGCCGTGGTGGTATCTGTACCTGTGCCTGGGGCTGTGGCTGTGCCACTGCTGGTGGTGGTGCCTGTGCCTGTGCCTGTACCTGCAGCCTGGGCTAGCTGCCCCTGTAGGACACCTATCTGTGCCTGTGCAGCAGCCAGCTGCCCCTGTAATAGCTGCACCTGACCCCTGAGCTGATCTCGCTCTGCCATCACCGCTGCCAAGTCTGGCTGTGCAGGCGGTGCTATCCTAGCTGCTCTCTGACCAGCCCACCACACCATGTATGCTCCCGTACAACCAGCATCATCTACACCATCACCTGCTGGCCTCTCAGCAACCCAATCTGGGTCCAAGGGCTGTGGTGCAGGCAGTGGGGCCTCTACATCATCCCTCCTGTACTGAGGGAAGGGAGGTGGCTCGTCCTGTCGTAGCCCCATCTGCCTGCGTACCCTCTCCAGGGGTATCCTCTCGTACTCTCCCGGCCTCCGTCCTGCTATCCAGAATGTGTACTGGATCAGGCGCAACTGTAAGCGGGCTCCTCTGCGAGGGTGATGACCTCTGTAAGGTCTCCATACGATATCTACCGCTGTCAGGCCCTCTAACAAATGTCTATAATAAGCAACGTCCCGACCTGCAAGCACTGCTCGTGGCTGCCCCACGACCCCCAACCACCTCTGAAAGCCATATCTGTATATGACCTGTGGCCCTGGCTGCTGGGGTAACCCTACTGGTCTGATGCATATGATGTGCTCATATGCCCAACAGTGAAGTAAAAATGTCGAACAAATCCCGAATCGCCTCATCCGGCGATAGCCCCACAGCTCCCTGTATAACTGCACCAAGTATACTGGTGCCCAAGCGTAACAGGTGTGCTCCTCCACCATCTCATGCAGCACCCCCATCAATGCCCGTGGAAAGCGGCCTCCCTCTGAGTCCGGGAGGGCGAAGCAGGTGATCCCGATCATCATCAACACGGCAAGCCGTGTCTCATGTCGGTGCGCACGGTACATATCACCATACCCGATGCTCGCGCTGTGATATGTCACTAGCGCAGCTGCATCCCCGAAAACCTGTAGGATGCTGTCCATGGCTGTCTCTACATCCACCTGAAAAATGGCCTCTCCATCAATAGGTAATCGAAGGATGCGATATACATCCTCCAATGTGATGGTCATCTCTCCAGTCGGGAGATGGAACACATTGGTCGCCGGATCCCATCTCTCGATGAGGGCAACCATCAAACTATGATCTCTGTCGATCGCTCTATATCGCTGGACTCCGCCGAGTCCCACCTCGCGCATGATAGCCCAGTGCGCTGCGGACACATGTGGTCGCATCCGCACCAACAGCGGAGGCATCCTGTCCCGCATCGTCAGCTGCTGACGTGCCTGCAAAACCCACCCACTACATTAGCCCTACTCTTTATCACGATATCTACCTATACCCCCTTTTATCCCCCCGACCACATCCCGACTCTCTAACCCACCCCTCTACCCACCTATCTTCACCACACCCCGACTCTCTAACCCACCCCTCTACCCACCTATCTTCTCCACTATCCCCCTCCCTCTTCACATTACACCACCGCAACCAACACCAAACATCCCAAACAACACCAAACAAAACAAAACAACACAAACAAAACAAACAACACAAACAAAATAAAAACCACACAAACAAAATACAAACCACACAAACAACATCAAAACAACACAACAAAAATAAAAACAAAAACAAAACAAAATAAAAAAAACAAAACAAACAACACAAACCAAAAACACAAACAAAACAAAACAACACACAACACCCACCGACGCCGGCCGATATACGACCGACGCCGGTCAAGCACAAAGCGCCCTGCCCGCAAATTTTGCGACCGATGCCGGTCGCTTAGCAACCGACATCGGTCGCTGTAATTTCCCCGAGCCGAACCCCCGCGCGGCCCCCCACCTCCATTTTTTCATCTTTCTACCTACATACCCACCCAAACACCCTAAAAATCTACCCACCCAGCCGCCTTGGCTTATTTCACCTATCTACCCTCTCCCTTTTTCGAATTATTTCCATTTTCTAATTATTTCCTAAAACATGTAAATTCCTACCCAAACCCCCAATCTAGCTTAATAACATCAAATAAACACAATGAGGGGTTTCGAACCTACCCGTACGACGACACGTCATCGTGGTGGGATGGGTGGTGGTGGTCCAGCTGGTCCAGCTCCTCCTGCTCCTCCTGGCTGTGCCATGGCTCCAACTGTCCTCTTCTGGGTCCTCAACCAATCAACTACTGCCTCCTCCTCACTCGGGCCCGCTACCAACTCACTCCTCCAGTCCAATAGTGCCACCTCAGCGAACAAATGCACCAATGTCAATATTCCACCTCAGACAACTTAATTTGATTTCCAAATTGACAAAGTGACAATGACCGGCCGTATTTTTCTTTTTATAGGTTTTTCACATAGAACCGATACCGGTCAAATCGTGCCCTAAGGAACCGCCATCGGTTACCTAACCGGTACCGGTCATAGATAACCGATATCGGTTTTTTCCTTTCCTCACCCAACTTTTTGCCCTTATTTACTATTGCCCCTTTTCCACCAACATCGCCTATATCAACCTTTGATGCAAACATTATTAACCATTTGGCCCGACCCAAGGCCTCACCCTACCCATTTGGCCCGACCCAAGGCCGCAACCTAACCATTTGGCCCGACCCAAGGCCTCACCCTACCCATTTGGCCCGACCCAAGGCCGCAACCCTTAACCATTTGGCCCGACCCAAGGCCTCACCCTACCCATTTGGCCCGACCCAAGGCCGCAACCCTAACCATTTGGCCCGACCCAAGGCCTCACCCTACCCATTTGGCCCGACCCAAGGCCGCAACCCTAACCATTTGGCCCGACCCAAGGCCTCACCCTACCCATTTGGCCCGACCCAAGGCCGCAACCCACCCTAACCATTTGGCCCGACCCAAGGCCTCACCCTACCCATTTGGCCCGACCCAAGGCCTCACTTCCGGCCCGACCCAAGGCCTACCCTACCCATCCGGCCCGACCCAAGGCCTCACTCTACCCTTCCGGCCCGACCCAAGGCCGCAACCCAACAACTTGGCCCGACCCACGGCCGTACCACTTCAATACCCTACCCAACATCACCAACATACACTCTTATCCACCCATCCTGTCATTTTTTTTGTTTAATCGAGCTCACCTGTTCGTGTTTTAGCATGATTAGGGTCCTTGACTTGATCCGTCGACCAACTTTGCCCAGACTTAGACCGTGACGTTTATCTCAACCAAACCAACCATTTGGTACTGCCGAACATGCCTAAACGTTCCTGTACCTTACCTGTTATATACCCTGGAGCTACTTCCTATGCCTTGGATACCAGGATTATATCACCCTTGTTTGGATAAACTATCGACCTTTGCCTATGCATTGCTGGTTTGCTCGTCAAATCATGTACCCTAGTCGTACTATTGCATTTCAACATGCGTCTGCTTCCTTGGACCTACCCCACCACCTTACCATCCTCTCTACAACATTTACCCTTTATCAACCCTATCCCTGATTTCCCGTTCACTCAATCTGTGATAGATTTGAGGGGGATTACCTATATCCTTAACAGGAGAAACCACTTCATATTATTGTCCGCGCAGCTTTACAAAACAAGCTACACGACAATAAGGGGCTAATGTAGACACCAAATTTGTGTCTTACGACCCCTTGTGACCCGCATCTCATCTCGCAACCTAACCTCATCACCTAAACCTTACACAATTATTTATTAATTACCTTGTAATTGATAAATCCACATCATCTCACCTGCCACCTCATTTTGCCACTTCATCATGACCTAGCCCTAACCCTAAACTAACCTAATTAAGACCTATAACTTGGTCTACACCTACACCCATGACTAATGACCCCTTTCTCGCACCCAAAACCGACCTTCTAGTCACTTGACCAAGCCCGCAACTAATCTCTCGGGAGAAAAGCAGGGAAGGTGGGCTATTTTACTAAAAATAGCCTACTTTTTCCTTACCGATGCCGGTTCCTACTCGACCGCCGTCGGTTACGTAACCGCCATCGGTTCCCTGTAAAATGGGCTCCCCTAACCAAAAACAAAGGTGGAAGGATTTTTGAATCAACAGAGATCATTTGGGAGCGATCAAGAGAGTCCAGATCTTCACTTGACCGAGCAGAGATGAGTGAAGAAACCAGAAGAGTTGCAGCAAAAGGAGATCAAGCCCAAAACTGCAACAGAACAGCCAGAGTTCTCAGATACTCAGCTGATCATCGGGAGGGAGATATTTCATCTTCTGTTTGTCCAGCCATCCTACCTAGAGTTCTGCCTTTGTCATCAGAGTTCTTGGACCTGCATCTTCGTCAATAACCAGTAAGTTACATCTTGCATGTCCTCTTTAATAACATTTCTTAGACTTTTTGAAGCACAATCCTCACAAATCCATTCCTAGATCCACTACCCAGCGTGCTATTGCATCTAACTATCATTCATCTACCTCTCATCACCTTATTTCCTAATATCACCTATATACAGCCTTACAAATAACACAACTACCAAACAACACAACCACCCCACAAAACAACCAACCTACAGATCCTAGACCATACCGATATCGGTTATCAGCAACCGGTATCGGTTATTGTGACTCAAAACCAGAAATCAGCCTTTCCCCTACCCAGTCTCAACGAAGCAATTTAATTGATATTTTACAGTCTTTTGTGTTAATTCATATTAGCAGGGGAACTGACCACCTTCGAAAGGAAGTTTTATATTTCCTGGGCCCAAGGCAGTTCCCTCATTTATTGTCTAATCAAAATCTTGTGGTCTTGTGTTCTTATTTGCAGGTAGTCCTTCCAAGACAAAAAGGAGTTCTTCGCAGTCAACCTGATCTTTCTCTACGGTACGCGCACACCATCTCGACGTTCAACAGGTATTCCTCCTAGCCCTAACCTTATCTGTTTCTAAAAGGAATGAAAGGATAGAAGCAACTCTATTCCCAGAAGCCGAAACATTCCGAGCGAAACATTGATTCAAAATGTTGGCAAATTACATGCATAAGTTCATTTATATGTGTAAATAGTAGGTGAACTGACCCATACAAAAGACCTATTGGTCTAACATTTTGGAAAACTAGGTGGCAGCCAAATGTTCAAAATTCACCATTTCCAATTTCCAAAAACCTGAATTTTTGCGAGTTTACAAAAATTCGCCACTAAAGTTTTTCTTGTCATGAATACCTTAGGTAATTCTCCTAGGCTCCTCCCATGCTTACCTAGTCTTTTCTTAACCTGATTTTTGCCCATACACCTTGTGTGCATGTGTTGTTTTTAAAATAATGCTAATATGAGTAAATACTAACACCTAAATAGCCTTAACTTAGCAAAAATTTAACAACAAACTAAACACCATCAAGATAATAATTAAACAAGGGTTAGATGCTAGCATTCATAAGTACAAACTTTGAAAGTAACAATGTTAAATATCTAAACTCCTCTTCTCTAATAACAAATAAATGAATGGACCTAAGTAAGCTCCATGGCTATCAAAATAGTTGTCCTTAGTATGCCAAGTAACCTAGGAATGAGGGTCTATCAAAGTTGGGCTACAAGACCCCTTTGACACCTCCCATATGACCTAAGCACTTAAGAAAGAGGCTTAACTCTTCAAGATAATGAACTCTCAAAAGGGTAAAAGGCAATCTCTTAGTCTTTGCTATATGCTTTGCATTCACTCTCTTAGAAAGTTTAGGTGTAAGTAAAAAGATAGTTGGAGGGCTCTTTATATCGCCCAAAGGATAAAGGATTCAACACATTCTCATGAATGTGGGATAAAGGTAAAACATGATTAGGAGTGAATAAGGTTGCTTTATTAAAGGTAACCTTACTTTAGAAGGGTTTAATACATGTTTAGCAAGTCATGGGAGTTGGGGGGTGCTTTAATTAATCAAAGGTAATTAATTAATAGGTAGGTGTAAGCTTATACAATCCAATTAGAAGAATATTAGTACGATTTAGGCTATTAGAAGGGGATTAAATCAATTAAATATTGATTTATTGGTTAAATAGAAGGGAAATCTAATTAATTAATAATAATTAATTAGTTTAGGTAGAAGGGGTGATTAAATCAATTAAATATTGATTTATTGGTTAAATGGAAGGGAAAGCTAATTAATTAATAATAATTAATTAGTCTAGGTAGAAGGGGTGATTTATTAACGGGAGGTCGTTAATTAGGGTATTTGTTGGATAGGAAACTTAATTAATTAGCTTATTGTAATTAATTAATGATGATATGAGGGAAAATGAGTGTTTTTGATGATATGTCGTTGATTTGCGAGAAAGAGGATAATTAGCGCAATTTAAGTATTTAAATTGCTTGGGCGTAATTATAGGTGTCTACATTTGCCCCTCTTTGGGGTGGTGTAAGTGATGCCACTTCAAAGATAGTAGACAGAAGAGATTTTGAAGGGATAGAAGAAAAATTAGTAGGAGGGAAAGATGCCCCCTCGAGTGTCGATGGGGTGATGAAGGAAGCCGATCAATGATCGAAAAAGATGAGAAGTAGGTAGAAGAATGGGGACGAGGCAGGATGCCCCAAGGAGAGGGAGAATTAGGGGTGAAAGGGAAGTGGTGTAGAAGAAATATGGATGAGGGGAGAGAAGATCTTAACCTCTAGCTGCTTATTTGTTTGGAACAAATTTGATGTCATCATATTGCCATAGGAACTACATCATCGGTCCTTATGAAAAATATAAGTATACAAAAAAGGTAGAATAACATAAAAAGCCATACTACGAAAAATTGTCCATTGTTGAAAGTACCAACTCCACGCAACATACAATAATGCAATGCAATACAAGAAGGAAACAAGCTCATATAACAGGGAAAACAAGTACGAACGCACATATCCAACCCAACAACGGTCAAAACAGTTGTACAAATGTTTTGTTATCAGTGCTGAAGAGATCCACAAGTTCATGATTGATGAAAAGGGTTAAAAATGATTCCCCAAGCAAGGATACATGCAAGGGGAAATGAAAATGGACACAGGGTCCATGAAAAGTGTTTGTGTGCAACGAAATAGCACCAGGCAACCAAAAGTGCCCCAGAGTACAAACGAAGCAAGCAGCTAGCTTTTTTGAATGGTTGTGAATCCAGTGATCCGCGAGTCATATTAATCGGGGAAGATGTGAGACAAACCAATAGGATATGGAGAAGATACCATGCATAAGACACAAGTTTCAGCCATAAGAAGTTACCATTTTGTAGGGTGTTTTACTTTTTAGGAATTTTTTGAAAAATTTTGCCTTGTTTTTTTATTTTTTTGATATATATATTGTTTTTGTTGTTTTTACTTTCCAAACCATGGTGAACAGTAGAAGAAAGTAGAAGAATAAAAATAAGGGCCTATGGGCAACAGAAAGTGCCCTAGGTGGAAGAAAAGAGAAACAAACGACAAATAATGTCCTTGTTTAGTGGAAAAATTAAGAAAAAATAATTATTTACGAGGGTGTGAAGAAGAATAAAAATTGTCAGGGAGCAATAAAATTGTCCAGGGGAGAAGAAAGGGGTATTGGACAAAAAATTCCCCAATACAGTGAAAAATAAGAGAAAAATAATTATTTAATTAAAAATAATTATTCCACAACGAATAGAGGAGAAAACGGTGAGCTAAACGGGTGTCCCTGTTGTCTGATCGGTGAAAAAAATGTTAATAGACCCCCCAGGGGGGTTAAAAACATCGCAATCAGTTCATTTTAACCGTTCAGTTTAGAAAACTTACCATGAGGCTTAGAAACTCAGGAGAAATGGTGATCGTGATCGTTTGAGGCGTGCTGTAGATAGTAGATGATAGGTCTGTAGACAATATCAAATGTTGTTTTCAAGTGTTATTTTGATGTATATGGACAGGATGATATGATGATATTGGTGTGGGGGGGATATATTTTTTATTATGTGCAACCCCTCTTGCCCCCATTGATGATATGATATGTGATGATTAGCTTAGCATAGATGCATGATGTAAAACTTAGCATTTTTGTTTATATATGATGTATAGATGATGCTAGATGTGATGATAGTGATGGTAATGTGATGTGAATGATAAAAAAATAGAGAACATGCAAGAAACACAGCCAAATGCTACAAATAACACGTAGAATTAATGCAATACACCATGAATCACCATGCCTTATTAACAAGTAACAAAACACAACCAAATGCATTAAGAAAGAAATAAAGAATTAACACACTAGCATGGCGAAACCCACTACAATATGCACAAGCAAGAATAAATCTATTCTAAACAAGAAAAGATAAATGATGAAAAAGTACACCCAAGCAACAAACAACTCAAAAGTAAGCATGCAAAACACTATACAAGCAACAAGCAAAGCAAGAAAACAAGACAATGCAAGTAAATATTTTTGTAAGATATGTTTTCATAAACCGATTTTCTATTGTTTATGTTTTTGTGAAACAATTTTATATTATTTTTTTGTTTTCGCAAAACAATGTTCTATTGTTTTTGTGTTTTCTCAAAACAATGTTCTATTTTTTTGTGTTTTCTCAAAACGATGTTCTATTGTTTTTGTTTTCTCCTCGAAACAATTTTCTATTGTTTTTGTGTTTTCTCAAAACAATGTTCTATTGTTTTTGTGTTTTCCTCGAAACAATTTTCTATTATTTTTGTGTTTTTAATAGTTTTCCAAAGCTATGTGCAAGTAACCAAGAAAGCATGGATGCCCCTAGCGTTAGGTGGGGAATATACAAGGGCAGAAGCCACACGCTTATGAATAAGAAGGTGAAGATGCAAAAATTCCCCAACAATTAGGTGGGAGTATTCAAAGGTAAAATCTTCACAGATAGAAATGGGACCCAATTCCATTATGGATAGGTTCAACATGATGGTGAATGTAAACCCATGAAGTGTTGGGAAGAGGTAAGGATGCCCCCAGCGTAAGTTGGCCTAAAAGCACATGATAGAAAGGAAGGAGAAGATTATTTTTGTGGAAGGGGACAAAGGTTTCCACAAACATGGAAAACAAGTAATCTTATACACATGGATGTTCTGAATGAAGTAGAAGAATGATGTGAATGATATGAATATAGCTTAGAAGCCTTGTGATGAAGAAGTGATTAGCCAAAGGCATAAATCGTGAGACGAGATATGGACTAGAGTAAGAGTCTGAACAAGGTCCAAAAAAGAAACTTGGTAACATACTAATCTTGTTTACTCATAGAGATCCAGTGTGTGCACGTGGATTTTATTACCTCTTGAAGTGAAGATTTAATAGACAACAAGTGAAGAGACCCTAGCCAATGTGTAGGAATGATTTATTTTGATAAGTGATTTTGTGAATGGAGGGTGAAAGGATAGTCGTACATTGCTCTGCTACCAGCCAAGCGTCCATAGTCCCGACGGAGATGTATTTGATTCTAATCACAACATTGCTTTACTACCAGTCAGGAATCCATAGCCCCGATAGAGATTATTGGAAATACCCCAAGAGAGAGTTATATATTAATTATGCTTTTGCTTTGTAGCTTTTAGCTTTGAGTTTTGATTGATTTTGATTCTTTTTCTTTCTGAAAACTTATTTCAGCTCTCTTGTTTGACAAGGGGTTAAGAACCATTGATGGCTTGATGGAAGGAGGTGGAAGTGATTGTGATGACAAAATTGGCTAGTGTCAACAAATATGTCCAAAATTTCTTCGCCATAAGTTTATTAGATGTTTGAATGTGATAGGATCTCCATGAGGTCAGTCTTTCTTTAATTTACCAAGGTGATAAAAGACCTGGGGGAAAAAAATACCATAGAGATAAATGTCACAAAAATGCATGTGAATAAGCTAACCAAAATATCACTGAAGTGATGAAAATGGTAGGAAGACTTGCAGAAGAATAGCAAGGAAGGGAAGAAAGAAATATCCATGTGTATGCAACACCTGATTGCAATGTTTGATCTTTGTACCTTAGATTTTTGTTGGTTTTTTTTTTTTTGTATTTTTGCATTGTTTTGTTTTTAGATTTTAGATTTTTTTTTTTTAACTGTTATTACTAACAAATTCACTCTATGTGATAGGATCCAACAACAATGTTTGTGACTTCCTTGATAAGGGATACTAAGCTGTTTGTTTGTCAAGAGTCATGTTTTCCCCAATCTTGATGATCGTGGTGAGTTCACACTCAACAAAGGACTATGATTTATCCTGAAACATGGATTTTGTATGCGGGATCTTGAGTTCCCTATCCAGAGGTTTATGCACTTTGCACCATACTTGATGGTTATGTTGATGTGCATTCTTGAATCGTGCTTGATTTACAACTTTGAGATTGTTCCAGTTGTTGGGGGATTTTGAGCTCTTGGAAGTTTTAACATGAGCTTGATAATGAACTTGTTTGGGTTTCTTATAAGCTAACACTTGAATTTTATGACCTCGAGAAGGAGAAGAATGCGAACATTTACGATTGATGATAGGAACGATAGCAATGGTAGTGGGCTTGCCATAACCATTGATAGAAGAAATATGTGATAGATGAAAAGGATATGGCCCAATAATTGAAGAGGATGGGCTACCAGGAGGTGAGCCATGGATAGAAGGTGAAAGGCTACGAGGATGTGGCCCAAGAATAGAAGCAGAAGGGCTACTAGGATGTGACCCATAAATAGAAGATGAAGGGCTACTAGGATGTGGCCCAAGAATAGAAGAAGAAGGGCTACTAGGACATGACCCATAGATGTAAGATGATGGACTACCAGGATGTGGCCCAAGAATAGAAGATGATGGACTACCCAGGGGTGATCCATACATAGAAGATAAGGGGCTAGTTGGACATGCCCCAATAATCAAAGATAGTGGGCTACTTGAAAATGTCCCACAAATAGAAGAGGGAGGGCTACTAGAAGGTGACCCACACCTAGATGAAGATGAAGGGCTACTTGGTGCTGACCCCACAAGAGATTGTGATTGAGGAATTATGATAGACGAAGATTTATTGGGTGATGAGAAGATAGGCCATGGATCTATGCAAGACCAAGGAGTTTCATCACATAATGAAGAATGTGAAGATGGAAGCATAAGAGGAGGATCAAGTTGCATGATCTGAGGCTCTTCCTCTTTTTCTTGATCAAAGGAATCAACCTTTTCCTTACAATATGTAAACACATTAAAGTCTAAAGAGAATCCTTTTTTGTAATCTACTAAAGCAATATCTTTGTATGCCCCTATAAATGCCCTGATTATTTCTTCATTCTGAAAGAGATCAATCGGTATGAGTTTTTGATCGATCCCAAGGGGTTTATTGGAAGAAATAGGTTCACTTGGTGTGGAACACTTAGAAGATGTTTGATGATTATTGATAGAAGAAGATGATGTGGGGGATGAAGAATATGTGTAGCTAGATGTCTCAGGAGTATAAGAAGGTGGTGTGGACCTACCTATACAATGGTATGTCGTATGTAAAATAGTAGGATTAAGTCTAAAGTCTATAGATTGCGACGCATGGGTTGATTCAAATGTTTGTCTCAAAGGACTTTGAGTCACATGAATCTTAATAGAAGGAAGATTCCATGGGGGTGATTGATTAAGAAGGTTCTGCAAAGAAGGGGAGGACTGTGATTCAAGAATCACATTAGATGAATGATGACAAGGGTCCTATGAAGAAAGAGAGGACTGCGATTCAAGAATTGTATTATACTTCTGATTGGAGGGATTTGGAGTCGTGTGTATCTTCAAAGGAAGAAGATGTTATTGGGGTGAATGATAAAAGGGGTCCTGCAAAGAAAGGGAGGACCACGACATAAGAGTCTCATTAGATGATTGATGAAGAGGATCCTGCAAAGAAAGGGAGGACCATGACTTAGAAGTTGCATTAAATGACTTAGGAGTCAAATTAGATGAATCCAAATAGTAGTTTGGATTTGAATCCTCAGAAGAGTCAGAGGAAATATTTGGATTGGAATCTTCAGAAGAAGAGGAAATGTTTGGATTAGAATTAGAAGAAGAGTGGGGGGAACTCGAATAATAATTTGGATCATACATGTCCAAATCATACCAACTGACTATGAGATGAAGGTGGGGAACGAGTTACCCATATGGGCTCTCTAGCATGAAGAACCAAACGAGGTTTAGTTGTAATGGGAATCTTTTGCTTTGAATTGCTAAACCTAGGTTCCATATTTTTGTAAGTATGGGGAATCACGCATGATATTCAGTCATTTTTGGCACTGTTTTAAGCACAAATGTCTAGATTTAGATAGTGTGATGGAACTCCTTCAAAGGGAAGGAAGTGACATGTCAATTTGGGTAGCATAAGGACAACCAGCTAGACATTGTGTAAGTATGGGGATGCATGCGTGATTTTTTGAAGAAGTTCTAAGGAAAATAGACATCGTGACGATGCAATATCGATGAGATAAAAAGGGATTGTCCTAAAAAATAAGTTTTCTGAATGAATAATCACGAACAATCATGCGAGTGTGAAACCAAAATCCAATCAACAAGGAAATACACCATATGAAAATGTGACATAAAAATGATCAATAAGATGTTGTCACTTATGCCAAGTTCAAGGAAATGAACAAAACGTAAGTAAAAACAAGAAGTCAATGTGATCTCCCAATCAAGATATACTATGAGTGAGCTCAAACTTGATTAAGACCTATATCTCAAAAATTTCCAATTACAATTCACAAATGACACAACAATATCACCAAGATATGTTAACCCCCTTTGCGAGAAAGTGAAGTATTGATATCAAGGTGTTATTGATATAACACACACAAATAGTAACACCTAACACTCTTTGAAATCAAGGTAATAATAGAACCAAACTAAAAAGCTCAAAGTATAGCTAGGAATAGTTAAAAATGTGTACAACGTAACCATACAATATAGTTATTTATGTCAAGTTTACAAGAAACTAGACGTAAATATCAAAATTGTAGTGATACGATACAAACAAGCTAACTCTTCTAAGGAAGTCCACAGTGATGAACCACGCCTAACTACAATGATGACCTTGACATGGGTATCAAGATCACAATGGCTACTAATGACATGAAAATGCCTCCACACACTTTAGACGTTTAACTAACCCAGCAGCAAACATGGATGGGCGTAAATGAACATAAAATTGAGAGAAACGATCGATTGGTAACAAAAAGGTAGTCACCCTTCTTTTGATCAACAAAGTGTCAAAAGAATGTGGAGGAAGTAAATCAAAAAAAGATGAAAAATGCTAGCTTCACTTCAGCAGAGTTTCACCTCGCCCTAAGGCAAGTAAAAACTAGGCGAAAGTAAAGCGTCACATGTTTCTCAATGAAAATGTGGTTCACAACTCAACACTATTTTAGAATGGTCAAAGTGGGCTCCTGGCCAAAGTATATTCTCCTAGGTGATTCTCTCGCCCTAGGTGTTACAAAGTTACCACGAGCAAGCGTGATTTACCCAAAAATTTGCACTGACTAGTTTAGGAGTATCTCGGCTTTACTTTACCCCCCTTCAAGAACAGTAGGCAACTAGTGCATCTACGTGTACTATCACTGGGGTCGCCACAACGAACAACCTATAATGTTATCTCATAAAGGAATCACTAGTCAAGTAGGTAGTGTGGAGCACTTCTCGTTTCGTCCACAAGGTTCCCTCTTACGTGGACTACTTTGGGGTTCCTGGAACCACCCCCATTTTTGTAGCTTAAGGCGTTATGCCAAAGGGGTTATGTTTCAGTTGAGCGGAGAGGGACGTACCCTTTTCCGAAACTTGCAATACAGTGTTTTGAATATGTTGTTCTTTTTATCTTGTTTAATTAGGTGTGGTTTGCTTGAACACCTTTTGGCAACCTGTATAACAACTGTATTAGTAGTTTTTTTATTTTTTTTTTATCCGTCCTTTCTTTGACAAGCATTTTTAGGTCCTACACTCAAGCGTTAGTAGTTCTCCAAGAAAATCACATTATTTAAAAGAGGATTAAGAGTTACTTTTGATTCTCAAGATCATCCAAGGATGCAATAGAAGAGCATACACAACAAATAATCCAATTAAAAAGTAAAGAAAATATTTTAAATTAATGAACCATACAAAAATCTTAATAATTGTTCATTCCCCTTAAGTCGAAAGTGAAAGACGAAGCTTCCAATTTACCAAATGTTATAAAATGAAGAATAAAGTTGTTTTTTTATTCTCAAGATCACCCTAAGGTGCAAGAGAAGATCATACACAAACTTTATCCCAACTATATATAAATGAAAAACTTCAAATCAAAGGACTATTGAAAAATGCTTTGTAAAAGGTTCATTCCCTTAAACCAAAAGTGAAAGATGAAGTTTCCATTTTACCAAATGTTATAAAATGAAGACTAAAGTTGTTTTTGATTCTCAAGATCACCATAAGGTGCAAGAGAAGAGCATACACAAACTTTATCCCAACTATAGAGAAATGGAAAACTTCAAATCAAAGGACTATTGAAAAATGCTTTGTAAAAGGTTCATTCCCTTAAACCAAAAGTGAAAGATGAAGTTTCTAATTTACCAAATGTTATAAAATGAAGACTAAAGTTTCTTTTGATTCTCAAGATCACCCTAAAGTTCAAGAGAAGAGCATACAAAAACTTTATCCCAACTATATAGAAATGGAAAACTTCAAATCAAAGGACCATTGAAAAATGCTTTGTAAAAGGTTCATTCCCTTAAGTAAAATGAATAATCAAATTTCCAAGTTTAATCCCAATGTTAAAAAGATATAGATCAAAGTTTTTTTGATTCTCAAGATCACCAAAAGGTGCAAGAGAAGAGCATACACACACTTTGGTCTAAATCGAGGAAGCATGGAAATACAACTTTCATCAAAACATTAGACATGTTAGAAAATGACTAGTTTTAAACTAACAAAAAAACCTACAATTTTTGTAAGTATAAATCCCAAATTTATGTTTTCATTGAATATTTAACTTCAATACCTTTCCAACACAAAAAAAATGGATTCATTTTGAGTTCAGGAGAAAACGTTATGGCCTCTGAAAGATGGATTACGCATATGATCTTATGCTCACAAGTATGCACTTGACATGCACTCAAAAAATGTCTTAAAAATGTCCCTTAATCTGCAAAATGGGAAAAAAATTCCAACCAAGATTCAATTTTTACAACCCATCACATTAATATATGAATAGAATACTCAACGCTATCAAACATTAACATACATGCTCAAGAATTTAAGATTTTCAAGAAATTGACAGAACTAGCATGTAGAATGATGAAAAAGTAAGCTCTAAAAATGAAAACATGATGAAATATTGAAATTTTCTCACCAAGATTAAATTTTGACAGCAACCCACCACATTAATATGTAAATAGAAGACTCAGTACTATCAAACACTAACCTACATGCTCAAGAATTTAAAATTTTCAAGAAATTAACAAAACTAGCATATAGAATGTTAAAAAAGTAAGCTCTAAAAATGAAAACATGGAGAAATCTTAAAAAATTTCTATCAATTCCAATTTTGACAGCACTTCACCTCCTTCATACCTACAAGGAAGACCCAACATATGCAAACTCAACAAAACAAGTTAAAAACAATAAGTTAGATCAACATGTGTAAAAGAGGGTTAGTAACCAAAAATGAAACTTAACTACAAAAACTTGAAATTAAGTGCAAAGGATAATGGATTAGGTCCCACCGGGCATGCCAAATGTGTGCATGTGTTGTTTTCAAAATAATGCTAATATTATTAAAGACTAACACCTAAATAGCCTTAACTTAGCAAGAATTAAACAACTAACTAAACACCATCAAGATAAGAATTAAACAAGGGTTAGATGCTAGCATTCATAAGTACAAACTTTGAAACTAACAATGTTAAATATCTTAACTCCTTTATTCTCTAACAAAAAATAAATGAATGGACCTAAGTAAGCTCCATGGCTATCAAAATAGTTGTCCTTAGTATGCCAAGTAACCTAGGAATGAGGGCCTATCAAATTTGGGCTACAAGACCCCTTTGACACCTCACATATGACCTAAGCACTTAAGAAAGAGGCTTAACTCTTCAAGATGATGAACTCTCAAAAGGGTAAAAGGCAAGCTCTTAGCCTTTGCTATATGCTTTACATTCACTCTCAGGTGTAAGTAAAAAGATAGGTGGAGGGCTCTTTATATAGCCCAAAGGATAAAGGATTCAACACATTCTCACGAATGTGGGATAAAGGTAAAACATGATTAGGAGTGGATAAAGTTACTTTATTCAAGGTAACCTTACTTTAGAATGGTTTAATACATGTTTAGCAAGTCATGGGAGTTGGGGGGTTTTAATTAAGCAAAGGTGATTAATTAATAGGTAGGTGTAAGCTTATAGAAGCCAATTAGAAGAATATTAATATGATTTAGGCTATTAGAAGGGGATTAAATCAATTAAATATTGATTTATTGGTTAAATGGAAGGGAAAGATAATTAATTAATAATAATTAATTAGTCTAGGTAGAAGGGGTGATTAAATCAATTAAATATTGATTTATTGGTTAAATGGAAGGGAAATCTAATTAATTAATAATAATTAATTAGTCTAGGGAGAAGGGGTGATTTATTAACAGAAGGTCATTAATTAGGGTATTTGTTGGATAGGCAACTTAATTAATTAGCTTATTGTAATTAATTAATGATGATATGAGGGAAAATGAGTGCTTTTGATGATATGTCATTGATTTGCGAGAAAGGGGATAATTAGTGCAATTTAAGTATTTAAATTGCTTGGGCATAATCATAGGTGTCTACACACCTCATTAGGATCTAGAACTAGGCCTAAAAGAGTCAGTTTCACCTAATAATTTCAAAAAGTGACCTGAATTTTATTCCAAAATATATTACACGTGTTGGAACCAACATTTATGATATATAGAGCATCTGATCCAATCATACAAACCATCTCAATACCTTCAGTGGACATCAACCTCTCTGTCCAATTCTATAGCACTATGAGACCACCCTAAAACCATCTTGAAAGCTCAAAGAACCAGCTTGAGACCACTACACACCATTGATAAACACCTATCTACATGAAATTTCACTCCTCCTTTACCATCAATGCCATGTGACATCAATGACAACACCAACCAATGTAACAGGGTTCAATATGGTATAACAAGAAAGGAGAGGGAAGTCTAATTCCCACCAAGTGTGTATATCAGAAGTTATTGGAAAATAGATGTGATCATCTTGAGCAAGAATAGTCATACTATGTATAGTGAAGGAAAGGATGTATACCATATATATAGTAGTATCTGTATCATGAATAGAAGGATACATAAACAAGCATGAGGAGAAAATCATGTATGGAGTGGCATAGGAAGGGAAAGGGGAGCCATAAGCATATATAGATGTAGTAAGAACCTATGCTCATAGTGTAGAAAAGAGAAAGTGTTGCTAGAAAGATTGACTTGAAGTGAAAAGAAAAAGTAAGGTATATGTGTGTATGTGAGTAGTATGGATATGAAATTGTTGATTAGAATGTGTGACTATAGAGGGGGAAGTTTAATGCCCCAAAATTTACGAGTGATGGAGATCTATCTGATGATGGGAGAGAGACCATGACATGGTGGTGGATGTTGAAATGTGTCATGATAATATTTATGGTTGTCACAATGGTAGGTACAATCAAGGGTATAAACAAAATTGTTAGGATTAAAATATAATGGACACAAATTCTCATGTGACATATCAAATGGTTCATCAACATCATAACCTTCGTTTGGGTCCCAATCATTGACATAGGCATTATATGGATCGAAAAGAGGAATTGTAAGTTTAATTTTAGGAGTTTGGTGAGGGATTTCATCTTGTGGCGAGGAAATCGGTTGTTCTTCATTTGATGGTTTGGCCTTAAGTAGGGATTGTGGTGACTCTTGCATTACTGGAGAAGGAACATGAGTGACTATTTTGTGATACTCACTAGACATAGAGGGATCAAATTTGGGAACCCATTTGGGTTTGGTAATTGGAGATGAGTGTGTAGAATAATGTTGTGTGGAAAATTAAATAATTCCTTGATGCTCAAGTTTCACGATTCTTCTTCTAAAGCATAGCAATCATTTTAATGATGTCCATTAATTTTATGATAATTGCAAAATAGATGACCTTTGTATTTTGTAAGTCAACAAGTAAGGTAACTTAATGAGTAGGTTACAATGTGATTAACTAGTGATTAAGGATCTCAAAGAGAATATCGTGTCGCCTAACATTTTAATTAAGCTTGAAAGGTTCTTGTTGTGGTAATACCTTGACCTCGCTTGTATGAGCACATGTAGTATACATGGGATCAAGATGAGGTGTAGTAGAAGAACTAGCACGGGCACGAGAAGCATCCTTGAGATGTTGGATTTTAGCTATGAGGGATGTAATCATGGTTTCCATGGCTTGAAATTTATCTTGAAAAAAAGGTGTAAATCTTGAATTGAATTGAAGATTGATGGATTGGTTGTGTTATTGGGACTAATAGGGGGATTAGAGAAATGATTGAAAATTACACTTACTTGTGAAGGTGGCATATTGTGAGGTAGGTACATTGTATGTATGGATTTGTTGAGAGCATCTTTAAAAATTGGGTGTTTTTGAAGTAATTTATGCAAGGATACTTGAGAAAATTTATGAGCTATGTTATGTGTTATCTAAATAACTCTCCTAGTTATTTGGACAACTTGTATACATCTTCTAGCTCTAAGCTCTTCATTGAAAGGTTGTGTGCATTAAAATTCACTTGGCACATTCCCTTGGGTGAAGTTTCCTCACACGCCCCCCTTCTTTTTCTCACATGCCCTTGCGCATTTCCCCTTCTCCCCTTTCATTTTCCATTTCCTCTTTGTTCCACTCCTCCCTCACATGCATCCTCTGTGCATTAACCTTCTTCCTACCAGATGTTTTTTCCTACGCGTGCACCTCACACTTGCTTCAATCAACGAAGTCCCTAGCCTTCTCGCATGCCCCACACAACATCTTGTAATATTTCCACCCTGAGCATGCATCCTCCGCTCACCAATTTGCCTCATTTCCTCATGCGCATTGTGTGTTTCTTCCTTCTGTCTTCTTTCCACACCTCGTTCTTTCACGTGCATATCTTTGCACCCTTCTGTGTTAGGTTATCCTCTAACATGCTTGAGTGTGCCACATATGACTAGTAAAAGTGTGCCAATAGGGCATTGGATCCTTACAACAAATCAATGAATAACACGTGGCAAAAAAGACAAAACATTTGCACATTTGGTTGTCCTTTCAGTCAATCCATGTGTGCCATGTGTTTTGTATGCACAGAAAACTTTGACAAACTTTTGACAGCCATATCTTTTGCTACAAAGCTCTGATCGGCATGCACCTGGAATTTTTAGATAGCTTTTGACATTGGCTATAGTGCTAGACATTCAAATTCAAATTCTTGGTGGATCTCGTAGGTGAGAAAGGAAAAAATGACATTATGGACATTGATGAGCAGATTTAATTACTCCAACTACCCGATTTGATCCGATTCACCCTTCTTCCTTATTCAAACATGCCAAATAGACTTGGGGAAACATATTTGAAATATTTGCAAGTGGATTTACAGGCATTAAATGCTTCTTTTTGGTGGTTGTATTTCAAATTCAGGATTTTCCTCCTTCTCTTCTTCTTCCATGGATTCATCTATAAATGTAAGAGTTGGGTTCATTATTAACATGGACACTTTATATCCTTATGTACTTTTCAAAGGACTTCACAGTTCTTATATTTTGAGTTACAAACCTCTATATCTAGCTCTTGCATGTGGATATCAGCCTCTTTTGCTAGTGTAACATCTCTATGAATTTCTGGAAGTAATAGAAGCATCGTTTTATGACTATTCTCTGTCTTAACATGTTTGCATTCCTTCTTCTTTCCTTTTCTTTTATATTGTGTGCCTGTTGTGTCATTTCACGTCCCTTGCAGCTCCTTATTTAGTTTTGTTCCATGAAACTGATATGGTAAATATGTTTTAAGTTGTGTTACATATGCCTAGCCTTATTTCACTCATTTCCCTTCATTTTCACTTTGAACAATAGTTTCTGGCACACTCGGTGGGACTAGTAATGAAAGCTTAAATTTCATATTCTTAATTTCTAGTGTTTGGACCTAGTATTTCACCCTTTGAAGGCTCATTTCAACACATATGATGACTCCTAATATATGCATATATCTATTTTATAAACCTTGAGTTCCTTTCATTAGAAGAGTGCAGACAAGGAGAATTTTAGTAGTTGAAGATTCTTTTGAGTACCTCCAACTATCCCTGAGAAGAGTTCGTTCCAAAAATCCCACGTGCACATCTCCATCTCCAATAGTTTCTAACATGTTCGGTGGGAGTAGTAATGAAATCTTAAATTTCATATTGCTAAGTTATGGTGTGTGGACTTAGTATTTCATCCTTTGGAGGCTCATTTCAACACATTTGGCGACTCCCAATATATGCAAATATATGTTTTAGCAACCCTGAGTTCCTTTCATGAGAAGAGTGCATACAAGGAGAAGTGTAACAGCTGAAGATTCTTTCAAGTACCTCTAGTTATTCCTAAGAACAGTTCGTTCTAGAAATCCCGTGCACACATTTCCATCTCTAACATGTCGCGCCCATTCAAATCCTCCTCAAAACAGATAACAAGTGCACCCTGCAATGGCACATCAGCCACCTCCTCCACTAAGGAACTTTTCTAACTTCATCGAAGGAATTTCCCTAGTTCTAGCCATGTAACATGACATACCAAATGGTGCGCTCAAAATTATTCCATACTTTACTAGTGAGAATCAAGTCACCCCTTAGGAGCATATCCAGTATGTAGCAAACGTATGTTCACTCTACATGATCACAAATGATGATGTAGCAGTTAGGCTACTTGCAGCCTCTTTCAAAGGTAAAGTGTTTCAATGGTACTGAGGCTTGAGACTTGGATCTATTACCACCTGGGATGAGATGTGACTAGCTATTTGCAATTATTTTGAAGATAATTCAGATCACCTATCTCTGGTGGAGTAACTGACAACAACAAGGAGGGCGCCTAATGAGAAGATGACTGATTTCAAAATCAGATTTCAAAAGACTTGGTTCAAAATCCCTCTTGTGGTAAGACCTACTACCCATCATGCTTTTATGTATCATCTAAAGGTGGTGAACATTGATATCTAAGTCATGATTCAATCTATGGGAGGTAGGACTTTACCAACTGCTTATAATATTGCAGTAAGGGCAGAAAATAGTATTATTCAAGTGGGAAAAATAGCTCCTAGACCACATATTCCCTTGTTCCTAGAAATGTCACAAGTGCCCCAGCCTTCTTTGCCCCATGTTCCTATTCCTGAGCAAAGTGCACAACCTATTACATCAACATCCTACTCTCCAGTGCAACAAAAAGAAGATGAATAATTGAAGACCCTGATTAGAAATTTGGAAAATAAAGTCATATCATTAGAGAAATAATTGGTGCAAGCCTATAGAGGTAGTTATAATCAGGCACATAGCCAAAGCAATCAACCTTGCTGGAATCAATATGGAAACCAAATATACGTGCCCAACCAACAAAATAATAGATGGCATACTAGTGTAATTTTGCCCTTACAAGTTGTTCCTCCTATACCCTCTCTTCTAGTACCCAGTGCAAGTTAGGTGCTTGTTCTAGTTTAGAATAATTTGGTGCAAGAGTCATAGTGGTGCTTCCCTTGTAATATGCCTCATAGTTAGTATCACTATGCCAAAACTGCACATGTGTAAGCCTACATGATCAAGAACGCTTTCAGCTATGAACCTTCAACAAGTGCCCTTGAAGTAGAAAACCAAGAAAGGATAGAATTTTTTCCTGACTCCAATCTGATGTTCTTTGGTGCAGAGGACTTTTGTGCAATCAACCAATCTGCAGAGGTTAAAATCAGCCCACGTACCCAAGTTTAGGACAACATAAGGTACAAAAAAAGAATGTTCAAGTCTGGCACACATGTCACAATCCCAGTAACACAAGAAAATCATTAAAAGCATAAAGATACAGCTAAGGCATCCAATGGTAAAAATACTCAAGCCCCTACACAAGAGGCCCTATGCAAAGCTTCTCCATAAGTAGCGCACACCCCTCCTTTGGTAGGTCAAGCCTCAGCTTTGGCTAAAGCCCCTATTTCTGTAATTGAACTATCAAGAAAGGATGTTATTGTACCAAAAATTCATAAGTCAATGAGTCTTCCATTTAGCATTGTGGACCAGATGAAGAAGACAAATATAAATTTCACAATGTGGGATGCTCTAACCATTCCATCCCAGTGTGACCTTTTACATGAGGTCTTGTCGTAACTTCCACACGTTGATCCAACTATTCAAAAGTCACCCACTTCTATCAATATCTACCAAGAAGAAGAGAAAAAAGTAAGTAAAGTTATTGAAAACCTACACTTATATATGTCCTTGATCATAGGAATACACCTAGTGCATAATTGCATGATAGACTCGGGTGCTAGTACATCTATCATGCCTAAGAAGATAGTTGATGTCTTAGGTCTCAAGTATATCCCTTTGAGAAAAGGATCCCTGTAAATCGATGTCTCAACTGTTACTACTTTAGTAGCCATCAAGGATCTTGAGTTGGCCCTTCATACATGTCCAAGCCTCACCATAACCCAAGATGTATCTATCATTGACTTACCTCCTTTGTTTTCCCTATGTCTATCAAGAGAATTTACTAAAAAAGTGGGTGGTTACCTGTCTTCTAATCGATCTCGCATGCTACTCAAGACAAGGTATGGTACTCGATTTACCATACAAGTTGAACCTATATTTTCCTATCATGTAGAGTCATATGTCCCATCCCCTCTCCAAGCCAATTATTTAATCCAATAGCTAGCTTCAGTTCCTGAAGAGCAGCCTCTTCCACCTTCTATTCCTGATCTAGTACTTGATGAGTGGGTAGAGAGGCACCATAAATTTGACCCATATGCTGAAGAACTAGAAGCCTATGAAACTGGGCTTGGTACTTACTGAATTCTTGAAGAAGAAACTATGTTTCCACTGTGCTCAAGAAAAACCAAGTTGAACTTGACCTATGGAAGTTATACTTTAATGGTTCCAGAAACAAAAACAGTGCGGGAGTAGGATTTGTTCTCATCTCTCCCAAGGATGAGAAATTTTTCTTCATGCACAGATTGTAGTTTACCTATTCTAACAATGTAGAAGAATATGAGGCGTTGGTGCATGTTTTTCTTATTGCTAAAAATAATAAGATCAAGGCATTGTAGATATTTGGGGATATAGAATTGGTTATTCACCAGGTTACCAACAAGTACCAGGAAAAGAATAAGGTTCTTAAAGCTTATAAACATAGATTTTGGGACCTCCTTGAGAACTTCAATGCTCTAAATTTACAGGTGGTGATGTGCAAAATGAATAAGGAGGCTAACCAAATGGCCATGCTTGGTTTGCAATTCTCCCCTGCCGAGGAATTTATCAAAGGAAACACTCAACACATTAAGATGGTGATCATACCATCCATTCCAGACAACAATACCAACTAGCAAGTGTTTAACAGTGACATGCAGATCGTCCACTTCATCCAGAATGAATTTGAGTTCTCATCAAGTATGCAAGTTGGCTTGTATGATAGTTATGGGGACCAAGTGATACAACTAAAGACACACAAGTTGCCTAAAGGGTTGGTCACCTTAGAAAAAATGTTTAGCTCTGATGATGAGTTCAAGGGTGAAGAAAATTGTATGCGCACCATGCAAGAAGACTACTCCCCAATCATTATTACACGTGGAAAGGATTTTTTGCTCAATAATACTTGCGCACACGATGAAAAGAAGGCCTTCATCTCTCTCTATCAAAAATACAATGATATCTTTTCATGGGATTATGAATACCTAAAAGGTTTTGATCCAAGTGTTTCTCAAAACTCCATTGACCTTGAGCATGGTATTAAGACCATCAAACATAAGCAGTGACCATTTAATCCAAATATAGATCCCCTCATGAGAAAGGAATTATCTAAACTCATTGAGGCAAAAATTATTTTTTCCATCAAGTACTCTACTTAAGTCGCGAATCTAGTTCTAATGTGCAAGAATAATGGTGAAATCAGACTTTGTTTTGATTTCAGATATTTAAACAAGGCATCTTTAAAGGATCATTATCAATTTCCTTCAAAGGATCAGATTCTAGAAACTATGGCCAACACGTAAAGATTATCAATGTTAGATGGGTATTCAGGTTTCAAAAAGATCCTGGTCAAGGAAGAGGATCAATTCAAAATGACATTTACAACCAAGTGGGGAACATATACATATCATAATATGCCCGTCAGTCTATCAAACACAGGTGCTACATTTCAGCACATCATGGAAATTTCCTTTAAAGATTACATAAATGAGTTCATCTTGGTTTACCTTGACGATATAACAATCTTCTCAAATCAGAGTGTGGATCATATTACACACCTGGAGAAATTTTTTGAGAGATGTAGAAAGTACGGGGTGTCTCTTAACCCCAAGAAGTGTTATTTTGCGGTGGTGCAGGGAAAGATCTTGGGCCATGTGGTTTCAAAGGAAGGCGTCACAACTAATCCTGAGCAATTTTGAGCCATCCTGGCTCTTTCCCTGATGACGCACAAGAAATCCTTATAGTCCTTCCTTTGAAAGATCAATTTTTTTAGGAATTTTATCCCTAACTTTGTAGGACTAGTCTGGCCCATCATCATGATGCTCAAGAAGGACATAGCCTTCACATGGATAGAAAAAGGAAGAGAGAGCTTCACAAAAATCAAAAAATAAATTTCTTGCGCATCAACACTCATCAACCCATATTATTCAAATAATTTCATCCTTTATGCTTATGGTGTTGATGCGAGTGTTGTTGTTATCCTAACCCAAGAAAATGAACAAGGGTTAGAACAACCAGTGGATTTCTTCATCCAGATGCTGAAGGAATATGAATTAAAGTACATTCACACAGAGAAGCAGGTCTTCACCATCATGTGCACACTCAAGAAATTCAAAATTATGCTCGCCATAAATCATATTAAGGTGTTAGTCTCCCAATCTTCTATCAAGAACTTCATTATGGGAGCAGAGATTAGTGAAAAGAGAGTAAGATGGGTGACCAAGATCATGGAATATGATGTGAGTATCAAAGCCACAAAACTGGTGAGAGGTAGCACACTCTGCAAGTAGATTGCTAAGGATGCGCAGAATGAGCCAGAGGCTTCATTGTTTCTGGATGAAGGTCTCCCGCATGTAGAACTTGAGAAGAATATAGACCCTGGAGCGCGTGACTAGATGAAGGACATGATCACATTCCTTTCTGAGGGCATATATCCTCTTGGTTTGAACAATAAAAAAAGAAGACATCTGAGGTTATAATCTATCCCCTATGTTTTGATTAATAGAATTCTCTTCAAGAAGAATCTTGATGGCATGTTGTTAAGATGTATCAATGGCATACAAACTGAAAATGTGTTAGCAGAATTTCATGATGGATTCTTTGGTGGAAACTTCTCTATCAAAACTGCCACAATAAAGATCGTAATGGATGGAATATTTTGGGATACCCTGTTTACAGATGAACACAAGTGGGTCACAAAATGTAAGGAATGCACTTTATTTGCAGGAAAGAAGAGATTGACAGTGCTTCCCCTCCGACCAATCCAAGAAAATTAGAATTTTGCGCAATGGGGTCTCAACTTCATAGGCATGATCAATCTGCCTTCAAGTGTTGGACACAAGTGGGTGCTCACGGCTATGGACTACTTCACCAGATGGATAGAAGCTATCACACTCAAGGAATCAACCAAGTCAGTCATATTTGACTTTCTTGAAGGAATAGTCAAAAGGTTTGGCATTCCTCAAACCATTATCTCCGATAATGAAAAATCCTTCCTTAGGACCAAAATGAATGATAGGGCACTAAATCTAGGAATCTACCTGAAGACTTCTTCCAACTATTATCCTCAGGGAAATGGTTTAGCAGAGTCAAGAAATAAGAACTTGATCAGAATCATGAAGCGCACAATGGATATCAGTTAAAGAAAGTGGCATAAAAAGGTCTCATGTGCACTTTGGGTAGATAGAATCACATTTAAAAGGGAAATAGGAAATTTTCCTTACAAGATTTTCTATGGAAAGGAGGCTACCCTTATTTTGACGCTAGAACTGAATTCATTAGCACTTGTCAAGTAGATAGAATTTGAATGCATAGACCAGAGAGAAATTAGAAAGAGCTAGTCAATCTTGAAGAATAAAAAAACTCTACCATGATCAAGATAGAACAACATCAACAAATAAATGGTTTGATAGAAAGGCTAGGCCTCAAGCTTTCAAATTTGGGGACTTGGTCTTAAAATGGGATGTTGATAGAACTAAAATAGGGCATCATTCAAAGTTTGATGCACTTTAGAGTGGCTCATACATCATCACTTCGTGCAAAGAGGCTAACTCTTTTGAGTTAACTCATCTTGGAGGTGCGTTGTAAATCCCAGTAAATGGGATCTATCTCAAACCCTTCTATCGAGTTTGCTGCATTATTTTCTATAAATTAGAATAGTTTCAATTCCTCTAAGTGTGTTATGTGCACACTATTTTTTTGTACATAGTTCTTTCCTCTCGTGTGCTTCCCACACGGGCTCTTCTGTTGCTTCCAAGATGTAGGTCTTCTTTTAGCAGTTACAAGTTTTAGAATAGAGTCAAGAAATGATCCTTTAAGTGACTTCAAGGGTAGTTATTCAAAGCTGCAAATCAGAATTTCATGATTACATAGTAGACTTCATGCCTAATGCATGCTCTAAGCTATTGATCTCCTTCATCTAACAGGTAGACAACCCCAAAAGTCACCAAAACTATTATCCAAATAACTCTCCTAATTATTTGGACAAATTGTATACATCTTCTCGCTTTGAGCTCTTCATTACAAGGTTGTGTGCGCTCAAATTTACTTGGCACACTCCCTTGGGTGTAGTTTCCTCGCACGCCCCCTTCTTTTCCTCACGTTCCCTTACACGTTTCCCCTTCTCCCTTTTCATTTTCCTTTTCCTCTTTATTCCACTCCTCCCTCACACTCATCCTCTATGCATGCACCTTCTTCCTAACAGTTGTTTTGTCATGCGTACACACCTTGCATTTACTTCAATCAGCCAAGTCCCTAGCCTTCTCATGTGTCCTGCACATCATCTTGTAATAGTTGCACCCTGACCATGCATCCCCCGCTCACTAGTTTTCCTCATTTCCTCATGCGTGTTGCATGCACCTTCCTTTTGTCTTCTTCCCATGCCTCATTCATTTGCGTGCATATCTATGTGCCCTCCTTTGTACCCTTTTGTGCCATGTTATCCTACAACATGCTTGAGTGTGCCACACATGACCAATCAAAGTGCACCAATAGGGCATCGGATCCTTGTAACAAATAAATGAATAATATGTGGCAGAAACGAAAAAACATTTGCACGATTGGACGTCCTTTCAATCAAACCATGCATGCCACATGTTTTGTGTGCGGAAATGACTCTAACATCTGTATATTTTTATACAAAGCTCTGATCAGCACACACCTAGACTTGTAAAATAGCTGATGACATAGGCTACAATGGTAGACATTCAAATTCAAATTCTTGACGGATTTGGTAGGTGAGAAAGGAAAAAATGACATTATGGACATTGATGAACATATTTAATTACTCCAACCACCCGATTTGATCTAATTCGCCCTTCTTCCTTCTTCAAACATGCCAAAAAAACTTGGGGAAACATATTTGACAGATTTACAAGAAGATTTACCAGCATTAAATGCTTCTTCTTCATGGTTGTATTTCAAATTCAGGTTTTCCCTTCTTCTTCTCTTCTTCTTCCATGGATTCATCTATAAATGTAAGATTTGGGTTCATTATTAACATGGACACTTTGGATCCTTATGCACTTTTCTAAGGACTTCATATTTCCTGTATTTTGAGTTGCAGACCTCTAGATTTGGCTCTTACATGTGGACATCAACCTATTTCACCATTGTAACAACTCTATGCATTTCTGGAAGTAATAGAAGCGTCATTTTGTGACTATTCTTTTTCCTAACGTGTTTGCATTCCTTCTTCTTGCCTTGTCTTTTGCATTGCATGTTTTTTGTACCATTTCACGTCCCTTGCATCTCCTTATTTAGTTGTTTTCCATGAAATTGATCTAGTAAATATGTTTTAAGTTGTGTTTCACATGCCTAGCTTTCTTTCACACATTTCCCTTCATTTTCCCTCTGAATAGATAGTGACCATCCCTCTTTTCTGGTGTTATCACATTTTAGTGTAGGTTTTCTTTCATGTTATCCATCTATCCCTGGTCCTTTTGCATCATTAGCATAATTTTCCCTTTCAGTGCTAGGAGTAGTAGTAGTAGTAGAAATAGATAAAGGAATCGACCTTCTCTGGAGATCTGTCCCAAGTGCGCAAGGTCCCACAACTTGGGGAGGGTTCCATTGTCATCTCAAACAAATCATATCTTCAGGATCTGAGACATGGGTGCATGTTTGAATGACCAACATTATGAAAGAAAAAGTAATTTGTAAAATAAGAGCCCCAAAAAGTGACCCAGAGGATAGGACCAAGGATGAAACCCTAGGAATAACTATGCAGATCAGATGTATGATAAACAATAGATGGAAATATGAACCATGATGTGACTAGGGTTTGAGATTATGGAAAGAAAAATATAATAGAATAGGAAAAAGAAGAATTTGAGTGGTGAATCATGAGTTGGGGTTCACCAAATGATTTAATCTAATAGGAATTAAATCTTATTTCAATGTAAATTAGTGTAATTAATGATATTCAAATGATTAAGTACAATAATATACAAGCAATAAGCATTCAAAAATGTAAAACCATAAGCAAATGAGAGAGGGATTATGACTTCATTGATTTTGTGTAACCTAAGAGTGATTGTCACTATGTATCTTCTAGAACACGAAGCAAACAACATCGTAAAATCTCGATGAGGGTTCCAAACCCCTGTAATGTACAGGGAAGAAGCACCTGCTGAAGGGTAGGAGTGCCCCAAGCACTAACAATTGATCCGGGTACATGTGTCTTCTAAAATTCTTAGGTTTTGATCTTTTATGGGTTAGAATACCTTTGTCGTTAGTCTCTCTTTATTGCTTTGCTTTTTTGTTGGATCATCAATTGCACCTGTAACCTACAAAATAAATGACTACTTGCACATGCTTACAAACCACATTAAATATAATAAAAAAATGTAAAATGTGGATTCAGATAGACCCAGATGGTCACCCGAAGAGTGAACTTGACCGGGCATTGCATTACATCTCAGAATTCATGTAGTTCTTCATGTGTGTGTGTTCCCATGTCATGTTCTCTAGGTTTCCCTTTTGTAAATTACATGACAATAGTGGGATAGATCTAGATTATCCTGAATATGCAACATATGTGCGATGGAATAGAATAAACTCCCCTCCTATGTAGTGTATGTAGATCAATACAACCCTTGACCCTTGTATGGATGTGTTAGATATGTACTTGTTATTATTCTTGTGCCTTTATGGAGGCTTAGGTGGTGATATATAATGCTTATAGTGTTTGGCCCCTTATTTGAAAGAAGTAAATAAGTATCTATATGATTCCCTTGTTTGAATTTCATAATTGACAACTGAAAGGACAACCTAAAGTACTAAAAGGTGACCAAGAAGTGAAATGAACTCAACAGAGTAAGAAGTAGAATGATAGGGATAGGAGCACCTATGAGGGACTAGATCGCATGGTCAATTCTATCCTAACTTGGTGCTAGTGTCAGATCTCATCAAAAGGTAAATTGATCAACGTTCGATAGAACTTTAAGATGTGAAAAGCCAAAAGGATGCTCACTCAAGCTTAGAAATAGTAAAGTGGAAGATATAAAAACAACCAAAAGGCCAAAAGGAGTTTTCAACCACTATTTTTCTTACATAGGAATCATTTATACATTAGTATTCTTTAGGACCTAGAAATGTACCCAAGTGCATATATTTTATGTCTATGGTCTCATGTCCTTCTTGGCTCTTGTTTTTGAGCCCTTGCATCTTACTAGTTGTGTGGAGTCAAGGGTGAAGTAAGGCATCCTAACGTTATATCATCTACAATAAATTCTACCAATGGAATGAAATTTTTAATATTGTTTGAAAATTAGTTACCAACATGCAACATTTACGCTTGTATGTTCCCATACCTCATATCCTCTATCATATCATATCACCTCTCATGTCTTCTACTTTCCTTTGTTTCAAATAGTCAAGAAGTTTACCATCTATTGTATTATCCCTCTTTGCTTTATCCAACTCTGATTTTTTTTGAGACTCTTAGTGCTTACGTGAGCTTTGAATGGGTCCATGATCATTATCAAAACTAGGTACCTCACACCGATACCTAGTCAAAAATCCATAAAAAATTATATAATAAAAAAAATCTAAAAACACACTTAAATATATTCTCCAAAATCCCAAAAAAATCAAATATTCCAATAAATACCACAAACATATCAAACCAGTCAAAAATCTATAAAAAAAATAAAAAAACAATCCTAAACATTTACAAAAACAACAAAATCCCCAAAACATTAACACACTTAACAAAATTACACATTGACTCCTATCTTGGTGTCTGTTTCAAACATCCTACAAACAAATCAATCAATCAAAACATCCTAATCTATATCCCTTGCATGTATCCTCGCTTGGGGGAAATCTCAACTCTCATTATATCCTTTCTTGAGGGAAATGACCCAATCAATCTCACATCATATTATCCCTACTTGGGGGCACATCAAATCAATCAATTATAATTATGGAACACATTAGGGACATAATTTAATGTCTTTGTGTAATGTTGTGTTTCATTTTTTCTTTTCTTAGTTAATTATTTGACCAATTAAAATTTTATTGGTTGTTATCTTGGTTCATTTATACCCATGGTACATATATTTACTTTGTATATTATTTTATTTTTTACTTTTTTGTTTATTGTGTGTATGTGTTTATTTACACTCATAATGGGTTAATCATCATGGTTATTTAATAATCATGGTGCCAACTCTATTGTGCAATAATAAAATAGGCTGCTCTAAATTACAATATATTAATAAAATCTCAAGCTACGAGAAAGGTTAACCCTATTATCAACTCAATTACATACCGACCCACCCTTCTATTTCACCCATCTTCTACACCCTAACTAATATCCCCGGCCCCTAATTTTGATATTTGACCCTTCGTTTATTATTTTCTGAGCCCCTTTTTGCTCATCTCTCACTTTACAACCTCTTATTCTTTCTACCAAATTGTCCTCCACTAATTTTTTACATCTCCCATCTACTTGAAGGGGCACTCTATTGGAACAATCTAGATCCGCTAGGGCATCTAAATGCTTCACTGGGGAAAATCAAGTAGTCTAGAACACTCATTTGTCATTCGTTCACTGATCTACACACATCTACTATTTTTAAACTGTTATTACTTTGTAATAAAAATTTAAAGAGGGGAAAATGTAGACACCCCAAAAATACCCATTACACTTTATAATATCCAGAAATAATATTAAATCCTTTATTCACCCATATACCACTACTAGAATTACTTTAATTAATTCTATTACACACTATACATTATACACCTCTTTGGCTAATTTAATTAGTTATTTAATTAAAATAATCAATTATCTACTCAGCCTCGACTCATCTCCACTTCACTATCCAATCCACTCAAGCTAAACTTTTCATTCCACTCAAGTTCTAGAATTCTACAAACATGTAAGAAAATATTCATGTATAATCAACTTTGGAATAAAATCAAGAGCCAACCAATTTGAAATAAAACCTCTTAATTTATCATTCAAATATTTAAGAATTAAATACACAAAATAAATCAAGCATGCTAAATAAGGAAATTGAAATCAATAGACTACAACTCAATCGATTCAACCTTTATAAATCCATGGCTTCTTCTGCATCTATAAATAAGAAGATTCATTCCTATCAAATCATCATTAGAATCTTATATAATTTTTAATGTGACTTTTCCAAAATCTTATTTGAAATCACTTGATTACACCCTTATGTTTCCCAATTAATCACTTATCAAATCTAATCCATCATTCAATCACCATCAAATCCATCATTTTCTCGTAGCTTGGTTTCTCCCTTCCATTTGCAGTTTATTTGGAGCAACCACATATCAAAGCAATCAAAGAAGAATTTTTAACTTCATCAAGAACCCAACAAGAGTTTTTCTTTAGTTGGTCTAATCCAAGGTGACAAAGAGCTTGTTGAGAAGATTTGTTGTTTGTTTTGTAATCTGTACTTTCTCATTTTCTGCAATTTCTCTTATACACAATAGTAATAATTAATTTTCAAAAATATGCCAAAAAAGAGGTTTTCATTGGATTTATAAAAAAAATAAACGCTTACATATGATTTTGAAATATATTTGTTAGATATGTAATAGAAGGTGTGTTGGTCAATGGGATTCCCTAGAAAGATACCCAAATAGAGTATTGACTATAAGACCCTAGGGACAAGTGTGAAAACTAGATATAAGGCATCCAATAGATGGGAATTTGTATATAAACCCTAGAGTATTTATAAATATGAAAACAAATAGAAAGAAAGACCCTATGACAACTAGGAGTTAAGGAAAGCGATATATTCGATTCAAGAGTGTTTATGTGAAGATAAGAGATTAAAAATAGAAGAAACACGAATATGACTCAATTAGAAGATGGAGTAAGATTCAAGATGGGTTCACTAGTGTATAATGAAAAAAGATAGATTCCTAGCTAGGATATCAAATGTAGGGATCAAATCTATGTCTAGACAAACAATGTTGATACCAAAGGTACTCAAGGAGTGTTGGTGTCTTAATTCTAGAGGATGGTGATCATAACTCTAAGATAGTTATATGTTTACAAGGCTTACAACTATGATAAAGATAGGTATCTTGCTAGGTTTTAGAATGATAGTACTCAAGGGATGGATAAAGCCAAGGGGTGTAATATAATAAGTTCAATAGATCAAAAAACATGCATCTACTATACTTTATAGCAATGATTTTCAATCAACAACATACAAGTGCAAGATAAAAAAACTCAAAAGAGCTAGAAATACTTACATGTAGTGTGTGTAACCATTGATACATAATCCTCCCAAGAGACAAAAATGCTGAGAGAGAATCACTATGGGTGTTGAAGGGGAAAGCTTAGCAAGATGACCTTCAGTCTTGACTCACTATGGTGACCCAAACGAAAAAAGGGGTAAGCTCTGAATCCTCAAGTCCAACAAGTATTTGTGAAAATATGTGAGTAAATAGTTCCTTTATGAATTCTTGATTGATGATGAATTGGTAATATAAATGAGATAAAGAAGGGGTATATATACCTGACACCATTTCCTGTGGTCGATGTTGTCGGCTATGGAAAAACCAAACCCTTTAAAAGACAAAAGATCAAAAATAATATGAGGTGTAAGCCAAATAACAAATGAAGGTAATGACAAAGGTCCAAGATGACAAAAGGTAAGGATAATTGTGTGCATGGATGTAAACTAGTGGACATAATGGGACACACAGGGATGACGGGTACAATGTGTGACCAAAAGGAAGAAATGAGGCAATGGAAGGGAACTATGGGATAATAACATCTCTTGAATGTTGTGGTCTAGGCCATGTGACCAAGTCTAATCAAAGCCCAATCCCAATAGACATCTACTCTGGAGGAAAATGCATCAGTAGCCCCCTGGACAAGAGAAAAGTTAGCAAACATAAAAATGAAGTGTATACGCTCTCCATTTAATCAAAGAATTGAATTGTCAAAGAAATTACTCATAAAATATTATTATTGCTCCATGTTCCTTTTAGAAACATTGTTTGCACAAATGAGCAAGAACGGGATTAGATACAATCCTCGTTCCTCTAGCTTCAATTCGAGTGACGTTGTTGATGTCGACATCGACAATTAACATGGTTGGTATTGTGGTGCATCTTGGAATTGCTTCTATGAATCAAACAATTTGTATTCAATTAAAAAATCACTCTCACCTAGGTCAGTCGGCCTAGTTCGCAGTAATATATTGTGATCCTTCTACCACTTGGGGACGAAGCCATACTAGAGGTTGCCCTCTCACTAACATAATGGCCAATTGGTTATAGAATATGTATGTTTGTTGCCTTCCTACTGAGGTTGAATATGCCTCTACACTGCATCTTGAAATTACTTTGATGAATCCACAAATCTTGCATGCCTTATTTGTCAGGTCAGACATATATTTTCAATGTATTTTGAA
Source organism: Taxus chinensis (assembly GCA_019776745.2). Classification (NCBI taxonomy): domain Eukaryota; kingdom Viridiplantae; phylum Streptophyta; class Pinopsida; order Cupressales; family Taxaceae; genus Taxus; species Taxus chinensis. The sequence continues at coordinate 947,347,767 of CM034147.1, forward strand.
ATTGCTTCAACAACTCCACAAATCATCATATTTTTACTATCAACATAACACTAGCATACCTATATTAGATAAATATATGTAAAAAAATGCCGAGAGATGTCAAAAGTGGAATATGAACCTCTACATTGAGACCTCTCGAAATATTTTACATAGATGTATAACATATAGTAATTTGAATATAAAAAGCAAAGGTAAATAAATTTCTTAGATTATAATGATAAATTTAATAAATATTTTATTGGAAAACCTAAAATAATTAATTTAATATATTCATTAAAAAGTGGAGGAAGAAAAATGAACCATATTTAAATGTCATCGTTAAATTAAATTTACTATTTACACAAAACTTAAAATAGCAAATCTTATATAATTATGTAAAAATGCACCATAAAAAAATACATCTTGTTTGTTTGTTTCGATTTTCTAAAATTGACTAACATAATACAAATGTGTAACTTTTACAAATTAAAATGTATATATAAAATAATGTTGATCCTAATTTTTCTTTCGTGGAATTCCGCACAATTACACCTCCATTTGATACACTTCGACCCGCCATAATTACACGTGCTACCTAATAATAAATAAATTCCAAGTAATTTTTTTTAAGTATGTACACTTCGCACCGTCATTGCTATGGGAAAAATCCGAAGACTCCAAGTACTACCTAGGTAACATCCATCTCTCAAGTGAGAGGAAGGTTCATGTCCTTTACGTGAATAGTTAATCGCGCCCAAACTTGTACCTAAGTTTTGAGGTTTTAAATGGGCCATTCACACCTACATCATTGTACTCAAAGAAAAAAAAAAACAACGCATTCGCATCATTGTACTTTGTGGAAAATTTCAAAACATTGATATTCGCAACCATCAAAAGTGTCGGTGTTTCCAACTATCAAAAGAATGCTTAGGTACCAATTAATTAATGGAGCACTTTCATCATGCTCCTCATTAATTAGTGATTAATGGAGCACTTTCATCATGCTCCTCGTTAATTAGTGAAAAATGTATATGCCACAAACTTAGACGGTGTGTGTTAATACCAAAGTTTTTCTTCCACGTTTCTGTTTGTAAAATATAATATGCAATTTGAAGAAAGGTACGAGGAAAAACCCTTATTACAAGTTTTGAAGAATTTGACATGGACGAAATAAGAATGCATATTGTGTTGTCGATAACACTTACATGCAACATATAATTATCTTAATTATGTTAATTTACCAATACAAATATCCATCTATAATAATAATAATATTATTATTTAATTAATATCTTTAAAAATAGAAATAGGACATTGATATGTAGTTTAGAGGCTTCTTTTTGAATGGTATAAAATTTGGTTATAAGAAATGCATGGCAAAAATGACAATGATCTTGGAAAAGGGGAGCTTATATGAGCATTTGGTTATGCAATGAAGATAGAGAGAAAAATCAAAGGTAGCAGGATCCATGAATATGTGGTGGGTATCAGAGTATGGTGATTCTTATGTCAACAAATGAAGGATACGTGAAGCTCATTCGTTTCACTTGGAGTAAGATGTTCAAGTGGTTGCAGCTCAATTCAAATATGGAAACATCATTCTCGAGCTTTGCTAATTCGCACAAGTTTGGGGTAATAAATTGGTATCCTTCATCTTATCAAATGATGCACTCTATAACTGACGTAAATATCTGGAGATGTACAGTGTTTTTCTTTTCAATAAGAGTTTCCACCTTCTCTCTTACAATTGCTATGGACAATAAATCTCTCGAAATGTGCAACATTTTTCTTTTCAATAAGATTTTCCACCTTCTCTGTTACAGTTGCTATGTACATTAAAAAACAATTTAAGGGAATAATAGAAGCAACCAACAAAGTTCCTACAAGATAACACAAAGGAGTTTCAGAGCCTATTTAACCAATTCCATAAACACAAACACATGTTTTAACGCCAAGAATTTTAAACCCTACCTTATTAGCCCCGCATTCAAATCAAGTCCCTGATTTTGGATACATATTGATGAGTTCAACCCAAACCAAATTCGTAGAGAAAACATAGATGATGTACTCATCCCTGACATACATGTAATGAACCTCCTATGACAGATTAAGGAGAACAATACAATGAGGTACAAATTAGTTGATTAAACAAAAAAATTGAAAATCGCATTACCAGGTCACAAGCGACTTCGAGGGGGAAACCTCATTTGAGAAAGCTCAATACAACAATATTCATGGCTGAATTTCTTGGCCTAAGCATTCCTTAATATACAAGTTCTATTCTAAAAACTACTACTACCCATACATGTGGGATTATACTTAATAGCTCAGGGGACAAATTACATAACATACACGTATGTAGCATCTATTACAATAATAATGCAAAGAGAAAGGTAAGACGAAGGGTTTTAACATCCCTTCCCCTTTAAATGAGATTTTTCCTCAAAGTTGCAATTATGGGAACTGTTGTTGAATCTGGAGAATGGGCTCCCAAGTTGCATCTTCTAATTGCATGTCATGCCACTAGATTAAGAACTCGGTGATAGAACAATTGTGAAGTTAGTAGTAGCGCCTATCAAGAATTACGATAGGCTCAAGAAGGGTGGATCATTCGTTGTCAAGCTTTGATAGTATTGTTTGTGCCATGATTTGTTGGCCCAAAAATTTCTTCAAACAAGAGACATGAAATACAAGATGAACTCATGAGTCAGATGGAAGCTCGAGCTTGTATGCAGTGGCACTGATCTTTTGGAGAACTTTTTAGGGTCTATAAAACTTAGGAGCGATATTTTGACACCCTTTGAGTTTTAAGGAAGTTTGTTTATACGGTTGTAAGCGCAGAAAAACCATATCCCCTAGCTAAAAGTTATGCTCTAAGTGGTGCAAATTTTCCTATTGCTTCATACAGTGTTGCACCATATGGAGATTATCTTGAAGAGTGGAGAATTTGGTCCCATTAGCTGAGGGCAATGTCGACGGCTTGAATTGGAGAACTGCTAGGAGTGTAAGGAAGGAGAGGTGGTGGAAGTTGGCCATAAACTACTTCATACAGAGTCATTTTTGTGGAGGTATGATACAAGGTGTTATACCAACATTCAGCAAGAGGTAGCCACTTGACCCACTATTATTGGTTCTTAGAGGTAAAACATCAAAGGAATGTTTCCAAACATTTGTTAACAATTTTGGTTTGACCATCCATATATGTGTGATATCCTAAACTCATCCTCAATTGGGTACATATTATATGGAATAATTTTGTCCATAAATGGCTATGAAAGTGATATCATGGTCTAAGACAATGGAGATTAGGATACCGTGGAGGCGGAAGATTTGGTCAATGAATAGTTAGGCAATGGTTGAGGCCGTATATGGGTGGGATAAAGAGGGAAAATGGGCATACTTGGAGAGGTGGTCCACTACCACTAGGATTACTAACTTTACCTTATATTTAGGAATGCCATATATGAAGTCCATTGAAATATTAGTCCTGATCCATGTTAGAATGGGTAATGGTCGTAAATAACTTGTGGTTTCCATTGTTTCACCCTTGTTGCATTAACATGTATCACATTTTGCCACAAATTGTTTCATGTCTGCCTTCATTCCCTACTAAAATAAATTCCTATGAACCCTCTCAAAGGTTTATAAAAAGCTTGAGTAACCTGTAGATGGCGAATCTCAACTTTAGATGGTATCACCAAATGCCCTTTATACTGTAAATAGGTGCCATCCCAATAGTAGTGTGGGGATGAGGTAGTATCATATGCCAATTGTTGGATGAGGCATTGCATGGTTGGATGTTTGTCCTACTCTTGTTGGAGTTGTAGAATCATTCTGGTATGGGAACATATACTATAGATAGGGAGACTTGATCCTCGAAAGTGTAAGAGAGAGCATCGACAACCACGTTGTCTCTATCTATTTGATAATTGATCTCATATTCTTACCCCATAATCTTAGATACTCGCTTGTATTGAGTAGGAGATTAGACGTGTTGTTCAAAGAGGTACTTCAAACTATGATGATCTGTCTTGATGCAAAAATACATTCTTAACCAGTATTTCCACCACTTCTATACTAAATGGAAAATTTCCATCATCTCCTTCTCATAGGTAAACAAGAATAGATTCTTTCCCGAGAGAGTTTTTTAGTTAAGGAAAGCAAACGATCTTCTTGGAGGATAACAACACCAAGGCCATTTCCGTAGGCATCACTTTTAATGATGAAAGTTTTGGTGAAATTTGGCATGGCTAAGATAGGTGAACTACACATAGCTTGTTTTAAGGCCTTGAACACCTCTTTAGTCACCTCATTCCATGAAAAATAATACTGTTTTAACATGGCTATCAATGGGGCTACAATTTTACGATAATCTTAAAAAAAAATCAATAGTAGCTTGTGAGACCAAGGAATCCACGAAGGCTTCAGAGTGTTTTGGGGAGTGACCAATTTTTCATGGAAATAATTTTATTTGGGTCCATGTAGACACCCTCTACCTAGAAAATATGTCCCATATATTCAACTTTATTTTGGCCAAAGGAGCACTTGGATTGTTTGGTATATAACTAATTGTTTGCGAGAAGTTGTAATGCCGTGTCAATGTGTTGTAGATGCTTGGCCCAAGTTTTAATATAGATCAAAATTTCATCAACAAATATTAGGATGAAGTGACGAAGGAAGGGCCAAAAAATATAATTCATTAAGCCTTGGAATTTTGATGGAGAATTTTTAATCCCAAAGGGCACAAATAAAAATTCATAGTGACTATCATGAGTGTAGACGAATTTCCTCAAAATATATTCCTCATGAAGGAAAATATGGTGGTACCCTGAGAGAAGAGCTAATTTGGAGAAAAATTGAGCATTGTGAAGTTCATCTAGAAGCTCATTGATAAATAAAGTAGAGAACTTGTCCTTATAGTGATCTTGCTGAGTTATCTGAAATCAATGCAAAGATTCCAAAAATATCATTAGTTGGGTGGGGAGAGGTATGGATAAATAATAAATGCATATAAGAAGACTGAAATAAAAGTAAATGATAACTAAGGAGCTGATATTTGATAAGAGTACCACGCTAAATAAAATTTAACATGTATAATACTAGGCTAACATGGCACAATGAAGAAGGAAGTAATATTATCTATGAAAAATGAAAAGAGATGGTTAGAACACTCACATTGTATCTGTAGAGTTGTCAATGATGCATCATTCTCTCCTGAGAAGCAATGGAGAGAGAGAGAGAGAGAGAGAGAGAGAGAGAGAGAGAGAGAGAGAGAGAGAGTCACTCTTCGGTGGAGAAGGGGAACACTGTTAATGTCCTAAACTCACTATAGGTGAGCTAATGGTGCAAACAACCATTTAAGAAGAAGACTATCCAATCCAATCCAAGAAAAATGTAAGATGAACCAAGAACTAGGTGAGAAGATACGAAGATGGTGAAAAAGAGCAAAGATAATGGTAGTTTGAATGATTCTGGATTCCTTTTCTTATGAGTGTCAAATGAGGTGAAAGTATATATAGGACACCATCACCCGCAGGTAATGACATCGACCAAGGTAAATACAATACTGACACAATCGTCCACGGGTGATTGTTTCGGTCAAGGATGGTAAACTAAGGTAAGGTGTTGCGAAAAGTAGAAGTAATGTGTCATAGATCATGGATATGGATAAACGAAATTCCAAGTGATGGAATGCAAGTAATAAACTGTGATGTGCATGATACCTAGGAAGATAAGGATACCTAGTGCAAGGGAAAATAAGGCCAAGATCCAATAGTGAAACTCTCTCTATGTACTGTCTCTAACCCATAATGGTAACGAGAATAACCATTCCCTATTCTCGGTATGCCCCTTAAGGCACCAACTCTAGAAATAGATGTATCAGTGACCCTTATGTGCACAAGGAAATTGTTAGTAATAGGTATGAAATATGAAAAATGAAAAATTAGGTGTATACATATGCTCCAGCCATTGATCACTGTATGTTGCAATAGTGAAACATGGGGTGGTCAATGGAAAAATATAGTCTGTGACATCGATACTCAAAGTAAACACATAAAGAATGCTGAAAGAACTAGCTAAAAATGAAATATACCCATCAATGCATACCTGATATTATCACTCTTCCTACCATGCGCAAGCTCAATCAATGTTGTAAGAACCCTGAAGAATAAAAAATGAAAGGAAACACTAAAGGATCATTAGTAAAATAAGACATAAATCACAAAGCTAGGGGCCCATGGGACGAATATCATGATGTCGTGATGCTGAGATGTTTGTGATGATATGGTGTCATACAAATAGGTGAAAATGGAAGACCATCGAACGTAATCATGTAATAGGTCAAAAAAATGGCATGAGATCATGTTCATAACACAAAAAATGACACATGTTACGGAGTTTGAGAGTAAAATGACGGGTATTTGAAGATTGAGGTCGATTGCAACTGATTTTGAATAGAAACTTAGGTTTTATATAGTGATTTTATTTTTATTTTTATTTTCTTATTACATTTTTTGGAATTGAGAGGAATGAGCTCTAGAATTCCAAATTTGAGGTGTAATTTGATGCAATGGATTGTGTATAAGGTGGTGATGGAGGACGACGAGACATAGCACACAACGATGTTCGACCACGGGTAATTTGTTCTATTTATTTTCATTGATTATATTAGGTGAAATCCAGTTATTAGTGTCTAAAACTTAGTAAAATTTTCATCATCATGTAGGTTAGGATAAAATGCATGTGGGTTTGGGAGGGATTTGATTTTTGTTTTGTCATTTTGTCATTTTGGAAAGTCAATTTTTTGAAATTCGTGGAAACAATTTGGCCAGATGCCATCAGCCCCTTTGGAACATGAGGGTTGTGTTGATGTCCATTCTGATCCTCTATCATTTTCCATCTTTCCCCTTTGTTCTACATGTCCAAAAAATGTTTTTCTTCAAACTTGGTAGTTTGCAAACTTTGTTCTCCAGATTGAATGTTTTCAAAGGCTCACAAACTAATTATTTTGCCCCATTTTGAAAGAAAAATCCATGCATGGTTTGTTTGTGCCCTAATTTTTCAAAATTTGTGGCCTATGTCATGTTTTCCCTTTTGCCCGATCGTGAAAAATCAAAATTGACCGATTCATACTTGTATGTATTCAAAAATCCAATCCCAAGGTTGAGAAATGCTCGGAAATCATGTTTCATCTGATTCTATTTCAAAAATTTCCATCCTTGGTGAAAAAAATAGGTTCTGGGCACAACTGGAAAAACTCTATGTTTTTGATGGTCAGACGGGCGTATTTTAGCTATAAAATTATTGATGAGAAGTCGGAGGGTATGTGGTGGCATCTAATTAGATGAGGAGAAGTGGGGAAGTGTTATAACTTATCATTTTTTGCCTTTTTGGCGAATGGGGCATTTTTGGGCCCAAGGCTTCACTTTTTCCAATTTTGCCTATGTGGCGTGTTTTGATTGGTTGAGGGATGGCGGGTGGTTGGATTCCCTTAGATTTTTTAGACTTTATTTTGTAAAAATTTTAAAGTCACAAAATGGCCCGAAACCCTGTAGCCAATCGGGAGTGGACACGTGTCCTAAAAATAAAAAAGCGAGGAGCGGGCCGATGGGGGACTTAGAGTTTTTTAGCTCTATTTTCCTAAAGTTTCAAAATTAGTTTCATCCTTGCTCTAATAAGAGGAGGACATGTGGCATCAATTTTGGGCAGAGGGGATGCGGACGACGGAGGTTCTTGAAGTTTTTTGTCTTTGGAGGTAGAAAATGACCTAAGGTAAAATTTTGGAAAGCGGCCCCATGGTCAATCAGGGGTGGACACGTGTCCATGAAAATTTAGAGGGAATTTTGGGCTGTGGAAGGAAATGGGGTATTTTTCCCTTTTTGGCAAAAGGAGTTAAGGCAAAAAATTGAGCCGCTGACCCACGAATGAGCCACAGGGAGACACGTGGCGAAGGCAGAGTGGGTCAGTGGGGCGGTGGAGGCAAAAGGGAAAATTTTCCCTTTTGCAAAAAAGACGTAGTATGGAAATTTGGAGCATTGGCCTGCGAATGAATCATCGAGTGACACGTGGCAAGGGAGAAATTGGGTGTGCGGGCCCGCGGGGCAAAAGGTGAATTTTTTCCAAATTTCCAAAAAGGGTCAAAACGGGTAGAATTAAAGCACGATCTCAGTGGGACCCACCATGTGCCACGTGTCATCACCAAAATTCAAGGGCAGAGGGACGGAGAAAAAAGTCAATTTTTCCCATTTTTTCAATAAATGTTAAAAATTCAAAAGGTGAGCCCGAATTGATTCCCAATCATATTTTGACATGTGGAGGGCCCAGATTGAAGGAAAAAGACCAGATTAAGGGAAACTGTACATCTTCATTTTGGCCGCCATTTTTGTTCCAGGAAACTTGGAATTGCAAATTTTGCATCAAATTTCATCAAATTTTTGGCAATTCCATGTCGTTTTGGCCTTCTAGGATAATTGGAATAAGCTTCATAACTTAATTTGCAAATTTGAGGTGTTTTTGAAACAAAGTTTTTTCCTAATCCGTCCAGACATGTGAAATGTCAAATTTGAAAGTTGCAGAGGTAGTTTTAAAAGGTGAAAAGGTGAAATGATGAGAGGAAAGGCATTTGAATGCCTTGATGATGAAAAACATGCCTCCAAGAAAGATAATGATCCAAATATTTGTAATGATTCAGTCTTTTTGAAACACCTGACAACTCTCATTGCAAATTTGTTAAATGTCATTTTTAGTGAATCATGAGAAATCGTTGTAACAAACTTAATCCCTTGGCATATGATTTGCTTCGGAAAGAAGGATCCAATGTGGCAAGAGATATATAATGCATTTTTGAGAAATGTAAATGGTTGGGAAGTTGAAAAATCATGAGTAAATTCTAAGAGAAAGCTCATTTTATGAGAAACCCACCAAAGAACAAGGTTAATTTCTTATGTGTTGGATCTTCATATATGTGAGTTGGTTACAAGTGTATAGCCATCACACATCTCTGAGATTGTTCATGAAACTCTTGCCTATTGATGAATTTAACAAGCTTTTGAGTTAATCTGTGTTTTTCTGGGCAATATGATGTATGTTATCATTTTAAATACCTGTAAATAGTTTTCATTGTTCTTGTTATAATCTTGCATTGAAAGTCTTTAGAAATCACATAGAACCTCATCCTTATTGATAGTTTAGTGGCACTTGCAGTTTTGTTTGTCAGAATAGCTTTCATTTGGCATTGAAAATAAGCAGTTTAAAATCACTCCACCTTCATTTGTTGATTGGGATTTCTTGTAAGCCTTTGGGGGTACCTTAGGCGTGGTTTGATCAAGGATTTTTGTGTTTAATTGAGTTATTTACTTCAATATTTTGTGGTGAGTTCTCAAATATTGTGTGAAGAGTGCAACTTGGGCTTCCATTTATGCATCTTTTGGTTGAAAGAACATCCTGATTATTTGAAGCATTTTATCTGGTAGTTGTTCAAGTATTGTAGAGGTTGTCAAAGATTTTATATATCCAAGTTTGTTTTTTCAATACCCCACCAAAAAATCATCCGAATAACTAATCCTACCGATACTACCTCTGCATTGTATTGTTTGTCAACAAAAGAATCTAACCCATCTACAAAAATGCACAAAGCAAATTAGAATCATACAATGTCTTCAGAAGCCTCAACCTTGTCTTGAAAGAATTTCCATCATTTAGTAGTGATAGCTCTGTTGAGTTTGAATAATGGAAAATTGATCATGTTTTCCCAAGGCCATCTCCATACAATATGCACATTATAAGGATATCTCCACCTCCTTCATAAAATAGAGGTTGCAATATAGGTTCTCTTACCTTGGTTAAAAGGCACAACCTAAAATAGTGAGTGTTAGATCAAATCCTTTCAAAGTTCTATCCATCTCTCCACAAATCTGAGTGCCAGTTAGATCACATCCCTGGCTACAAAACAACATATATCAAGATCTATCTTCCTTTAAGCTTCATGCCATATTTATAATGCTGCTCAAACTGAAAAGGAGAACAAATTGGGGTACTAACACTAAATGACATTGTTGTCAGGGACATTATTCAGTATTTCATTATTTCAGATCCCTGGTAATACTTTTTGTGTGATTTATGTGCAAATACAAATCTGAGTATCATCTTCTGATCAGATTTATAAGATTGGAATGAAGAGTAGAGTTCTCAGTTTGATATTCTCTTAGTTCAATCTGATCCATGTGCATACATATTTGAGATATTTGAATGCATATCAAACCCTGGTAAAGTCCCTTGTAAATTATGCATGCAAATACATTGTTGAAGCATCATTTTATAATCATATTTGTAAGGATTAAGTGAAGATATAAGTTTTGCCCACAAATTTTGTCAGTTCCCAATAGTTGTTGCACTTCATTTGCATTTGTGATTGATACATTGAAAGAAAGGAAGGTCTGATCTATAAAGTTTGGTAAGATTTTTAGTGCTGATAGGTATTTGACAAAGTTTTTTAGTGCATTTGCACAACTAGGGTGAAATTCCTTAGTGGCGACTCCATGTTGTCCTGATCTTGATAAATACCAGTGTCTTAAACTTTATGTCATTTATTTTTGTGTTGCTAATCTTTGCAAAACTAGAAGGAAGAAGATCTCTCTTCATTAGAGACTCTGCTAAGAAGTTTTTTACAGATTCAAGAAACTTAGAGTTGGAGGGGAGAATATTTTGGAAGGTTGTTAAAGGTCAGACATCAGGCAAAGATATATCCATTGGTGAGAGAGATCAACCTTTGGTAGAGGATTATCACTCTTCTTCAAGTGATTCTGATTCAAGCAATCCTCTCGTAAACTTGTTTTCCTTAGCTAGTAAGGGTCCTTCTAATGTACTTGGTAAGTTCCTTCTTCAATATGAACTTGTATGTTTCAATCCTAATAAAAATTTGCAAGGAATTCAACATTTAGAGAATACCATTCTTATGAATCACATTCTTGAGCCCTAAGGATCTTGCACTCCTAATCAGCTTGTTTCACTTCCAAGATCACCTCCACTAAACAATATGGCTCAGCCTAGACCTCCATTTGTTGTTAACACATTTGGTCTTATAGACTTTGGAGGAATGGATGGTTACCCAAATTTTATCCCATAAGATGTCAAAAATAAATTACCAAAGTTCCAAGGTAACTGTTGATGGTGAATCACAGCACCCCTGAGTGTCTGCAACATGATGGGTTGAGACTCTCAGTGTGATTGCATAACATGGAGCTTTTCCCAAGTGTGGGACCTTGTGAAATTGGAAAAGCTCTCTGGATGAAGGTCGATTCCTATTCCTCTGTTCAGATGCACACGTAAAATGTAGAGGGTTTACTCAAAACCTAAACTAACTTTCCAAGGAGACAGGGTAAGAAGATGTGTAAAAATAAAACCTAAACTAACAAAGGTGATGCACCGAGGAATGAAGAACATATGTCTTGCCAGTAAACACAGATCATTAAAATGCAATGCAAGATCATGCACAGATAGCCAGGTTCACAGTGAAAGACCAAGAGGATGTAAATGAAAATAGAGAGGGTTGGGAATCATCCACATTCATGCATTAATTTGCTCCAAAGATTGATACAACACACTGCAAAATGCCAAGAGGCAAGGTTGCATTACAGTTTCAAATGGGAGGTTTTAACTCCACAAGTTCCCCTGCCAAAGAGAAGAAGGGAGGGGCAAAACAAGAATGTCCAACCTTTAGAAAGAAGCCCCTCCTTACAATTTATAGGAAGAATGAGAGAGAAAAGAGAGGAATTTGAAATCTACCCCAACCACTTCCAGACTACATTTAATTATCTCATTATGGTGGTAGGTGAGAACCCTAGCGAACCCAGAAAGTGGCGAACTGTATTTCACATTTTTAAGAATTTTTTCTCACCCAATTAAAGATATCTAATCATAGTTAGACAGAGGACCTTGTAAGCTTTCTGAAAAGTCCAACCTTGCATGAATCTGAGCTCCCAGTCAAAAGTTATGGCCATCTGAATATCTGCGTTAGGGTCTGCTTCCTGTCAGCGCTCAAAATGTTGCGCCTCCTGAAGGTGCGCCATAGGCGCATCTGTGTGTGTGTCGACATCCTCTTACATGTGCCAAGGGCACATCCTTTACGCTGTCGACATCCATTTCTATGCACCACTTTCCTGTGCCTTGGCGCATACATTTTAGTGTTTACACTCATTGTCATGCGCCATTTCCATGTGCCAAGGGCACATCCTTTACCCTGTCGACATCCATTTCTGTGCGCCACTTTCCTGCGCCTTGGCGCATACATTTTAGTGTCAACACTCATTTTCATGTGCCATTTCCATGTGCCAAGGGCACATCCTTTACCCTATCGACATCCATTTCTGTGCGCCACTTTCCTGTGCCTTGGCGCATACATTTTAGTGTTTACACTCATTGTCATGCGCCATTTCCATGTGCCAAGGGCGCATCCTTTACCCTGTTGACATCCATTTCTGTGTGCCACTTTCCTGCACCTTGGCGCATACATTTTAGTGTCAACACTCATTGTCATGCACCATTTCCATGCGCCAAGGGCGATAAATGTCAGGGATTTGAGCTTCTCTGATTTCTAGATTCTTCTGCTTGTCTATATCTACCCGGGGGGAAAGATATATACAACAATTTGGTGACTCAACGGGATCACCTGCCTGCTAGGTAGAAGATCAGTGGCCTTTTAGCAATCCATTGGGCATGGAGTCATAAGTAATAACTTGAAAACAACCTGATATCTGATCCCGAGCCTGATACCGTAACTTCTTCTCCAACAACACGTGGAACTGTAGAAAACCAACCTAGGAGCAAAAAAACCTGTGCCGAAGCACTTAGGGAAACTAAAACCTAACTACAACAAGACAAATGTGCATACGCACTTAGAGGAATTGAAATCTAGGCTAATATTTACAAGGGTAAACCTTTTATTTTCAGTAGCAATGTTTAAGATAGATTCCGTTAACCGGAATCGGGAGTTCTTCTCCGTCCAAAGTAGACAATTGGAAGGCATTGCTATTCTTACATCCTGTGACCATGTAGGGGCCACTCCAAATGGCATCAAACTTGGAATGCCTTCCTGGTTTTGCCCGATCTGCATCCCATTTCAGAACTAGGTCCCCTTCCTGGAAGGTCCTTGCTCTTGCTTTCTTATCAAACCATCTTTTTACTAAGGCCTGATCTTTCTCAATTGTTTGAACTGCATGTTCTCTAATTTCTTCCAATTCCATCAACTCTACATACCTAGCCTCCATTGGTTCAAACTCAGCCAACTCCAACTGCTTCATGAACTCCAATGCAGGCAGTTCTAATGATATAGGCAATACTGCCTCTTTTCCATAGACCAACTTGTAAGGGGAATTACCTGTAGACCTCTTGGGTGTTATTCTGTCAGCCCATAATGCTGATTTTAGCTTGGTATGCCATGTTCTTTGGTTTTCATCTAGAGTCCTCCTGATGATTCTTAGCAAATTTTTGTTCATGGACTCTGCCTGTCCATTACCCTGCGGGTAATAATTTGAAGAGGTGCTCAAATAGATTCCATTCTTGACAGCCCATTCTGTAATCTTGGAACCTATAAATGCCAATGCATTTTCTGATATGATAGTGGCCGGCACACCGAACCTGGTCACTATTCCTTCATAAAAGTCTAGTATGTTAGACTCATTTGCTTCTTTGAGCGCTCCTGCTTCGGTCCACTTGGTGAAATAGTCTGTTGCTGTGAGAATCCACTTGTGGCCTTGGCTTGAGTTTGGGTTGATGACCCCGATGAAGTCCAATCCCCATTGCATAAATGGTTGGTCAACCAAAATTGGGTGCAATGGAAGTGCTGCTAGTCTTTCTTTGCCTGTGAAGAGTGCACATTTCTTGCACTTTCTTATCCATGTATAGCAGTCACTGAAGACTGTCGGCCAATAATACCCTGCCTTCATTATCTTGAGAGTTGTTACTCATGGGGTGAAATGTCCTCCAGAATCTCTATCGTGAAAATCTCGTAACACCCTTTTAATTTGATTTGTCCCAATGCACCTCAATAGAACTCCATTGATGTCTTTCTTAAACAAAATACCATCAACAAGCACATATGGAATGGCTTGTAATCTGAAGTATCTCCTCTTTGCTTTTCTCATTTCTGGGGGGCATAGGCTTGTCTGTAGGAAGTATATCACATTCTGAGTCCAACACGGAGTGGGCACATCATCATTTTCCTGTTCTTGACCATCCTGTAGTACCAAGACAGCCTCTTTTTCATTACCTGCTTCAACTTGTTGACTCAAGGCTAGCTGCTCACATAGTCCCTTCCCACGTACTAGTTTGGTGACCTTGATCTCGATGTCATATTCCATGACACGAGTTATCCATCCTGCATGTTTCTCATTCAGATCCTTGTTTAGAAGGAAGTCCCTGACTCCCGCATGAGAGACCAATAATTGGATCTTGTTGTTTGAGACTAGGTGCTTGAATTTCTTTGAGCTCCTGATTACTGCAAGGACATGCTTTTCAATGAAAGAGTACCTAGTTTCGTATTCCTCCAAGCCTTGACTGAAGAAAGCAACTAGTTGTTCTAATCCTCCTTTGTTTTGTTGTACCAGGATTGCAGAAATCGTGTCCCCACCACCAAAGGCATATAGCACGAAGTCCTTGGAGAAGTCTAGATTGACGAGAGTCGGAGCTTGAGATATAGCCTCTTTTATTGCCTCAAAACTTGCCTTGCCTTCAGATGTCCACTTAAATGTCATACTCTTCTTTAACATCAGCGTTATTGGCTTCATAAGAGCAGCAAAATTTGGAACAAATCTGCGGACAAAATTGATCCTTCCCAAGAAGCTTTGAAGAGCCTTCTTGTGACTTGGCAATGGCAATGCTTGAATTGCTTCAACTCTTTCTGGGTCAATCGTCAACCCTTCCTTTGAAACAATATGGCCTAGAAGTTTTCCCTCGTGAGCCAAAAATATGCATTTTTTGGGATTCAATGATACCCCAAATCTTCTACACCTCTGAAATACTTGCCTCAAATGACAGAGGTGATCCGCTGCATTTTTTGAGAATACAGTGATGTCGTCAAGATATATTAGAACTATTTTATTGATCAACCCCTTGAATGCCATATCCATTGCCCTTTGGAAGGTGGCTCCAGCATTTGATAGCCCAAATGGCATTTTCTTGTAGGCATAGGTCCCCCATTTGGTGGTGAAAGCCGTCTTGAATTGGTCATCTTCTTTCACCATCACCTTATTGTACCCTGAGTAGCCATCTAGGAGAGAGAATCTCTCTGAACCAGATACTACTTGCAATATTTGTTCCATTGAAGGAAGTGGGTAATGGTCTTTGAGAGATGCCCTGTTTAGGTCTCGGAAATCCACACACAACCTGATTTCTCCACTCTTCTTCCTGACCGGAACCAAGTTTGCGACCCAGCTTGAGTGCTTGATCAGGAAAATAATGCTTACCTCTATTAGCTTATTTAGCTCTTTCTTCATTAGAGGTTCAATGTGAGGGTTGACTGGTCTCTGCTTCTACCTGATGGGCTTAGCATCTGGATCCAATTCTATGGTATGTTGTGCCAAATTTGGATCGAATCCTCTTAAGTCTTCATAACTCCAAGCGAAGACATCTGGAAATTCTTGGCAAAGCTGTATGAAATCTGATTTATCCTACTTAGTGGCCACTTTACCAATTTGAAGTGTTTTGCCTTCCCCAACTGGAATTGGCTTTAAATCTTCTCTCTTGACCTGTATGTTA
Organism: Taxus chinensis; assembly: GCA_019776745.2. Classification (NCBI taxonomy): domain Eukaryota; kingdom Viridiplantae; phylum Streptophyta; class Pinopsida; order Cupressales; family Taxaceae; genus Taxus; species Taxus chinensis. The sequence continues at coordinate 947,363,499 of CM034147.1, forward strand.
GCCTTTTTACTTACGGAACTGGTCGTTAGGGTTGAAGATAGACTCCAATGTTACTAAACCCTTAGGAAGCTTGTTTGTCCGCAGCTACACTACTTGATCCCCATACTGCTGCTCTAATCTGTCCTGATTCCTAGCTGAGAATTCAGCCTCTTCTTGTAAGAAATTGACGATCTGTTGATCGTTCTCAAACACCTGCCAGCTTGTGTTATTATCTGGAACTGCTGGCCTCACAATCACATGGATATGTGGCTGTGTTTTTCCCCTTCTGATGTTGTCAACCACATCAAATGTTGCTCCAACTACTGTGAGCCTATCTGCGACTTCATTTTTCTTCCTGGGTATGGACACAATGTTGAAAGCTTCGAAATCCTCAATGAGGTCCCATACCCTATTCTTGTAGCTCTTCAGCAAGTCGTTCTTTGTAGCATGTTGTCCCCTAACTTGGTTGACGATTAGCTCGCTATCTCCAAACACCTGCAAGTTCTTTATGCCCCTTTTCCTGGCCCAATGAATTCCATGAATCAATGCTTCGTATTCAGCCATGTTGTTTGAACAGGAAAACTGGAAACGAAAAGCTGAAAAATATTTGATGTCTTGTGGTGAAATCAACATTGCACCACCTCCAACACCTTGTCTGCTTCTCGAACCATCGAAAAATAATTTCCAAACTTTCTTTTCATCCTTTTGTTCAGGCTGAATGATGTTGGGAATGGGTGAATTTTCTTCGTGTATACAATACACGCCCAATTTAGATTCTTCAATTTCCTTGTATGGGTCAAATTCATGACTCTTGTTTGCCCATTCATCCAAAGTTAAATCAGGAATTCCCTCGACCTTAGTACCTATTTCTAGATCACTTGAACACTCCTTCTGATCAAAAGCCGAGCAATTTACATTGATAGGATTTGGTACATGAGGCTCAATATGGAAATTGGCAATTGGTTCTGACCTGATTGTTGCTTTGGCTCCATACCTTGTCCTAAAAATCATGTGTGACCAATCTGCAGATAAATATCCACCGATTTTTGTAGTGAAGTCTCTTGATAGACACAATGCAAAGAGTGGCAGAAGGTCAATCATAGACACATCTTGCAGAACTGTAACATTAGGACAGGAATGTAGTGTTACGCTTAACCCCTTGATGACTCTAATAGTTCCTACTACTGTTCCATCTAGCTGTACTACTCCTTTCAGCACTGGTTCATATTTCAAACCCAGTTGATCCACTATTTACTTTGGCATCACTGAACTAATTACTCCTGAATCTATCATGCAGTTGTGTGCCAAGTTGTTCCCAACAACCAATGACACATAGAATGGTGGAGGCTTCAAATTCATGCTTGTCTGGCACCCATCCTGTTGTATTGCATTAGTGAGAACTTTCTCATGTCCCTGGTTTGATACATTTGTGGCAGACCAATTAGCCATTACAGCTTGCAATAAATCTCATGGCCCTGGGATCACAAGTGATTCCCATATGGAAATGTTCATATGTGTCTTCTTCATTTGATCGATGATGTTAAAAGGGGATTAATTGTCCTTTTGTTGTCCCTTACTTGGCACAACCTTTTCTGGAGCTTGAACAGGTGCATGTGTTGCTATAACAGGTACCTTAGGTTGATTTTGCGCATTTGGAGCTGTGTTTGGTCTACTGACCCCTTGTTGTGTAGGAGTGGACTGAGAAACAACTGGATTACAAGGTTTTCCCTCTCCTATATTTCTCTTCTTTGACCGTGTGTTGGCAGCCACGCCTTGAAAAGGCTGTTGGTTAACTCCACAGAAGTATTCCATTTGCCAATTGGCCAATGTGGTTTCTGTTGGAGGTCCTTCTTGTTGCATTTCTTGCTGTTGATTCTCCTACTAGCTTGGTTTTTGAGGAACACCAATGGTTTTCACCATCAAGGCCTGATTTAGTACACCATTGAAACATGCTGACTGATTGTGAGGTAGATTGCAAGGGTAACACCAGTCGTACTCCTGTGCCATGTTATTTTGTGTCGGGACCAAGGCTCTTGAGGACGTCGTTGCATTTGGATCATACAGTCGAAATGGCCTGGCAGCTTGAGGTTGTCCTTGGTTTTGGTTTTGATTTTCAGCCTGAGGTGGTGGTCTATTTTGTTGGTATGGGGGCCTAGCTTGGTACTGTGCTTAAGGCTGATACAGTCTAGCACCTTGAGCTTGTTGTCTTTTGATAGTCACTAGTTCATTTCCAAGGTTCTGCAGTTGTTTCATGACCTCCTGCAATTCCTTTGAAGTATTTAAAGAAGTCGACGCCTCATTATTGCTTTGATTTCTAGGAGTTGGAATGGGATTCAACTCTGGTGCTTGACTGGTTGTAGGATTTCCCATATCCGGATAGAGAGGCATTGGTGGCCTTGGTGCAAGCTTGCCATCTTGGATCAAATAGTTCTCTGCTCCGATAGCTGTGTCGTAGGCCCCTGGCAGTGTTGTCCCTCCAATTGATTGGATCATCATGGCTATGTCTGAATTTATAGCCTTTAAGAAATAAAGGAATGCTCCTTCGGCAGTTGGTCTAATGGCTATTGGAATCCTATCCCATGTCTGTTGGAATCTGAAGTTAAAATCTGTCATTTGTTCGTTAGGAGCCCTTTTGATTGTTTTCAGTTGTTCCAATAAAGACAAATTGTCCGCCCTCTCCCCGAATTGGTTGCAAAGAGCTGAACAAAGTTGGTTCCAATTCATAATAGACCCTGCTGCTAGGCTCCTAAACCATTGTAAGGCCTTACCTTTGAAAGATGAAGCCAACAACTTAACCGCAACATCCATTTCATTTATTTCGTGGATTGCACATGCATTAGCAATATCCTGGATGTGATCAATAGGAGTAGTATTATTTTCTCCTGTGAAATAGGGTATATTCTTTAGTGCTACAACTGGAATTTGATTCTGAGCATTTAGGGCAAGTGGACTACTTCCCATGAAATTGACAAAGGGATTCGGTGGTAGATGTGCCATTATGATTGGCCTAAGAACCCTGGTCGATGCGAGAAAAGGCCTACCAGGTGGAGGTGTAGACAAAGTCCTATTAGGTGGAGATGGTGATCTTTGTGGTCTTCTTCCTCTCCTTCCTCCTCCTAGTGATAGTTGCAAGTGGAAAAATAGCCCCTCTTCTCGAGTATTAGACCTGGTTTGAATTCTTCTCATGTGCCTGGGCAACTTGTGCTACTACACCGCTGAATTCTATCCCTTCGGAGTCATCAAATGTGTTAGAAAAAAGAGCCTCAAAAGGCTAGCTTCTGCCAAGTTACACACCAAACCTGACAATATTAAAAAAAAAAGAATTTTGAAAGACCTGTATTTTTGAGATTTTAGAGTTTGGAATTTGATTTGGAATGATAGTCCTGAAAATCCAAAAATGCCAGACTTCTGAAAACTCGAAATCCAAAATTCAAAAAACCATGAAATTTTAAAAGTCAAAATCTCAAAAATCTAAGAATACCCTTTTGAAGATTATCCCCCGATCTATCAACTGGTGAAATTTTTACTTGTTTCGAGCAAGTTAAGTCCTTGAAAATTGATTTCAAAGTTCAACCCAGAAGGTGAAAATATGAAATTGTAAAACCTGCAATTTTTTAAGTACGAATTTCTTGAAAGTTCCTTCAAATCTGTGGAATGACCTCTTGGTCCCACCGGGTTTGTGCGAAAACTGTTGGTGGTCAAATCACAACACCCCCTGAATGTCTGCAACTCGATGGGTTGAGACTCTGAGTGCGATTGCATAACATCGAGCTTTTCCCAAGTGTGGGACCTTGCGAAATAAGAAAAGCTCTCCGGATGAAGGCTAGTTCCTATTCCTATATTTAGATGCACACGTAAAATGTAGAGGGTTTATTCAAAACCTAAACTAACTTTCTAAGGAGACAGGGTAAGAAGATGCGTAAAATAAAACCTAAACTAACAGAGGTGATGCACCGAGGAATGAAGAACATATGTCTTTCCAGTAAACACGGATCATTAAAATGCAATGCAAGATCATGCACAGATAGCCAGGTTCACAGTGAAAGATCAAGAGGATGCAAATGAACACAGAGAGGGTTGGAAATCATCCATAGTCATGCATTAATTTTCTCCAAAGATTGATATAACACACTGCAAAATTCCAAGAGGCAAGGTTGCATTACAGTTTCAAATGGGAGGTTTTAACTCCACAAGTTCACCTGCCAAAGAGAAGAAGGGAGGGGAAAAACAAGAATGTCCAACCTTTAGAAAGAATCCCCTCCTTACAATTTATAGGAGGAATGAGAGAGAAAAGAGAGAGGAATTCCGAAATCTACCCCAACCACCTCTAGGTTGCATTTAATTCATCTCATTATGATGGTAGGTGAGAACCCCAGTGAACCCAGAAAGTGGCGAACTGTATTTTTAATTTTTAAGAATTTTTTTCTCACCTAATTAAAGATATCCAGTTCATAGTTTGATAGAGGACCTCGTAAGCTTTCTGAAAAGTTGAACCTTGCCTGAATCCGAGCTCCCATTCAAAAGTTATGGCTATCTGAATATCTGCGCCAGGGTCTGCTTCCTGTCAGTGCTCAAAATGTTGCGCCTCCTGAAGGTACGCCATAGGCACATACTTGTGTCTTTCAACATCCTCTTACATGTGCACCAAGGCACAAATTTTTCCCCTGTTGAACACTCTGTGTCATGTGCCATTTCCGTGCACCAAGGGCACATCCTTTACCATGTCGACATCCATTTCTGTGCGCCACTTTCCTGCGCCTTGGACGCATACATTTTAGTGTCAACACTCATTGTCATGCATCATTTCCTATGTGCCAAGGGCACATCCTTTACCCTGTCGACATCCATTTCAATCCATTTCTGTGCGCCACTTTCTTACGCCTTGGCGCATACATTTTAGTGTTTACACTCATTTTCATGCGCCATTTCCATGTGCCAAGGGCGCATCCTTTACCCTATCGACATCCATTTCTGTGCGCCACTTTCCTGTGCCTTGGCGCATACATTTTAGTGTCAACACTCATTTTCATGCACCATTTCCATGTGCCAAGGGTGCATCCTTTACCCTGTCGACATCCATTTCTGTGCACCACTTTCCTGCGCCTTGGCACATACATTTTTAGTGTCAACACTCATTGTCATGCACCATTTCCGGTGTGCCAAGGGTGATAAATGTTAGGGATTTGAGCTTCTCTATTTCTAGATTCTTCTGCTTGTCTATATCTACCCGGGGGGAAAGATATATACAATAGTAACAATGCAATAACTGGTGATCAACATCTCAAATTTTTTGTTAACATGATGGAAGATTTTGAGATAGAGTTTGAAGATGTGTATATTAAATTTTTCATTCATACACTAGAAGAGGATGCTAGGGATTGGTACAAGGATCTGCTTGATAATTCAATTGATTCTTGGACTGAGATGAAGAATGCATTTAGGTTGCAATATGGTGACAAGACTGATCCTAGATTTCTCTTGTCTAAGTTTGAGAATATCAAGAAGAATCCCAATGAATCAGTCTATGAATTTTAAACAAGGTTTAATAAAAATTTGAGAAGGTTTCCTGTTAATATGAGGCCGTGTGATGAATCTTGTTTAATCAAATATGCAGATGCATTTGATAAAAAGGCAACCTATTACCTAAGAGACAAGAACCCTACCAATCTAAGACAAGATTTCACTATGGCACTTCAAATTGAGAACAATATCAAGGATATTGAGAAACCTCTCAAGAGAGATCGTGTAAAATTGATAAACCCTGAAAAACTCAAGCTAGCAAGGGTGCTGATTTAGAGGAGGCTGTGAAAACTTTGGCAGGGGCTGTCAAAGAAATCTCATATAAGTTAGCAAGAGTTGAGAAAGGAATTGGGAAAACTTCACAAGGTCAGCTAAGAGCAAAAAACCATGACAAATCTGCCAATCATCCTAGAGGTGATCAAAGGGCAGATGATAGAGGAAAAGGGGCCCATGGGGTCTGTAAATAGACATCCTCAAGCACATGAAGGAAGAGTGTTACATGATCCTCTAACTACTAGGGTTGCTGCTATTGAAGAAGTTGCTGATATTGATTGGTGTGATAGGTGTTTTCTACCCCCATCCTTTATGCGAAGTAGACTAGTAAGAAGGTGAAGCTAATAATGATGATGGAACTAATGATGATATTTGCATGATGGGTTGTTCTTCAAGTCCACAAGGAGGAGCAACATCTACTGAAGTGATAAGTGCGAAGGACAACTGTAAATTTTTGGGATTGCATAAAATGGGTACAAGTCTTTCTTCCCCATCATACTCTTGAAGTTGATGTAGTGCAAGCTTTTGAAATTCCTAATAATGACTTTGAATACTTAAGAGCTTTTGATGATTAAGAAGTATGATGGTGGTATTCCTTCGGAGGAAGATAGACAATTTTTGATGAATGTTGTTGTAGCTCAAGAGAAAGATTAAAAACACTAGAAGCAAGGTTGTTAAAGGCATTGGGCCTCAAGCCAAACCTAAAAACACCCTTGCTCACAAGAATTCCAAAAGAAGCTCCTAGGAGAGAAACACTTGCCAAAAGCTCTGCTGTCCCAAGCAAAAATTATAGTCCTCCTCATGCCCAAGCTGCCAAGATTCCCATGGTGAATCTTCTTATCTCCCTTCTAATGTTGCTTTGCCAAAGAGTGTTCCCTATAACATAGCCCAAGTATTGAGCCAAATTAAAATGAGTGTTCCAATCATCGAGTTGCTTAGAATTCCTGAGCATAAGAAAGAGAGCATTTGAGTACTTGGGGTTGAAAGAAGAGAGAAGACTACTTCAGGTAGAAAATGTAGATGTTGTTAAAACTCCTCCTCAAATCATTGCCGACCTTGAAAACACCACCAATAGTAAAGGATCTTGGAGAGACACTTGAGGTATATTTGGGGACATCTTTGGTTGATTCCCAATTGAATGTTGATCCATTCTTCACAACTTTTATCATAAAGGATAGGCTACTTCACAATTGTATGTTTGCTTCCAGTGCATCATGTAATGTCATGCCTCTAGAAGTCATGAATGAGTTGGATATCAAAGTGACATTAGCCTATGGAAAAATGTACTACCATGGACTCAAGATAAGTGTCGGGTTGTTGGTTTTGTGAAGGGTTTGGTAGTGTAGCTTTCATCTTATCCCGGGAGGAATTTAAAATTTGATGTTGTGATTGTTGATTGCCCTGCCAAATGGGGTTTGTTATTGTCAAGAAATTGGGGCTACAAGTGTTGGAGGGGAGTGTCCCAAATGGATATGTCTTTTTCCACCATTCCCATTGAGGGCAGCCTTGTCAAGCTCTATGGAGAGAAAAAAATGTTGCGTCTAATTGAGTATCCAAACAATGCTTCCTATGAGGTGTTGTTTGTTGATGTTGATGCTGATAATTTTATTGGTTTTGATGATAGAAAAAGAACATGAAATGGATCAGTCAAAGTTCCTTGAGTAGGTATGTTCTCCTTGGACCTTGACATTTGATGGAGCTTGCTCCAAATTTGGAAAATGGCGCTGGTGTAATTCTAATTTCTCCTAGCTTGGAAGAATTTATTTTTTCTCTTCAAGATTAATTTTGAATGTACTAACAACATTACTGAGAATGAAGGCTTGTTGTTGGGTCTAAGAATTGCATGGAAGTATAGGTGTCAAGGACGTCATTGCAAAGGGAGATTCAAAGCTAGTTGTTAAACAAATCAGGAAACTGTATGCTACAAAAAAATCAGTGGATGAAGCATTATAAGCATGCAATTTGGGATTTAATTGAGATGTTTGATTCCTTCAATATTGTTCACCCATGATAGAGGTTTGAATGTTTCTTCTGACAAGTTGGTAGTGATGGTTTCAATATTTGGAGATTGCACCATTTTTACCTTATTGTGAGTACAATGTTGAAGTGTTAACTAGGCCAGCTATTCCTGATAACATCAAACATTGGCAAGTGTTTGATGATGATGCTCAAAGTGAAAAAGGTTCTTACAAAATCAAGGTGAGTTTATGGATTAGCATATTGAATGGGAACCAATGGTGTGTATGACTGAAGGAAGAGAGACTTTGTTTGGAAAATATATTATCCAATTGAAAACTAACACCATTCCTAGAGGTCTTGTTGCTCTTGAGTCAAATTTCAACAATGCTAATTGCATCATCAATAGAAACATGTCCTGCCTCAAGGGATATGGAAAGAGCATGACTTGGGAATAAAGGAAAAAAACAAGAAAATATTGGGTAGGGTAGCAGTTTAAACAAAGATGAAAAATAGTCCTACCTCCAATTGTTGAAACAATATCAAGAATGCCTTGCCTGGTCATATTCAGAGATGAAAGCATATAGAGAGGACTTGTTTCAACATGAGACCCCTCTTGAGATAAATGCCAAACCATCCAAATAGAAGAAAAGGCCAATTAATCCACTCCTCTCCATGAAAAATGTAAGATGAATTGAAGAAATTGAAGGAGGGAGGGATCATTTAGCCCACGAGGTATTCATCTTGGGTTGTAAACCTTGTGTCAGTCAGAAAGAAGAATGGAGATAACAAAATTTGTGTAGACTTTTGAAATTTGAATAGAGCTTCATTGGAAGAAAATTATCCTTTACCAAACATGGAGAACATGCTGTAGTTAGTGACTAGATCTGAATTGTTGTCCACCTTGGATGCTTTCTCTGGCTAAAATCAAGTTGTTGTCAAGGAGTCAGAAATATTTAAAACTGTCTTTACCACTCCTTGGGGGAACATATGTTTATGTGAGAATGCCTTTTTGGTCTCATGAATGCTGGAGATACCTTCCAAAGAGCAATGGATGTTGCTTTTGCTGGTTATATAAAATGACTTCATTGTAGTTATTCAGGATGATGTGACTATATTTTTAAGGAGCAGAAAAGATCACTTGCAACATTTGGAAAGAATGTTGATTAGATGTAGAGAATTTGGAATCTCTCTCAATCCAAAAGAAGTGTCACTTTGGGGTGTAAAAGGACAAGCTGCTTGGTCATATTGTTTTAAAGGATGGTTTCATGATTGATCCAGAGAGAGTAGAATCAATCAGCAAAGGTGCCAATTCCAAGAATGAAGAAGGGAATCCAATCTTTCTTTTGGGAAAATCAATTTCATTAGAAGATTTGTGTCCAATTTTGTTGATTTTGACTCTTCCTATCACATGCATGTGAAAGAAAGATCAAGTTATCAAGTGGGAGGAGGCTGCTATTCAGGCTTTTGAAGGAATCAAAGAAGCACTTAAACATGCATTTGTCTTGGTAGCCCCGAATTACAAGAAGCCTTTCCAAATATTCTCCTTTGCTTCTGAAAATACTATTGCATCTGTTTTTTCTCCAAAAAGGATGAAGATGGGGCTGAGAGGCCTATTTCCTTATTTAGCAAGGCTTTACAAGTTACTGAGTTTAAAATATACAATCATGGAAAAAACACACATTTGCCTTGGTGAAAGCAACAAAGGTTTTTTTAGGCCTTATATTTTAAGTTCATAAGTTGTTGCTTATGTTACCCACACCATGGTAAAAGACATCTTATCAGAGATGGCGATCTCAAGTAAAAGATGTAGATGGGGTGAACAAACTGCATGAGTATGATATGAACATCTAAACCACAAAGTTGGTAAGAGGTTTGGGGTCTTGCTAAGCTCATGGCTAGAGAGCAACGTGCAGAATATGAAAGTGAATGAGGTAGAGGAAGAAAGGACATATGTTATTGGAAAATTGGTAAGTTTTGAATGGTACAAGGATATAATATTTTTACCTCAAACACCTATCCTGTCCTGATCATTTACATAAAAATAAGAACAGAGCCCTCAAGCTAGCTTCTCAAAAAATACATCATCATTGACTTTGGGATGGCTTAAAAAGAACCCTAAAGGTGTCCTCTTGTAATGTGTAACTAAAGATGAAGCTCCCAAAGTAATTGCTGATTTCCATGGGGGAGTTTACGGAGGACACTTTGATGGAAGGGTTACAACGAATTTTTTTTTTGAGAGCTAGTTATTGTTGTTGCAAAATCAGCAGCACCCCTGGATGCAAATCAGGTTTCTAAGTTGATTCTAGAGCATCCAGTGTGATTGCACAACATGGAAACCTCTCTCTAAGTGTGGGACTTGTGAAAAATGAGAGAGGAATCTCTAGATTAGAGGCTGGTTCCTCAAACTCCTCTAATTTATATCTATATTTTGCACAACTACAGAGGTTCTAATCCTAATTCTACCATAGATTGCAAGGAGACAGGGATAAAAAATGCAAAAATGAAACTAAACTAAAGATGGTGATGCACCAAAAAGGAGTGGTGAAACATTTCTTGCCATATAAATAGACACAAATTCATGAAATGTAACAAGGGATAGTTGACCATGCTGGAGAAGAGATGCGACCCATTTTGGGCATTTGTGACCATGCTGGAGAAGAATGCGACCCATTTTGTATTAAATTTAGTTGTTGAAAATGTCATTTCTGGCCAATGGACACGTACCAGAACCATTTTTGAATTTTCCTCTCTCCAAACTAAACCAAAATTAAAAATTGACCATGGAATCATGTAGAAAAATTTTAACAGATTTTCCAATGATATAAAGAATGAGAAAATCTGAGCTTTGGATCAAAAAGATATGATCGTTTGAAGATTTAGGGCAAAAATGGCCCAAAAAACGGATCGGCAGGATTTTTTTTTCAAATTTTACCTCTTTTTTGTCTTTGGAAATTTTTTTCAAAAATTCCCCACACTCCGCTGGTCGGATGCCACGTGGCAAGCTCTGATTTGTTCTAGAATTCTCTCTCCTTCGCCTCCCGCGGGGTTTCCTTTGAAATTTTGACATTTTTAGACTTTGGAAATTTTTTTCATTTTTCCCCCACACCCCGCCTGACAGGGACACGTGTCGGCTTTTGAATGGCTGACAAGGGGCACGGGCCCTTCTTTCACTTTTTAGTTTTTGGCCGAAAAAACTTTTGTAAAATTTTCAAAAACCGCCCCGAGCTCCGAATCTACCCTCCCCTTAGGACACGTGTCCTAATTTTACTCGCTACGGGCTCTCCGTTCCATTCTTCCACTTTGGGAAAATTTGGCAAATACTTAGCAAATTTTTCCATTTCCTCCCTCGTACCACAAACTCCCTGCCACTTTTGCCACCTGTCACCTTCCAGTTGGCTCAGGTAAACCCCTCAAAAAATTTGGCATTGAAACTCGGGCAAAACACTTAGACAATTTTTTATTCTTCCTCCCGCCTGTTTTGATTGATGAGGACACGTGGCCCATTCTCACTGGGTGCGGGCTATGCGGGGCCAATCTTGACATTTGAAACTTTGGCAAAATTTCAATTTTCCACCCGCCGCCCGCGAGCCTCCTTTGACACGTGTCAATTTCCCATTGGTCGCAGGGGCCAAAATTTCAAAATTTGGCCATGGAAACACTTAGCAAAATTTTTCATTCCGCCCCCCCCCTTGTGACACGTGTCGCAACCTGATTGGTCCACAGGCCCCGCAGGAAAAAATTTCCATTTGAACCTTTGACCAAAATACTTGGAAAAAAATTTAAAATTTGCCTCCGACCCCCGAACTCCTCTGCCATGTGGCAGCTTCCTATTGGCTGCGGGCCTTAAATGGGAAAATTTTCCACAAAAACTCCGCCGAGCCATAACTTGAAAAATATAATGAGTTAGGAGGAAAACTTTACCTTTCTGGAAAACTGAGAGAGAGCTCTATCTAATGGTGCCATTTCTAGAAAGCCTTGAGTGCCTAAAAATCAAAAAATGTAGACTGAGACACAAGAGAGGCAAGAACACAAGGAGTTAGCCACAAAAATGAGCTGGGGCACCATTTTGGATAACAATTTTGGCGACTCAGAGGGCTCATTTGCCTGCTAGATGAAAATACCAGTTGCCTGAAGCATTCCATTGGGCATGGAGTCATCAAATATTCTATTTAGAACCTCAACTGACTTAGAATTTGCAAGGAGGAAGATGGAATATCACCTGATGGAAGCAAGGACTGCAAAACATCTCCATGGACAAGCACTTAGGGAAAACAAAACTAACCTACAACAAAACAATGTGCACAAGCACTTGGAGGAATGAAAATCTAATCTAATATTTACAAGGTGGTAAATTTCCCTCTAGAAGCAATGCTTGAGATAGATTCCATTGACTGGAATTTGCAGTTCTTCACCATCCAATGAGGCCAATTGGAAAGCATTGTTGTTCTTGCACTTCGTGACCATGTATGGGCCACTCCAAATGGCATCAAATTTTGAATGCCTTCCCGGTTTTGCTCTATCCACATCCCATTTCAACACTAGATCTCCAACCTGAAAAGATCTATCCTTGGCCTTCCTATCAAAGGTCTTTTTGATCAAAGCTTGGTCCTTTTCCATTGCTTGGGATGCCTGATTTCTGACCTCCTGCAGCTCCATCAACTCTGCATATCTCACCTCCATGGGCTCAAACTCTAGCAACTCTAATTGCTTCATGAGTTCCAATGTTGGCAACTCAAGTGACATGGGAAAGATTGCCTCTCTTCCATAGAAAAGTTTGAATGGAGAGTTACCTGTGGATCTCTTGGGAGTTATCCTATCAGCCCATAAGGCTGATTTCAGTTTGGTATGCCAAGACCTCTGATTCTCATCAAGAGTCCTCCTAATGATCCTCAACAAGTTCTTGTTTGTAGACTCAGCCTGGCCATTACCTTGAGGGTAATAGTTTGATGAAGTGCTTAGGTATATCCCGTTCTTGACAGCCCACTCAGTCACCTTGGATCCAATGAATGCCAATGCATTATCTGAGATTATTGTAGCAGGTATACCAAATATGGTTGCTATCCCCTCGTAAAAGTCTAAGATGCTGGACTCATTTACTTCTTTGAGTGCTACTGCTTCAGTCCATTTGGTGAAGTAGTCCATGGCTGTCAAAATCAATTTGTGCCCTCGACTTGAATTGGGATTAATGACTCCAATGAAGTCCAAACCCCATTGCATGAATGGCTGGTCAATTAAGATTGGATGCAATGGAAGGGCAGCAAGTCTCTCTTTTCCTATGAAGAATGCACAATTCTTACACCTCTTAATCCATGCATAGAAATCACTGAAAATTTTAGGCCAATAATAACCAGCCTTCATGATTTTTAGAGCTTTCACTCTTGGTGCAAAATGACCACCAGCTGGTCCACCATGGAATTATTCCAACATCCTATGAATCTGATTTGTGCTAATACATCTCAGCAGAACTCCATTCACATCTTTCTTGAACAAAACTCCATCAAAAATGGCATATGGGACAGCCTACAATCTGAAGTGTCTTGTTTGGGTCTTGTTCATCTCCGGGGGGCATAGGCCTATGCTTAGGAAGTGTATAATACCTTGGGTCCAGCAAGGAGTGGGGACAACATTGTCCTCTTCTTGATTGCCACTTGGCTCATGGCTGTCCTGGACTGTCAAAACAACCTCTTCTTCATTACATACTTCTTTTTTCTTCCCCAAAACCAGCTGCTCGCACAATCCTTTCCCTCTTACCAGCTTGGTGATCTTGATCTCAATGTCATACTCCATGACACGGGTGATCCAACCTACCCTTTTCTCATTCAAATCTTTGTTGAGGAGGAAGTCCTTAACCCCAGCATGTGAGACCAGCAACTGGATCTTGTTGTTTGAGACTAAATGCTTGAATTTATTCAAGCTTCTGATTACTGCTAGCTCATTCTTCTCAATAAAAGAGTACTTCACCTCATAGTCATCTAGGCTCTGGCTGAAGAAGGCAATTGGCTTCTCATCATTATCCTTGTTCTACTGTACCAAAATGGCAGAAATAGTGTCATTACCTCCAAATGCATAGAGAATGAAATCCTTGGAGAAATTTGGGTTGATGAGAGTTGGTGCTTAAGAAATGGCTTCTTTGATTGCTTCAAAACTCTCCTTGCCTTCTTCTGTCCACTTGAAAGCCATGCTCTTCTTTAACATTTTGGTGATGGGCTTGACAAGGGTTGCAAAATCTGGGACAAACCTCCAAACAAAGTTTATCCTCCCCAAGAAACTCTGAAGGGATTTCTTGTGGCTTGGCAATGGTAGTGCTCTTATGGCTTCAACTCTCTCTGGATCAATTGCTAATCCTTCTTTGGAGACAATATGGCCAAGGAGCTTTCCTTCATGTGTAAGAAAGATACACTTCTTAGGATTCAAAGACACTCCAAATTTCCTACACCTCGTGAAAAATTGTCTCAAATGAGAGAGGTGGTCTGCTACATTTTTGGAAAAAATAATGATATCATCAAGGTAAATCAGCACCATGTTGTTAATCAAACCTTTGAACGCCATGTCCATTGCTCTTTGGAAGGTAGCACCAGTGTTGGAAAACCCAAATGGCATCTTCCTGTATGCAAAACTCCCCCATTTGGTTGTGAAGGCTATCTTGAACTGGTCTTCTTCCTTCACCATAATCTGATTATAGCCAGAGTAGCCATCAAGTACTGAAAACCTCTCGGAGCCAGCCACAACTTGCAAGATTTGCTCCATGGAAGGGAGTGGGTAATGGTCCTTGAGAGATGCTCTATTTAAGTCTCTGAAATCAACACACAATCTGATCTCTCCACTCTTCTTTCTAACTAGAACCAAGTTGGCAACCCAACTAGAATGCTTGATTGGGAATATGATTCTTGACTCAATCAGCTTGTCCAATTCTTTCCTCATGAGAGGCTCCATGTGTGGATTGACTGGTCTTTGTTTCTGTTTGACAGGCTTAGTATTTGGATCCAATTCAATGGTATGTTGAGCTAAGTTGGGATTGAAACCTTTAAAATCTTCATAGCTCCAAGCAAACACGTCAGGGAACTCTTGACACACCTGTATGAACTCATACCTTTCTTGCTCAGTTGTCATCTTTCCAATTTGTAATGGTTTGTTCTCTTCTACCAAGATGGATATTGAATCCTCTCTCTTGACCTAAATGTTTGGTTTCTCCTTTCTAAAATGATCATTAGGATTAAAAATGGACTCCAAAGTGATAAGTCCCTTGGGCAGCTTGTTAGTTGTCAGATGTACCACTTGGTCACCATACTGCTGTTCCAATTTTTCTTGATTCTTAGCTGAGAACTCAACTTCTTCTTGCAAGAAATGGATGATTTGCTGGTCATTCTCAAACACTTGCCAACTGACATTGTTATCTGGAACTGAAGGCCTCACAATCACGTGGATGTTTGGCTATACCTTGTCTTGTTGAATGCTTTCCACAATGTCAAAGGCTGCCCCTACTG
Organism: Taxus chinensis; assembly: GCA_019776745.2. Classification (NCBI taxonomy): domain Eukaryota; kingdom Viridiplantae; phylum Streptophyta; class Pinopsida; order Cupressales; family Taxaceae; genus Taxus; species Taxus chinensis. The sequence goes on from CM034147.1 coordinate 947,378,714, forward strand.
CTGCAAGCCTATCAGTAGCTTGATTCTCTTTCCTAGGAATGGATTTGATGCCAAAACCCTCAAAATCTTCCATGAGGTCCCATACCCTGTTCTTGTAGCACTTGAGTAGATCATTCTTGGCAGCATGCTATCCCTTGACCTAATTTACAATCAATTCACTGTCACCAAAGACTTGCAAGTTCTTTATTTTCTTCTTGATTGCCCAATGCATCCCTTGCACCAAGGCTTCATATTCAACAGTTTTATTGGAGCATGCAAACTAAAATCTAAAAGCTGAATAGTACTTAACTCCTTGACGTGAAACAAGCATGGCTCCACCTCCTACACCTTGTCTACTTCTTGATCCATCAAAAAAAGCTGCCATACCTCATTGTCATCCTTGTGGTTTGGCTTGGTGATGTTAGGAATAGGCTGATTTTCTTCGTGTATGCAGTAGAACCCTAGCTCAGATTCTTTTACTTCTTGATAAGGATCAAAAGCATGTACCTTGTTTGCCCATTCATCAAGAGTTAGATCCAGGATGCTTCCAACTGTGGTGTCAGCTTCATCAGTGCTTGGGTGATCTTCTTGATCAAATGCTGAACAATTGGCATTGATCAGACTTGGTATGTAAGGCTCAATATGGAAATTTGCAATAGGTTCAGACCTGATTGTAGCTTTGGTTCCATACCTCATTCTGAACAGCATGTGTGACCAATAAGCAGACAAATATCCTCCAATCTTGGCTGTGAAGTCTCTTGATAAGCAAAGGGAAAAGAGTGGTGGAAGGTCTATGACTGATACATCTTGTAAAATAACCACATTTGGACATGCATGCAAGGTAAGATTCAAGTTTTTAATCACTCCAACTGTTGCTACTGCTGTCCCATCCAGCTGCACTACCCCTTTGGATATGGTTTCATACTGAAGCCCTAGCTGATCAGTTATTTGTTTAGGCATCACTGAGCTACTTGCCCCGGAGTCTATCATGCAATTGTGCACTAGCTGATTTCTAATGATTAATGAAACATAGAAAGGAGGGGGCTTCAACATTTTACCTTGCTGTCCTCCATGATTCCCCTTAGGCTGGGCAGCATTTTTGAGCACTTTCTCTTGCATTTGAACTTGCCTATTCGAAGTTGGCCAGTCCTTCATGGCAGCTTGTAGCAAATCTCTTTGGCCTGGGATAGATAGGGATTCCCACATTGATATGTTGACATTTGTCTTCTTCATTTGATCAATGATACTGAATGGTGATGAAGGATCTCTTTGCTGTCCCTTTGTTTGCACATTCACTCCTTGCACGTGAGTAGCAACAACTAGTATTTGAGTTGGCCTAGGAGCTGTTCTTGGCTGCCCTTGTGCATTTACAACTAGATTTTGTTTACCAACCACTTGTGGAACCATAGAAGGTCATGGATTGGTTGGAGCCAATGGCTATTCTTCACCTAAATTCCTCCTTTTTGACCTTGTGTTGGCTGCAACACATTGGGAAACTACCTGATTCATGCCACAAAAATCCTCTGCTTGCCAATTTACCAACGTGGTGTCATTTGAGGCTGATTGCTGTTGGAATGTTTCTTGTTGTTGGTTGTTTCCTTGACTGCCCTCACCCTCCACACTAGTAGTTGTCACCATTAATACTTGAGTCAAAGCACCATTGAAGCACATGGATTGGTTATGAGGTTCATTGCATGGAAAACACCAGTCATACTCCTGAGCAATGTTGTTTTGTGTTGGCACCAATGCCTTAGAGGCAGATATGGCATTTGGATTGTAGGGCTGAAATGGTCTATTGGCAGGAGGCCTTATTTGATTCATATTTGCAGCTGGATTAGGTGGTCCTTGTGGTTGGTATGGCTGCCTGTTAGGCTGAGCTTGGGGCTGGTAAGAAGGTCTAAAACCTTGGGCTTGTTGCCTCTTGAGAGTAACCAGCTCATTGCCTAGGTTTTGCAGTTGCTTCATGACTTCTTGAAGCTCATTTGGGGCACTTGGAGATGAAGTAGAAGCTTCATTTGAACTCTGATTTCTGGGAGTGGGAGAAGGAGTCAAATTAGGTGCTTAATTGGTGTTTGGAATCTCTAAACTTGGAAACAATGGCATGGGAGGTCTAGGGGCAAGTTTGCCAGCTTGGATCAAACAATTTTCAGCCCTAATGGCAATGCTATAAGCCATAGGGATAGTTATGCCTCCCATGGAATGAATCAACATAGAAATATCAGAATTTAGAGCTTTGAGATAGTAGAGAAAAGCACCTTCTGCTGTTGGCCTGATTTCCACTGGAATTCTCTCCCAAGTCTTTTGAAATCTGAAGTTGAAATCGATCAGCTGCTCATTAGGAGCTCTCTTGATGGTTGTCAGCTGCTCCAAAAGAGACAAGTTGTCTCCCTTCTCTCTAAATTGATCATGAAGTGCTATATACAGCTGATTCCAATTTGTGATTGAACCAGCTCCAAGGCTTCTAAACCATTACAATGCTTTCCCCTTGAATGAAGATGCTAGCAACTTGACAGCCACTTGCATCTCATTGATTTCATGAATTGCACAAAGGTTAACAATATCCTTAACATGATCACCTGGAGTAGTTTGATTTTCTCTAGTGAAGTATGGAATGTTCTTCAAGGCTGTAATAGGAATTGGATGTTGTGCATTGAGGGCAAGTGGGCTGCTGCCTGTGAAGTTGACATAGGGGTTGTTTTGTGCCATTCTAATTGGTCTTAAAACCCTTGTTGACTGAATGAAAGGCCTACCAGGTGGAGTTGAGAGAGTTCTGTTTGGTGGAGATGGATACCTTTGAATCCTTCTTCCTCTTTGCCTTCTTCTTGGAGATAACTGTAGGTATTCAAACAACACTTCTTCTTCTCTAACTCTTGACCTTGTAGTGATTCTTCTCATGAGTTTTCAGGCCTGCACTGCTAAAACCAATTGATTCTTCCCCTTGGAGTCGCCAGATGTGTAAATTATAGCTCTTTTTAAGCAAGAAAATTACAGCAGATGCACATCAACTTTGCTGCAATAAAAATGAGACCTCTAATGTCCCACTGGGCGTGACAAAACTGTTGTTGAAAATTAGTAGCACCCCTGGATGCAAATCAGGTTTCTATGTTGATTCTAGAGCATCCAGTGTAATTGCACAACATGGAAACCTCTCTCCAAGTGTGGGACTTGTGAAAATGAGAGAGGAATCTCCAGATTAGAGGCTGGTTCCTCAAACTCCTCTAATTTATATCTATATTTTGCACAACTATAGAGGTTCTAATCCTAATTCTACCCTAGATTGCAAGGAGACAGGGATAAAAATGCAAAAATGAAACTAAACTAAAGATGGAGATGCACCAAAAGGAGTGGTGAAACATTTCTTGCCATATAAATAGACAAAAATTCATGAAATGCAACAAGGGAAAACATACACAAGCTGATAGATGTAATTAAAGGTCTTGAAATGAAGTAAAACAATACAAACAGAGGACTGAAAGCATTCACAGAGTTTACACTGTCAATTTCATGAAAAAATCTCTTGCATTCCACCATCAAAGAGGTATAAACCTATTATAAACTGTGAAAAAGGTCTGATTCTTACAACTATCACTTGCTGGAGGTGAAAGAAGAAGTTTTCAATGCCAAAAAGTGTTCAACCCTCAAGAAATGAGCCAAATCTGGCCTTTACAATGCATGGGTCGAGCCCAGGAGAGAGAAAATGTAAAAACGTGGGATCCCATTCCTCATTGATGGAAAATACATTAAAACAGCATGGAGGACCTTACAAACCCATACCCTGTCATTTTTGACCATGTTGGAGAAGAATGTGACCCATTTTGTATTAAATTTGGTTGTTGAAATGTCATTTCTAGCCATGGACACGTACCAGAACTGTTTTTGAATTTTCTCTCTCCAAACTGAACCAAAATTATAAATTTACCATGGAATCATGTAGATAATTTTAACATCTTTCCAATGATATAAAGAACGAGAAAATCTGAGCTCTGGATCAAAAGATATGATCGTTTGAAGATTTAGGGCAAAAATGGCCCAAAAACGGATCGGCGGGAAATTTTTTCAAATTTTACCTGTTTTTTGTCTTTGGAAATTTTTTCAAAAATTCCCCACACTCCACTGGTCGGATTCCATGTGACAAGCTCTGATTCGTTTTGGAATTCTCTCTCCTTCGCCTCCCGCAGGTTTTCCTTTGAAATTTTGACATTTTTAGACTTTGGAAATTTTTTCATTTTTCCCCCGCGCCCCGCCCGGCCGGGACACGTGTCGGCTTTTGAATGGCTGACAGGGGGCATGGGCCCTTCTTTTACTTTTTATTTTTGGCCAAAAACTTTTGCAAAATTTTCAAAAACTGCCCCGAGCTCCGAATCTACCTTCCCCTTAGGACACGTGTCCTAATTTTACTCGCTGCGGGCTCTCCGTTCCATTCTTCCACTTTGGAAAATTTGGCAAATACTTAGCAAATTTTCCATTTCTTCCCCACACCACAAACTCCCTGCCACTTCGCCACCTATCACCTTCTGGTTGGCTCGGGCCAACCCCTCAAAAATTTGCCATTGAAACTCGGCCAAACACTTAGAAAATTTTTTATTCTTCCTCCCGCCTGTTTGATTGATGAGGACACATGGCCCATTCTCACTGGGTGCGGGCTATGCGGGCTGATCTTGACATTTGAAACCTTCACAAAAAATTTGGAAAAATTTCAATTTTCCACCCGCCACCCGTGAGCCTCCTTTGACACGTGTCGATTTCCCATTGGCCGCGGGCCAAAATTTCGAAATTTACCCATGGAAACACTTAGCAAAATTTTTCATTCCGCCCCCCTTATGACACATGTCGCAACCTGATTGGTCCACGGGCCCGACAGGAAAAAATTTCCATTTGAACCTTCGACCAAAATACTTGGAAAAAATTCAAATTTGCCTCCGACCCCCGAACTCCTCTGCCACGTGGCAGCTTCCTATTGGTTGCGAGCCTTAAATGGGAAAATTTTGCACAAAAACTCCGCCGAGCCATAACTTGAAAAATATAAGGAGTTAGGAGGAAAACTTTACCTTTCTGGAAAGCTGAGAGAGAGCTCTATCTAATGGTGCCATTTCCAGAAAGCCTTGATTTCCTAAAAATAAAAAAATGTAGACTGAGGCACAAGAGAGGTAAGAACACAAGGAGTTAGCCACAAAAATGAGCTGGGGAACCATTTTGGATAACAGTTATTGGTGGCCTACTCTCTTCAAAGATGTAACCATGCTGATTAGAAAATGTGAAAGCTTCCAAAATTTCTTTGGAAAAATGAAAGCTTCAGGCTCCCTTCCTTTACAACCTATATCAATTGAAGCACCTTTCAAACACTGGGCAATGAACTTCATTGGTTAGATTTTAGATCCTTCTAGTGCTGGCTATAAGTAGATTCTTGTAGCCACTGATTATTTTACAAAGTGGGTAGAGGCAATCCCCACCAAAAAAGCAACACACCAAGTTTTTATGGACTTCTTGTTGAATAATATCATATGTAGATTTGATGTGCCAGCCAAGATTGTTGTTGATAATGCCATGTGTTTCAGACCTAAACCTTTGATGGCAATGTGCAAGGAGTATGGAACCAATATGACTTATTCTTCAAACTATAATCCCCAAGGAAATGTACAAGATGAGTCCAACAATAATAATTTTTTGAAGATCATTAGAAGAACCTTGGAGTTAAACAAGAGAAAATGGGGTGAACAGCTAAAATTTACAGTTTGGGATGATAAAATCACTACCAAGAGAGCTACTAGTAAGAGACAATTTGAGTTTGTGTATGGAACTCAAGCTCTGCTGCCCTTACATCTACATTTATCTTCATTTCAGTTTGTTCAACAGCTTGAGGATCAAGAGGTCATTCCATATGAAGCAAGGATCAATCAGATTATGGAGCTAGATGAAGAGAGAAGAGCATCCCACCAGAGGCATGTCAGATTTAGAGAGAAGTTGAAAAGATTGTTTGACAAGAAGGTCACTCCTAGGGTCTTCAATATTGGAGATCTGGTTTTGTTGTGGGATAGAAGAAATGAAGATAAGGGAAAACATGGAAAATTTGATGCATTATGGATGGGCCCTTACTCCATTGATATCATAATTGGTGAGAGTACCTTTTTTCTCAAAGATTTATATGGGGAATTTCTTGAACTGCATGTTAATGGTAGGCATCTGAAGCATTTCTTGGATTAATCCCCAAATTTGAGGTATGCACCACTTGTACAGTGTATAGTGTTTGGTTTTTTTCTTTTTTTTGGTGTTTTATTAGTTTGTGGTTTGCCTTGGTGTGTGTCAGCCATTTTTGTTAGGTTCTTAGCTGGTTTTTCGTGATTTTGGCTCATGAATCCTTTGCCCAATGGATTTTTTTGCACTTTGTCTACTTATTGTTCTTGTGGCACTCATTGGGAGTGCCCATCCCTAAGCAGGAGCCGATGTTGGTGTCCATTTTGATCCTCTATCATTTTCCCATCTTTCCCCTTTGTTCTACATGCCCAAAAAATGTTTTTCTTCAAACTTGGTGGTCTGTAAACTTTGTTCTCTAGATTGAATGTTTTTGAAGGATCACAAACTAATTATTTTCCCCCATTTTGAAAGAAAAATCCATGCATGGCTTGTTTGTTCCCTAATTTTTCAAAATATGTGGGCTATGCCGTGTTTTCCCTTTTGCCCGATTGTGAAAAATCAAAATTGACTGATTCATAATTGTATATATTCAAAAATCCAATCCCAAGGTTGAGAAATGCTCAGAAATCATGTTTCATTTGATTCTATTTCAAAAATTTCCATCCTTGGTGAAAAAATCAGGTTCTGGGTAGAACTGGAAAAAATCCATGTTTTTGACAGTCAGACGGGCATATTTTAGCCGTAAAATTATTGATGAGAATTTGGAGGGTACGTGGCGGTATCTAATTAGCCGAGGAGAAGGGAGGAAGTGTTATAACTTATCATTTTTTTCCTTTTTGGTGAATGGGGCATTTTTGGGCCCAGGGCTCCGCTTTTTCCAATTTTACCTACGTGGTGTATTTTGATTGATTGAGGGATGGCGGGGTGGTCAAATTCCCTTAGATTTTTTAGACTTTATTTTACAAAAATTTCAAAGTCACAAAATGGCTTGAAACTTTGCAGCCAATCGGGAGTGGACACGTGTTCTAAAAATAAAAAAGGGAGGAGTGGGCTGATGGGGGACTTAGAGAGTTTTTTAGGTCTATTTTCCTAAAGTTTCAAAATCAGTTTCAACCCCGCTCCAATCAGAGGAGGACATGTGGCATCAATTTTGGGTAGAGGGGATGTAGACGGTGAAGATTTTTGAAGTTTTTTGTCTTTGGAGGTAGAAAAGGACCTAACGTAAAGTTTTGGAGCATGGCCCTATGGCCAATTACGGGTGGACACGTGTCCATGAAAAGTTAGAGTGAAGTGTGGGCTACAGAAGGAAATGGGGAATTTTTCCCTTTTTGGCAAAAGGAGTTAAGGCAAAAAATTGAGCTGCGGACTCACGAATGAGCCACAGGAAGATACGTGGTGAAGGTAGAGTGGGTTGGCGGGGGTGGCAGAGGTAAAAGGGAAATTTTTCCCTTTTGCAAAAAAGACTTAGTATGGAAATTTAGAGTGCTGGCCCGTGAATGAATCATCGAGCGAAACCTGGCAAGGGAGAAATCGAGCGTACGGGCTTGTGGGGCAAAAGGTGAAAATTTTCCAAATTTCCAAAAATGGTTAAAATGTGTAGAATTGAAGCGTGATCCCAGTGGGACCCACCATGTGCCACATGTCAACACCAAAATTCAAGGGTGGAGGGGCAGAGAAAAAAGTCAATTTTTTCAATTTTTTCAAAAAATGTCAAAAAGTCAAGAGGTGAGCCCGAATTGATTCCCAATCATATTTTGACATGTGGAGGGCCTAGATTGAAGGGAAAAGAGTAGATCAAGGGAAACTATACATCTTCATTTTTGGCCGACATTTTTGCTCCAGGAAACTTGGAATTACAAATTTTACATCAAATTTCATTAAATTTTTGGTGATTCCATGTCATTTTGGCCTTCTAAGATCATTGGAATCGGTTTCATAACTCAATTTGTAGATTTAAGGTGTTTTTGAAACAAAGTTTTTTCCTAATCCATCCAGACACGTGAAATGTCAAATTTTAAAGTTGCAGAGGTAGTTTTAAAAGGTGAAAAGGTAAAATGATGAGAGGAAAGGCATCTGCATACCTTGATGATCAAAAATGTGCTTCCAGGAAAGATAATGATCCAAATATTTATAATGATTCAGTCTTTTTGAAACACCTGACAACTCTTGTTGCAAATTTGTTAAATGTCATTTTTAGTGAATCATGAGAAATCATTGTAACAAACTTGATCCCTTGGCATATGCTTTTCTTGGGAAAGAAGGATCCAATGTAGCAAGAGCTATATAATGCATTTTTGAGAAATGTAAATGGTCGGGAAGTTGAAAAATCACGAGAAAATTCTGAGAGAAATATTATTTTCTGAGAAACCCACCAAAGAACAAGGTTAATTTCTTCTGTGTTAGATATTCATGTATGTGAGTTGGTTATAAGTGTATAGCCATTACACAACTATGAGATTGTTCATGAAACTCTCCCCTGCTGATGATTCTAACAAGATTTTGAGTTAATCTATGTTTTTTTGGGCAATATGATGTCTATTATCATTTTAAATACCTGTAAAAAGTTTTCATTGTTCTTGGTTAAATCTTGCATTGAAAGTCTTTAGAAATCACATAGAATCTCATCCTTATTGATAGTTTAGTGGCACTTTTAGTTTTTCTTTTGTCAAAATATCTTTCATCTGGCATTGAAAATAAGTAGTTTAAAATCACTCCACCTTCATTTGTTGATTGGGATTGCTTGTAAGCCTTTAGGGGTACCTTAGGCATGGTTTGATCAAGAATTTTTGTGTTTAATTGAGTTCTTTACTTTAAGCTTTTGTGGTGAGTTCTCAAATATTGTGTGAAGAGTGCAACCTAGGCTTCCATTTATGCATCTTATGGTTGAAAGAACATCCTGATTATTTGAAGCATTTTATTTGATAGTTGTTCAAGTATTGTAGAGGTTTTCAAATATTTTATATATCCAAGTTTGTCTTGTTAATACCCCACCAAAAAATCATCTGAATAACTAATCCTACCCATACTACCCCTGCATTGCATTGTGTGTCAACAAAAGAATCTAACCCATCTACAAAAATTCACAAAGAAAATCAGGATCATACAATGTCTTCAGTAGCCTCAGCCTTGTCTTGAAAGTATTTCCATCATTTAGTAGTAACAATTCTATTGAGTTTCAATAATGGAAAATTGATCATGTTTTCCCAAGGCCATCTCCATAAAATATGCACAGTATAAGGATATCTCCACCTCCTTCATAAAAAAAGGCTGCAATATAGGTTCTCTTACCTTGGTTGAAAGGCACAACCTAAAATAGTGAGGGTAAGATCAAATCCTTTCAAATTGCTATCCATCTCTCCACAAATCTGAGTGCCAGTTAGATCACATCCCCGGCTACAAAATGAAATATATCAAGATCTATTTTCCTTCAAGCTTCATGCCATATTTATGATGCTACTCAGACTGAAAAGGAGAACAATTCTTGGGTACCAATAGGTTGATGGTTCCTGTTAGAGGGATGATGGCATAGGGATGTTATTAGAAGGGGTGATATGCTTTTATTTTTCACTAGAATTTGATTTTTCAAAATTCTAATGTTTGCATGTTGTCATTTTGTGGATGTAGGTAGAGCATAGGATCTGGCTATGGTGGCGATTAGATCTAACATGGCTTAGTGCGATGATTACCTGATTGCTATAGGCATAGGTTTCTTAGTTGTAGGGTTGGGGATTTGAGGGCATCACACAAATTCCCAAGAGACCATTAGACATGGATTTATTACAGATGTTTATTTTTACTTGGGAAACCTGATCGAATACCTTTCATTGGTGGATAGGATAGGAGATGATGGAGACGGTATTGAATTTGGAGGATGCGCATGGGATTATAGGGTTATAGATTAGAGGTACCCACATGTATTATGATATGACACCTGATATTGTAGATCGAAAAGAATTGACCACATGGGATATGGGGAGAAGTACATATGAAAATAACATATTGTGTGTTTGACTTAATGTACTGCAGGCATCAAGGATTCTGAATATCTAGAAGGTAGTGATGTGGATCGTGGTGGTACATATGTTGTTCCAAAAGGAAGATAGAGCCATATCATTATTTCTAATTGCAGTATGTAGAGATGTATTCGATCATGGGGTACTATTTAGCTGGGGAACCACCATATGGGTGTAGTTTGTGCACAAATGATACATAGTGCATTGTAGAGGCAAGAGGGTCATAGGACCCATGATTTTATTGACATCTTGTATTTATGAGAGGTTTCTGATGTACAGGATGAAAGGTACACCATAGGTTGTGACAGAAGTTTCCCTAAGAGTACTTTAATGGATGCAAGGGTCAATAGTGAGAGCACTATAGGTATACTGGCCATTAACATAGGTGGGTCTAGGTGATGTGATATGATAACCCTACATAGGGAATATGGATCAATGAATTATCTAGCTTAGGGTAGAGCTCTTGGATACCATAACATAGGTGACAAGAAACTATGTATATTGGGTGGAGACCCACACAGTGAGCAGGGTCCCAAGATAGTTTGGACAACCAACACAAATGGTGATACTACCATTGCCACCTTATCAACATCGTCATGCTAGAGAGGTTACCAGAGCAAAGGTGTGAGTACCAGAACTTTGACCGTGTAGGATATGGGTAACATGTGCACTTAGTCAGAGGCATTTTAGGTGTGGTGGGAGTTCTCATGGTCCACCATAGGTTGTAGAAAGTAGTGGTTTAGATGAAGGATCCAATGGAGGATCCAAATATATAGGGCCACATGCTGGAGAAGGTCCCAGTACTGTAGGAGGAGGATCTATACAACCAACACCATGGCTTAGAGAGCACAAGATACGACGGTCAAGTGAAGGATTTTTGATTCCATTTAGAGTTCAGATGGCCATGCATCTAAGATAGAGGCCGATACCACAATGCCAAAGAGATATGATCTTGGTACCCCAAGACAGGTGGGTATAGTATGTAAGATCCAAAACTCATCATGATGATGAGGTGGAGGAGGTGTTGGGCAGCCGAGGATGTGTTGGGTATTAGTGATAATATGTTAGTTAGATGATTTGGATAGAAATATGTGGTTGTATTAGTGAAGTGTGATGATTTTTAGTTTTACAAAGAGGACATCGAAGGAGTGGAAATCACTGATCAAGAGAACCCACCATGAGATCATAGACTCTATGTTAGATGTTTAGGATACTACAGTGATGGTGGATCTAAAAACACCGTTGGTTTGGGATTCAATGTGATCATTTTTTTTGGTGGGTGAGGCATCCATGAAACTGAGGAGATATCGGGATGCGCAGGCATAGGTGACTACCGAAAACATAGATGTGATGTTGCATAGTCTATTGTAGGCACAATCAACCATGGTACAAGAGTAGGTAATTTTCCTAGTAGATTCCCAGAGAGCTACGATACAGATTACTTCATTAGAGGATCAACTAGCAAGAGAAAAGGGAGAGGCCTCTGGAGCCCAATCTAGGGTGGCATCCCTAGCTCACACAATGAGGGAAGATAACACAACCTCTTCGGCCCAAAGTATCTAGATACCCCCATAGGGGCCGAGGGTGCTTAATTCATATTGTAGATGGGCCAAATCCATTTTGTATGATTTTTTTTAATGTATAAAACTTGATTCGATATATATATATATATATATATATATATATGATAAATGTTTATGGTATTTGGTGATGTTTGGATATTTGGATGTTTGGTATTTTACTTATCAATTTCCTGCATTTCACATGTATGTATGTGATATTATCATGGTAAGAATAATGGTAATGCAATAGATAGGAAAATATGATGAGATGGAAATTGATAAGATTTCCTAACTCACATGATGTGAAGAAACCAAGAGGAGGAAAAAGGCCAAGACATCCAACAGTAGGATGTCAAGGCATGAATGGTGATGAATCCAAGTGGAGTAAATAACCCAAGCAAGGATGTAATGATTTTTTTTTATTGTGAGATAAACCTAAGGGGGATTAAAATCCCAAGAAAAGATAAAATATGTTTTTGTAAAATCTAACTGGGGGTTGAGATCCCAAGAGAAGGCCAGGGATCAATCTAAGGAAAGAAAATAATATGTAGTCAAGGTATTTATAGGAAACTAGCAACGAGGGGAAAAATATCACAATCTATCAATGATAATATTGTTAACCTAATGCAAAATGTGGCTTTTGGCATGGGTTATGAGGTCCTCAATGGCGTGTTGTGTAATAGCCACTTTCTGATGAACTTCAGACCACGTGTGGCAAATAAGGTGTCATCAATCTGATTTTGTAATCAGGTGATAATATCACACTAAACAACATCCATGGTGGGATAATGATTGTAGTGAGGTGGAGGTCCATAGGTAGGTTGTGGTCTAGATGGTTTAAGGGAATCTAGTCAATTCTGAGAGGAATATGATCCATGATTCTAATTGTAAGAGGAAGTTTTGGGCATGGGATGCTTGCTACATAGAACCCAATAGTCTATGTCAGTGTGTGCACAATATCCATGATGAGATAAAAATAAAGGTGCTAAAATAAAATTCTATGTAGCTTTTTTGGTTTGGTCATGTTTGACCTCACCTTCAATCTTCTTCATGTAGCATCTATAGTTTCTACAATCCAAAACATCATACCATAGAGCCTCATACCATGTGAAATATGGCTCAATCATAGAATATTGAGGATCCATGAGGGAAATAGGTAAGGGGAGAGGTCTTGTAGGTTGAACAAGGCTAGTGGGAGTGTCTAATAAGGGTACCGATGTGATGGGATGATGCAACCTAGAATTTACCAGATAACACCCTAGATGTGCTAACACATAACTCAGCCTAGAATGAGCACTCACCCAAAGTGTGCAAAGGTACCAGGTCCCTCTTTATGGTTTATGTAGTAGGATGCTAGTGTGATGAAGGAAAAAACATATAGATCCATAACTAATCCATCATTCTACATTGCATGCCATATTTAGATCTATGAAAGAACACGCTTAAACAATAATCATGATTGAATGAAGAACATGCACTACTCAATTACACATAGGAATGCCACTTAGATTCAGCCAATACCTTCCATTTATTAATAAACACAAAATCTCCTTTCAATAATGGCATTCTATACCGATGCGCACATGGATATGATACAATAATCCAGTCATATGCACATATATCTTTATGCTTACATCTTATGCTTTGCATATACCTATATATCTCTCCCTACTACCATGTGATTCACATCATATATATAGGGTGGGGAATTTTCCTTCACCACTTATATATTCCAAAAATAGGCCACATGATAATAATAGCCATGCACCATTTATAGGCATAGTAGCACATACAAGTGTGCAATCTATAGACCCCTTACAGTTAGCTGAAGTGAAAATCCCATTCTTAGCTCACCTCCATGCAAAAAGCTTTGATCTGATCCTCTAAAGATAGAAAATGCATGGGGTGCACATCTCTGCAGCATTGGTGTGTTCCGCATGCCATATTCTAAAAATAGGTCTTCATGGTCAAAATCGGCTAAGTCTTGAATGCTGAACTTCTACTCCTTGCGTGCATTCTTCCTATCCATTTACACCCTTAAACCAGGCCTATTTTCCTACGTGGACTTCTTGTGTGAGTTTTGTAAGTGTTCTCTGATCAACATTACCCCACACTAATCTCATTGTCTCCTAGACAATGGGTATCTCCAAAAACTGAAGTAAAGAATAGAAGAATGGAAATAATAAGAAAGAATGTAGATGAATAAATAAGTTTTTATGAGGCAACCTCCTCTATATTAGTTTGAAGGATCAAATATGGATACTCCTCCTTTATTTTGGCCTATAAATCCTGCCATTCAGCGAGTGTTTGTTCTATTTTTTGAAATGTCCATAGCAACGGACTCCAATTCATCCCTCACAATTTCCCCTTTTTCATTTTGTAGAACCAACATAACACTGGACATTAAGGTCATCCTTCCTTCTAGAAGATCCATCTTCTATGCAATGAGCTTCCCAATCTCTTCCAACTGAGTCGTGTGTGGCTCTTATGCTGGTGCCAAGGCTTTGCACTTCTACTTAACCATTGAAAATCTTTTTGTGTGGCCCACTATTTCATCCTTCATTTTATGTTGGACCTCATTATTTTCTTCCAGGGTCTTTATATTGATAAGCACCTCTAGAGCTATGCAAATGTTCAATTTCTGGTATTCTTTCTTCAATTATTCTTGTAGCGCTTAGAACAACCCTTCATAGGATGCAATCTTTTGCATCACTGAAGCTTTCTCTCATTCTGGCTCTTGTTCTAGATTCCTTAGTGCTACCATGTGTAGAGGTTCATCTTCAAGTAATAGGTCCACCAAATTTTATACATATTGTATCGCTGAGGGAAACATCTGTGGTACCTTGGTATCTAAGTGTGGCATAGCTCTTATGACATTTTCTCTAATCTCCTATGCGATGCTAATAAATACTTTGTTCTTCTTCTGCACTAAGTCCCTCTCTTGCATTATGTGCACTATCTCTACATCTTTTGTCTTTAGCTCCTCACACAATGTTCTTATTGTTGCAGCTTTGTCCATGTTTCTCCTCGCAACTTTAGTAGAAACCTTCACCAATGTGTTGCTGACCTACTCATCTAAAATGACAGTAGGATTTACTGTCATATGTCTATCTTGGGGTGCCTTCTTCAGTTGTCTTGAAACACATGACTCTTTACATACATCAAAGTTGGGATCATCTATGTGGGTATGCATTAACCATGAGAGTTGCTTTCTATTGCGAACGGTCACCATATCCCCATCCTTTAATTTCCAGCTAAATAAATCCTTTTATTCTATAGTGCTTTGGAAATGTGTGTGGATGATTTTTTTGGTGTCCTCTACATAGCCCATGAGTGGTACACTATGTTCCCCACTCATCATATTCGATTTAGGACCCTTGGGAATTGTAGCTTCAAGGTTAGGAGCCTGTCCCATTACACCTTGAGCAGTCACATGCATGGATTTGGAGGTTTCCTTCTCTCTTCATCTTTTTTCTCTTCCTCATTGTGTGGCTCATATTCTTGCTCAAGTGGGGTAGGAGATGCATGCTCGCTCTCCCCTGATTCCTATGCTTATTCATCCAACTTCAACTTTATTCTCCTCTTTGGCTCATCAGCATCCTTGTGTGGAGAGAGACAAGGTGATTTCCTTACCGTTTGTGGGGTTCCACCTTGAGTCCTTGTGCATCTAAATAATTTCTTAAATATTTTCCCCCTGCTCAACCTCCATATCTTCTTCTTTGTCCTGTCCTTGAGGTGGAGTGGTCACGCACTATGACTCTTCTCTATCATATGGTTACTTTCTTCTATGCTCCAAGCCTCCATTATCATCACGCTCCTCCTCTTCATCCTCTACTTCAACAATTTTTATGGGCCTTTACACCGGTATGTTTTCCATTATGTGCTTACCCTTTGGTGGCCCTAGGAGCATGAATTCATTGTCCACATACTTATTGTTCTCCATCTTTGGCTTCAGTTGAAGATACACTAATGCTGCCCCTATATCTGCTACAACTAGACTTATTGGCTTACTATTCAATACCTCTAAAATGAGCCTCTTGACATAGGCACTTCTTCCTAGATACACATACTTCTTCTTCAATGTGTGGTAGTCATAGTCTACCTTATCTACATTGAATACCATTCATCATGTGTCTATGAATCTGTGAATAGATTCTTGGAAATACCTTGCAGTGAATGCGTAAGGCAATTTACCTAAGGGCTCTAGACTCCATCTCTCATTGGGAAGAGCATAATGTAGAAATGCTGATATATAAGAAAATAGACTTGTTTCCCCACTACATATGGTAGGTCCTTCAGGATGAGCCATTCTTCTTCAAATTCTGCATGGATTATGTCATACCATTTCTCCACCATTTTCTTAACATCATATGTCATGGACCCTTTATATAGGTACTTACTAAACCTATCAGCTAGTGAATTATTATCCATGGGGTATTCCCATACCTTTTCCTTCGGCCCGTTTGGTACTCCAATTTCCATGAATACCAGTGATAATAGAACAGCCCCAAAGCTGATCTTCCCTCATGTGCATTCTTCCTTAACTATTTTCTTTGTACTATAGCCTGTAATATTGTAGACTTCTCCTTCTAACATCTTGTGCGCAATGTGTAACCACATAGTATTTACCTGTAACCACCACTCCTGGTCGTTCAAATATGTGAAAAGGTGTGCTTCTACTTACACAACAAGATAGTTCTTCAACTTTTCTATATCCATACCGCGTGGACCCTTCAGGTACCCAACTCCTATCTGGTCTTTAAGATCGTGGCTTTATCTGTGAGATCATTCTTTATATCCTCTCTAGTGGCCTTCAAACCTGTCACCATTGAGATAAGTGCGGATGAGATTCTAACTCTACATCCTACAAGGTAGAATAAGTCCTCATGCACTTTGCTCTTGAGCCATTGGTACAAGAGTTGATACTTCCTGAAATATGGAAGTTCATATAATTGGTAGACCCTAATTCTCTTTAAAAAATTCTCACCTGCATCATCATAAACTAACATGTCATCTACCATACGTTTGTTCTTCCTCGTAGTGAGAAAGGAATCAAGCTCCTTCTTGTTCTCCAAGGTCATGTGATTGTATTCACTTACTTTTCTCTTTCTGATGTGTGAGTCCCATTCCTAGTGACGATGAATCCTTCTAGATATTGCATTTCTGAAAAATTATTTTTCGGGTGCCATCTCTTCCTCCTCGATGATCACTTTCTTCTTTCCTTTTTCTCATGTTGCAGCTACGTTCTTGGGTGCCATTTTTACCCTGTAATCATCTCCTCTTTAATTCTGCACTTTGTGACTCAAACCCTAGCTCGATTCAATCATGCCATAGGTGGAAACTTTGTGCCCTAACTCCTCTATATTACCTTGTTTTTCTCAAACCCTTCACCACCAGAGACGTAAGCTTATTTTTGCACATATCTATTTGTCACACTTGGTTTCACACCCTTTGCACCTTAACCCGATCACTTGGCTCTTTTCACTTAGCTCTTTCCTCAAATACTCTTAGTCATAATGGTAAAAATGAATTCGCATCCCATACTTATATAATTTTACAAATTTTGATGCATTTATTACTCCTTCACCTACCAAATATCCTCTCATTCATTGACCAAATTCATTTATTCCACGTGGTACATCTTCACGCCCTAGCTATAACCTTCTAGTGTGCCTTCCTACCCTTTGGTCACATAATTCTCTTCAGTGCGCACCCTTACACCCAAGTACCTCATCACTGTACCTTCTCCTATTAGTTATCATGGCCTCTACTTACCTCGCATTATATTGTCCTTTCATTCATCTCCATCCTTGGTCACTTTTGAGAAGAAATATTCTTTTGACTTAAAGCACACCCATAGTAGCTTATTCCTTTCACCTTTCAATTCCCACAGTCTTTTACTTGGATAAATACAACCACCCCACACTAAAAGTATGTGTAGTCATCTGCGCATAAAAATTATTCACATAGTAATTAGCTTCATGCGCACAAGCGCACTTATTACATAAGAAAAAATAACTAAATTGACAAAACGTAACGAAAATGAAGGAAATACATAATTGAAAACCTAATCTAAATGGCAATAATGCCTTATTAAAAACACCAAGAATACTTATTTATAATAGGGTTTCAACCTACTCCTGTTAAAATAACCTGGTAGCCGTGTTCCATCAAGTACTTCTAACTGGAATGCACCTAAATCAAGTATGTAAGTGATGACATACGACCCCAAGTAATGTTCTTTGAGCTTGCCAGGATGCTTAAGAACTTTTAGTCATAGAGAAGTACCATTTGTCCAATCTCAAACTTCTTATCCCTTATGTTTCTATCATGCCATGCTTTCTTCCTAGCCTTTTCCTACTTCTGAATCCATCGTGCTGTGGCTCGTTGCTCATCCAGTTGAATCATCTTCTTAATGCACTCATCTAAATCTTTCTCATCATCTATACCTCTAGCGCACACACTGTGCAAAGAAGGTAACATAAATTCTATAGGAAGAATGGATTTGGTGCTAAACACCAACTGAAATGGCGTGGAATTGTTCAATCTCTTATAAGTGGTTCTATATGCCCAAAGAACAACTGACACTTTATCATCCCAATCCTTTCTTCCAACACCAAATTTTTTTGTCAATGTCTGGCTCAAAATATTTTTGAAATCCTCAGCAGTTTCATTTTCCTAAGGATGATAGGGTGTAGTTTTATGGTGTGCAACCATAAACTCATCTATTAGGATCCTAATTGTCTCATTCAAAAAGTGTGTACCCTTATCACTTATCAAGCTTAAAGGACATCCATATCTTGTAAGAACATTCTCCGATAGAAACCTAGCTATTGTAGCTGATGTAAAGTCCTTCGTAGGTGCTGCTTCTTCCCACCATGTGAGATAATATGTGTAAGTAATTATATAGTGCGATCCAGTCCTACGCATGGCTGACGAAATAGGTCCTCCAAAGTCGATGGCCCATTTCTCAAAAGGTTCGGCACTAGTAATTGGTCTTAAAGGCATCTCATCTCTTTTTCCTAGTTTACCTAGATGTTGATAATGGTCACATGCTTTGCAATAGGCTTTACAATCTTTATACTATGTCTCCCACCATAATCCAGTAAGAAGGATCTTCCAGGAAGTTTCATCACCTGCATAGTGGCCTCCTGTAATACCACCATGGGATTCTTCCATAATATCCTTGCACTCTTGCTCTAATACACAATGGCATAATACTTCATCTCTACCTAACTTGTATAGGTCACCACTGATTAACATAAATGATGCCATGCGTATAGCAAAGCTGTTTCTTTTCTGATGCCTTCATTCCTTATGGTTCCACACCAGTCCGTAGAAAGACATCAATGTCTTATAATTCTGATGGCATGTGTTGTAACCTATATAACTGGGCATCTAACATGGTTTCTTTAATTTTCTGTGCCTCTTCTCCTGAGTGAATTATAGATAGGTGGTTTGTTCCAGAATTACTATTTCCTGGTTTTACCACAACTTGGAAATCAAACTCTTGAAATAAGAGTACCCATCTACATATGCGCCCCTATAAGAAGAGATTTTTTACCAAGAACTTCAATTCCATGTGATTCGTATATAATACAAATGGTGTAGCTATAAAATATTGTCAAAACTTGTGTAATGCATAGATCATTAACAAATCTTCGTGCTCTATAGTTGTATAATTCTGTTTAGCAAGAGTTAGCTTCTTACTAGCAAAGCAGATAGGATGATTGACAATACCTACTCTAGGTTGAGATAATATTGCACCAATGACTATGCTAGAGGTGTCCACATGTACATGAAATGGTTTGTCTCATGAAGGAAAACATAGGATAGGCACGATAGTAAGTTTCTCTTTCAATGTTTCAAATGTGGGCTGCTGTAATTCCCCCAATAGAATATACCTTTTCCTTTCAGTAAATCCTCTAGATGTGTGATAATTTTTACATATCCCTTGATGAATTTTCTATAATATCCTGTGTGACCTAAAAATCCACACACCTCACTTTGACTGATAGGCACTTCTAGGCCTAGAATGACTGTAACCTTAGCTAGATCAACAAGAAATCCTTCCTTGCAGATTATGTGTCCTAACAGTATTCCAAAAGGTATAGAAAATATTCACTTCTTGATTCTCAAAGAGATAATCAATTGTCTGCACTGTTTAAACATTAAGCGTAGATTGTCATAGTGATCCGTAACAAGCCCATATACTGTCCAATCATCAAGGTAGACTTGTAAGAAGTTATGAATAAAATATTTGAATTCCTAAACAAATATGCACGAGAATACAATAAGCATGTTTTTCAATCCAAAAGGCATCACAATATAGGTAAAACTGCCCCATTCAGTAGTAAAAGTTGTCTTTTCTTGATTCTCCTAAGCAATCCTAACCTGATGATACTTAGAAAACCCATCTGTGAAGGAATATATTTTTTACCCTGCAACTCCTAGTATTTCCTCGGTAAATGGTGTAGGGAATGGATTTGTTACACATGCAACATTTAGCTCCCTGTAGTCCACACATATTTGATTCATCCATCCTTCTTGATATTGATCACCATTAGAATAACCATTCTGACTCATCAAGGGGCTTGATAATTCTAGATTTTAACATGTTATCAATCTCCTCTTTGACGTTTTAACGTAAATTGGGTTCATTCTATAAGGTCTCTTTCTAACTGGGCATGTACCATCCTTAAGCTTTATCTTCATTTCCCCAAGTGATTCATACATGCCTTTAAGTTCATGATACCCTCAAGGGAATAAGTCCTGGTAATCCTATAGTAACTTAATAATATTTTCCACCTCTGAGTCTAACCAATAGTCTCTAATTATGGCCTCCTTAGGCTCAGCCTTTGATCCTATATTGACCTTCTTTGTCTTCATTGGTTCATGGTATGTGAATGTATCCTTATCTGAACTATCCAAGACCTCATGCCCCCCTGTGAATGATAAATATCTAGGTTTTTAACTTCCTCATCATTCATAATTTACACCATCTTTCCTTTTTGTTTCTCAAGGTAAGTACGTTCAAGCAATATGGAGTCTTCTCCTTCTTCTTCAAAACATGCGTCTGATTCTCTCTCGCCAAATAATTCCTGTATGAGTTCCTCCACCTTTACACTATCTCCCATGGTTAACCACTTGAAAATTTTAATGCCTTGTCTATTGAAGGTTGGGAAGAAAAGTAGTCAAAGGTTTGGATCATTCCTACAGTCAATTTTTTATAGTTTCTAGTCTCTCGATGTAGTTCTATGTGTACATACCAAGCACATGCACACCATTATAGAGTGGAATATAGTTTATTCACCCAAAGTGAAGGTGGTAATGATTCTTGTCCTAATATCAAGAGTCTCTCACACTGCTGAAATGTGGTGCTAAACAGGTTGATCACCATTATAAATGCAAATCTACGTAGGTTCATTTCTTTTTACAAACCTAGTAGATAGGGTGATTCTAATCTCCTTCCACTCCATAAGATTATCTCTGTGAACTACCCACTAGAACGTTGTTGTCCCACACAAAATATATGCTAACATGTCTCTTCTCCTGACTTGGTCTATCCACTATGCCTCCATGGCTTGTAAGAATACAAGAAGATATTTCTACTCATGTATACCAAGGCACTACACTACATATCCTTCAAACATAATGAAGTCCATTCTTGCGTGCAACCATGCTTCCTACTAGTTGATATGTACCATGAGCCCAATTGTCACAAGCAATACTCGTAGTATCACTAATAGAGTGAGAATCCTCCCACTGTAGGATGCCTTCCTTTGATGGCTCATTGACCTCTGGGTCTTGAATAACACATACATAGATTTTGTTTAAGTCCTCCCCACTTAGAGTCTCAACATATGTGTTGATCAGAGAATACTTGTGAGAGATCACACAAGAAGTCAACGCGAGAGAGAAAGCCAAGATCAAGGGAGCAGAGGGATAGGAAGAACCTGCACACGGAGGGAAAGTTCAACTTTTAGGAATTAGCTGATTTTGAGCATGATAACCTATTTTTATAAGATGGCATGCAGAACACACCAATGATGTAGAGACATACATGCCACACATGATTTATCTTTAGAGGATCAGATCAAGTGTTTTACATAGAGATGAGCTAGAAATAGGATTGTCACTTCAGTTAACTATAAGAGGTTTATAGATAACACACTTACATGTGTGGCTATGCTTGTAAACAATGTGTGACTATTAATAACATGCAACCTATTTTTGGAATAGATAAGAGGTGAAGGGAAAGCCCCCACCCTATATATATGATGAGAATTACATAGTAGTGGGGTATGAACATAGAGAGATACATACATATATATATATATATATATATATACATACATAGGGAGAGATGGATGTATAAAGGTATAAAGGTATGCGCATATGATTAGATTAATGGATCAGATCCATGTGCGCATTGGTATAAATTGACATTATTGTAAGGAGCTTATGTGTTTATTAATAGATGGAAGATATCAGTTGAATATATGTGTCATTACTGTGTGTAATTGAGTAGTGCATGTTATTGATTTGATCATGATTAATGTTTAAGCTTGTTATTTCATAGATATCTAAATGTAGCATGCATGGTAGAATGGTGGATTAGTTATGGAAATATATGTTTCTTCCTTCATCACTCTAACATCTTGCTACAACAACCCTAAAGAGGGACTTGGTACCTTTGCACGCTTCGGGTGAGTTATAAGTCTAGGTTGAGTGATGTGCCAACAAAAATAGGGTGTTATCTAGTAAATTCTAGGGTGCATCATTGGTTCCATTTCTGGGACCTCTTTTTCAGTTGTTTTCAGGATGTTTCGTGACAAAGAAATACTGGTTAACTCTAGCAAGTATTGAGGAATGAATACATAATCTAGAGGAAAAATATGCATGACAGTTCAACAATGGATCTGAGTCTAACACACACACTTGGGTAAAATAGAATCTATATGACAGCCTATACGAGAGATTTTTCACTATCTTTCCAGTAGAGCTATACGATTGGCTTACTGCTTATGCATCTCATCGGAATTATAGGTATCATGCACTTGTCTAGACATGGGAAGAATTTCAAGAGCTTTATGATGTTGATCTGATCTGGACTCGCGCTATGGATAAGTGGTTTCATGGTGTTTAAAACAATTATATTTTGGAATATTCAATTTTGATGTATTCTTTCCTAGAGGTAGTTGAATTCTATTTTTTGCGGTATCCAAGAGGAACATATCTGTAAGGCATTCCACTGGGGATCAATATCTTGATGGTAACTTTGAATATGGAGAGTAAACCAATGGCTAACTAAACTTCACCATGTACGAGGGAAGGAATAGGTTTGGTGAAAGATGGTAGACCTAGATGCAGAGAGGCAGAGAGAAATGATGTGACTTAAGTATAATGAGGTGCACGAGAGGGAGATAGAGAAGTAGTGTTATGTTGCAGAAAGTATGGCATTGAGGAGAGAGATGGCTCATAAATAATTTAAAGCTCACGTAGAAGATGTGGATCTAGAGCATTAGGAACTCCACCATATTAGAAAACATGAAAGAGATCCCCCCTTGTCCTCACACATAAGTGCACCAGTAAAGACTATCTCAACCGGGGGCACGCATCTTAATCCACCTAGTGACCTAGCCCTTATGCTTAGTTTTCCAGTATCTAGTATGAAAAATAACCACCAAGCTAACTTGGGAAGTAGGAGAGTAGGAGTAAGTTAGGGAGAAAGTACATCAATGGCAAGACAAATGACTTCAATGGTTATTTAGAGGCGTGTTTTAGGTGCATCATCCGCAATAAACGTGAGTACAAAAAATTTTGGATTCACCTCTGGAAGTAGAACTACCTCACAGACTATAAGGGTTCAATATAGTACTACTTTCGAAGCACAGGGGAGTATATCTAAAGGTCCTATTCCAACTATAGGTGGAGGATCAGGAGGTATAGGTGGTTCTAGTTCTGGTGGATTTGGTAGTTCTAGAAGTAGAGGGAACATAGGAGGTTCTGGATCAAATAGTCAAGGTCCGTAACAACCACAAAACATTTGTATGGAAATTTCTCTTCATCTTCTGGAGTATATAGGCATAGAGGATGATTTTGAACATGTGCATATGTGTGAGATCTTGTGGCGTGCTAAAGGGATCACAGTTGCTGAGTGCAAGGCAAGTCAATTCACTACTACATTACATGGATGTGCACACAGCTGGTATAGGAGGTTTGACCCTAATCAAACTTGCATGGTTTATGTAGCATTGAAGGATGCTTTCTTGAAAGAGTTATATATCCCTAAATTTGATCAGAAAAAGTATCAGTGTGCTCAAAGATATCAAATAAGGCACTACTGAGAGTGTACTTCAGTATGATGCCCATTTTAAGACACTTATATCTAAGCTATCTTATGATATTCATGTAAGCCAACATGCACAATGGTTTGTTGGAGGATTGATTACACCATTTAGAAGGGTGTTGTCACATAATATGTACATTGATCCATGTGAAGCACTAGAAGTACCTTTACATGCTAAGGCAGTTGGGAGCATTGACACTAGCGTTAGTCCATTCTTAGAGGCACAGGTTGCAGCTATGGCAAAGAAGTTAGAGAAGCTATCAGCAAATTCAGCCCATGAAATGCGCTCAGGAATTTGGTTTACAAATTGTGAAGTGGAAGGTCATACCAAGGATAGTTTTCCTTGTCAATCTATATGCTCATTACTGTTAGACTGTGAGATCTATCATTTGAATCATGATGCTAGTCACTTTCCTTTATTACAGTGTGTGATAAGAAAGAATGTATCCAGGTTTTGCAAAAATTTCTTCTGCATAACCCATGATACTGAGGATTGGTAGTTGATTGGTCATATCTAGGATGCTATAGACATTGGGGTACGATAGGAAAGTATAACAGATAACTCTAAGGGTAAGAATGAGCACCAGGATCGGGATCATAATCAAATGTGCTATGACAAGAATGTGGGGCATTTTGAAGGAGGTCATGGAAGGGGACGTGGATATCATGGTTGATATGGAGGATGAGGCCATGGTGGAGGAAGAGGTGAGTTCCCTCATGGAACATGTTATACGTGCATATCTCTTGGCTACTATAGGTGTGAATGTCCTCAGAATATTACATTTTCTTTTTGTTGAAAGGACCATAGCTATAAAGAATGCCCAAACTTATATGAGCATCTATGTAAGCACCATAATCAAGAAAAACAAAGGCATAAGGATGGTCAGAATCTAGCGCATGATAGAAGATCAGTGGATGCCCAAGATAACACTAGGACCTAAGGCATTAATTGTGAAGATTACTACATGAGATGAGCGACACGCATAAGAGAGGCATTACACTAGAAGTCTACAATCACCAAGGAGGAGGTTTTACATGTAAGGTACCCAGATCCTGCTTATCAGAAGGAAGTTTACCAGGATACTATGGAAGTGCTAAGGAATCTTTAGGGTGATATAAAATACTTAAAGGAGTAGAAGAAAGCATCAGAGACATTCCAAACTGATATCGATGATCTGAGAGAAGTGTGAAAAATGTTGTGCTAGGAGAACATCATTCCACTATTAGGAAGTTGGTTAAAAGGGAACAATTTGCGTGCAAGTATTGAGACTGGACGAAATATTCTACATGCAAATCTCCCCCTGATAGCATTGACTATGATAAGGAAATTACTTTGAATGCTATTGTGGATGGATGGCTGTCGAGCAACATATTGATTGATACAAGTGTAGAAGTAAATGTGCTCACATTATATGTATGGGTACAAATGGGGAGGCCTCCATTGCAGCCATCATCTAATGTGTTATTTATTATAAACTAGACTAAGGCCACTCCCATAGGAGTTTTGAAGGATGCATATATAACCATATAAGGGGCCAAGTTCACTGGGGATTTTGAGGCATTAACACTTGTAGAAGAAGATAATTTTCTAGCCTTGCTTGGATGCCCTTGGTGTTATGTGAATATTGCTGAGTTGATATTCAATAAGAGGTATATAAGCTTTGAGAACAAGAAGGAAAGGGTTGTGATACCTTTGACAGATGGGGAAGTCTACACCATATGTTGAGCCTCTAAGTGAGGAGGAATTAAATAGAATTTATGTACGCACTATTCAGTACCCAGAGGTCAATGAGCCATCAAAAGAAGGCATCCTACAATGGGAGGATTCTCATTCTATTAGTGATACTATGAGTATTACTCATGATAATTGGGATCATAGTGCATATGAAATAGTAGGGTGCGAGGTGAAAAGAATGATTACATGCAAGAATCGACTTCGTTCAGTTCGATAGAAAGGTAGCATAGTACCTTGGTATATAGGGGCATAAGATCTTCTTATATTTTTGAAAGCCATGGAAACATGGTGGACATATCAAATTAAGAGAAGAGATATGTTAGTAGATACCTTACGTGGGGACAACATCAAACTAGTGTATAGTCCACATGGATAATATTATAGAATGGGAAGAAATTGGGATTGCCCTATCTATTAGGTTTGTAAGGAACAATGCACCTACATAGATATATACTTATCATGGTGATCAACCTGTTTAGCATCACATTCAACAGTGTGAGAGACTTTGGACAACATGATAGGAAGCATTACCACCTTCACTTTGGGTGCATAGATTATAATCTATGCTACAAAGATGCACACAGACATGGTATGTATAAGCATAACTACATCGAGAGACTAGAAATTGACAAAAATTGATTATAGGAATGATCCAGACCTTTGACTAATTTTCTTCCCAACCTCTAATAGAAGAGGGGTTAAAATTTGTCAAGTGCTTAACTATGGGGGATAGTGCAAAAGAAGAATAGCATCTTCAGGAATTATTTGGTGAGACAGAGTCCATATCGCATTTGTAAAGAAAGAAGGAATGAAATCCATACTACTTGAATGATTTTTCCTTGAGAAAGAGAAAGGAAAGATGGTTTACATCGTGGATGATGAGGAAGTTGAGAACCTAGATATTGAACATTCAAAAGGGGTACGTAAGGTCTTAGACAATGTAGACAAGGATACATGCACCTATCATGAACCCATGAAGACAAAGAAGGTGAATATAGGTTCGGAGGTTGAGGCCATCATTAGAGACTATTGGTCAGACTTAGAGGTAGCAAAGATCATTTACTCATGGATTATCAGGGCTTATTCCCTTGAGGGTATCATGAACTTAAAGGTGTGCATGAATCACTTGGGGAAATGAAGATAAAGATTAAGGAAGGTACATTCCCCTTGAGAAAGAGACCTTATAGAATGAACCCCAATTTGTGAGAAAGGTAAAAGAAGAAATTGATAAAATGTTAAAATCTGGAATTATCAAGCCCCTTGATGAGTCAGAATGGGTTAGTCCAATGGTGATCAGTATCAAGAAGGATGGAAGAATTAGAATATGTGTGGACTATAGGGAAATGAAGGCTACCTGTGTAACAGACCCATTCCCTATGCCATTTACTTAGGAAATACTAGAATTCATTGTAGGGCATGAAATATACTCTTTCACAGATGGGTTTTCCAGGTATCATCAGGTTAGGATTGCTTAGGAGGATCAAGAAATGACTACATTTACTACTGAATGGGGAAGTTTTTCCTATACCGTGATTCCTTTTGGATTGAAAAATGCACTTGCTGTATTCTCAAGCATAATTGTTCAGGCATTCAAATATTTTATTCACAACTTTTTATAGGTCTACCTAGACAATTGGATAGTATGTGGGATTTTGAAAGATCATTGTGACAATCTATGCTTAATGTTTAAATGGTGAAAAAAATTGAGTATCTCTTTAAACATCAAGAAGTGCATATTTTCTACGCCATTTGGAATACTGTTAGGACATATAATCAGTAAGGAACATTTTTTGGTTGATCTAGCTAAGGTTGCAGTCATTCTAGGCCTGGAGGTACCTGCTAGCAAAAGTAAGGTGTGTGGATTTTTAGGTCATATGGGATATTATAGAAAATTCATCAAAGGGTATGCCAAAGTTTCTGCACCCTTGGAAGAGTTACTAAAGGGGAAAGGTACATTTTATTGGGGAGAACCACAGCAACCCATGTTTGAGATATTAAAGAAGAAAATTACTACCACACACATTCTATGTTTTCCCTCATGGGATAAACCATTTCATGTGCATGTGGATGCCTCTGGCATGGCCATTGGTGTTGTGTTAGCTCAACCTGGCGAAGGTATGATATACCATCCAATTTTTTTTGCTAGTAGGAAGAAAACTCCTGGTGAAAAAAATTATACAACTACAGAGCACAAGATTTGTCGATGATCTATGCATTACACAAGTTTCAATAGTACTTATTAGCAACACCATTTTAGTTTTATATAAGTCACATGGCATATAAGTATTTAGTAAATAAGCCCATTTTATAGGGGCACATATGCATATGGGTACTCATATTTCAAGAGTTTTACTTCATAGTTGTGGTGATGCCAGGGAAAAGAAATTCTAGACCAAACCATTTATCTAGAATCAACTTAGGAGAGGAAGAAAAACCAATTGAAGAAACAATGCTAGATGCATAGTTATATAGGTTACAATGTGTACCCATGAAATTAGAAGACATTGTTTGCTTTCTACGAACTAGTATGACACCAGAAGGAATGAAGGCATTAGAAAAGAAACAGCTTGCTATTCGTGTAACATCATTTATGTTAATCAGTGGTGACCTCTACAAGTTAGGAAAAGATGAAGTATTATGACGTTGTGTATTAGAGAATGAGCACAAGGATATTATGGAAGAGGCCCATGGTGGTATTGCAGGAGGGTATTATGTAGGTGATGTGACTACCTGAAATATCTTACTTACTAGATTATGGTGGGAGACATTATATAAAAAATGCAAAGAATATTGTAAGGTGTGTGATCATTGTCAGCACCTAGGAAAACTAGGGTGAAGAGATGAGATGCCTTTGAGACCAATTACTAGTGCCGAACCATTTGAGAAATGGGCCATTGACTTTGTAGGACCTATTTCGCTAGCTACACGTAGGACTAAATCGTGCTATATCATTACTTGCACAGATTATATCACACGGTGGGTAGAAGCAACACCTACGAAGGACTATACAACAACTACATCAGCTAGGTTTCTATGGGATAATGTTCTTACAAGATATGGATGTCCTTTAAGCTTGACAAGTGATATGGGTATGCACTTATTGAATGAGACAATCAGGATCCTATTAGATGACTTTATGGTTACACACCATAAAACTACACCCTATCATCCTCAGGAAAATGGAATTACTGAGGCTTTCAACAAGATTTTGAGCCAGACTTTGACAATTTTTTTTGATGTTGGGTGAAAGGATTGGGATGACAAAGTGTCATCTATTCTTTGGGAATATAGAACAACTTACAAGAGATTAAACAAAGCCACACCATTTTAGTTGGTGTTTGATGTAGAAGTTGTTATCCCTATAGAATTTATGCAACCTTCTTTGTGAATCGTGTGTGATGGAGATATAGCTAATGAAAAATATTTATAAGAGTGTATTGAGAAACTGATTCAACTAGATGAGTGATGAGCTATATCATGATGGAGTCAGAAGCAGGAAAAATCCATGTAGAAGGCATGGCATGAAAAAAACATAAGGGATAAGAAGTTTGAGATTGGACAAATGGTACTTCTTTATGACTCTAAGTTCTTACACCTTCCAGGAAAACTCAAAGTACATTGGTTGGGGCCATATGTCATCACTTATATACTTGAATCAGGTACTTTCTAGTTAGAAGCACTTGATGGAACATGGCTACCCGGTTACTTTAATGGGAGTAGGATGAAGCCCTACTATAAATAAGTCTTCTTGGTGTTTGTAATAAGGTAGTATTGCCATTTATAATAGGTTTCCATTATGTATTTCCTTCATTGTCACTATGATTTGTCAATTTAGTTGTTGTTCTTGTGTAATAAGTGTGCTTACGCACATGGAGATAATTACTATATGATGCGTGTTTATGCACAAAGGTCTGCACATACTATTAGTGTGGGGTGGTTGTAGTTATCCAAGTAAAAGACCGTGGGAATTGAATGGTGAAAGGAATAAGTTGTTACAGGTGTGCTTTAAGTCAAAATAAGATTGCTTCTCAAAAGTGACCAAGGATGGAGATGAAAGAAAGGACAATATAACACGAGGTAAGCAGAGGCCATCCTAACTACCAGGAGAAGGTACAATGATGAGGTAATTGGGCACAAGGGCATGCAATGAAGAGACATCTATGACCAAAGGGTAGGGAGGTGTGCTATAAGGTTATAGATGGGGCATGAAGATGTACCCTGTGGAACGAACGAATTTGGTCAATGAATGAGGGGATATTTAGTAGGTGAAGGAGTAATAAATGCATTAAAATTTTAAAATTATATAAGGATGGGATGTGGATTCATTTTTACCATTATGACTAGGAGAATTTGATGAAAGTGATAAGTGTGAAGAGTTGAGTGATCGGGTTAAGGTGCAAAGGGTGTAAAATCAAGCGTGACAAACAAATCTGTGTGAAAAGAATCTTGTGTTTGTGGTGGTGAAGGGTTTGAGCGAAGCATGGAGACAGAGAGGAGTTAGGGCACAAATTTTTCACCTAGGGCATGATTGAATTGAGTGAGGGTTTGATTTGCAAGTTACAAAGTTAAAGGTGAGACGTTTGCAAGGTAAAAATGACACCTAAGAAGGTAGTTGTAGCAGTAGCAAAAGGAAAGAAGAAGGTGGTCGTCAAGGAAGAAGAGATGACACCCAAAAGTGATTTTTTAGAGATGTAATATCTAGAGGGGGTTAGTTTTAGCTAGGAATGGGATTAACCTATCAGAAAGAGAAAAGTGAGTGAATAAAATCACAGGACAACAGAGAAAAAAGGAGCTCAATTCCTTGCTCACTGTGAGGATGAATAAACGTATGACGGATGACATGTCAGTTTATGATGATGTAGGAAAGAAGATTCTAAAGATAATTGGGGTCTACCAATTATATGAGCTTCCATATTTCGAGAAGTATGAGCCCTTGTATCAGTGGCTCATGAGTAGAGTGCACGAAGACTTCTTCTACTTTGTAGGACATAGATTTAGAATCTCATCTATGCTTATCTCATCAGTTACAGATTTGAAGGCCACAAGAGAGGATATAAAGAATGATCTCACAGATTAATCTGCTATATTAAAGGCCAGATAGGATTTAGGGTATCTGATGAGTCCGTGTAGTATGGATATAGAAAAATTGAAGAACTGTTTGATTGTGCTAGTAACAACACACCTTGTTACAAAGTTGAATGACTAGGAGTGATGGTCACAAGCAAATAATATGTGGTTAGATGTTACGTATAAGATGTAGAAGGAGCAATCTATAATATTGCAGGCTAAATTATAGAAAAAATAGTCAAGGAAGTGTGCACAAGAGGGAAGATAAGCTTTGGGGCTGTTCCACTATCACTAGTATTCATGGAAATTGGAGTACTGGATGAGCCGAAGGAAAAGGTATGGGAATACCCCATAGAGAATAATTCATCATCTGAAAGGTTTATCAAGTACCTATGTAAAGGGGCCATGACAGATGACGTAAAGTAAAGGGCGAAGAAATGGTACAATAGGATCCACACAGTATTTGGAGAAGAGTGGCACATTCTAAAGGACCTACCTTCAGTACTAGGGAAACAAGTCCATTTTGTTGTATATCAACATTTCTGCATCGTGTGCTTCCTAGTGAGAGATGGAGTCCAGAGCCCTTAGTGTAAATTTCCTTATGCATTTGCTGCAAGGTATTTCCAAGCATATGTTCACAGATTTATAGACACCTGCTGAATGGTATTTAATGTAGATAAGGTAGAATGTGATTACTATACGTTGAGAAAGAAGAATGCGTATCTTGGAAGAAGTGCCTACACTAAGAGGATCATTTCAGAGGTGTTGAATATTAGGCCAATAAGTCTAGATGTAGCAGATGTAGGGGTAGCATTGGTGTATATTCAGCTAAAGCCCAAGATGGAGAATAATAAATATGTAGAGAATGAATTTGCACTCTTAGGACCGCCAAAGGGTAAACACACAATAGAAAAAATACCGGTGCAAAGGCCCATAGAATTTGTTGAAGTAGAGGGTGAAGAGGAGGAGCGTGAAGATAGTGGAAGCTTGGAGCATAGAAGAAAACAACCATATGATAGAGAAGAGTCACAGTGCATGGCTACTCCACCTCAAGGATATGACGAAGAGGAAGATACCGAGGTTGAGTAGGGGGAGCATTGATTTAAGAAAGTGTTTAGATGCACAAGGATTCAAAGTGGAACCCCATAAATGGTACGGAAATCACCACGTCTCTCTCTACATAAGGAGACCGCTAAACCAAAGAAGAGAAGAAAGTCTAAGTTGGATAAATAAGCAAAGGAATCAGAAGAGAGCAAGAGTGCATCTCCTACCCCACTCAAGAAATGAAGGATGAGACATTGGTTTATGCAGAAATATTTTCAATGGTTAAAAAAAGTGAGAGGCCCTAGAAATAGCTCAAGATCTGCATAAGACTCAGCTGGAAGAGCTTTGGAGGCTCATTGCATAGAAGATGGATATTTTAGAAGGAACAATGACTTCAATGTCCAGCGTTGTGTTGGTTCTGGAAAATGAAAAATGAGAGATTGTGAGGAATGAGTTGGAATCCATTGTTGTGGACATTCCAGAGAAAGCAATACAATCACTCACTTAATGGTAAGCCTTGGAGGCCAAAATAAAGGAGGAGTATCTAGAGTCGATACTTCAAACTGATACAAAGGAGGCTGCCTCATAGCCTCATAGCACTTCTTTATTTATCTACATTCTTTCATTCTTATTCTTTCCATTCTTCTATTCTTTACTTTAATTTTTTGGAGATACCCATTATCGGGATAACAATGGGATTAGTGTGGGGTAATGTTGATCAGAGAATACTTGTTACAGATCACACAAGAAGTCTGTGTGGGAGAGAAAGCTAGGATTAAGGGCGTGAAGGGACAGGAAGAACCCAGTCGTGGAGGGCAAGTTCATTGTTTGGGACTCAGCCAATTTTGAGCATGAAGATCTTTTTCTAGAATATGGCATACGAAACACACCAATGCTACAGAGACGTGCACGCCATGCATTGTCTATCTTTAGAGGACTGGATCAAGCGTTTTACATGGAGTTGAGATAGGAACAAGATTGTCACTTCAGTTAACAGTAAGAGGTCTATAGATAGCACACTTGCATGTGTGGCTATGCCTATAAATGGCATGTGGCTATTAATAGCATGCAACCTATTTATGGAATAGATAAGCGGTGAAGGGAAAGTCCCCACCCTATATATATGATGAGAATTACATAGTAGTGAGGCATGAACAAAGAGTGATACATACATACATACATACATACATACATACATACATACACACACACACACACACATATATATATATATATACACACATATACATAGGGAGAGATGGATGTATGAAGGTATAGAGGTATGCGCATATTATTGGATTACTATATCAGATCCATGCGCGCATTGGTATAAATTGACATTATTGTAAGGAGATTTTGTGTTTATTTAGATGGAAGATATTGGTTGAGTCTAAGTGTCATTACTGTGTGTAATTAAGTAGTGCATGTTATTGATTCAATCATGATTATTGTTTAAAGCTTGTTCTTTCATAGATCTGAATGTAGCATGCATGGTAGAATGGTGGATTAGTTATGGACATATATGTTTCTTCCTTCATCATGCTAACATATTGCTACAACAAACCTAAATGGGGACATGGTACCTTTGTGCGCTTTGGGTGAGCACTCAGTCTAGGCTGAGTGATGTGCCGGCGCGACTAGGGTGTTATGTAGTAAATTCTAGGCTACATTAATATGGTGTAGAGTTCCCATTTGTAAAAGGTATCACAAACCTTTCCTCTTTGTTCTAAAAGCTGATATACCCCTTATTAAGTCTCAAATCAACATTATTCACATAACACCAAGGGCATCCAAGAAAGGATGTAAAACTATCTTCTTCTGCAAGTGCTGATACACAAAAATCCCCAGTGAATATGGCCCCTTGTATGGTTATAGATACATCCTTCAAAACT
This sequence comes from Taxus chinensis, assembly GCA_019776745.2. Lineage (NCBI taxonomy): Eukaryota > Viridiplantae > Streptophyta > Pinopsida > Cupressales > Taxaceae > Taxus > Taxus chinensis. The sequence continues at coordinate 947,412,490 of CM034147.1, forward strand.
CCTATGGAAGTGGCCTTAATCCTATTTGCCATAAATAACACATTAGATGATGGCTGTAATGGAGGTGTCTCCATTTGTACCCATGCATCTAAAGTAAGCACATTGACTTCTGCACCAATATCAATCAAAATATTTCTCAATAGCCATCCATCTACAACAGCATTCAGAGTGATCTCTTTATCATAGTCAATAATATTAAGGGGAAGATTTCCATGTAGGATATGCTGTTCATTCTCAATGCTTTTGTGCAAAGTGTTCCCCTTCAACCAATTCCCTAATAATGGAATAATATTCTCCTGGCACAACATTTTACACACTTCTCTAATGTCATCAATATCAGAGGGGACCTTCCTTGCTTCTTTCTTCTATTCCATATTTATAGACTACTCTTTTAAACATTGTATTTCACCTTGAAGATTCCTGAAGACCTCCATGGTCTCTTGATAGAATTCATTCTAATGGGCAGGATCTGGGTACCTTATATGTAGAACCTCCTCCTTAATGATTGTAGGCTTCTAGTATGATGCCTCTCTTATGCATGCCGCTTCAACATGTGTGGTAATCTTCACAGTTAAGGCCTCAGTTTCTGGTGCTATCTTGGACATCCACTTATTTTCCTTTACATGCTAGATCCTAACCATCCCTGCGCCTTTGTTTTCCTACTTATGCTATTTACTGAGATGCTCATATAAGTCTGAGCACTCCTCATAGCTAGGATTATTTCCATAAAAATAACATGTAACATTTTGGGGACATTTACACCTATAATGATAAGGGGATCCACATGCATAGCACATTCCATGAGGAAACTCACTTCTTCCTCCACCAAAGCCTTTTCCTCCATATCCACCTCAATATCCACATCCTCTTCAATGACCTCCTTCAAAACAACCCTAAGTCCTGTCATAATGTGGTTGATTATGATCCCAATCCTGGTGCCTGTTCTTGTTCTTAGAGTTATCCGCTACACTTGTCTATCATACCCCAATGTCTATAACATCATGGATCTGACCAATCAATCGAAAATCCTCAGTATCATGGGTCGTGGACCTAGAAATATTGCAAAAGTAGGATACATTCTTCCTTATCGCATGCTGTAACAAAGGAAAGTGGCTAGCATCATGATTCAAATGACATATTTCACAGTCTAATAGCAATGAACGTATAGATATGTGAGGGGAACTATCCTTGGTGTGACCTTCCACTTCACAAACCTTGCACCAGATCCCTAAGCGCATTTCATGAGCTGAATTTGCTGATAATTTTTCTAGTTGCTTTTCCATGGCTACAATCTATGCCTCTAAGAATGGAATAACATTGGTGTCAATTTTCCCAACTACCTCAGCACATAGGGCTGCCTCTAATGCTTCGTGTGGATCAGTGTATGTCTTATGTGACAATGCCATTCTAAATGGTGTAATCAATCCTCCAAAAAACCATTTTGCATGCTAGTTGGCGTAAATATCATAAGATAACTTAGATAGAAGTGTCTTAAAGCAAACATCATACTCACATACACTCTCAGTAGTTCCCTGTTTGATATATTTGAGTGCACTAATACTCTTCTAGTCAAACTCCAGGATATATAACTCTTTTAAGAAAGTATCCTTCAATGCTGCATAATCCACGCAAGTTTGATTAGGGTCAAAATCTCTATACCAGCTATGTGCTCATCCCTGCAAGGTAGTAGCAAATTGACTTACCTTACACTGAGAAGCCATGATCCCTTTCACACACCATAATATTTCACACATATGAACATGTTTGAAAACATCCTCTATACCTCTATACTCTAGGAGACGAAGAGACATCTCTATATAGATATTCTATGGTTTCTGTGGGCCTTGATAACCTGATCCAAAACCTCATGTGTTTCCTCTACCTCTATAACCACCAGATCCACCGGAACTAGAACCACTTATACCTCCCGATCTACCACATGTAGATGTACTCACATGTGCTTTGATAGTAGTACTATACTGAACCCCTATAGTCCGTGAGGTAACTCCACTTCTAGAGGTGAATCCAACATTCTGCGTGCTAACGTTATGTGTAGATGATGCACCTAAAAATATTCCTCTAAATAACATTGAATATGTCTATCTTGCCATTGATGTAGTTTCTCCCTATCTTACTCCTGCTCTTTTACTTCCTAAGTTAGCTTGCTGGTTACTTGTCGTACTAGATACGGGAAAACCAAGCACAAGGACTAGGTTACCAGGTGGATTAAGATGCATGCCCATAACCTAGGTAGTTTTTGCTAGCGTACTTGTATGTGAAGCCAAGGAGAGATCTCTGTCATGCTTTCCAAGATGGGGGAGTTCCTGATGCTCTAGCTCTATGTCTTCTACGTGAGATTCAAATCCTTCATGATCCATCTCTCTCCTCAACACCATACTTTATGCAATGGTAGGTTTCTTCTCTATCTCCCTATTGTGTTCCTCATTATACTTAAGCCACCTTTCCTCTCTCTACCTTTCTGTCGCTAGGTCTTCCATATTTCACCAAACCTATTCCTTCCATCATGCATGGTGAGGTTTAGTTAGCCATTGGTTTAATCTCCAGGTTTAAAGTTGCCATCAAGATCTTGATCGCCAGTAGGATACCTTGTAGATATGATCCTCTAGGATACCACAAAAATTGGAATTCATCTTCCTCCAGGAAAGAATACGTCAAAATTGAATATTCTAGAATATAACTATTTATAACACCACACAACCCCATATCCACAGCATGAGTCTAGGTCATATCAGCATCATAAATGGCCTAAAATTATTCCCATCTCTAGACAAGTGTGCGATGCCTCCAATTCCGCTTACATGCATAAGCAATCAACCACTAGTGTAGTTCTACTAGAAAGATAGTGAAAAATCTCTCATATAAACTGTCATACAAATTTTGTTCTACCCAAGTGTGTGCGTTAAAATCAGATCTAATGCTGAACCATCATACATATTCTTCCTCTTGATCATGTATCCAATCCTCAATACTTGTTAGAGTTAACCGGTACGTCTTCATCAAGAAGCATGCTGAAAAAAACTGAAAAAGAGGTCCCAGAAATAGAACCAATGATGTAGCCTAGAATTTACCAGATAACACCCTAGACACACTAGCACATCACTCAGCCTAGACTGAGTGCTCACTCAAAGCATGTAGAGGTACCAGGTCCCTCTTTAGGTTTATTGTAGCATGATGTTAGCGTGATGAAGGAAGAAACATATAGATCCATAACTAATCCATCATTCTATAATGCATGCCATATTCAGATCTATGAAAGAATGATCTTAAACAATAATCATGATTGAATCAAGAACATACACTACTCAATTACACATAGGAATGACACTTAGATTCAGTGAATAACTTCCATCTATTAATAAACACATAATCTCCTTAAAATAATGGCATTATATACCGATGTGCACATGGATCTGATACAGTAATCAAGTCATATGCACATATCTCTTCATGCTTACCTCTTGCGCTCTACATATACCGATATATCTCTCCCTGCTACTATATGATTCACATAATATATATAGGGTGGGGAATTTCCCTTCACCGCTTATCTATTCCAAAAATAGGCCGCATGCTATTAATATCCATGCACCATTTACAGGCATATCCAAACATGCAAGTGTGCTATCTATAGACCCCTTATAGTTAACTGAAGTGACAATCCCATTCTTAGCTCTCCTCCATGAAAAATACTTTGATCTAATCCTCTAAAGATAGATAATGCAGGGCACACACATCTCTGCATCATTGGTGTGTTCTATGTGCCATCTTCTAAAAATAGGTCTTCATGCTCATAATCGGCTAAGTCCTAAATGATGAAATTCTACTCCGTGTGTGCATTCTTCCTATCCATTTGTGCCCTTAAACCTGGCCTGTTTTCTTGCGCGGAATTCTTGTGTTAGTTTTTTCCAGTGTTCTCTGATCAATATGGGTGAGGATGATTTTGATGAAGTAGTGTATTTCCTAATCATTGATGCACAATAATATATGAACATCACCCATGAGATCATCAATTTTGTGTTCAAAGTTAGTAACTTAATAATTTTTCAAAAATAATGGGTCAGCTATGTTGATGTAGTTATGTGAGAGTGTGACCAGTTGATCAATCTGAGGATCATGAACCAGTGGGGAAGAAGTGTTAATTGCATTTGGAGGTTATTATTGTACTAAAATGAAATTCACTTCATCGATAAATTTGGTGTGAATGGTTTCCTGGTAGCGCAAGACTTCCCTATAATGAATTTGGGCATAACTATCCATATAAGGGTCATCTAAAGAGTAACAATTGTTGTGATCTAATATGAAAAACTCCACCATGTAGGAGTTGACTATGGTTTTGAGTTGGACAATCCTCTTCTGTAGGGGTTGTCGTGTTTGTGAAATAAATATAGGAATCAAAGGCTCCTTCTTGTGAGGTCTTAAGGAAGGAGGAAACTGAGATATGATGTGTTCAGGAAAGCCAAAATTATTTATTTTGAGGGTGAATTCATTAGGCTCATCATCATCCGATTCGAAGAGAATGAGGGGCATGTGCCCGACCAATTTAGGATAATTGACATTTTTGCAAAGAGTATCTATAGGGTAGTAAAAGCATTGATATTTCCAAAAGGGAATTAGTGATATTTCCTCAAGCCTGGGGAGATTATATGTCCCCTTTTGCTAAATTTTATCATAATTCCAAGGGTTAGTGTCCTGTTGAATCTTATAAATATATTCTTGGTGATTGAACTTTAGACATTGACATGCAAAAGAAGTGATAATGTGCATACGATGAGTCCAAGGCCACCCTAGGAGAATGCTATAAGATAAGGGAAAATTAAACACCATAAATTTGAAGAAAATTGTCCTAGAGGGAATGGTGATGGGTAACCAAAGAAACACCATGTGAGGTATCTTTCAATGATCATATCCTTAGTAGGTAATTTTTGTGGATTTAAGGTTATTGATATAATTACCAAGATCTTTGATGAAATATAGTGAGGCCACACATGTGCCTACTCCATCATCAATGAGAGTGCGCTTAACCAAAGTGTGACTGACTTGAACTGAAATAAAAAGTGGCAGATTATAAGCATGAAGAAAGAGCTCATTTGGGATCATAAAATTGATGAGAAAATGAATGCATGAATGAGCATCCTGGTGAGATTAGTATAAATTGAGAGATCCTCACATCACCGGAAAATGCTTTCTTCCAAGCCATGCAATGTAGGACTCTTCCCTAAAGAGGGAGGAAAAGGTATATTCATGTCAAATAATGCATTCATGTGATGTTCATGATGGTGAGGTGACATGTGCATGAGTTACAAGAAGGGATCTAGACCAAGAATTTAGGAAAGTGATTCAAGAGGATCCCACTCATTATGACTAGACTATGTAGTAGGTTGAGAGTGTGGAGAATCCTTAGAAATAAATCCAAAATGAGTAGGGGTATTTAGAGATATTTATGAAACTATTTCTTACTCAGTTCTTATATCATCGACCATGTAAGTTTAATTTAAATAGGGGATGATGGTGTTTGTAGATAGAGATGTAGATCTAAACACAATCAACTCTATAGGATAATTTCCACAAGGGATGATGACATCTGGAGGAGGTATATTTTTGATTCAAAGAGCTTAATTTTGAGGCACATAAGGGTATATTACTATATGAGTTCAAGGTTGGAATACTACCAGATATTCTTGTTCTACATTAGCTATGACACATTTTACATAATTGATTGTAGTCATGTTTTAAGGAGCGTAATCTGTGTCAACTACATTGGTTGTAGAATTATCTTGTTTTTTAGAAATTTCAGTTCCATCATGATTAGGAATATGATTAGAGAAGAAGTTATCTTTTCATTATCCTGGTTGATGGATTCATGATGATCCTTCTTTTGAGCTGCGTCATGAGATTTGACTACTTTGGTCAAATGCTCATGAGTGATGGTGTCACAATCAAACTTACGTCCTAAGAAGAAGCTGATGGAAGTCATTCTGAATGCATGATAGTTCTCATGTAAGTGGCCCAAATTAGTGTACCACTAAAAAAAATCACTCTCATATTTCCAATGAGGAACGGGTTGAGAAGGATCCAGGATTGCGATAAATAATTTAGGAAACCGACGCTTCAACTCTTCCTTACTTAGTGGTTGATGAAAGTTGGATTGGCCTTTATTGTTAGGTTTTTGGTCAATATTGAAAACAATTCTATTTAACTAAGAAGTAAGAGGAATATTATCCGAGACTCTATCGTGCATCTCTTTCTTGTTTTTAGAACATTAGAGGATTGGGAATTACTTGTTAGTTTGTGTCTTTGGAGGAGGCCACTCAAATTACCTCATGAGGTAGCCTTTCCTTTTGGTTTGTTCAAAGACCTCTTCTAGGGAGGGAGGAGATAAAGACCTCACCTTGTATTGAAGGAAAGTTTCAAGGGATCGTAAGAAAAGTAGAAATAGGCTATCATTGGGATATTATGTTCTACCTACATAGATAAGGTCTTCCAATGGTTAATGAAAGCTTGTGCTGATTCAATATTAGATTGATGGAAATTGATGAAAGAATTGATGTTGTTTTCAAGGAAATCATGACATTGAAATTCATTCACTATGACTATCATTAGGGAATCTAGCTCGACTATGGAGTTAGGAGGAAAATTATGGTACCAATCTAAACCATCTTCTATAAGTTATTTTACTAGGAGTTTGGTGGAAGCATATGAATTGGTCTTGATCCATTCCTTATAAATATCACCAAAGGCCTTTATATGAAGTGTGGGATTAATAAAACCTATTGATGGTGAATCAAAGAACCCCTGAATGTCTACAAATCAATGGGTTGAGACTCTCAGTATGATTACATATCATGGAGCTTTTCCCAAGTGTGGGACCTTGTGAATCGGGAAAGCTCTCCGGATGAAGGCCGGTTCCTATTCCTCTGTTTAGATGCACACGTAAAAATGTAGAGGGTTTGCTTAAAAAACCTAATCTAACTTTCCAAGGAGATAGGGTAAGAATATGCATAAAAATAAACCTAAACTAACAAAGGTGATGCACCGAGGAATGAAGAACACCTATCTTGCCAATAAACACAAACCATTAAAATGTAATGCAAGATCATGCATAGATAACCAAAATTGTAGTGAAAGATTAGGAGGATGCAAATAAACATAGAGAGGGTTAAGAATCATCCACAGACATGCATTATCTACTCCAAATATTGATACAATACACTACAAAATGCCAAGAGGCAAAGTTGCATTACAGTTTTAAATGGGAGGTTTGAACTCAACAAACTCACTTGCCAAAGAGAAGAAGGGAGGGGCAAAACAAGAATGTCCAACCTTTAGAAAGAATCCCCTCCTTACAATTTATAGGAAGAATGAGAGAGGGAAGAGAGAGGAAATCCAAATCTACCCCAACCACCTCTAGGTTACATTTAATTTATCTCATTATGGCAGTAGGTGAGAACCCTAGCAAACCCAAAAAATGGCGAATTGTATTTTGCATTTTTAAGAACTTATTCCCACCCAATTAAATATATCCAATCATAGTTGGATAGAGGACCTCGTAATATTTCCGAAAAGTCCAACCTTGCATGAATCCGAGCTCCCTGTGAAAAGTTATGGCCATCTGAATATCTGTGCCAGGGTTTGCTTCCTGTCAGTGCTCAAAATTTTGCGCCTCCCGAAGATGCACCATAGGCGCTGAAAATTACATGTTGACACTCTTTTTCTTGCACCTTGGCATATCCTTTTTTGTGTCGACATCTTTGTTGTGCACCCTTAACCTACGCCTTGGCGCATCCATTTACATGTCGACACTCTTTTGCCTGTGCCTTGGCAACATCCATTTACATCGGGCTTTGAGTTTCTTTGATTTCCATATTCTTCTACTTGTCTATATCTACCCAGGGGGAAAGATATATAAAACAGAACCATTGTAAGAGATAGATGGAATAATGCCACAAATATCCATACTAGACATATAGGGTGTTAATGGATCTTGCTAGACTACTTGTAAGAATTTTTTCTGAATGGGAGGTTGAGTGATGGGCACCTCATTAGGCCCATTTGGAAAATATGGGGGTGTGATGCCTCAAGAGCTCTTTGGAGGGTGGTTGAGTAACTGATCCATGTTGGCTTGTATTTGGAGAAACTAAGCCATCATAGTGGATTGATGTTTTCTCATTTTGTCAATGAGTTGGAGAATGAGGCTGGTAGGGTCAGAATTAGAGGCATTTTCAGATGAGCCTATCTTGGTAACTTTCCTATTTTCTTCCCTATGTTTTATGAGAAAAATTCGTGAAGGTTTTTTCCAAGCATTTCTTTTGATTATCCTTTATATTGAGGAAACTCAGATAGAAAATTTTGAATCTCAAGAGGATGGTGAAAAACATCATCATTCTTCCTTTCTTCTTCATCGTCCTCAGGTGGGCCATTACGGTGGGTAAAATGATTACTTCTAAGTGATCTTATGGCACAACCACCCACGCTAAAAGGAAACTCAACTTTAGGATGATATGACTCAGGAAATGTTTATACACCAAACATTTTTGAAAATGAAGCCTACAGAAACAATCGGTTGTACATAAAAATGTACATAGGAGCCAAAGGCATCTGTAAGTAGATCTAGGAGAATATACAAAATCAGCCATGTAAAAAGGTCTGCACAGGGGCTGAAGGTGTTCAGATAAGGAAAAAAAAAGACAAATAGGATCGCCTAGGGGTGATGGTGTTTACGAGGGTGGGTTTTTGAGATTTTATGTATTTTTTTTGGGTATTTAGATAAGATTAAATTTGGAGATAGGATTCTTTTAACGACGTGTGCTATGTTAGGAAATATTAGTTATTGTGACCATGTAATTATATTATCTAGATGATAATATAATAATGTAATAGTTAGTTTATATTTGTGAGTTGTGATAACAACTTGTGTAGATATAATTTTGTGAGAGAATAAATCTTGTTGAGAAATTCAAGGAATATTTGTAGGGAGATGATGATAAAAATAGGGAATCATGGATGAAGTTTGACTCCTTGTATTAAGGAGCTACTCAACCCTATATATGCTAACTATGTGTCATATGATTAATATACAATATAGTGTGATTATTAATATTTTATGTGTATTTTTCTAAATGTTTATTTGCATTATTTGAAATTGTATTTGAATCATCCAAGTTTTAACATGCTTGACCTAAAGGTTTGTAATATTCAAGTTGGGTTCACTAGAGGATGTATGTGGGCCAAAATGTGTCCCAATAACATGCACTCCTAAATCATCCATTCGAAAAGGGTATCGAGGTAACAATTAGGAAACACACATGTACCAACATACAAAGGGATAAAATTAAAGGGGCTATAGTGAGCACCATGGTAACATATATAGAGGGAAGTAACCCCTACACTAGGTCAACCTAGGTTTTTCAAGGCCCATGTTCAAGATAGAGGAAGGAACCCTATTGAGATATTGGTAGTTGGGTGTGGAGACATCGGGATCAATAATAAATGTGCATAAGAAGACTGAAATGAAAGTAAATGATAACTAAGGAGATGATACTTGATAACATTACCATGATAACTAGCATCCAACATGTATAATACTAAGCTAACATAGCATAACGAAGAAGGAAGTAAACTAATCTATGCAAGATGACAAGATATGGTTAGAAAACTCACCTTGTAATTGTACGGTGGTCACTAATGCTTCTATCTCCTGAGAAGAAACAAAAAGAGAGAGAATCACTATTATGTGGGGAAGGAGAACAAGATCCTGTCCTAGAATCACTACATGTGACCTAATAGTATAAGAAACCATCCAAGAAGAAGAGTATCTAGTCCAATCTGAGCAAGATGCAAGATGAATTAAGAGATAGATAAGTAGATGCAAAGATGGTGCAAAAGAGTAGAGCTAATGATAGTCTAAATGATTCTTGATTCCTTTTATTATGAGTATCAAATGAGACGAGGGTATATATAGGATGTAATATCTCATGGGAGATGGTGTCGGTAAATGGAAATACTACACTGACATAATCACCCATAAGAGATTGTGTTGGTGAGGGATCATAAAATGATGTAAAGTGTCATGAAAAGTAGAAATAATGTGTCATAGATCATGGATATGGATAAACAAGATGCCAAGTGATTGAATGCAACCAAGAAAATGTGAATGTGATGTGCATGATACCTGATAAGACAAGGATACCTAGTGCATGGTAAACTAAGGACAAGAACATATATCAACACTCTCTCTGTGAATAGCCTCTAACCCATAATGGTTATGTGAATAACCATTCCCCATTCTAGGTAGGTTGCTTAAGGCACCCACTCTAGAAATAAATGCATTAGTGACCCTTATCTACACAAGGAAAATGTTAACAATAGGTATGAAAGATGAAATATTAGGTGTATTACATTATTATTAAGATGATATGGTGAAGTAAAAAAATATTATTTTTGGGGAGATATAATACATGTACATTGTGGCGTTAGACCATGGTTGAGCACTTAGGAGGTTTGTTATGGATCGTTTTGCAAGACTGGGTTTTGGGTAGTTTTGGAAAGTTTTAGGTGACTTGGTTGTAGAGGTATTTTGGAGGTGACTTAGTCTAATTTTTGGTATTGTGAGAAATTTTTGATGCTCCTGAGGTCAAGATATTTCCATTGGTATATCACACTTGCGTATTTGATGTCACATCCCACTTTTTCATTCTACTTTGAGGTAAAAATAAGTCATGATTTAATAAATGTCTGCGGGAGCAAGCTGACTAGTGCCGACTTGAGGCTACTTTTATAGTTATACAGACACACATACCTCTACAAGGAAGTATATACATGTGCATATGTACATACCAAGCACCGTACCTACACTCGTCACCTTACGACTATTGATTATTTATTAAGTCACAACTCATTCTTGTTGTACATGTTAGTATGATTGTTCTTCATCTCGTTGTTGTATGAGATGAGTTTTTAATGGTAATAAACTTGTTTCCTTATTGTAAGTGCTTACGATATAGTGCTCCAAATTTATTTCTGTAGGTGATGATTTAGCAATACTAACTAATGTGTTGCATGAATGTACCTTTATAGACACAAAATCACGTACTTGGGTACATTTCTAGGTCCTAAATACATACTAGCATTCATATGATTCCTAAGAAAGAAACCAAGTAATTGATGATTGTATTTTGCCTCTTTTATGTTGCTCTTATTTTTCACTTGGTCTTACACACCCTATAACCCAATCGATATTTTACTTATTTATCTTTTATGACTCCAGACACTAGTGCCCGGCTAGGATAGGAGCACCTAGGTGCCATTGTCTCCTCTAGCTATCCCTGACCCTTTTCCACATTACTCACTTCTTTGGTTATCTTTTATCTTTTTGGCATACTTTTCACTTATGGGAAAACTTTCCATTTGTCAATTATGGAATTCAAACAAGGGAATCATATAAGTACATAGTTATGCATTCAAAATGAAGGACCAAGCACTAATAATATACTATCATCACCTAAGATTACATCTAAAGGAACCTAAAGCACTTCAAGAAATCCATTTAGCATCCATCCATGGAGACAAGGCATTGAATTTTTTACATACACATCATAGGAAGGGGAATTTATTTATTTCATCCACACATTCTATTACATTATTACATCTAGTTACAACCCACTATCAAGTGCACTAGCACAAGGGAATCCTCAAGCATGATTCTTACACATAATCACCAGAACTACATGGAGTATGAGATGTAGTGTAGCACTCGGTCTTATGTTTAATATCGAGGTGATCATTGGGGGCATTTTGAATTCCCATTCTACATCTTTCATTTTTGGATTTTATGTGGTTTTTGGGATTTCATAGGTGATATTTGTTTCACATGTTACAGGTACCCTCGATGTTTAAAGAGTAACACACAATAGATCAACACGGAATATTTATGACACTTGTGTGACATTGTAAAGATCAGGTTTTGACCATATGTGTAGTCACAAGTGCCAAAAAAATGTCTCTAGCACCCAAGTGTCCTTGTTCATCCATGGTCTCCCACGTATGACCTTATTCTAATAGCCTAGAATTTATCATGAGCATTCACGATGTTGTTCACATCCTGTTTAAAAATTCTTCTAGTCCAGAGCACTTCAAGATCAAGTGTAAATCAACTAAGTCATTATTTTTACATCATTTACTTAGGGTTTCATATTTACTTTCTTATTGGCTTGCATCATATTATACTTAGCAATTGTATATCATTATTTACATCAATTACTATGTAATTAGGGTTTAATAAAAATTCTATTTTTCTTAAATCATTTTATTAAACCCATCGCTTGGATCCCACCTTATTTATAGGGTTTTATTCTTATGACCCAAAACAGGGGGGAGACATCGGGTGAACAAATCACCCCATACAGTAGCTCAAAGATACAAAAATACATTACAACAAAAAATAAACATAAATTACAATTATAACACTGACTATGAATAAGACTTAGGTCAGAATCACAACATAAACACCAATGCCCAAATTCATACAGGAGCGTTTGGGAACCTATGTCCTCCCCTAGGTGCTAATATCCTGGGGGAAAACAAAATCATTTTCTCATATTAACACAATTTACATAAGCCTTTAGAGTAGTTTAATAGTACTAGGCATAGTCCTCTAGCAAAAAAATGCATGCAATATTCACTTCAATCGAAACAATCAATACATTTGGATTAAATCAAGGAAAATAAGAAAAAAAAAGGGACACACCATCTCCATTGATGTTTATCAAGAAGAGTCATGGAAGGAGAGTAACACTAGAACTCTATCCACAACACTTGTTCCTTAGTGTGAGATTACCCAGAAAAATTACACTTGGTGTGAGATCACCCAATAAAATTACACTTGGCATGAGATCGCACAAAAAATTCACTCTTTGCGTGAGATCACCCAAAACATTCTATCTTAAAAGTAGTTCAGGACATTTGTCTATCCTTTTACACTTTTCTACGTCAAGTACATACTTTCCTTTTATATACTTTTACATACTTATGCACACTTTTCTCTGATTTATCATATACGATAATTTGACTACATTCTTGCTCTTATTTTTGTAGGTTTATCTTTATAAGAAGAAACAATCATAAGAAAAATGGAAAACACAACAAACATAACAATAGGCACAACACGACACAACACATACACCCCTATGATCACTTTCTCTTTCTAGTTTCCACACTTCATTTTTGCATCATTCCACACTTCACTTGTCCACTTGGAAAGTTATTTTCCATACGCTCTACATGGTTATCAAGCACACACCTCTTATCTAATTTATGTTATCAATTTTTGCATCATTCCACCTTACTCTCTTCTTTTGGGTATCTTTTATCTTTTGAGAAATTTTTCACTTATGGGTCATCATTCTAGTTTTCAATTATGAAATTCAAATAAGGGAATCATATAAATACATAGTTATGTGTTCAAAATCAAGGACCGAGCACTAAGCATATACTATCATCACCTAAGGTTACATCTAAAAGAACCTAAAGAAATTCAATGAATCCATATAACATCTATCCAAGGGATAAGGGAATGCATTTTCTACATACACAACATAGGAAGGGGAAGTTATTTATTACATCCACACATTTTATTAAATTATTACATCTAGCTACAACCCGTTATCAAGTGCACTTGCAAAAAGGCATCCTAGGGCACGATTCTTACACAAACTAACCAAAACTACATGGAATATGAGATGTAGTGCAATGCTCGGTTGTAATTTCAATCTCAGGGTGACCGTTGGGGTCAGTCTGACTCCCCATTCTGCATCTTTATTTTTTGGATTTCATGTGGTTTGTGGGATTTTGAAGGTGATATTTATTTTGCATGTTATAGGTACCCTCGGTGATCAAAGAGTGATGCAAAGGTGATCAAAAATGAATATTTGTGACACTTGTACGACACCGTAAAGATCAAGTTTTAACCATCTGTGCAGTCATAGGAACCCACTAGAGGTCTCCAACACCCAGGCACCCTTGTCCAGCCATGGGTTCCTGTTTCTGGCCTTATTATTGCAGTTTATAATTTATCCTTAACATTGATGACATTGTTCACCTCCTATTCACCAATTCTCTAAGTCTAGAGCACTTTCAGATAAAGCATAAATCAACTAAGTCATTCTTTCTACATCTCTTAGTTATGGTTTCAGACTTACTTTCTTATTTTATTGTGTCATATTATACTTAGCAATTATATATCATTATTTAAATTAGTTACTCTTCAATTAGGGTTTAATTAAAACTCTATTTTTGTTGAAACAACCTTATATTACTTTGTTACTTAGAGACAATTATTATTTCTCTGATGAATGACTAACAACCTTGTGATTTGTTGTTCTGGTATTAGACCACAAAGCATTAGGAATGTATTCTTCAGTGCTTGAAAAAGGGATAAGAAAGGTAACCATGGTTTGTAGTTTATGATTATGAACCATGATTGCATTATAATGATCTTTATTTTTGTTTTATAAATAGTTATGTTTATCAGAAGGGTAAAAATTTTAACTGTTGGAATATCCTACTTTGTAAATGTTTATTAACATAAGTTGACGACTTTCTCTTTATGAAAGGCAAGCACTAAGTTGTTAATGCATTATTATTTCAATTTGGTCATCAATCTAGAGAAAACTTGGTAAGTGGTGTTAAGTTGGATCTAAGAACCAGGGGCATTAACATTGATGTTCAATTGTGAAAAGCTTAGTATTTAATTTATTAACCAAAAATTCTCTTATACCATACAGTAATGGAAATAATATTATTTAGGCATGGTTCAACATGCAAGTTTGTGGAAAAGTGTTAAGTGGTTAAAAATATTGATTAATTGGGTCAAATGATAATTGACCAACATGCAAAGTGGGATATTATTTGTTTAACTATATATCTTGACCAATGATTATTGTTTAATTACTTGGTTATCATTGAACTGGTCATAGATCCAATCACTATGCATATATATATATATATATATATATATATATATATATATATATATATCATATATATATATATATGTAAAATTTTATAAACTCAATCCTTTGATCAGATTGTTATCCACAGTGCATTCTGTGGAGATATTATTTAGTAAGTCATGAAATACACATGTAAACTATTGATACATTAATTAAGATTTAAAAATAAATCTAGGACCAAATATCTGGAAGAAAAAATTCATGTGCATGCACTGACAGGTTTACCAAATTTATTAGTATTTGATGCAAGTACTCATTTTTGAGATGTGCATGGGAAGTTTTTAAGCTATTCCTTAAGAAGCTACGAATCGGGCATTCCAATGATTTCATTTATGTTGCTTTTAGTTTTGCTTGAACTCTTCTAGATTTGTTTAGCTATGCAAAATGGGGGATTGTGATGTTAGTATGAGTTGGTTAAATATTAGAATTCGACTTGTTCAGAGATTTTGGAAGGAAATATTGTTGGGAAAAGTTGGCAAAAATTTCACACTTTGAGGCATGAATATTCTAACTTGATTTCTTGTGGTTACTTTTCGAATTAGATTCTTAGGCATTTGGGTTATTTATTCATGATGCTTACTTTTGGGTTATTTATTCATGTTTAATCTAGTATGTTTTCCTCATTGTTAAGTATTGTAATTAAAAAAATAACATATGAATAGATCTGGGACATTTAGATAAGTTGTTTAAAAACCTAGTTTCTATTGTTGATTCTGCAATGATTTTATCCTTTTTAAAAGAAAATGAAATATGGAAAGGCACTGGAAAATGTGTTAAATCACATCTTATTCTGATGGGTATATAGTATTAAAATGGACAACCATGAATTTCTTTAGCAAAACAGTTCGCTTGTTTACGTTTGCTAACATCATTCATGAATTTCAAATTAGAAGATAGAATTTATACATAGCATAAGGGTGGTATGGCTACAACCCGGTTTTAGATATAAACTAGTTTTAAAACGTTTTTGACCTGTGGGGGGGTCATACCTAGACTAATCTAGGTTGTAAAGTTTTTGTTAAATCCCAAAATGGGGGTATATCAGGAAATCTATAGGAAATCAAGTTTGTTAAAATCTACAAGCGTTAATATTTAGATCTTTATTTCCATTTCTGGAAGACGTATTTGAAAGATGATTTTTGAACCCTGATTATTCTGAAGTAGATGTTAATTCAATATTAATGTCTACTTTATGTGAGTCTGTAGAAATATATGACAATATAGTTAATAAACTGAAAGAAAGATATGGGTTAAGTTTTATCATGGGGTTGTATATAAGAACATCTTTTCTATATTGTTATGACAAGATTTGTAGTCTATCTAGTTGTCTCTACTTCCTATGAGGGGCTTAAATTTGTATTAAAGGAAGTCATGTTAGGCTTTGTTGAGAATCCTCCTTTCTTAATTATTCTGGGTTTTGGTTCTAACCATCTTCCATTGCTTAAATGGATGTTCTGGTTTGGTAGACCAATTAATATACTCTTGCAGAGTTTAGTGCCATTAAGTATATTGGAAAAGTATAATAATTTTGGTTTTTGTTATAGGTTGTTAGTAATTATTTTTGTTTTGGACTGTCATATTGACGATCCCTATTACATTCCATGTAGCTCAATGATGAAACTTTTTTTGTTTGATAATTAGTTATGTATGGAGTATAGTATTTATGAATTTCTCATATTACCTCATTGTTATAGGGATGTTAGGTATTTGGAAGGGTTTACTATTGAATGGAACTTGTTAGATTATGTCTATAGAACATGGTTATTATTTACCATGAAAAATTTATTCTATTCGTACGTTTAATATTTCCAGAAAAATTTAAAGGATAACTTAAGGTCATGTATGATTAAAAAATTGGTTTAAATACTTTAATGTTATTGCCTTTATGGTTTGCTTTCAGTTAAAATATTATGAGATTTGATGTGCAATAAACTTTAGCTTATGTTATTATTATTAACAAATCATAAAGGTAATACTTGTTGGAATGATGGTTTGATGGAAACATAGAATGTATCATTAGGCTCACTTCATTATTTTCTAATGAATTGGGAAGTCACAATTTTCTTCATAGATAACCTGTTATTATTCATTTATTTCATGCTTTAACTACATGAATGTGAGTATATTATTCATGCTAGTTTGATGAAATGACCATGCATACATTATTATTTTCTTACAACTTGTAAGACTGAACAATATTATGAATGTATTAAAGAACTAGATAATACATCATGCATTGACTATTATTATATTGAATCCTATGAATGTACTTGTAATTTTTTTAATGTTAAAGTATTACTTTGAAATTTTATACGGAAAATGGGCCGAATGTACTAAATGATTATATTCGATAATCACTTGGTGAATATGTATTAATGTTATTAATTATGAAATTAAGGATGATTTTTCAGATCATTATGATTATGTTATGAGTCATACTTGTATCATTGTTTGATAGCAAAGAATTTATTGTGATTGATATTAAATGTGATAACATAACTTTTTTTAAGACGTCGTTATGAACTAATAATTATGTAATGTAAATAGTAAGAAAAAAACAAGGAAATGTAACTTAGAACATAAAGAAGATAAGTTTATTAATAAAATAT
Source organism: Taxus chinensis (assembly GCA_019776745.2). Lineage (NCBI taxonomy): Eukaryota > Viridiplantae > Streptophyta > Pinopsida > Cupressales > Taxaceae > Taxus > Taxus chinensis. Next base: position 947,430,125 of record CM034147.1, read on the forward strand.
ATTTATTCATCATAGATAATGAAGATGATGTACATTGTTTTATACATATGAAACATTATGAAACATACCACTATTTTTTAATAACATAAACTTACATGTCTATGATTACATATGTTCATTATAATATATCATATTTATTTATAATTTATCCTATCGGGAAACAAGTACAATGATGGAACCAAGTACAAAAGTATATTGTGATCAAATGAAATAGTACTAATGTACACAGGTGACTAAAGTAAACTACATTGACCAAGTGTCTATTAATGAGCATGAATGATATGTATTTTAGTGTTATGAATTGGTTTGAAACTCATAATTTTCTAAACCTGATCAATGATATTAAAATGATGTAGTTTGTTTTATGACTTGCGTTATGAGGTACATACACTAGTCAGTTACTTGAAGAGTGCATTGTTCACCTCTATCGTGAATTTGATAACTCAATAAAACTCTAAATAAACTTTCATCAGGACGAAAGTATAACAATTTGTAAATGAAGGGTAGGTATCTTGGAAAGCAATTCAAGTTGTCTAAGCCTTATCTGGGCTAGCTTAGGATGGCTACAAGGAGGGAATATAACTCATAGCAATGCAAGTCATTACGTAGGAATAGTCTTTCCATAGGGATCAAAAGGTGGTACTACTAATATTCATGTGACTCAAATATCGAGACATGATCCTTGTAGCTTCAGAACCTAAACTCATTTACTTATTGTAAATGAATACTTCAAATGATTAACTGTAAAATTAATACTAAATCAATGAAAAATAATCTAGATAACTATGTTGAGATGATTATGTGGTGAAGGGAAGACATGTTTCTAAGGATTATGTGCAATCTCAAAACTGTATTGCTAATGCAACGCCAAATAGCTATGGCCATTGTACTATAAATGATTGATTACATTGTCTATTCACCATGCATTCTTATTAGTGGTGTTTGGAGTCAGATGGAGGTTACTTCAGTGACTTTCTAGTTGACACTAAGAAGGTGTGCAGGTTATCTTATCCTATAAATTGGTTTAACAAAGGGTATACAATGTATACTAGCTCATAAAGAGTGTTAAAAGGTGATTGATAAGGATTTGGAACCCTTTCTAGTTTCACATGGTTATCGTACATTGTTAGATGGATTTTGTAATATTATTAATGTTGGAATACTTAGGATAGAACTAAGTAAACATGAAATTAATTATAGGAAAAAAAGGAATTAAGGGATTTTGTAACAATTATTAGTATGTTGGGTTTATTCTGCTGCATGTGGAAAATCATTGAAGGCATAAAAGGTAATTAATGGCTGATAATTTTCCCCCCTTAGTTTGTTGAATCGTAAAATGGTTGTTACATTTTTGTATCTATTGTCCAAAATAACCAACCTGGTTATTTTGACAACTTGCAATTCCATCCTGGCTCTAAGTTCAAGTTTTTAGGTTGTCACACAGTTGGATTCTCTCTTTGGCATATTTTATTGGTTACATTTATTTGCATGCACCCTTGTGTGCATTTCTTATTTCTTCCTCTTCCCTTTGATTCCTTTAACGCACTTCATGCTTCCTTTTATATTCTACTACTTCCTTTCATTTCCCCGTGTGCATAATTATTTACGGATCATCCTTCCTTCCAAAAATTTTGTGCACCCTTCTACGTGCCTCTATGGAATTTCCTCCTAGTTTTGTTAATTCCTTGTCATGTTATTTTTGCATGTACCTATTCTTCAAAAGTCCTACGTATTTCATCGGGCACACTCTTTTCCCTTTCACACATCCTTGTCTTGCACCTTCCATTCTTTCTTCTTTTTGTCATGAACTCCTTTAACCAAGTTCCCATGCCCCACTTGCATACCTTTGCAGATATGCAACTTTTCATTCCCATTCCTTACAAATCCTATTGTGTGTGCTTGCAGATCTCTACATTCTTCCATATCTCATGCCTTTTGCTCTTGCACATGAGTCAAGTGCAATATTTTGCACCAGTTATTAAGTACCATGTATCAACCTATCAAATGAAGTATAAAACATGTAACCTATTAGGACATGCCAACTGTGCACTGAATCCTCACATCAAACAAATGTATAACATGTGGAAGAAAATAAAAAAACAACTAACAACTAGCCACATTATTTATCCAATCAGAGTGCACCACGTTTCATTATATGTTTAGTTTGCACTGTAAAACTTCAAATCACCATAACTTCTACTTCAGAGATCAGATAAATGCGCTCGAAGTCTTCTTAGAAATTTGATGGCATGGGATATACTCTAGGCTATTCAAAATAATATTTTGGAAGGATTTGGTATGTGAAAGATAGAGAAATGTGTATCAAGACATTAATTCACAGATTCAATCAGCTCAACCATCTTGATTTGATTAGATCCTCCTCCTTCCTTCTTCCATAAGATACAAAAACATAGGGAGGTAGATCTAACAGCCTTGTAGGTGGATTCACAAGCATTTATTACTTATTGTTGGTGGTTAGAAGTTTGAATATGGGTTTCCTTCTCTCTTTCTCATTCCTTCTCTCCCATTTTTCTATATTCATGAAAGATTCTCATTATAAAATACTTGCTTCTTTTGGTTTACAAGAGTATTATTTAGAGTAGTGCCTTTGCATTTTGAGTTGTAGGCCTCAAAAATGGATTTTTACGTGTGGATACTTTCCTCTTCCACCATTGTAATTGACTGAGAATCTTTAGAAGCAATAAAATCTTTGTTTTTTGGCTATTCTCTGTGGTAGCATAACCTAGTGGGCATTTAGCTCAAAATATCTTAATTTAAAATAACATATCAGTCTGTGATACAAAACCTAATGAATTAAATACCTAAATAATATGTTATGGCATAACCTAAAAACCACTAAGCTCTTAATACAACTATTCACTTAGATTGTATTATTATGTTTTGGCATAAACTATCTACCACTATACTTATAATATCTTACTTTATTTTAGTGAAACTTAGAGACTTCTAATATCAAATTATTATGTTGTGTCATAAGCTAGCGAAAGCTAAGATCAAAATATAATTGGGTAACTGGATAGATTATAACACCCACAAAGCTCAAAATATTATAGTGCATAAGTACCTAACAACCACTTAGGTCAAACTATTTTAATTTAATTTGTTTAATCCAACCCACCGTAAGGTCTTAATGCTATACAACACGATATACTTGATGAATCCTACTGTTCACTAAACTATTCTTAGTTTTAAACAAAGTGATTGCTTGAACCAAAAAAGTGTGTTGCCTAAAAATAAAAAAGTGTATTTAACAGGAGAGAAATCCTAGCAGTCGTTAAGCTATTCTTAGTTGAAAAAAAAGCAATCGCTTCACCCAAAAAAGTGTGCTGCATATAAAAAAATCCACCTATCCTCAAGTCCACAAAGGTAAATGAAGAATTCATTCAAATAAGAATTATAACGTAGTGGTCACTAGAGTAGGCAACATTTTTCATGTAGATCATATTCAAAAAGGAGTTTATATAAATGATAAAAAATAAATCTGGAGTTTATATAATAGTATACATATAGAAATGGACACATTGTACCCTAGCGACTACTAAGCTATACTTAAAGGAAAATATATCATGTTTATAATGAAGATATGTACATTTAGAATCTTATTTTTCATGTGATACAAAGTTATACGTCTAGAATTCTATATTTCTTATGATATTTTGATATAATATTTTTACATTTAGGACAAGAAAATAAACTTGGACTAGCAGCCAAGAATTTATACTACAAGTTTCTAAATACAATGCGATCTACTCATTGTACCCTGGCGGTCGCTAAGCTATTCCTAAAGGGAAATTTATCATGTTCATAATGAAGCTATGTTATAAATCTAAATTCTTAATCTTTGTAAGAAATCATATTAAAAATCTATAAAGTAATAAATAAATATGGTATTTATATAATGGATACATATATATACATGTAAAATGATATCTTTAATATGTTATATAGGTAAACATATAGTTTTATCTACTTCTTAAATGATTCTAGTAGAATTATTTTCTATTTATGAAAAAATATGGAAAATTAGAATTGCGTATGAGAATATATAAAACAATTTTTACATACGATGCCATCCACTCGTAGCATCCTAGTGGCCACTAATCTATTCTTATAGGTAAATATATCATGTTCAAAATGAAGTTGTTTTACAAATATAAATTGTTAATCTTTGTGAGTATAACAACTGACAAAGAACAAAATTGATTGCTAGGACCAAAAAATGTTGTGTTGTCTATATAAAAACAATTGATCCATGAGGGGCCAAGGAAAATGAATGCTTTTTCAAAATTAGAATTATAGCCTAGCGTACGCTAGGGTATACAAATTTTCCTATCGTAGAGTTTATTCATAGAAAAGAAATCATATTGAAAAGATACAAATGGTAACAAATAAATCCAAAATTTATATAATGGATATATAAATATACATGTAGAATCTTATATGTAATTCAAAATAGAATTGGGGTTTCATAAATAGGTTATCGAAACAACCAATTATATCGTGGAATCCTCAAATCTATGTTAATTTTTGGCATAGAGTAGGGGGATCAAAAGGAAGAATATGTTAATTATAAAATACATATTGATTAAAATTAGATTTAATAATATTATTGCGTATATAATGTGTTTAACTTCTAATGTACATACCATAAAAATGATGAAGACATTACATTTGGTTAATTCTACATGGAAACATGTATATAATTGGAAATAATTATCATACAATTGAATTCATAATATAGTTTGATAGTTTTGAATTAATTTTTTAACCTCATATATTTTCCTAAATTATCTAAATGACAACCATGTAAAAAATGTAATATGCATTAATTAGCAAGGTTTCTTTGCATCATGTTTATGAACAAAATTAAAGTATTTTTGGTTCTCCTGACCAAAATAAAATTAAAAATAAGGCGACTGTGCTATCATTATCCTAAAAAACCAATCACAAGAATGAGAATGGAAAAATTCAAAATGAAAAAATCCAAAGAGAGACATAGAATAATGGTAATGGGAAATCATTTAACCAAGATAAATACTAGACTAGAAAAGTGATTAAAATTTCTTTTGTTAACACACAAAAAAGTGATTTTTCATGAAAAACAAGGAAGTTTGGAATGGAGATCAAAAGAAAATTGAAAGAAAGGATTGACTGTAGATCACGATTCAGGACAAAGCAGGGATTTTTTGGATCGCGATAAGACTACCATGAAAAACATGGGAACCAGTCGTCTACAAAGTAACTAATAGATCTAAAAATAAAAAAGGTACAAATTTACTATAAATACCTGGTTTAGTAATATCTGGGATTATTTCATGCTTTATGTTGTCTACGAAACCTTCATCTTCTATCTCATTCAAGCAATCATCAAGATTCTTTTTGTAACCTCTGTTTCTATCCTCCTTCATGTGTGTTATTTATGTGCATCATTTCTATGCTTATTTTGTGTTCATTTGTTGGCCCCTAGAATGTTGGATAAGTACAAAAGGTGAGTATGCACGTAGGTCCTAGTTAAAGAGAGGTGTGAAAGGACAAAGCACGCAGGGTAGGGTTTAAGAAAATGGTTTAAGGAAGCCCATGGCATGAGCGGCGCATGCAGATACAACCAAGGGTTTGAGACTTAGCAAAATTGGGAATTCAAGATAGAACACGTGAAAAGAATGACCTGATTGTGCATGCTGTGTGGATAAGGTGCTGACCTAGTGATAGGTTGGCCCAGGAAGGAGCATGCCTGCGGTAGAAGCTTCTAGAAGCACATCATGGTGAAAAGTGGAAAGCTCAGGCCTAGGAGAGCATGCTCACATGAAGGACCACATTCAGAAATGTGATATTGGATCTGATGGTGTTGGAGGATGAGTTGGCAGCCCAGAAAGGCTATAAATATAAGCACCTATAGAGTAAACAGAGGGAGAACAAAAAGAGGGTGGAGCTTTGCAAAAATACTACAAGAAATTTTTTAGTGGATAATGGTATTTGGGAAAGAATGTATAATGGGTATGGGGATTGTAATTTTTTTTAATAGCCTAGCTACATTAGTCCATTATAAAGCATGACTGCAGTCTGTTTCTCTGTGACATTCTGTAATGGCTCCATGGATGTAATGAGGTTACCAGTTATATGGATATGAATATTAATGATTATGATGCATACGTATTTATCAAAGGTTCTCTTTCATTTATGTTTATGCTAAGTATGGATGCTTGTATACTTCTTTCTATTATGGTATAAGCTATATAATCTATTAAGTACTTTCTGTTTGTAATGACTGTAAGGATCTAGAGGTCATTTTTGAGCTCTATGGTTCTTGAATGTATTAAATCCTTGTAAATGTCTTAAGCACAAATCATAGATGCTGATATTTCCCACTAAACTCACATAAAAGAGAGACTCGACACCCGCACGTGCCTCAGGTGAGTGCCTATCATCCATTGGGTGATAGGCTGGCATGCATGGGGTACCTTTCTTTTGTGATAAGGGTAAAAATGACTACATCTTGGTTTCATTATCGAGATTATTTTCAAAGTTGTAGTGGGAAATAACATACAACATGATCTATGGAATTCTGCACTGATGATATTCTTCTATGCTCCAAGGCTATTGGTAGTATTGATACTGGTGTTAGCCCAATCCTGGAGGCTCAAATTGATGCTATGGCTAAGCAGCTAGAAAATTTGTTTACAAACTTAGCCCATGAGACTTGCAGTGGTTTATGGTGCATAGATTGTGAAGTAGAGGGGCATGTCAAGGATAATTGCCCCAGGAGGATGGTATGTTCCATGACAGTAGATTGTGAAATTTGTCATGGGGACCATGATGTAAGTAGATGCCCCTTATTACAGTGTGTAATCCGAAAGAATATGTCTTGCTACTATAAGATTTGCACCTCTACAACCCATGATACCAAGGACTGTAGGCTCATTGATAAGATCCATGAGGCCATTGATCATGGGGTGCACAAAACTAGCATTTCCAATAGTTCCAAGGGTGATGATCACTGTTATGAGGAGCGCACAGATGGAAGCACATGTGGAAGGGGTTTTCAAGGAGGATTCCATGGTCATGGTGACCGCAGGGGAGGAAGGATTGAGTTCCTACGTGGAACCTGTTTCAACTGTGGGTCTACAGAGCATTACAAATGAGAGTGCCTAGACCTGTTGCAGTCTTATGGTGTAGAAAGAAGCACAAATATAAGGAGTACCTAGAGTTGTTTGAGCACATGAATCAACAACACCAAAAGACAAGGGTGCTACAATGGTCAGCATTAAAAAGGAAGATATGTAGTGGATGCCATAAGTAACATAGAATGTAGGTTTGGAGCCAATTTTGGTAACAAAAAGAGTAGAATCCATGCACACAAAGAGATACCAAGGTAGAAGACCTAGTTTCGAGGGAGGAAGTGGTTCATGGAAACTACCTAGAACCTGTGCATCAAAAGGAGGTATATTAAGACACCATGAATTTCATTCAAAGTTTACAAGCGGAGATCCAATGTCTAAAGGAGTAGTCTAGGAGGGAGGAATAAGGAAGGAGAGTTGAGGCTCCAAAGGATGACCTGGATGAGGTCAAGGAAGTATGTAAAATGCTAAGGCAAGAGAACATTATTCCCTTACTAGGATCATGGTTGAGAGAGAAGGTACCATGCCCCAGAGGAGAGCGTGAGAGGTAGGTCTTACACATAAACCTTCCTACTCACAGCCTTGACTATGACAAGGATATCACATTCAATATAGTTGTAGATGTATGGCTACTTAGTAATATCCACATTGACACATGCATGAAGGTCAATGTTCTAACTCTAGATGCATGACATTAGATGGGAAGAATTTCATTATAGCCATCTTCAAATGTGATGTATATGGAAAATAAGACTAAGGTAATGCCCATTGGTGTCTTAAAGGATACAAATATCACTATCAAGGGAGCTAAGTTTACTGGGGGCTTCAAAGTTCTAGCACTCACCGAGGAAGACAATTTTCTAGCACTACTTGGGTGCCCATGGTGTCGCAAGAACAATTCGGACCTTCAGTTCAACAAATGGTACATCAGATTTGAAAATAAGGAGGAGCTAATCATTATAACCTTAGCTGATGGGAAGTCGATGCCCTATACTGAACCTCTGAGAGAAGAAGTTCTAGACATGATATATGTGTGCTCAATCAGGGACCCTGAGATAATCCATCCTATTGATAGAGTTATCTAGTTTGAGGATGCTCAATTAGTAAGTGACACCACTAGCCTAGAATGTGATAATTGGGTACATGGGACTTATGAATTGATCAGATGGTAGTTGAGAGGATCAGTAACAAAAGTAACAAAGACACGCATGGTCCGTTGCCTAGGAGGAAAGAAATTACCTAAGTATTTAGGAGGGGCCTTCCCTGAGATTTTATTACAAGAGATGGAATCTCAGTGGAAGGAGGATAGGAATGAAGAGGGATGCTAAGTTATGTCCTAATTAACACAGTGGCACGGTGGTGGGCTACACACCAATAGAGCCTTTTGGGATGGCGTGAGTTGAGAATTGCTCTCTTTGTTATATTTTCTAGAAGTGACATGCCCAGTACCATCAAGGACTACCATGGTAAGGATCCCACCTCTTTCCATATCCAAGAGTGTGAGAGGATCTGGAGAGAAGGTGTAAAAGCTTTTCCACCATCTCTTTGTGTACACAAGTTATATTCTACACTACAAGGTTACACATGCGCATGGTTCATACACTCTGAGACATTCTGCCAAATAGGAAATTAGTAAGAGCTAGCATCTAACCTCAATCAACATTCGAATATCAAAGTACCAAGCCATCAGTTGATAACAAATTACAATTTTTTAAGCAGCTTACTGTGTTGTAAATCAGCAGCACCCCTGGATGTAATCAGGTTTCTAAGTTGATGTTTCAGGCATCCAATGTGATTGCACAACATTGAAACCTCTCTCCAAGTGTGGGACTTGTAAAATGAGAGAGGAATCTCCAGAGTAGAGGCTGGTTCCTCAAACTCCTTGATCAGATCCATTATTTACGTAACTGCAGAGGTTTGAATCCTAATCTACTCTAAATTTCAAAGGGACAAAAGGTAGAAAAGTGCAAAAATTGAAACTAAACTAATGCTAATGATGGTGATGCACCAAAGGAGTTGTAGACAACCTAGCTGCTGCATAAAAAATACACAATCCACAAGAAAACACAACACAAAACATGCAAAAATTGCTCAAAATGTAATGAAAGATCAGGAAAACAATGATAGATATATGAAAGGATTGAGGGATTTTAATCAACAGAACATATATTAAACATTCCATGCTAATACAATGCATTACAGTGATCTAGAGGAAAAAAGAGGTGCTATATTACATGGAAAGGTAAAATCTTCACAAATTCCTGCCAAGGAGAAAGAAAAAGGAAGTTGCAGATCTGAAAAAGGTGTCTCTCTTTGCAAAATGAACTCACTCTGGCTTTTACAATGCATGGGTCGAGCCCAGGAGAGAGAAAACGTGAAAAAATGTGGGAGCCATTACCCATTGAATGAAGATGCATTAAAACAACACGGATGGTCCTTACAAACCCATGCCTTGACATTTTTGACCATACTGAAGAAGAATGCGACCCATTTTGCATTAAAACTGGTTGTTGAAATGTCATTTCTGGCCATGACCACGTGCCAGAGGTGTTTCTAAATTTTCGCTCTCCAAACAGAACCAAAATGAAAAAAATGACCCCATAATCATGTATATAATTTCACCAGCTTTCCATTGATATTAAAGAACGTGAAAAATTGAGCTCTGGATAGAAAGATATGGTGATTTGAAGTTTTAGGTCAAAACAAGACCAAATCGGGTCGGTGGGAAAATTCGAATTTTGCACGTTTTTGGTCATTTGGAAAATTTTCAAAATTTTTTGTTGATGCAAAATCACAGCACCCCTAGATGCAGATGAAGTGTTCTAGGTTGATCACTTGGCATCTAGTGTGATTGCATAACATTGAATCCTTTCTCCAAGTGGTGGGACTTGAAAAAAATTGAGAAAGGATTCTCTAGAGAAGGCTGGTTCCTACTCCTAACTACCTGCCACAAGCTATTCCAGTGCAGGTAAGCTAATCTAATCCTAATCTAACCATGCCAAGGAGTAAAAGAGAGAGAGAAGGGAAAACATCAAAAGCCTACACTAAAACGGTGATACACCAAAGAAGGAGAATGTTGAACATCTATCAAAACTGCCATGGGACAAAGAGAGGTGAGCGATGGGAAGGATGGACAGATGCATCACAGGCCCAAGGATAGATTTCACACAGAAAATGTCCCAAAACTCCATGAACAACAGCTCCAGATCTGCAATGAACATTCAAACATGCACAAATACCTGCAACAAAGAGAGGCAAGAAGAGAACAAGCAAAACGAGGAAGGATGGACAGATGCTCATCACAAAACACGTTTGTTGCTCCAGAAGTTTGTACAGAACATCATTTCAATTAGTAAAAGGCAAAAATGCCATTACAGAGCAGGGAGGAGGTTCGAACTCCATTTTCAACCCTAGAGAAGAAAAGAAGGGAGGGCAGAGCAGAAAAGATTGAACAACTCTTTCAAATGAGCCAAATCTGGCTTTTTACATTGCATGGGTCGAGCCCAGGGGACAGAAAATGTGGGGAAAACGTAAAAACCCATTCCTCATTGACTGTAGATGCAATTAAAATGGCACGGAATACCTACCACCCATACCCTACCATCTTTGAACCGATTTGGAGGAGAATGCGACCCATTCTGCAGTAATTTGGCCGCTGAAATGTCACCTCTTGGCCATGCTGAAGAAGAATGCGACCATTTGCATTAAACTGGTTGTTGAAAACGTCGCTTCTAGCCATGAACACGTGTCAGAGCCGTTCTTGATTTTCTCCCTCCAGACTACACCAAAACGAAAGATTGACCCTCCAGAATTGTGTAGAGAATTTCAATAGCTTTCCGTTGATGCCAAGAACGTACAAATCCGAGCTCTGGGTCAAAAGATATGATGATCTGAAGATTTAGGGCACGGAATAGACCAAAACGGATTTTGAAATATTTTCCCGCTCTTCGCCACCTCGACACATGTGGCAGGCTCTGATTGGTCACGTGATTCTCTCTCCTCTACCTTTCGGCGGGCTTTCTTTGAAATTTCCTTGTCGGCCCTAGCTGGGACACGTGGCACTATCTCATTGGTTTCGGATCAGTGCTTGAAAAACTTGCCCTTTGACCTTTTGAACCTTTTCCCTTGTTGGACACTGGTCATGATCTGGTTGGTTTCTCGGATCTTTTGGCTCCTTCGCGCTCCACCGCATCCATTTGTTCCCAGATGTACCCAGTGCTCCTTGTGCTGATTTCAGGCCGAACCGGCCGGTTCATTTAGTATCATCCCAACAGACTCGTGTAACTTTTTTTCCCACTTGTTTCCCACTTTTTTCGGACTGAAGTTCCTCATTTCGGCCGATAATTGATTTTCGTGGAATCCTGGTAAGAAGAAAACAGGTCTTTTGGCCACTGTTATTTGTAATAAATAAGGATATAGACTTCCTGGGTATGAATTTGCATTTCTTTTGTAAAAGTTGTTCGAAAGTTTCGAAGCAACTCAGTCGATTTCCTTGCTTGAAATGGGTATTTGATTTTCTTACACTTGTTTCATTCTGAATGTTTTTCCATGAATGGCATAGAAGGATTTATCACAAATTTCATATTACGCTGTTGTAGGGTTCAGCGGTTATGGGTATGAACCCATTAACAGTATACAGTGTGTGCATATATATGTATATATTTACAATCGTTGTAATCTGAACGACTCTGAGGAGTCGATTGTATGATTTATATTTGAATCTTATTCAAGTTGAAATATTTAAATAGTTGGTGATTGTTGAACCTGCGACTTGAAGGAATAACACGTAATAGACCTCTGTTATTTTCGGGAATTACTCTTGTGTTGCATGGGTTTTGTGGTACAGAATCTTAGGTGAACATTTACGTCTTCGACCTGTACAAATTTGTGTAAAAAGATTGGCAGAGTTCAGTCGGTTCTTGGTGTGAAATCAGAGATTAATTTGTTTGTCTGATTCTTATTATGCTTTGTTGATGAATATCAGTATGAATTCATATGCTATTGCTTGAATTTTGTTACCTCCGCTTGAATCCTTTGGAATTCTGAAAGGTACTGGTACTTTTGTCTCATTCTGAACTTGACATTGGACCCTGTTTTTTTTGTCACTGTTTGAGATCCTTGAGTATGGATGGCTGTTTCGTGTTCTGACCTTGTTTGGGTAAGTCGCGAATACCACACTAAGACTTGCATGCGCCAAGGTAAGGATCGATTGGTTGTATTCATTTTTTTTACTTCAGTCTGATTTTGACTGAGCAAGAATAAGTATGCTATGTTCCTTTTCATTTATTCAGTCTGATTTGACTGAGCATGATTTGGAAATACTGTGTGGTCAACATAGCATAGTCTCTAGGAAACCTCAAATTGCTTGATGCCATAAGGTTGTTGTTTACAGCGATACACTTGTAGTTTCTTGTTTTCAACTTGTGTCAAAGCCTTACTGTGTAAAAGGAACTAGCATTGGGCTTAGGGTTGACACATGAATTTTTGATGTGTTAGTTGCTGTACAGGATTTTTGCTGTGTTTCTATTTCGTGATTTAGAACAGCGATCTTGCTTGCGGCTTGTCTAACTTGTTGATTTATATACTGGATAAATGTTTTCATAGGAGAAGACGGTACATGATGAATTTATGTGAAAGGAAGTATGAATGGATTGGTTCTTTTCTCTTCCGTTATTTCATATTTGTTGATATTTGTCTAACAGTGGGAAATTGTTTTGTAGCGTTTTGGTAGAATCCCGAATTGTTATGTTATTTCCCTTTTGGAAGAATGAAACAATCTGACCAATGTTTTGTGATTTGGATTTCAATGATTGTTTGTATACATTCGTTCCTCGATTTTTATATTTGATGAAATATTAGAAAGTGATTAAGACTATTTTGTAACAATGATAGAGTTACATATTTGTAATCATTTTTGTATTACAAGGACATAGTCTGAATATGTTTACTTATTTGGATATTTGATCTCATTTAAACAGGGTGTTTAATGAAAACAATTGATGGATTGCAATTGTTTTAAAAGTTAGTGCTTATCATGCTCAGTTCATTGAACTGACTCATGTTGACTATTTTTGCAGATGGTTGCCGTAAGAGGTAAAAGCAATGCAGATCTGACGGCTGATCAGATTGTTTATTTGATTTATAATGAATTACAGCTTGATTTTATAGATGACTATACTATATGTGAAAAGATGTTTCTTTTCCGTTAAACATTGTATCAAGTATGTTGTTGCATAAAATGTAATTGTGTAGTTTTGAAAGGAATGGAAATAAGTGTTTGATACTTATGTGTTGTATTCTATTTCTGATAGTTGACCTTCTTCGGTTTATGTAACGAAGAGGCATTGTTATCATTGTACAATATGGATGCTTTTGTGATTGACAATGAAATCTTACAAGAAAATGAGATTGAATTCTTATGAGTGTTTAGAAGTTCTAATCTGTTCTAGCGAAAGAAATATTGGATTTAAATATTTGTCTTTCTAGAAGTTAGGTTAAAAATGAGCCTAAAGAGAACGCTAAACAAACTGGATTAAATTACTAATCCCTAGTCCTAAGTATGACAGGACAATATTAAATTGGATTCTTAATCATTTTATATCTTTATACTAAAAAAGTATGATATAAATTCAATTAAGAGAACTGATATGCAATCAAATGGAGTTCAGAAGGCAATCTCAAGCAAAGGTTATGAGATATTGTCCGATTCTGTTGCTTTAGAATCAGGTGTATTCTAATGACTCCTTGATGAGAACTGACCGTAATACCTCTACCATGTAATGGGTTTTATAGAGGAGGGTCATCTTAAGACGAAGAATCCAGGGATCGGGAAAGGCTAACCTTAGGGAAGAGTCTTTAAAAGTAATTTAAACTCAAGTGTGTAACGCTTGGTATTGAGTAGATCTTTTCGAGGCGGATTTGAAGGCTGACGACATAAGTCCACTGCATGGTTGTACCTCCGAGAAGATTAGGATCTTCTCGAAGTTACACAATGCAGATGACTCATGGCGACACCCTTTGCATTGATCGCTAAGATTTACACTTGATTTCACACGAATTACCCAGAGTCCGATTAAGAACGTGGTCATGATATATGGCTACCTAGGAGATTCGGGTATCGTGACACACTGGTTGAACTGCAAGGCTGAACCAGTATGTCATCATATCCCTAATCCTCGTGGGCATCCATATAACATTATCACCTTGTTAATCTACCTCAGAGTGATTCAGTTGTGAAAGGAAGGACTGAAAGTAGTCAGTATAAGACATTCTATATAACATATGAATGGGGTGAAGGACGTATTCCAGATTGACGAGTATGCCGTTAAGGAATACGAGACATGAACAGTATGTTTCAAATCTTTGGCCAAAGTATCGTAAGCTGCTGATTGCGTTGTCCTAATTCACCTAGTCTAAGGGATGAGATGCTAATGAATAATGGTAACAATTATTCAGTTAGATTCCTTGGACAGAGCATTCTGAATCCCAGATTAGGAAGAGAGAACCGCAAGAGTAGTGTGTTTAAATAAAAAAACACCGACTCTTATTACTCATGAATAGATCGGTAGATTACCGAGTCATGGAATGAATAGATTGGAGGTACTCCGAGTCATTACAACTGCATATGGTTGTCTATTTATATGAATGGTTATTGAATTGTGAGTTCTAAATTAGGTATTTAGAACCAGGATGCATTTATCAAAAAAAATAAAAATTGACTTGTTCTATTGTCTAAAATGAGGATGTTACAAAACGTGGGAGCCATTACCCATTGAATGAAGATGCATTAAAATATCATGGAGGTCCTTACAAACCCATGCCCTGACATTTTTGACCATACTGAAGAAGAATGCAACCCATTTTGCATTAAAACTGGTTGTTGAAACGTCATTTCTGGCCATGACCACGTGCCAGAGGTGTTTCTCATTTTTCTCTCTCCAAACTGAACCAAAATATAAAATGACCCTAGAATATTGTAGATAATTTCACTCGCTTTCCATTGATATAAAGAACGCGAAAAATTGAGCTCTGGATCGAAAGATATGGCGATTTGAAGTTTTAGGTCAAAACAGGACCAAATCGGGTCAGTGGGAAAATTCGAATTTTTTGCCCCTTTATGAGTTTTGGCAGCCCAGAAATGCTATAAATTATAAGCGCCCTATAGAGTAACAGAGGGAGAACAAAAGAGGGTGGAGCTTTGCAAAAATACTACAAGAAATTTTTTTAGTGCGCTAATGGTATTTGGGAAAGAATGTATAATGGGTATGGGGATTGTAATTTTTTTTAATAGCCTAGCTACATTAGTCCATTATAAAGCTGACCTGCAGTCTGTTTCTCTGTGACTTCTGTAATGGCTCCATGGATGTAATGAGGTTACAGTTATATGGATATGAATATTAATGATTATGATGCATACGTATTTATCAAAGGTTCTCTTTCATTTATGTTTATGCTAAGTATGGATGCTTGTATACTTCTTTCTATTATGGTATAAGCTATATAATCTCTTAAGTACTTTCTGTTTGTAATGACTGTACGGATCTAGAAGGTCATTTTTGAGCTCTATGGTCTTGAATGTATTAAATCCTTGTAAATGTCTTAAGCACAAATCATAGATGCTGATATTTCCCACTAAACTCACATAAAAGAGAGACTCGACACCCGCACGTGCCTCAGGTGAGTGCCTATCATCCATTGGGTGATAGGCTGGCATGCATGGGGTACCTTTCTTTTGTGATAAGGGTAAAAATGACTACATCTTGGTTTCATTATCGAGATTATTTTCAAGTTGTAGTGGGAAATAACATACAACATGATCTATGGAATTCTGCACTGATGATATTCTTCTATGCTCCAAGGCTATTGGTAGTATTGATACTGGTGTTAGCCCAATCCTGGAGGCTCAAATTGATGCTATGGCTAAGCAGCTAGAAAATTTGTCTTACAAACTTAGCCCATGAGACTTGCAGTGGTTTATGGTGCATAGATTGTGAAGTAGAGGGGCATGTCAAGGATAATTGCCCCAGGAGGATGGTATGTTCCATGACAGTAGATTGTGAAATTTGTCATGGGGACCATGATGTAAGTAGATGCCCCTTATTACAGTGTGTAATCCGAAAGAATATGTCTTGCTACTATAAGATTTTCACCTCTACAACCCATGATACCAAGGACTGTAGGCTCATTGATAAGATCCATGAGGCCATTGATCATGGGGTGCACAAAACTAGCATTTCCAATAGTTCCAAGGGTGATGATCACTGTTATGAGGAGCGCACAGATGGAAGCACATGTGGAAGGGGTTTTCAAGGAGGATTCCATGGTCATGGTGACCGCAGGGGAGGAAGGATTGAGTTCCTACGTGGAACCTGTTTCAACTGTGGGTCTACAGAGCATTACAAATGAGAGTGCCTAGACCTGTTGCAGTCTTATGGTGTAGAAAGAAGCACAAATATAAGGAGTACCTAGAGTTGTTTGAGCACATGAATCAACAACACCAAAAAGACAAGGGTGCTACAATGGTCAGCATTAAAAAGGAAGATATGTAGTGGATGCCATAAGTAACATAGAATGTAGGTTTGGAGCCAATTTTGGTAACAAAAAGAGTAGAATCCATGCACACAAAAGAGATACCAAGGTAGAAGACCTAGTTTCGAGGGAGGAAGTGGTTCATGGAAACTACCTAGAACCTGTGCATCAAAAGGAGGTATATTAAGACACCATGAATTTCATTCAAAGTTTACAAGCGGAGATCCAATGTCTAAAGGAGTAGTCTAGGAGGGAGGAATAAGGAAGGAGAGTTGAGGCTCCAAAGGATGACCTGGATGAGGTCAAGGAAGTATGTAAAATGCTAAGGCAAGAGAACATTATTCCCTTACTAGGATCATGGTTGAGAGAGAAGGTACCATGCCCCAGAGGAGAGCGTGAGAGGTAGGTCTTACACATAAACCTTCCTACTCACAGCCTTGACTATGACAAGGATATCACATTCAATATAGTTGTAGATGTATGGCTACTTAGTAATATCCACATTGACACATGCATGAAGGTCAATGTTCTAACTCTAGATGCATGACATTAGATGGGAAGAATTTCATTATAGCCATCTTCAAATGTGATGTATATGGAAAATAAGACTAAGGTAATGCCCATTGGTGTCTTAAAGGATACAAATATCACTATCAAGGGAGCTAAGTTTACTGGGGGCTTCAAAGTTCTAGCACTCACCGAGGAAGACAATTTTCTAGCACTACTTGGGTGCCCATGGTGTCGCAAGAACAATTCGGACCTTCAGTTCAACAAATGGTACATCAGATTTGAAAATAAGGAGGAGCTAATCATTATAACCTTAGCTGATGGGAAGTCGATGCCCTATACTGAACCTCTGAGAGAAGAAGTTCTAGACATGATATATGTGTGCTCAATCAGGGACCCTGAGATAATCCATCCTATTGATAGAGTTATCTAGTTTGAGGATGCTCAATTAGTAAGTGACACCACTAGCCTAGAATGTGATAATTGGGTACATGGGACTTATGAATTGATCAGATGGTAGTTGAGAGGATCAGTAACAAAAGTAACAAAGACACGCATGGTCCGTTGCCTAGGAGGAAAGAAATTACCTAAGTATTTAGGAGGGGCCTTCCCTGAGATTTTATTACAAGAGATGGAATCTCAGTGGAAGGAGGATAAGGAATGAAGAGGGATGCTAAGTTATGTCCTAATTAACACAGTGGCACGGTGGTGGGCTACACACCAATAGAGCCTTTTGGGATGGCGTGAGTTGAGAATTGCTCTCTTTGTTATATTTTCTAGAAGTGACATGCCCAGTACCATCAAGGACTACCATGGTAAGGATCCCACCTCTTTCCATATCCAAGAGTGTGAGAGGATCTGGAGAGAAGGTGTAAAAGCTTTTCCACCATCTCTTTGTGTACACAAGTTATATTCTACACTACAAGGTTACACATGCGCATGGTTCATACACTCTGAGACATTCTGCCAAATAGGAAATTAGTAAGAGCTAGCATCTAACCTCAATCAAACATTCGAATATCAAAGTACCAAGCCATCAGTTGATAACAAATTACAATTTTTTAAGCAGCTTACTGTTGTTGTAAATCAGCAGCACCCCTGGATGTAAATCAGGTTTCTAAGTTGATGTTTCAGGCATCCAATGTGATTGCACAACATTGAAACCTCTCTCCAAGTGTGGGACTTGTAAAATGAGAGAGGAATCTCCAGAGTAGAGGCTGGTTCCTCAAACTCCTTTGATCAGATCCATTATTTACGTAACTGCAGAGGTTTGAATCCTAATCTACTCTAAATTTCAAAGGGACAAAGGTAGAAAAGTGCAAAAATTGAAACTAAACTAATGCTAATGATGGTGATGCACCAAAGGAGTTGTAGACACCTGCTGCTGCATAAAAAATACACAATCCACAAGAAAACACAACACAAAACATGCAAAAATTGCTCAAAATGTAATGAAAGATCAGGAAAACAATGATAGATATATGAAAGGATTGAGGGATTTTAATCACAGAACATATATTAACATTCCATGCTAATACAATGCATTACAGTGATCTAGAGGAAAAAAGAGGTGCTATATTACATGGAAAGGTAAAAATCTTCACAAATTCTGCCAAGGAGAAAGAAAAAGGAAGTTGCAGAGCTGAAAAGGTGTCTCTCTTTGCAAAATGAACTCACTCTGGCTTTTACAATGCATGGGTCGAGCCCAGGAGAGAGAAAACGTGAAAAAATGTGGGAGCCATTACCCATTGAATGAAGATGCATTAAAACAACACGGAGGTCCTTACAAACCCATGCCTTGACATTTTTGACCATACTGAAGAAGAATGCGACCCATTTTGCATTAAAACTGGTTGTTGAAATGTCATTTCTGGCCATGACCACGTGCCAGAGGTGTTTCTAAATTTTCGCTCTCCAAACAGAACCAAAATGAAAAAATGACCCCATAATCATGTATATAATTTCACCAGCTTTCCATTGATATAAAGAACGTGAAAAATTGAGCTCTGGATAGAAAGATATGGTGATTTGAAGTTTTAGGTCAAAACAAGACCAAATCGGGTCGGTGGGAAAATTCGAATTTTTGCACGTTTTTGGTCATTTGGAAAATTTTCAAAATTTTTTGTTGATGCAAAATCACAGCACCCCTAGATGCAGATGAAGTTTCTAGGTTGATCACTTGGCATCTAGTGTGATTGCATAACATTGAATCCTTTCTCCAAGTGTGGGACTTGAAAAAAATTGAGAAAGGATTCTCTAGAGAAGGCTGGTTCCTACTCCTAAACTACCTGCCACAAGCTATTCCAGTGCAGGTAAGCTAATCTAATCCTAATCTAACCATGCCAAGGAGTAAAAGAGAGAGAGAAGGGAAAAACATCAAAAGCCTACACTAAAACGGTGATACACCAAAGAAGGAGAATGTTGAACATCTATCAAAACTGCCATGGGACAAAGAGAGGTGAGCGATGGGAAGGATGGACAGATGCATCACAGGCCCAAGGATAGATTTCACACAGAAAATGTCCCAAAACTCCATGAACACAGCTCCAGATCTGCAATGAACATTCAAACATGCACAAATACCTGCAACAAAGAGAGGCAAGAAGAGAACAAGCAAAAACGAGGAAGGATGGACAGATGCATCACAAAACACGTTTTGTTGCTCCAGAAGTTTGTACAGAACATCATTTCAATTAGTAAAAGGCAAAAAATGCCATTACAGAGCAGGGAGGAGGTTCGAACTCCATTTTCAACCCTAGAGAAGAAAAGAAGGGAGGGCAGAGCAGAAAAGATTGAACAACTCTTTCAAATGAGCCAAATCTGGCTTTTTACATTGCATGGGTCGAGCCCAGGGGACAGAAATGTGGGAAAACGTAAAAACCCATTCCTCATTGACTGTAGATGCATTAAAATGGCACGGAATACCTACCAACCCATACCCTACCATCTTTGACCGATTTGGAGGAGAATGCGACCCATTCTGCATTAATTTGGCCGCTGAAATGTCACCTCTGGCCATGCTGAAGAAGAATGCGACCCATTTGCATTAAACTGGTTGTTGAAACGTCGCTTCTAGCCATGAACACGTGTCAGAGCCGTTTCTTGATTTTCTCCCTCCAGACTACACCAAAACGAAAGATTGACCCCAGAATTGTGTAGAGAATTTCAATAGCTTTCCGTTGATGCCAAGAACGTACAAATCCGAGCTCTGGGTCAAAAGATATGATGATCTGAAGATTTAGGGCACGGAATAGACCAAAACGGATTTTGAAATATTTTCCCGCTCTTCGCCACCTCGACGACATGTGGCAGGCTCTGATTGGTCACGTGATTCTCTCTCCTCTACCTTTCGGCGGGCTTTCTTTTGAAATTTCCTTGTCGGCCCTAGCTGGGACACGTGGCACTATCTCATTGGTTCGGATCAGTGCTTGAAAACTTGCCCTTTGACCTTTTGACCTTTTCCCTTGTGACACTGGTCATGATCTGGTTGGTTCTCGGCTCTTTTGGCTCCTTCGCGTCCACCGCATCCATTTGTCCCAGATGTCCCAGTGCTCCTTGTGCTGATTTCGGCCGAACCGGCCGGTTCGTGTAACTTTTTCCCACTTGTCCCACTTTGTTTCGGACTGAAGTTCCTCATTTCGGCCGATCCGGCCGGTTCGGGTCTTTTTGTCCTAGATGTCCCAAATGCTTTTTGGACTGTTTGTTCCCATTTCGGCCGAACCGGCCGGTTCGGGTCTATTTGTCCCAGATGTCCCAAATGCTTTTCAGACTGACTTGACTCTTTTCGCCTGGTTCGGCCGGTTCGCGCCTTTTTGTCCCGAACGTCCCGAGCAACACTTAGTCCTTTTTCTTCCTCTTTCGGCCGGAACGGCTTCTCGCGCCTTCCGCGTACTTCTAGCCTGATTGTCCCAAATGCTTAGCGGGCCACCTGGAGGCTTTTTCAGTCGATCCGTGTCTTTTTGTCCCACATGTCCCTACTGTCCCAAGGACTAGGACTTAGTCGATTTTCACAATTTTTCCTGGATCAACCTACTTGCCTGGGACTTGAATATTCTGATGCATGTCATCAAAATTACCCTGGGGGGGTGAATTGTGGATAACAGTTTTGGTGACTCAGCAGGGTCATCTGCCTACTAGATGAATGATCAGTAGCCTGAAGCAATCCATTGGGCATGGAGTCATGAGTAGTAGCCTGAAAACTGATCTGAACTTTGAAAACCTCCCCTCTGAGCCACTTGGAAACCCACCGGACATGGAGTTGTTCTCACCAAAAACCATTGAAAAGAACTGTGCAAGAGCAAAACCAGGAACACCGAAAACTATGTACAAAACTGAAAATCATACATGCTCCAAATGGAACATGCAGAGTGTGCAAAAGCACTTCTTCTACTGAAAGCAAACCTACCTACTCTAACTGGAAGAAAAGGCAAGCTAAACAAACCTTGCAACTGGTTGTGCAAAATAGCTTCCTTTCTTCAAAATTGGCAGCCATGCAATTGATTTGGCACTGATCATGGCTGTTTGGATGGATGGAAAATCAAGAAGATGCTGGTCTTCTATCCAAATCATCAAGGTATCAACTAAAAAATCCAATACCTCTTTTAGTTGCTCTGCATTTGGATTGAAGAGGTATGGAAGATGATCCTTGGTACTTTGTAGCTCATCCTCATGCCCAGAAGTGAGCATGACCGGTTGTGGCTTGTCCTTTGGCTCTAATGAAGCCAAATACCTGATTGGGCAAGGTCTGATCCGTTTTATATGCCCATAGCTCTGATTTTCAATTCCAAGAATGGAGTTCTCTTGTAGACCCACCTGAATGGATGATGTGGAAGAAATGGTGGAAACCTTCTGTCCTTTCTCTTCCTCCAATGAAGAACAGGGAAGATTAAAATCTTCCAATTTTGATTCCAAAGAGCTGCTATAAGATGCGGGCTGCTGCAAATGAATGCTCTCCTCCATGACAGAAGACTCTGGTGTTTGGAATGTGGATGATGAAAGAGAGAATGGTGAAAACTCAACCGGCTCTTCTCCATCAAAACAGTCCTCCAAATCTGACAGGTAAACTGCCTCATTGCTGTCCTGCTGTAAATGTTCAACCTCTCCCATGGCATTCTCTTGATCTGCAACTCAATCACCATGGTTTCTTTCATCCTCCAACATTGAGTTTGAGGGGTCAAACTCTTCTTCAGTACCAGAACTTGAGAGAGATGAAGTAGAGAGAAGAACTGAAGGTTCTTCTATAACCTACTTTGTGCTCAAACCCTTTGGATCTGCACTTTTCTCCTCCACAACTAAATTGTGCTCCTCTTCTTTTGGATTTGGAGCAGCTTCTCCTTCCTCTACTACTTGAAGAGAATCTTGCTCTTGATAAAACTCTTCCTCTAGCATAAAGTTTATCAAGTCAAACTCTTCATTCTACTGCTCTAGAGGGCAAGTTGGGACTGCAAGATCTTCTTCAAAGCTTTCTTCCTCCATGGCTGATTGTGTAAATTGAATTGGATCAGCACCACGTTCTGAGAAAACTGATTGCTGATCTACTTCTTCCTTTTTCTCTTCTTCTGCTGCAACAAATTCAGTCATGACCACCATTTGTTCAACCTTAGCCTCTTCTGTAGGCTTAACCATCAAGGGGATCTTTATCATCGCAAATCTAAGAGCCAAACTCTTCAGACTTTGAATTTCTTCATCTTTGTTTGGCCTCTCTTTTTGCTGTTGTTTTCCTTGGCTGGCATTCTGATTTTCATCCTCCCAACATGGCTTTGGGAATGCAAGAGGAGGGATGGGTTGAAACTCAACTGATTTGACATTTTTTTGTGGTGGTGGAGGAGATGAAACCTCTTGTTTCTTTGGAGGAGGGGGTGTTTCTGTTAGCTCTTATGGAGGGGATGACTGTCTAGAAGGAAAAAGGAAAGAAGAATTGAGATGAGGTGGAAGACTAGGAGATGGGGGGATGGATTCAACACTTGGGACAGCAGATGGAGGGTTTAAAGCTTGACACTGCTGAGATGAAACAGATTGGGAAAGAGGAAAAGAAAAGGTATGAGATGGTGTGCTTACCCATTGACAAGGTTTCTGAATACTCCTCTCATAGACCTCTATTTCTTCAGTCCACTTAGCAAGCAAAGGCAGTGTTGCAATCATGAAGTCAAGCTTCTCCTGAGGGTTTCAATGCCTTGGAAAAGGTGCCACCCATGGACAGGGTGCTCCACAACCGATTCCAAATGCTCTCATCTGTGCCTGAGCCCTGGAATGCACTATGTTTACCTCCATATTTTGGATTTTCTCCAACAGACCAGCATCTTGGATCTGATGGTCTTTATTGTATGCATACTCTTGCTCTTGGAAAGCTCCATAGCCAAACTGACTTTGGCACTGCTGCTGATATGAGTATGCATGCTGATCTGGAGGATTTGTAAAATGTGTTGGAGGTGTGATATATTGCTGTTGTTGTAAATGTGAGTTCCATGATGGAAATGAAGTCATGGTTGCACAACTTCATGGAATGGAAAAGAATGAAAGGGATGGAAAGAAGGATGAATGAAAATGGATGGAAACGGGTCTGCAACTTCAGAAAAATGGGTTCTTGATCAGATGGAGTCGCCAGATGTGTTTACAAGTGCCTCCAAAGGCTGAAATCTTCACAGGAACACATCAACCTGCAAAAGATGAAGTGAAAGACCTCTAATGTCCCACCGGACGCGCCAAAACTGTTGATGCAAAATCACAGCACCCCTGGATGCAGATCAAGTTTCTAGGTTGATCACTTAGCATCCAGTGTGATTGTATAACATTTAATCCTTTCTCCAAGTGTGGGACTTGAAAAAAAATGAGAAAGGATTCTCTAGAGAAGGCTGGTTCCTACTCCTAAACTACCTGCCACAAGCTATTCCAGTGTAGGCAAGCTAATCTAATCCTAATCTAACCATGCCAAGGAGACAGAGAGAGAGAGAGAAGGGAAAAAATAGCAAAAGCCTACACTAAAATGGTGATACACCAGAGAAGGAGAATGTTGAACATCTATCAAAACTGCCATGGGACAAAGAGAGGTGAGTGATAGGAAGGATGGACAGATGCATCACAGGCCCAAGGATAGATTTCACACAGAAAAATGTCCCAAAACTCCATGAACACAGCTCCAGATCTGCAATGAACATTCAAACATGCACAAATACCTGCAACGAAGAGAGGCAAGAAGAGAACAAGAAAAAATGAGCAAGGATGGACAGATGCATCACAAAACACATTTTGTTGCTCCAGAAGTTTGCACATAACATCATTTCAATTAGTAAAAGGCAAAAAATGCCATTACAGAGCAGGGAAGAGGTTTGAACTCCATTTTCAACCCTAGAGAAGAAAAGAAGGGAGGGCAGAGCAGAAAAGATTGAACAACTCTTTCAAATGAGCCAAATCTGGCTTTTTACATTACATGGGTCGAGCCTAGGGGACAGAAATGTGGGAAAACATGCAAAACCCATTCCTCATTGACTGCAGATGCATTAAAATGGCATGGGATACCTACCAACCCATACCCTACCATATTTGACTGATATGGAGGAGAATGTGACCCATTCTGCATTAATTTGGCCGCTGAAATGTCACCTCTGGCCGTGCTGAAGAAGAATGCGACCCATTTGCATTAAACTTGTTGTTGAAACGTCGCTTCTGGCGATGAACACGCGTCATATGTGTTTCTTGATTTTCTCCTTTCAGACTACACCAAAACGCAAGATTGACCCTGGAATTGTGTAGAGAATCTCAACAGCTTTCCATTGATACCAAGATCGTACAAATCCGAGCTCTGGGTCAAAAGATATGATGATCTGAAGATTTAGGGCATGGAACAAACCAAACCAGATTTTGAAATATTTTCCCGTGCTTCGCCACCTAGACGACACATGGTAGGCTCTGATTGGTCACGCGATTCTCTCTACTCTGCCTTTCGGCGGGCTTTCTTTTGAAATTTCCTTGTGTGCCCTAGCTGGGGACACGTGGGCACTATCTCATTGGTTCGGATCAGTGCTTGAAAACTCACCCTTTGACCTTTTGACCTTTTCCCTTGTGACACGTGTCATGATTTGGTTGGTTCTCGGCTCTTTCGGCTCCTTCGTGTCCACCGTGTCCAGTTGTCCCAGATGTCCCAGTGCTCCTTGTGATGATTTCGGCCGAACCGGCCGGTTCGTGTACCTTTGTCCCACTTTGTTTCAGACTGAAGTTCCCCATTTTGGCCGATCCGGCCGGTTCGGGTCTTTTTATCCCAGATGTCCCAAATGCTTTTCAGACTGTTTGTTCCCATTTCGGGCCGAACTGCCCAGTTCGGGTCTTTTTGTCCCAGATGTCCCAAATCCTTTTCGGAATGACTTGACTCTTTTCGGCCATTTCGCCCGGTTCGCACCTTTTTGTCCCGAACGTCCCGAGTAACACCTAGTCGTTATTCATCCTCTTTCGGCCAGATCGGCTTCTCGCGTCCTGCCGCGTACTTCTGGCCCGATTGTCCCAAATGCTTAGCGGGCCGCCTGGAGGCTTTTTCGGCCGATCCGCGTCTTTCTGTCCCACACGTCCCTACTGTCCTAAGGACTAGGACTTAGTCGATTTTCATAATTTTTCCTGGATCAACCTACTTGCCTGGGACTTGAATATTCTGATGCATGTTATCAAAATTACCCTGGGGGGGTGAATTTTGGATAACAGTTTTGGCGATTCAGTGGGGTCATCTACCTGCTAGATGAATGTTCAGTAGCCTGAAGCAATCCATTGGGCATGGAGTCATGAGTAGTAGCCTGAAAACTGATCTGAACTTTGAAAACCTCCCCTTTGAGCCACTTGGAAACCCACCGGGCATGGAGTTGTTCTCACCAAAAACCACTGAAAAGAACTGTACAAGAGCAAAACCAGCAACACCGAAAACTATGTACAAAAATGAAAATCATACATGCTCCAAATGGAACATGCAGAGTGTGCACAAGCACTTCTTCTACTGAAAGCAAACCTACCTACTCTAACTGGAAGCAAAGGCAAGCTAAACAAACCCTACAACTGGTTGTGCAAAATAACTTCCTTTCTTCAAAATTGGCAACCATGCAATTGATTTGGCACTGATCATGGCTGTTTGGATGGATGGAAAATCAACAAGATGCTGGTCTTCTATCCAAATCATCAAGGTATCAACTAAAAAATCCAATACCTCTTTTAGTTTCTCTGCATTTGGATTGAAGAGGTATGGCAGCTGATCCTTGGTACTTTGTAGCTCATCCTCATGCCCAGAAGTGAGCATGACCGGTTGTGGCTTCTCCTTTGGCTCCAATGAAGCCAAATACCTGATTGGGCAAGGTCTGATCCGTTTTATATGCCCATAGCTCTGATTTTCAATTCCAAGAATGGAGTTCTCTTGTAGACCCACCTGAATGGATGATGTGGAAGAAATGGTGGAAATCTTCTGTCCTTTCTCTTCCTCCAATGAAGAATAGGGAAGATTAAAATCTTCCAAATTTGATTCCAAAGAGCTGCTATAAGATGCAGGCTGCTGCAAATGAATGCTCTCCTCCATGACAGAAGACTCTGGTGTTTGGAATGTGGATGATGAAAGAGAGAATGGTGAAAACTCAACCGACTCTTCTCCATCAAAACAGTCCTCCAAATCTGATAGGTAAACTACCTCATTGTTGTCCTGCTGCAAATGTTCAACCTCTCCCATGGCATTCTCTTGATCTACAACTCAATCACCATGGTTTCTTTCATCCTCCAACATTGAGTTTGAGGGGTCAAACTCTTCTTCAGTACCAGAACTTGAGAGAGATGAAGTAGAGAGAAGAACTGAAGGTTCTTCTATAACCTGCTTTGTGCTCAAACCCTTTGGATCTGCACTTTTCTCCTCCACAGCTAGATTGTGCTCCTCTTCTTTTGGATTTGGAGCAGCTTCTCCTTCCTCTACTACTTGAAGAGAATATTTCTCTTGATAAAACTCTTCCTCTAGCATGAAGTTTATCAACTCAAACTCTTCATTATGTTGCTCTAGAGGGTAAGTTGGGACTGCAAGATCTTCTTCAAAGCTTTCTTCCTCCATGGCTGATTGTGCAAATTGAATTGGATCAGCACCACGTTCTAAGAAAACTGATTGCTGATCTACTTCTTCCTTTTGCTCTTCTTCTGCTGCAACAAATTCAGTCATGACCACCATTTGTTCAACCTTAGCCTCTTCTGTAGGCTTAACCATCAAGGGGATCTTTGTCATCGCAAATCTAAGAGCCCAACTCTTCAGACTTTGAATTTCTTCATCTTTGTTTGGCCTCTCTTTTTGCTGTTGTTTTCCTTGGCTGGCATTCTGATTTTCATCCTCCCAACATGGATTTGGGAATGCAAGAGGAGGGATGGGTTGAAACTCAACTGATTTGACATTTTTTTGTGGTGGTGGAGGAGATGAAACCTCTTGTTTCTTTGGAGGAGGGGGTGTTTCTGTTAGCTCTTATGGAGGGGATGACTGTCTAGAAGGAAAAAGGAAAGAAGAATTGAGATGAGGTGGAAGACTAGGAGATGTATGGAGGGATGGATTCAACACTTGGGACAACAGATGGAGGGTTTAAAGCTTGACACTGCTGAGATGAAACAGATTGGAAAAGAGGAAAAGAAAAGGTATGAGATGGTGTGCTTACCCATTGACAAGGTTGCTGAATACTCCTCTCATACACCTCTATTTCTTCAATCCACTTAGCAAGCAAAGGGAGTGTTGCAATCATGAAGTCAAGCTTCTCCTGAGGGTTTCAATGCCTTGGAAAAGGTGCCACCCATAGACAGGGTGCTCCACAACGGATTCCAAATGCTCTCATCTGTGCCTGAGCCCTGGACTTCACTATGTTTACCTCCATCTTTTGGATTTTCTCCAACAGACCATCATCTTGGATCTGATGGTCTTTATTATATGCATACTCTTGCTCTTGGAAAGCTCCATAGCCAAACTGAATTTGGCACTGCTACTCATATGAGTATGCATGCTGATCTGGAGGATTTGTAAAATGTGTTGGAGGTGTGATATACTGCTGTTGTTGTAAATGTGAGTTCCATGATGGAAATGAAGTCATGGTTGCACAACTTCATGGAATGGAAAAGAATGAAAGGGATGGAAAGAAGGATGAATGAAAATGGATGGAAACGGGTCTGCAACTTCAGAAAAATGGGTTGCTGATCAGATGGAGTCGCCAGATGTGTTTGCAAGTGCCTCCAAAGGCTGAAATCTTCACAGGAACACATCAACCTGCAAAAGATGAAGTGAAAGACCTCTAATGTCCCACCGGGTATGCAAAAACTGTTGATGCAAAATCACAGCACCCCTGGATGCAGATCAAGTTTCTAGGTTGATCACTTGGCATCCAGTGTGATTGCATAACATTGAATCCTTTCTCCAAGTGTGGGACTTGAAAAAAAATGAGAAAGGATTCTCCAGAGAAGGCTGGTTCCTACTCCTAAACTACCTGCCACAAGCTATTCCAGTGCAGGAAAAGTAATATAATCCTAATCTAACCATGCCAAGGAGACAGAGAGAGATTGAGAATGGAAAAACAACAAAAGCCTACACTAAAACGGTGATACACCAGAGAAGGAGAATGTTGAACATCTATCAAAACTGCCATGGGACAAAGAGAGGTGAGTGATAGGAAGGATGGACAGATGCATCACAGGCCCAAGGATAGATTTCACACAGAAAATGTCCCAAAACTCCATGAACACAGCTCCAGATCTGCAATGAACATTCAAACATGCACAAATACCTGCAACGAAGAGAGGCAAGAAGAGAACAAGCAAAAACGAGCAAGGATGGACAGATGCATCACAAAACACATTTTGTTGCTCCAGAAGTTTGCACAGAACATCATTTCAATTAGTAAAAGGCAAAAAATGCCATTACAGAGCAGGGAAGAGGTTTGAACTCCATTTTCAACCCTAGAGAAGAAAAGAAGGGAGGGCAGAGCAGAAAAGATTGAATAACTCTTTCAAATGAGCCAAATCTGGCTTTTTACATTGCATGGGTCGAGCCCAGGGGACAGAAATGTGGGAAAACGTGCAAACCCATTCCTCATTGACTGCAGATGCATTAAAACGGAATAGGATACCTACCAACCCATACCCTACCATATTTGACTGATTTGGAGGAGAATGCGACCCATTCTGCATTAATTTGGCCGCTGAAATGTCACCTCTGGCCGTGCTGAAGCAGAATGCGACCCATTTGCATTAAACTGGTTGTTGAAACGTCACTTCTGTCGATGAACACGTGTCATATCTGTTTCTTGATTTTCTCCTTTCAGACTGCACCAAAACGCAAGATTGACCCTGGAATTGTGTAGAGAATTTCAACAGCTTTCCATTGATACCAAGATCGTACAAATCCGAGCTCTGGGTCAAAAGATATGATGATCTGAAGATTTAGGGCATGGAACAAACCAAAACAGATTTTGAAATATTTTCCGGTGCTTCGCCACCTAGACGACACATGGCAGGCTCTGATTGGTCACGTGATTCTCTCTATTCTGCCTTTCGGTGGGCTTTCTTTTGAAATTTCCTTGTGCGCCCTAGCTGGGACACGTGGCACTATCTCATTGGTTCGGATCAGTGCTTGAAAACTCGCCCTTTGACCTTTTGACCTTTTCCCTTGTGACACGTGTCATGATTTGGTTGGTTCTCGGCTCTTTCGGCTCCTTCGTGTCGACCGCGTCCATTTGTCCCGGATGTCCCAGTGCTCCTTGTGCTGATTTCGGCCGAACCGGCCAGTTCACATACCATTTGTCCCACTTTGTCCCAAACTGAAGTTCCCCATTTCGGCCGATCCTGCCGGTTCGGACCTTTTTCATCCCAGATGTCCCAAATGCTTTTCAGACTGTTTGCGTCCCATTGCGGCCCAAATGTCCCAGTTCGGGTCTTTTAGTCCCAGATGTCCCAAATCCTTTTCGGAATGACTTGACTCTTTTCAGCCGATTCCGGCTGGTTCGGGTCTATTTTGTCCCCAACTGTCCCGAGCAACACTTAGTTCGATTTTCCTCCTCCTTCGGCCGAGACCGCCTTCTCGCGCCCGTCCGCGTACTTCTGTCCCGAACGTCCCAACTGCTTAGCGGACAGTTTAGAGGCTTTTCGGCTGATCCGCGTATTTCTGTCCCACACATCCCAATTGCTTTCAAGGACTAGGACTTAGCCAATTTTCATAATTTTTTCTGGGTCAACCTACTTTCCTAGAACTTGCAAAACTCTGATGCATGTTATCGAAATTTACCCTGGGGGGGGTGAAATTTTGGACAACAGTTTTGGTGACTCAGCGGGGTCACTCTGCCTGCTAGGTAGAATGATCAGTGGCCTTTTAGTGATCCATTGGGCATGGAGTCATGAGTAGTAGCCTGAAAACTGATCTGAACTTTGAAAACCTCCCCTCTGAGCCACTTGGAAACCCACCGGGCATGGAGTTGTTCTCACTAAAAACCACTGAAAAGAACTGTGCAAGAGCAAAACCAGCAACACAGAAAACTATGTACAAAACTGAAAATCATACATGCTCCAAATGGAACATGCAGAGTGTGCACAAGCACTTCTTCTACTGAAAGAAAAACTACCTACTCTAACTGGAAGCAAAGGCAAGCTAAACAAACCCTGCAACTGGTTGTGCAAAATAGCTTCCTTTCTTCAAAATTGGCAGCCATGCAATTGATTTGGCACTGATCATGGCTGTTTGGATGGATGGAAAATCAACAAGAAGCTGGTCTTCTATCCAAATCATCAAGGTATCAACTAAAAAAAATCCAATACCTCTTTTAGTTGCTCTGCATTTGGATTGAAGAGGTATGGCAGCTGATCCTTGGTACTTTGTAGCTCATCCTCATGCCCAGAAGTGAGCATGACCGGTTGTGGCTTCTCCTTTGGCTCCAATGAAGCCAAATACCTGATTGGGCAAGGTCTGATCCATTTGATATGCCCATAGCTCTGATTTTCAATTCCAAGAATGGAGTTCTCTTGTAGACCCACCTGAATGGATGATGTGGAAGAAATGGTGGAAACCTTCTGTCCTTTCTCTTCCTCCAATGAAGAACAGGGAAGATTAAAATCTTCCAATTTTGATTCCAAAGAGCTGCTATAAGATGCAGGCTGCTGCAAATGAATGCTCTCCTCCATGACAGCAGACTCTGGTGTTTGGAATGTGGATGATGAAAGAGAGAATGGTGAAAACTCAACCGGCTCTTCTCCATCAAAACAGTCCTCCAAATCTGACAGGTAAACTGCCTCATTGCTGTCCTGCTGCAAATGTTCAACCTCTCCCATGGAATTCTCTTGATCTACAACTCGATCACCATGGTTTCTTTCATCCTCCAACATTGAGTTTGAGGGGTCAAACTCTTCTTCAGTACCAGAACTTGAGAGAGATGAAGTAGAGAGAAGAACTGAAGGTTCTTCTATAACCTGCTTTGTGCTCAAACCCTTTGGATCTGCACTTTTCTCCTCCACAGCTAGATTGTGCTCCTCTTCTTTTGGATTTGGAGCAGCTTCTCCTTCCTCTACTACTTGAAGAGAATCTTGCTCTTGATAAAACTCTTCCTCTAGCATGAAGTTTGTCAAGTCAAACTCTTCATTCTGCTGCTCTAGAGGGCAAGTTGGGACTGCAAGATCTTCTTCAAAGCTTTCTTCCTCCATGGCTGATTATGCAAATTGAATTGGATCAGCACCACATTCTGAGAAAACTGATTTCTGATCTGCTTCTTCCTTTTTCTCTTCTTCTACTGCAAAAAATTCAGTCATGACCACCATTTGTTCAACCTTAGCCTCTTCTGTAGGCTTAACCATCAAGGGGATCTTTGTCATCCCAAATTTAAGAGCCCAACTCTTCAGACTTTGAATTTCTTCATCTTTGTTTGGCCTCTCTTTTTGCTGTTGTTTTCCTTGACTGGCATTCTGATTTTCATCCTCCCAACATGGATTTGGGAATGCAAGAGGAGGGATGGGTTGAAACTCAACTGATTTGACAATTTTTTGTGGTGGTGGAGGAGATGAAACCTCTTGTTTCTTTGGAGGAGGGGGTGTTTCTGTTAGCTCTTGTGGAGGGGATGACTGTTTAGAAGGAAAAAGGAAAGAAGAATTGAGATGACGGTGGAAGACTAGGAGATGGAGGGATGGATTCAACACTTGGGACAGCAGATGGAGGGTTTAAAGCTTGACACTGCTGAAATGAAACAGATTGGGAAAGAGGAAAAGAAAAGGCATGAGAAGGTGTGCTTACCCGTTGACAAGGTTGTTGAATACTCCTCTCATACACCTCTATTTCTTCAATCCACTTAGCAAGCAAAGGCAACATTGCAATCATGAAGTCAAGCTTCTCCTGAGGGCTGTAATGCCTTGGAAAAGGTCCCACCCATGGACAGGGTGCTCCACAACCGATTCCAAATGCTCTCATCTGTGCCTGAGCCCTGGACTGCACTATGTTTACCTCCATCTTTTGGATTTTCTCCAACAGACCAGCATCTTGGATCTGATGGTCTTTATTGTATGCATACTCTTGCTCTTGGAAAGCTCCATAGCCAAACTGACTTTGGCACTGCTGCTCATATGGGTATGCATACTGATCTTGAATCTGCTCAAAATGCTGATTTGGAGGATTTGTAAAACATGTTGGAGGTGGAATATACTGTTGTTGTTGATGTGAATTCCATGATGGAAACGAAGTCATGATTGCACAACTTCATGGAATGGAAAAGAATGAAAGGGATGGAAAGAAAGATGGATGAAAATGGATGGAAACGGGTCTGCAAGCTCAGAGAAATGGGTTGCTGATCAGATGGAGTCGCCAGATGTGTTTGCAAGTGCCTCCAAAGGCTGAAATCTTCACAGGAACACACCAACCTGCAAAAGATGAAGTGAAAGACCTCTAAGGTCCCACCGGGCATGCCAAAACTGTTGATGCAAAATCACAGCACCCCTGGATGCAGATCAAGTTTCTAGGTTGATCACTTGGCATCCAGTGTGATTGCACAACATTGAATCCTTTCTCCAAGTGTGGGACTTGAAAAAAAATGAGAAAGGAATCTCCAGAGAAGGCTGGTTCCTACTCCTAAACTACCTGCCACAAGCTATTCCAGTGCAGGCAAGCTAATCTAATCCTAATCTAACCATGCCAAGGAGACAGAGAGAGAGAGAGAAGAGAGAAAAAAAACAGTAAAAGCCTACACTAAAATGGTGATACACCAGAGAAGGAGAATGTTGAACATCTATCAAAACTGCCATGGGACAAAGAGAGGTGAGCAATGGGAAGGATGGACAGATGCATCACAGGCCCAAGGATAGATTTCACACAGAAAATGTCCCAAAACTCCATGAACACAGCTCCAGACCTGCAATGAACATTCAAACATGCACAAATACCTGCAATGAAGAGAGGCAAGAAGAGAACAAGCAAAAATGAGCAAGGATGGACAGATGCATCGCAAAACACGTTTTGTTGCTCCAGAAGTTTGCACAGAACATCATTCCATTAGTAAGAGGCAAAAAATGCCATTACAGAGCAGGGAGGAGGTTCGAACTCCATTTTCAACCCTAGAGAAGAAAAGAAGGGAGGGCAGAGCAGAAAAGAATGAACAACCTCTTTCAAATGAGCCAAATCTAGCTTTTTACATTGCATGGGTTGAGCCCAGGGGACAGAAACGTGGGAAAACGTGCAAGCCCATTCCTCATTGACTGTAGATGCATTAAAACGGCATGGGATACCTTACCAACCCATACCTTGCCATCTTTGACCAATTTGGAGGAGAATGCGACCCATTCTGCATTAATTTGGCCACTGAAATGTCACTTCTAGCCGTGCTGAAGAAGACTGTGACCCATTAGCATTAAAACAGGTTGTTGAAACGTCGCCTCTGGCCATTATCACGCGTCAGAGCCGTTTCTTGATTTTCTCTCTCCAGACTGCACCAAAACTCAAGATTGATCCCAGAATCATGTAGAGAATTTCAATAGCTTTCCGTTGATATAAAGAACGTGTAAATCCGAGCTCTGGATCAAAAGATATGGCGATCTGAAGATTTAGGGCACGGAACAGACCAAAACGGATTTTGAAATATTTCCCGCGCTTCGCCACCTGGATGACACGTGGCAGGCATTGATTGGTCATGTGATTCTCTCTCCTCTGCCTTTCGGTGGGCTTTCTTTTGAAATTTCCTTGTGGGCCCTAGCTGGGACACGTGGCACTATCTCATTGGTTCGGATCAGTGCTCGAAAACTCACCCTTTGACCTTTTGACCTTTTCCCTTGTGACACGTGTCATGATCTGGTTGGTTCTCGGCTCTTTCGGCTCCTTCGCGTCCACCGCGTCCATTTGTCCCAGATGTCCCAGTGCTCCTTGTGCTGATTTCGGTCGAACCGGCCAGTTCGCGTACCTTTGTCCCACTTGTCCCACTTTGTTTCGGACTGTTTGTGCTCATTTCGGCCGATCTGGCCGGTTCGGGTCTATTTGTCCCAGATGTCCCAAATGCTTTTCGGACTGTTTGTTCCCATTTCAGCCGATCCGGCCGGTTCAGGTCTTTTTGTCCCAGATGTCCCAAATGCTTTTCGGACTGTTTGTTCCCATTTCGGCCGATCCGGCCGGTTCGGGTCTTTTTGTCCCGAACGTCCCGAGCAACACAGTCATTTTTCTTCCTCTTTCGGCCAGATCCGGCTTCTCGCGCCCGCCGCGTACTTCTGGCCCGATTGTCCCAAATGCTTAGCGGGCCGCCTGGAGGCTTTTTGGCTGATCCGCGTCTTTCTGTCCCACACGTCCCTACTGTCCCAAGGACTAGGACTTAGTCGATTTTCACAATTTTTCCTGGATCAACCTACTTGCCTGGGACTTGAATATTCTGATGCATGTTATCAAAATTACCCTGGGGGGGTTAATTTTGGACAACAGTTTTGGCAACTCAGCAGGGTCATCTGCCTGCTAGTTGAATGATCAGTAGCCTGAAGCAATCCATTGGGCATGGAGTTATGAGTAGTAGCCTGAAAACTGATCTGAACTTTGAAAACCTGCCCTCTGAGCCACTTGGAAACCCACCGGGCATGGAGTTGTTCTCACCAAAAACCACTGGAATGAACTGTGCAAGAGCAAAAACCAGCAACATCAAAACTATGTACAAAACTAAAAATCATACATGCCCCAAATGGAACATGTAGAGTGTGCACAAGCACTTCTTCTGCTGAAAGCAAACCTAGCTACTCTACTCTAACTGGAAGCAAAGGCAAGCTAAACAAACCCTGCAACTGGTTGTGCAAAATAGCTTCCTTTCTTCAAAATTGGCAGCCATGCAATTGATTTGGCACTGATCATGGCTGTTAGGATGGATGGAAAATCAACAAGAAGCTGGTCTTTCACCCAAATCATCAGGGTATCAACTGAAAACAAATCCAATACCTCTTTTAGTTGCTCTGCATTTGGATTGAAGAGGTATGGCAGATGATCCTTGGTACTTTGTAGCTCATCCTCATGCCCAGAAGTGAGCATGACCGGTTGTGGCTTCCCTTTGGATCCAATGAAGCCAAATACCTGATTGGGCAAGGTCTGATCCGTTTGATATGCCCATTGCTGTGATTTTCAACTCCAAGAATGGAGTCCTCTTGTAGACCCACCTGAATGGATGATGTGGAAGAAATGGTGAAATTCTTCTGTCCTTTCTCTTCCTCCAATGAAGAACAGGGAAGATTAGAATCTTCCAATTTTGATTCCAAAGGGCTGCTATAAGATGTAGGCTGCTGCAATTAAATGCTCTCCTTCATGGCAGCAAGTTCTGGTGTTTGGAATGTGGATGATGGAAGAGAGAATGGTGAAAACTCAACCGGCTCTTCTCCATCAAAATAGTCCTCCAAATCTGACAGGTAAACTGCCTCATTGCTGTCCTGCTGCTCGTTTTCAACTTCCTCCATGGTGTCCTCTTGATCTGCAACTTGACCACCATGGTTTCCTTCACTCTCCAATATTGAGTTTGAGAGATCAAACTCCTTTTCAGTGCTAGAACTTGAGAGAGATGAAGTGGAAAGAAGAACTGAAGGTTCTCATGTAACCTGCTTTGTGCTCAAAGCCCTTGGATCTGCATTTTTCTTCTCCATAGCCAGATTGTGCTCCTCTTTTTTTGGATTTGGAACAGCTTCTCCTTCCTCCAATGTTTGAAGGCAATCTTGCTCTTGGTTGAACTCTTCCTCCAGCATGAAGTTTATCAAGTCAAACTCTTCAATTTGTTGCTCTAGAGGACAAGTTGGGACTGCAAGATCTTCTTCTCCAACAAAATTAGTCCTCACCACCATTTGTTCTCCAACCCTAGCCTCTTTTGTAGTCTTAACCATCAAGGGGATCTTTGTCATCCCAAATTCTGGTGAGCTGCAAACCTTCAAGTCATCTGTCATTTATTTTCTGTTGGGCTCCTCCTTCATTGCTGTCCTTGATGACTCAATTTTTTCAATTCCTTCAGTCCCCATATGAAATTGAGAGAGATGCAAGAGGAGAGAATGGGTTGAAACTCAACCGATCTTCTACACTTTTTTTTGGTGGTGGAGGCAGTGAAACCTCTTGTTTCTTTAGAGGAGGGGGTATTTATGTTAGCTCTTGTGGAGGGGAGCTGTTTGGAAGGGAAAAGGATTGAAGAATCGAGATGAGGTGGAAGACTGGGGGGTGGAGAAATGGATTCAACACTTGGGACAGCAGATGGAGGGTTTGAAACTCCTTCACTGCTGAAATGAAACAGATTGGGAAAGAGGAAAAGGAAAGGCATGAGATCTGTGCTTACCTGTTGACAAGGTTGCTGAATACTCCTCTCATCCTCTATTTCTTCAAGTCCACTTAGCAAGTCAAAGGCAGAGTTGCTGAAGGTTCTCCTGTAGCCTGCTTTGTGGGCAAAGCCCTTGGGATCTGCACTTTTCTCCTCCACAGCTAGATGGTCTTCTTCAAAGCTTTCTTCCTCCATTTGGAGCAGCTTCTCCTTCCTCTACTACTTGAAGAGAATATTGCTCTTGATAAAACTCTTCCTCTAGCATGAAGTTTGTCAAGTCAAACTCTTCATTCTGCTGCTCTAGAGGACAAGTTGGGACTGCAAGATCTTCTTCTTCAACAAAATCAGTTCTCACCACCATTTGTTCAACCTTAGCCTCTTATGTAGGCTTAACTATCAAGGGGATCTTTGTCATCCCAAATCTAAGAGCCCAACTGTTCAGACTTTGAATTTCTTCATCTTTGTTTAGCCTCTCTTTTTGCTATTGTTTTCCTTGACTGGCATTCTGATTTTCATCCTCCCAACATGGATTTGGGAATGCAAGAGGAGGGATGGGTTGAAACTCAACTGATTTGACATTTTTTTGCGGTGGTGGAGGAGATGAAACCTCTTGTTTCTTTGGAGGAGGGGGTGTTTCTGTTAGCTCTTGTGGAGGGGATGAATGTCTAGAAGGAAAAAGGAAAGAAGAATTGAGATGAGGTGGAAGACTAGGAGATGGAGGGATGGATTCAACACTTGGGACAGCAGATGGAGGGTTTAAAGCTTGACACTGTTGAGATGAAACAGATTGGGAAAGAGGAAAAGAAAAGGTATGAGATGGTGTGCTTACCCGTTGACAAGGTTGTTGAATACTCCTCTCATACACCTCTATTTCTTCAATCCACTTAGCAAGCAAAGGCAGAGTTGTAATCATGAAGTCAAGCTTCTCCTGAGGGCTGTAATGCCTTGGAAAAGGTCCCACCCATGGACAGGGTGCTCCACAACCGATTCCAAATGCTTTCATTTATGCCTGAGCCCTGAACTGCACTATGTTTACCTCCATCTTTTGGATTTTCTCCAACAGACCAGCATCTTGCATCTGATGGTCTTCGTTATATGCATACTCTTGCTCTTGGAAAGCTCCATTGCCAAACTGACTTTGGCACTGCTGTTCATATGAGTATGCATGCTGATCTGGAGGATTTGTAAAATGTGTTGGAGGTGTGATATACTGTTGTTGTTGTAAATGTGAGTTCCATGATGGAAATGAAGTCATGGTTGCACAACTTCATGGAATGGAAAAGAATGAAAGGGATGGAAAGAAAGATGGATGAAAATGGATGGAAACGGGTCTGCAAGCTCAGAGAAATGGGTTGCTGATCAGATGGAGTCGCCAGATGTGTTTGCAAGTGCCTCCAAAGGCTAAAATCTTCACAGGAACACACCAACCTGCAAAAGATGAAGTGGAAGACCTCTAGAGTCCCACCGGGCGTGCCAAAACTGTTAGTGCAAAATCACAACACCCCTGGATGTAGATCAGGCTTCTAGGTTGATCACTCAGGCATCCAGTGTGATTACACAACATGGAAACCTCTCTCCAAGCGTGGGACTTGTGAAACCGAGAGAGGAATCTCCAGAGAAGGCTGGTTCCTACTCCTAAACTACCTGCCACAAGCTATTCCAGTGCAGGCAAGCTAATCTAATCCTAATCTAACCATGCCAAGGAGAGAGAGAGAGAGAGAGAAAGGGAAAAACAGCAAAAGCCTACACTAAAACAGTGATACACCAGAGAAGGAGAATGTTGAACATCTATCAAAACTGCCATGGGACAAAGAGAGGTGAGCAATGGGAAGGATGGACAGATGCATCACAGGCCCAAGGATAGATTTCACATAGAAAATGTCCCAAAACTCCATGAACACAGCTCCAGACCTGCAATGAACATTCAAACATGCACAAATACCTACAATGAAGAGAGGCAAGAAGAGAACAAGCAAAAAACGAGCAAGGATGGACAGATGCATCACAAAACACATTTTGTTGCTCCAGAAGTTTGCACAGAACATCATTCCATTAGTAAAAGGCAAAAAACGCCATTACAGAGCAGGGAGGAGGTTCGAACTCCATTTTCAACCCTAGAGAAGAAAAGAAGGGAGGGCAGAGCAGAAAAGAATGAACAACTCTTTCAAATGAGCCAAATCTGGCTTTTTACATTGCATGGGTCGAGCCCAGGGGACAGAAATGTGGGAAAACGTGCAAGCCCATTCCTCATTGACTGCAGATGCATTAAAACGGCATGGGATACCTTACCAACCCATACCCTACCATCTTTGACTGATTTGGAGGAGAATGCGACCCATTCTGCATTAATTTGGCCGCTGAAATGTCACTTCTGGCCGTGCTGAAGAAGAATGCGACCCATTTGCATTAAAACAGGTTGTTGAAACGTCACTTCTGGCCATTATCACGCGTCAGAGCTGTTTCTTGATTTTCTCTCCAGACTGCACCAAAACTCGAGATTGATCCCAGAATCATGTAGAGAATTTCAACAGCTTTCCGTTGATATAAAGAACGTGCAAATCCGAGCTCTGGATCAAAAGATATGGCGATCTGAAGATTTAGGGCACGGAACAGACCAAAACAGATTTTGAAATATTTCCCACGCTTCGCCACCTAGACGACACGTGGCAGGCATCTGATTGGTCGCGTGATTCTCTCTCCTCTACCTTTCGGTGGGCTTTCTTTTGAAATTTCCTTGTGGGCCCTAGCTGGGACACGTGGCACTATCTCATTGGTTCGGATCAGTGCTCGAAAACTCACCCTTTGACCTTTTGACCTTTTCCCTTGTGACACGTGTCATGATCTGGTTGGTTCTCGGCTCTTTCGGCTCCTTCGCGTCCACCGCGTCCATTTGTCCCGGATGTCCCAGTGCTCCTTGTGCTGATTTCGGCCGAACCGGCCGGTTCGCGTACCTTTGTCCCACTTGTCCCACTTTGTTTCGGACTGTTTTTCCTCATTTCGGCCGATCCGGCCGGTTCGGGTCTTTTTGTCCCAGATGTCCCAAATGCTTTTCGGACTGTTTGTTCCCATTTCGGCCGAATCCGGCCGGTTCGGGTCTTTTTGTCCCAGATGTCCCAAATGCTTTTCGGACTGTTTGTTCCCATTTCGGCCGATCCGGCCGGTTCGGGTCTTTTTGTCCCGAACGTCCCGAGCAACACTTAGTCATTTTTCTTCCTCTTTCGGCTGGATCGGCTTCTCGCGCCCCGCCGCGTACTTCTGGCCCGATTGTCCCAAATGCTTAGCGGGCCACCTGGAGGCTTTTCAGCCGATCCGCGTCTTTCTGTCCCACACGTCCCTACTATCCCAAGGACTAGGACTTAGTCGATTTTCACAATTTTTCCTGGATCAACCTACTTGCCTGGGACTTGAATATTCTGATGCATGTTATCAAAATTACCCTGGGGGGGTGAATTTTGGATAACAGTTTTGGCGACTCAGCGGGGTCATCTGCCTGCTAGATGAATGATCAGTAGCCTGAAGCAATCCATTGGGCATGGAGTCATGAGTAGTAGCCTGAAAACTGATCTGAACTTTGAAAACCTCCCCTCTGAGCCACTTGGAAACCCACCGGACATGGAGTTGTTCTCACCAAAAACCACTGAAAAGAACTGTGCAAGAGCAAAACCAGCAACACCGAAAACTATGTACAAAACTGAAAATCATACATGCTCCAAATGGAACATGCAGAGTGTGCACAAGCACTTCTTCTACTGAAAGCAAACCTACCTACTCTAACTGGAAGCAAAGGCAAGCTAAACAAACCCTGCAACTGGTTGTGCAAAATAGCTTCCTTTCTTCAAAATTGGCAGCCATGCAATTGATTTGGCACTGATCATGGCTGTTTGGATGGATGGAAAATCAACAAGATGCTGGTCTTCTATCCAAATCATCAAGGTATCAACTAAAAAAAATCCAATACCTCTTTTAGTTGCTCTACATTTGGATTGAAGAGGTATGGAAGCTGATCCTTGGTACTTTGTAGCTCATCCTCATGCCCAGAAGTGAGCATGACCGGTTGTGGCTTCTCCTTTGGCTCCAATGAAGCCAAATACCTGATTGGGCAAGGTCTGATCCGTTTTATATGCCCATAGCTCTGATTTTCAATTCCAAGAATGGAGTTCTCTTGTAGACCCACCTGAATGGATGATGTGGAAGAAATGGTGGAAACCTTCTGTCCTTTCTCTTCCTCCAATGAAGAACAGGGAAGATTAAAATCTTCCAATTTTGATTCCAAAGAGCTGCTATAAGATGCAGGCTGCTGCAAATGAATGCTCTCCTCCATGACAGAAGACTCTGGTGTTTGGAATGTGGATGATGAAAGAGAGAATGGTGAAAACTCAACCGGCTCTTCTCCATCAAAACAGTCCTCCAAATCTGACAGGTAAACTGCCTCATTGCTGTCCTGCTGCAAATGTTCAACCTCTCCCATGGCATTCTCTTGATCTTCAACTCAATCACCATGGTTTCTTTCATCCTCCAACATTGAGTTTGAGGGGTCAAACTCTTCTTCAGTACCAGAACATGAGAGAGATGAAGTAGAGAGAAGAACTGAAGGTTCTTCTATAACCTGCTTTGTGCTCAAACCCTTTGGATCTGCACTTTTCTCCTCCACAGCTAGATTGTGCTCCTCTTCTTTTGGATTTGGAGCAGCTTCTCCTTCCTCTACTACTTGAAGAGAATCTTGCTCTTGATAAAACTCTTCCTCTAGCATGAAGTTTGTCAAGTCAAACTCTTCATTCTGTTGCTCTAGAGGGCAAGTTGGGACTGCAAGATCTTCTTCAAAGCTTTCTTCCTCCATGGCTGATTGTGCAAATTGAATTGGATCAGCACCACGTTCTGAGAAAACTGATTGCTGATCTACTTCTTCCTTTTGCTCTTCTTCTGCTGCAACAAATTCAGTCATGACCACCATTTGTTCAACCTTAGCCTCTTCTGTAGGCTTAACCATCAAGGGGATCTTTGTCATCCGAAATCTAAGAGCCCAACTCTTCAGACTTTGAATTTCTTCATCTTTGTTTGGCCTCTCTTTTTGCTGTTGTTTTCCTTGGCTGGCATTCTGATTTTCATCCTCCCAACATGGATTTGGGAATGCAAGAGGAGGGATGGGTTGAAACTCAACTGATTTGACATTTTTTTGTGGTGGTGGAGGAGATGAAACCTCTTGTTTCTTTGGAGGAGGGGGTGTTTCTGTTAGCTCTTATGGAGGGGATGACTGTCTAGAAGGAAAAAGGAAAGAGAAATTGAGATGAGGTGGAAGACTAGGAGATGGAGGGATGGATTCAACACTTGGGACAGCAGATGGAGGGTGTAAAGCTTGACACTGCTGAGATGAAACAGATTGGGAAAGAGGAAAAGAAAAGGTATGAGATGGTGTGCTTACCCGTTGACAAGGTTGCTGAATACTCCTCTCATACACCTCTATTTCTTCAATCCACTTAGCAAGCAAAGGCAGTGTTGCAATCATGAAGTCAAGCTTCTCCTGAGGGCTGTAATGCCTTGGAAAAGGTCCCACCCATGGACAGGGTGCTCCACAACCGATTCCAAATGCTCTCATCTGTGCCTGATCCCTGGAATGCACTATGCTTACCTCCATCTTTTGGATTTTCTCCAAAGACTAGCATCTTGAATCTGATGGTCTTTATTTTATGCATACTCTTGCTCTTGGAAAGCTCCATAGCCAAACTGAATTTGGCACTGCTGCTCATATGAGTATGCATGCTGATCTGGAGGATTTGTAAAATGTGTTGGAGGTGTGATATACTGTTGTTGTTGTAAATGTGAGTTCCATGATGGAAATGAAGTCATGGTTGCAAAACTTCATGGA
Source organism: Taxus chinensis (assembly GCA_019776745.2). Classification (NCBI taxonomy): domain Eukaryota; kingdom Viridiplantae; phylum Streptophyta; class Pinopsida; order Cupressales; family Taxaceae; genus Taxus; species Taxus chinensis. The sequence continues at coordinate 947,472,910 of CM034147.1, forward strand.
ATGGAAAGGAATGAAAGGGATGGAAGAAGGATGAATGAAAATGGATGGAAACGGGTCTGCAACTTCAGAAAAATGGGTTGCTGATCAGATGGAGTCACCAGATGTGTTTGCAAGTGCCTCCAAAGGCTGAAATCTTCACAGGAACACATCAACCTACAAAAGATGAAGTGAAATACCTCTAATGTCCCACCGGGCATGCCAAAACTGTTGATGCAAAATCACAGTACCCCTGGATGTAGATCAAGTTTCTAGGTTGATCACTTGGCATCCAGTGTGATTGCATAACAATGAATCCTTTCTCCAAGTGTGGGACTTGAAAAAAAATGAGAAAGGATTCTCCAGAGAAGGCTGGTTCCTACTCCTAAACTACCTACCACAAGCTATTCCAGTGCAGGCAAGCTAATCTAATCCTAATCTAACCATGCCAAGGCGACAGAGAGAGAGAGAGAGAAGGGAAAAAAACAAAAGCCTACACTAAAACGGTGATACACCAGAGAAGGAGAATGTTGAACATCTATCAAAACTGCCATGGGACAAAGAGAGGTGAGCGATGGGAAGGATGGACAGATGCATCACAGGCCCAAGGATAGATTTCACACAGAAAATGTCCCAAAACTCCATGAACACAGCTCCAAATCTACAATGAACATTCAAACATGCACAAATACTTGCAATGAAGAGAGGTAAGAAGAGAACAAGCAAAAACGAGCAAGGATGGACAGATGCATCACAAAACACGTTTTGTTGCTCCAGAAGTTTACACAGAACATCATTTCAATTAGTAAAAGGCAAAAAATGCCATTACAGAGCAGGGAGGAGGTTCGAACTCCATTTTCAACCCTAGAGAAGAAAAGAAGGGAGGGCAGAGTAGAAAAGATTGAACAACTCTTTCAAATGAGCCAAATCTGGCTTTTTACATTGCATGGGTCGAGCCCAGGGGACAGAAATGTGGGAAAACGTGAAAACCCATTCCTCATTGACTGCAGATGCATTAAAACGGCATGGGATACCTACCAACCCATACGCTACCATCTTTGACCGATTTGGAGGAGAATGCGACCCATTCTGCATTAATTTGGCTGCTGAAATGTCACCTCTGGCCGTGCTGAAGAAGAATGCGACCCATTTGCATTAAACTGGTTGTTAAAACGTCGCTTCTGGCCATGAACACGCGTCAGAGCCATTTCTTGATTTTCTCCCTCTAGACTACACCAAAATGCTAGATTGACCCCGGAATTGTGTAGATAATTTCAACATCTTTCCATTGATGCCAAGAACGTACAAATCTGAGCTCTGGGTAAAAAGATATGATGATCTGAAGATTTAGGGCACGGAATAGACCAAAACGGATTTTGAAATATTTTCCCACGCTTCGCCACTTGGACGACACGTGGCAGGCTCTAATTGGTTGCGTGATTCTCTCTCCTTTACCTTTCGGCGGGCTTTCTTTTGAAATTTCCTTGTGGACCCTTGCTAGGACACATGGCACTATCTCATTGGTTCGGATCAGTGCTCGAAAACTCACCCTTTGACCTTTTGACCTTTTCCCTTGTGACACGTGTCATGATCTGGTTGGTTCTCGTCTCTTTCAGCTCCTTCGCGTCCAGTGCGTCCATTTGTCCCAGGTGTCCCAGTGCTCCTTGTGCTGATTTTGGCTAAACCGGACAGTTCGTGTACGTTTGTCCCACTTTGTCCCACTTTGTTTCGGACTGAAGTTCCTCATTTCGGCCGATCCGGCCGGTTCGGGTCTTTTTGTCCCAGATGTCCCAAATGCTTTTCGGACTGTTTGTTCCCATTTCGGCTGAATCGGCCGGTTCGGGTCTTTTTGTCCCAGATGTCCCAAATGATTTTCAGACTGACTTGACTCTTTTCGCCCGGTTCAATTTATAGAAAAAATGAGAAGGAGAAGAGAAGAGAAAGTGGCCGGTTCGCATTAAATTGAGTGGAATGGGTGTACATTACTTGCAAAAGGCTCCCCTTTTTGTCCCGAACGTCCCGAGCAAAACTTAGTCATTTTTCTTCCTCTTTCGGTCGGATCGGCTTCTCGCGCCCGCCGCATACTTCTGGCCCGATTGTCCCAAATGCTTAGCGGGCCGCCTGGAGGCTTTTTGGCCGATCCACGTCTTTCTATCCGACACGTCCCTACTGTCCCAAGGACTAGGACTTAGTCGATTTTCACAATTTTTCCTAGATCAACCTACTTGCCTGGGACTTGAATATTCTGATGCATGTTATCAAAATTACCCTGGGGGGGTGAATTTTGGATAACAGTTTTGGCGACTCAGCGGGGTCATCTGCCTGCTAGATGAATGATCAGTAGCCTGAAGCAATCCATTGGGCATGGAGTCATGAGTAGTAGCCTGAAAACTGATCTGAACTTTGAAAACCTCCCCTCTGAGCCACTTGCAAACCACCCGGGCATGGAGTTGTTCTCACCAAAAACCACTGAAAAGAACTGTGCAAGAGCAAAACCAGCAACACCGAAAACTATGTACAAAACTGAAAATCATACATGCTCCAAATGGAACATGCAGAGTGTGCACAAGCACTTCTTCTACTGAAAGCAAACCTACCTACTCTAAATGGAAGCAAAGGCAAGCTAAACAAACCCTGCAACTGGTTGTGCAAAATAGCTTCCTTTCTTCAAAATCGGCAGCCATGCAATTGATTTGGCACTGATCATGGCTGTTTGGATGGATGGAAAATCAACAAGATGCTGGTCTTCTATCCAAATCATCAAGGTATCAACTGAAAAATCCAATACCTCTTTTAGTTGCTCTGCATTTGGATTGAAGAGGTATGACAGCTGATCCTTGGTACTTTGTAGCTCATCCTCATGCCCAGAAGTGAGCATGACCGGTTGTGGCTTCTCCTTTGGCTCCAATGAAGCCAAATACCTGATTGGGCAAGGTCTGATCCTTTTGATATGCCCATAGCTCTGATTTTCAATTCCAAGAATGGAGTTCTCTTGTAGACCCACCTGAATGGATGATGTGGAAGAAATGGTGGAAACCTTCTGTCCTTTCTCTTCCTCCAATGAAGAACAGGGAAGATTAAAATCTTCCAATTTTGATTCCAAAGAGCTGCTATAAGATGCGGGCTGCTGCAAATGAATGCTCTCCTCCATGACAGCAGACTCTGGTGTTTGGAATGTGGATGATGAAAGAGAGAATGGTGAAAACTCAACCGGCTCTTCTCCATCAAAACAGTCCTCCAAATCTGACAGGTAAACTGCCTCATTGCTATCCTGCTGCAAATGTTCAACCTCTCCCATGGCATTCTCTTGATCTGCAACTCAATCACCATGGTTTCTTTCATCCTCCAACATTGAGTTTGAGGGGTCAAACTCTTCTTCAGTACCAGAACTTGAGAGAGATGAAGTAGAGAGAAGAACTGAAGGTTCTTCTATAACCTGCTTTTTGCTCAAACCCTTTGGATCTGCACTTTTCTCCTCCACAGCTAGATTGTGCTCCTCTTCTTTTGGATTTGGAGCAGCTTCTCCTTCCTCTACTACTTGAAGAGAATATTGCTCTTGATAAAACTCTTCCTCTAGCATGAAGTTTATCAAGTCAAACTCTTCATTCTGTTGCTCTAGAGGGCAAGTTGGGACTGCAAGATCTTCTTCAAAGCTTTCTTCCTCCATGGCTGATTGTGTAAATTGAATTGGATCAGCACCACGTTCTGATAAAACTGATTGCTGATCTGCTTCTTCCTTTTTCTCTTCTTCTGATGCAACAAATTCAGTCATGACCACCATTTGTTCAACCTTAGCCTCTTCTGTAGGCTTAACCATCAAGGGGATCTTTGTCATCCGAAATCTAAGAGCCCAACTCTTCAGACTTTGAATTTCTTCATCTTTGTTTGGCCTCTCTTTTTGCTGTTGTTTTCCTTGGCTGGCATTCTAATTTTCATCCTCCCAACATGGATTTGGGAATGCAAGAGGAGGGATGGGTTGAAACTCAACTGATTTGACATTTTTTTGTGGTGGTGGAGGAGATGAAACGTCTTGTTTCTTTGGAGGAAGGGGTGTTTCTGTTAGCTCTTATGGAGGGGATGACTGTCTAGAAGGAAAAAGGAAAGAAAAATTGAGATGAGGTGGAAGACTAGGAGATGGAGGGATGGATTCAACACTTGGGACAGCAGATGGAGGGTTTAAAGCTTGACACTGCTGAGATGAAATAGATTGGGAAAGAGGAAAAGAAAAGGTATGAGATGGTGTGCTTACCCGTTGACAAGGTTGCTGAATACTCCTCTCATACACCTCTATTTCTTCAATCCACTTAGCAAGTAAAGGCAGTGTTGCAATCATGAAGACAAGTTTCTCCTGAGGGCTACAATGCCTTGGAAAAGGTCCCACCCATATACAGGGTGCTCCACAACTGATTCCAAATGCTCTCATCTGTGCCTGAGCCCTGGACTGCACTATGTTTACCTCCATCTTTTGGATTTTCTCCAACAGACCAGCATCTTGGATCTGATGGTCTTTATTGGATGTATACTCTTGCTCTTGGAAAGCTCCATAGCCAAACTGACTTTGGCACTGCTACTCATATGAGTATGCATGCTGATCTGGAGGATTTGTAAAATGTGTTGGAGGTGTGATATACTGTTGTTGTTGTAAATGTGAGTTCCATGATGGAAATGAAGTCATGGTTGCACAACTTCATGGAATGGAAAAGAATGAAAGGGATGGAAAGAAGGATGAATGAAAATGGATGGAAACGGGTCTGCAACTTCAGAAAACTGGGTTGCTGATCAGATGGAGTCGCCAGATGTGTTTGTAAGTGCCTCCAAAGGATGAAATCTTCATAGGAACACATCAACCTGCAAAAGATGAAGTGAAAGACCTCTAATGTCCCACCGGGCGTGCCAAAACTGTTGATGCAAAATCACAACACCCCTGGATGCAGATCAAGTTTCTAGGTTGATCACTTGGCATCCAGTGTGATTGTATAACATTGAATCCTTTCTCCAAGTGTGGGACTTGAAAAAAAATGAGAAAGGATTCTCCAGAAAAGGCTGGTTCCTACTCCTAAACTACCTGCCACAAGCTATTCCAGTGCAGGCAAGCTAATCTAATCCTAATCTAACCATGCCAAGAAGACAAAGAGAGAGAGAGAAGGGAAAAACAACAAAATCCTACACTAAAACGGTGATACACTAGAGAAGGAGAATGTTGAACATCTATCAAAATAGCCATGGGACAAAGAGAGGTGAGCGATGGGAAGGATGGACAGATGCATCACAGGCCCAAGGATAGATTTCACACAGAAAATGTCCCAAAACACCATGAACACAGCTCCAGATCTGCAATGAACATTCAAACATGCACAAATACCTGCAACGAAGAGAGGCAAGAAGAGAAGAAGCAAAAAAGAGCAAGGATGGACAGATGCATCACAAAACACGTTTTGTTGCTCCAGAAGTTTGCACAGAAGATCATTTCAATTAGTAAAAGGCAAAAAATGCCATTACAGAGCAGGGAGGAGGTTCGAACTCCATTTTCAACCCTAGAGAAGAAAAGAAGGGAGGGTAGAGTAGAAAAGATTGAACAACTCTTTCAAATGAGCCAAATCTAGCTTTTTACATTGCATGGGTCGATCCCAGGGGACAGAAATGTGGGAAAATGTGCAAACCCATTCCTCATTGACTGCATATGCATTAAAACGGCATGTAATACCTACCAACCCATACCCTGCCATCTTTGACCAATTTGGAGGAGAATGCGACCCATTCTACATTAATTTGGCTGCTGAAATGTCACCTCTGGCCGTGCTGAAGAAGAATGCGACCCATTTGCATTAAACTGGTTGTTAAAACGTCGCTTCTGGCCATGAACACGTGTCAGAGCTGTTTCTTGATTTTCTCCCTCTAGACTGCACCAAAATGCAAGATTGACCCCGGAATCGTGTAGAGAATTTCAACAGCTTTCCGTTGATGCCAAGAACGTACAAATCCGAGCTCTGGGTCAAAAGATATGATGATCTGAAGATTTAGGGCACGGAACAGACCAAAACGTATTTTGAAATATTTTCCCGCGCTTGGCAACTTGGACGACACGTGCCAGGCTCTGATTGGTCGCGTGATTCTCTCTCCTCTGCCTTTCAGTGGGCTTTCTTTTGAAATTTTCTTGTGGGCCCTAGCTGGGACACGTGGCACTATCTCATTGGTTCAGATCAGTGCTCGAAAACTCGCCCTTTGACCTTTTGACCTTTTCCCTTGTGACACGTGTCATGATCTGGTTGGTTCTCGGCTCTTTTGGCTCCTTCGCGTCCACCGCGTCCATTTTTCCTGGATGTCCCAGTGATCCTTGTGCTGATTTCAGCTGAACTGGCTGGTTCGCGTACCTTTGTCCCACATGTCCCACTTTGTTTCAGACTGAAGTTCCTCATTTCGGCCGATCCGGCCGGTTCGGGTCTTTTTGTCCCAGATGTCCCAAATGATTTTTAGACTGTTTGTTCCCATTTGGCCAAACCAGCCGGTTCGGGTATTTTTTTCCCAGATGTCCTAAATGCTTTTCAAACTGACTTGACTCTTTTTGCCCGGTTCGGCCGGTTCGCGCCTTTTTGTCCCGAATGTCCTGAGCAACACTTAGTCATTTTTTTTCCTCTTTCGGCCGGATCGGCTTCTCGTGCCTGCCACGTACTTCTGGCCCGATTGTCCCAAATGCTTAGCGGGCCACCTGGAGGCTTTTTGGCTGATCTGTGTCTTTCTGTCCCACACGTCCCTACTATCCCAAGGACTAGGACTTAGTCAATTTTCACAATTTTTCCTGTATCAACCTACTTTCCTGGGACTTGAATATTCTGATGCATGTTATCAAAATTACCCTGGGGGGGTGAATTTTGGATAAAAATTTCCCCGCACTCTGCCAATCTAGGTGGCACATGGTGGCATCTCATTGGTTGCGGGCCTTTCAGGGGAAATTTTTTCCAAAGAACTCTGCCGAGCCATAACTTCAAAAATACATGGAGTTAGGAGGAAAACTTTACCTTTCTGGAAAGCTGAGAAAGAGCTCTATCCAATGGTGCCACTTCTAGAAGGTTTTGAGTGCTTGAAAGAAAATTTTTGTGACTGAGGCACAAGAGAGGGAAGAATGGGAGGAGTTAGCCACAAAATGAGTAGGGGACACATTTTGGATAACAATTTTGGCGACTCAGAGGGGTCACCTACCTGCTGGATGAAGTTACCAGTTGCTTGAAGCATCCATTGGGAATGGAGTCATGAGTTGTAACATGAAAATTGATCTGAACTTTGAAAACCTCCTCTCTGAGCCACTTGGAAACCCACTGAAATGGAGTTGTTCTCACCAAAATTCCACTGAAATGGACTGTGCAAGAGCAAAACCAGCACCGCAAAAACTATGTACAGAACTGAAAATCATACATGTTCCAAATGGAACATGCAGAGTGTGCACAAGAACTTCTTCTACTAAAAGCAAACCTACCTACTCTACTCTAACTAGAAGAAAAGGCAAGCTAAACAAACCCTGCAATTGGTTGTGAGAAATAGCTTCCCTTTCTCAAAAGTGGCAACCATGCAATTGATTTGGAGCGGATCATGGCTGTTAGGATGAGTGGAAAATCAACAAGAAGCTGGTCTCCCACCCAAATCATCAAGGTATCAGATGAAGGTGAAACCAATACCTCTTTTAGTTTCTCTGCATTTGGATTGAAGAGGTATGACAGCTGATCCTTGGTACTTTATAGCTCATCCTCATGCTTAGAAGCAAGCATGACTGGTTGTGACTTCTCCTTTGACTCCAATGAAGTCAAATACCTTATTGGGCAAGGTATGATCCATTTGATATGCCCATAGCTCTGATTTTCAACTCCAAAAATGGAGTCTTCTTGTAGACCCTCATGAATGGATGGTGTGGAAGAAACGGAGAAATTCCTCTGTCCTTTCTCTTCCTCCAATGAAGATCATGAAAGATTAAAATATTCCAATCTTGGTTCCAAAGAGCTGCTATAAGATGCAAGCTACTGCAAATGAATGTTCTCCTTCATGACAGTAGACTCAAGTGTTTGGAATGTGGATGATGAAAGAGAGAATGGTGGAAACTCAACTGGCTCTTCTCCATCAAAACAGTCCTCCAAATCTGACAGATAAACTACCTCATGGCTATCCAGCTACAAATGCTCCACTTCCTCCATGGTGTCTTCTTGATCTGTAACTTGACCACCATGGTTTCTTTCACCCTCCAACATTGAGTTTGAGAGATCAAACTCCTCTTCAACACTAGAACTCGGGAGAGATGAAGTAGAAAAAAGAACTGAAGGTTCTCCCATAGCTTGCTTTGTGCTCAAAGCCCTTGGATATGCAATTTTCTCCTCCACAACTAGAATGTGCTCCTCTTCTTTTGGATCTAGAGTAGCTTCTCCTTTGTCTACTACTTGAAGACAATCCTGCTCTTGATAGAACTGTTCCTCTAGCATGAAGTTCGTCAAGTCAAACTCTTCAATCTGCTGCTCTAGAGGACAAGTTGGGACTGCAAGATCTTCTTCTGAGCTTTCTTCCTCTATGGCTGATTGTGCAACTTGAATTAAGTCAACATTCCCTTCAAATAGAGTGCCAACATGGACACTAATTTTTGAGAAAACTGACTACTGATCTGCTTCTTCTTTTTGCTCTTCTTCTACTACCACAAAATCAGTCTTAACCACTACCTGTTCTCCAACTCCAACCTCTTCTAAAGGCTTAACCATCAAGGGGATCTTTTTCATCCCAAATTTGGCAGCCCAACTCCTCAAGTTGTTTGTCATTTCTTTTCTGTTGGGCTCCTCTTCTTGCTGTCCTTCATGGCTGATTTTTACAATTTCTTCTTCCCCACATGGAATTGGGTATGCAAGAGGAGGATGGGTCGTAACTTAATTGATTTGGAAATTTTTTGTGGTGGTAGAGGAGGTGAAACCTCTTGTTTCTTTGGGAGGATAGCGTATTTATTTTAGCTCTTATGGAGGGGATGAATGTTTGGAAGGAAAAAGGAAAGAAGAATTGAGGTGTGGTGGAAGACTGAGAGGTGGAGACATGGGATCAACATTTGGGGACAGCAGATGGAGAGTTTAGAATTTGCAATTCCAAATGAGATGATGCTACTTGAGTAATGGGAAGAGATAAACCAGATGATGGTGTAGAACTTACCCATTGACAAGGTTGTTCAAACAACAAGTGTATAGGCCTCTATTTCTGCTATCCATTGTGTAATTTGGGGGCAGCATCTTCATCATGAAGTCTAGCTTCTCCTGAGGGCTGAAGTGTCTTGGAAAAGGGCCTCCCCATGGACAAGGAGTCCTGCAACCAATTCTGAAAGCTTTCATTTGAGCTGTTGCTCTTGATTGCACCATCTTTGCCTCCATATTTTGGATTTGTTCTAGTAGATCTACATTTTCTTCTTTGACTGCCCTCACAACCAGCATACCCTTGTGCTTGACATGCTTCATATCCAAACTGAATTTGGCACTACTGCTCATATGGGTATGCATACTAATCTTGAATCTACTCAAAATGTTGATTTGAAAGAGTTGTAATGCATGTTGGAGGTGGAATATACTGTTGTTGATGTGAATTCCATGATGGAAATGAAGTCATGATTGCACAACTTCATGGAATGGAAAAGAATGGAAATGATGGAACAGAAGAATGGATGGAAAATGAATGGAAAACGGGTCTGCAACTTAGAGAATGAGTTGTTTACCAGATGGAATCGCCAGATGTGCTTTTGAAAGTGCCTCCAAAAGGCTGAATCTTTAACAGGAACACACCAACCTGTCAAAGATAAAGTGGAATACCTCTAAGGTCCAACCGGGCGTGCCAAAACTATTGTTGCAAATCAGCAGCACCCCTAGATGCAAATCAGGTTTCTAAGTTGATGTTTTAGGCATGCAGTGTGGGACTTGTAAAATGAGAGAGGAATCTTTGGAGTAGAGGCTGGTTCCTCAAACTCCTCTGATCAGATCCATTATTTGCGCAACTGCAGAGGTTTGAATCCTAATCTACTCTAAATTTCAAAGGGACAAAGGTAGAAGAGTGTAAAAATTGAAACTAAACTAATGCTAATGATGGTGATGCACCCAAAGGAGTTGTAGACACCTGCTGCTAGCATAAAAAATACACAATCCACAAGAAAACACAACACAAAACATGCACAAATTACTCAAAATGTAATGAAAGATCAGGAAAAACAATGATAGATATATGAAAGGATTGAGGGATTTTAATCATAGAACATATATTAACATTCCATGTCCAATACAATGCATTATAGTGATCTAGAGGAAAAAAGAGGTGTGCTGTATTACATAGAAAGGTAAAAATCTTCACAAATTCTGCCAAGGAGGAAGAAAAAGGAAGTTGCAGAGCTGAAAAGGTGTCTCTCTTTGCAAAATGAACTCATTCTAGCTTTTACAATGCATGGGTCAAGCCCAGGAGAGAGAAAATGTGAAAAAACGTGGGGAGCCATTACCCATTGAATGAAGATGCATTAAACACAACATGGAGGTCCTTACAAACCTATGCCTTAACATTTTTTACCATACTGAAGAAGAATGCGACCCATTTTGCATTAAAATTGGTTGTTGAAACGTCATTTCTGGCCATGACCACGTGCCAGAGGCGTTCCTAAATTTTTCTCTCTCCAAACTGAACCAAAATACAAAAATGACAATAAAATCTTGTAGAGAATTTTTCCAGCTTTCCATTGATATAAAGAACATGAAAAACTGAGCTTTGGATTGAAAGATATGGCAATTTGAAGTTTTAGGTCAAAATAGGACCAAATCGGGTCGATGGGAAAATTCAAATTTTTGCACCTTTTTGGTCATTTGGAAAATTTTCCAAAATTTCCCCACACTTCGCCACTCTAGGTGCCATGTGGCAGCATCTCATTGGCTGCGAGCCTTTCAGGGGAAATTTTTTCCAAAAAACTCCGCCGAGCCATAACTTCAAAAATACATGGAGTTAGGAGGAAAACTTTACCTTTCTAGAAAGCTGAGAAAGAGCTCTATCCAATGGTGCCACTTCCAGAAGGTTTTGAGTGCCTGAAAGCAAAATTTTGTGACTGAGGCATAAGAGAGGGAAGAATGGGAGGAGTTAGCCACAAAATGAGCAGGGGGCACATTTTGGATAACACTTACCATGGAGGATAATGCCATGAAAGAAGATAGGCTATTAGAACTGCTAGGGTGAACCAGGTTTGGAGGTGTGCTTTAAAGAAGAAGTAGAAGAAGCAAAAGAGTTACAGCTTGAGCATGCATGTTTAGAAAAAGAGAAAGGGCATTTGGTGTATGTGATTAATGGGGAGGAAGTAGAAAGATTGGATTTTAGCCATTCTGTAGGGACGCTTGAAGTAGTGGATAGTGTTGATACTTGCACGGCGCACCTACCATGAGCCCTTAAAGACAAAGAAAGTTAACATCAACTTAGAAGAGGAACCTAAGGAGGCTATCATTGGAGATTATTGGTCAAAGAAGGAAGTCTCTAAGGTCATAGATCTGTTACGTGAATTTGAGGATTTATTCCCACGCGGGTACCATGAGCTCAAAGGTGTCCACCATTCCATGGGGGAGATGAGGATAAAGTTAAAGGATGGTGCGTGCCCATTCAAGAAGAGACCCTACTGATTGAATCCCAATTTACGGGGTAAGGGTTAAGGAGGAGATAGAAAAAATGATAGCTTCTGGGATCATTGAAGTAGTGGAAGAATAAGAATGGATAAGTTCGATGGTAATGAACATCAAGAAGGATGGGGGAATTAAGATCTGCGTGGATTATAGGGAGTTGAATGTAGTTTGTGTCATCGATCCTTTTCTAACCCCCTTCACTAAAGATATTTCAGAAGGAGTTGCTAGGTACGAAATCTATTCCTTTACGGATGGATTTTTAGAGTACCACCAAGTCCAGATTGCAAAGGAAGACCAGGAGAAGACAACTTTCTCGACTGAGTGGGGATTTTTTGCATACACAGTCATGCCCTTTGGTTTGAAGAATGCACCTGAAAGTTTTTCATGCATATTGGTGCAAGCATTCCAAGACTTCATCCATAAGTTTCTTTAGGTCTATTTAGATGATTGGACAATGTATGGGCTAGTAAAAGACCATTGTGACAATTTGAGGTTAATGTTTGATAGGTGTAGATAGTTGAGGATATCCCTCAACATTAAGAAGTGTGTATTTACTAAACCCTTTGGGACTTTATTGGGGCACATCATATGCAAGGAGGACTTGCTAGTGGATCCTGTCAAGGTTACAATTATTGTGGGATTGGGGGACCTACTAGCCAAAGTGCAGTGCATGAATTTCTTGGGCATACGGGTTATTACAGAAAATTCATCAACAGGTATGCCAAGATAGCCATGCCTCTAGAAAAATTTATCAGACATAAAAGTTCCTTCCATTAGAGAGATGGAAGAAGAAGGTGTTTGACACATTCAAAGATAGGATTGTCACCGCACCTATATTACATTTTCCCTCTTGGGAAAATCCCTTCCATGTCCATGTAGATGCCTTAGGAACAACCATTGGAGCAATGCTTGCACATCCAGGTGAAGGAATTATTGATCACCCTCTATGTTTCACAAGTAGGAAGTTGACACCAACAGAGTAGAATTACACCACGACTGAGTGCAAAGCATTGTCAATGATCTATGCACTTTTCACATGTAGGTAGTATCTGCTAGCAACACCCTTTGTATTTTACACCGACCACATGGAATTAAAGTATTTGGTAAACAAGCCCATTCTACAAGGGTGCATATGTCAGTGGGTATTGTTGTTTTGAGAGTTTGAGTTCATGGTAGTAGTAAAACCTAGGAGGAGTAATTGTGGGCCTGATCATTTGTCAAGAATTGATTCAAGGGAGGATGCACAAAGTATCGAGGAGAAAATTCCAGCTACGTAACTATTTTGGTTGTGGCACGTGCCCTCAGATTTGGAGGAGATTGCAGTATTTTTAAAGGAAGGTGTAGCACTGGAAAGAATGAAGGTATTAGATAAGAAGAATCTCACCATACGTGCCACACCCTACATGTTGATCAGTGGAGACTTATACAAGTTGGTACGTGATGAAGTTTTGTGCAAGTGTTTATTAGAGCATGAGTGCCTCACCATCATGGAGGAAGCACACAAAGGAAGTGCGGGTTGGAATTATGGAGGTGATGCCACCATGCATAAGATATTAATGGTAGGATTGTGGTGGGAAATCTTGTCTAAGGATTGTAAAGACTATTGTAAAGCATGTGACCATTTTCAGGGCATTGGCAAGCAAGGAAAGAGAGATGAAATGCCTTTACACCCTATACCTAGCATAGAACCTTGTGAGAAATGGGAAATATAATTTGTAGGCCCTATTACACCAGTGGCATGTAGGACTAGGTCATGCTATGTCATCACTTGCATAAACTATTTGACAAGGTGGGTAGAGGAAGCTCTAACTAAAGATTGCATAACAGCCACAGTGACAAGATTTTTGTGGGAGAACATTATCACAAGGTATGGATGCCCTTTGAGTTTAACCAATGATAGGGGTACACATTTGTTAAATGAGACCGTGAGGGTCCTATTAGTAGAATTCATGGTATCTCATCACAAGACTACCCCTTATCACCCACAAGCAAATGGGACCATAGAAGCATTTAACAATATACTGAGTCACACCCTGACCAAAATTTTTGATGTCAGAAGAAAATATTGGGATGACAAGGTATCGACCATATTATGGGCTTACAGGAAAACTTATAAAAGGATGAACAAATCCATAGTTTGGCACAAAAGCCGTTATTCCAGTTGAATTCATGTTACCTTATCTGTTAATGAAGTTGGATGAGAGATAATCACTCACTGGATGGAGTCAAACAACAGAGAAAGAAAAGCAAAAAGCATGGCACAATTGCCACATTAGAAACAAGAAGTTTGAGGTTGGGCAGATGGTCTTACTATATAATTCTAAGTTTCTGTGCCATCCTGGGAAGTTGAAATTCCATTGGTTAGGTCTGTTTCACCTAATTCTTACATGTTTATTTGAAATATTGACGAAACAAATAGGGTAACAGGTTTAGGAGGAATACCTACTTAAATGCTGGTTGGTTGGTTGTTACGCGCGTATAACTTCTAAATCCACAGCTAATCATGAGAGCTTCCTTTTGGCTAGGAGGAACTACCTGTAATGAAAAGCAAGACCACCAAAAGAGCTAAACAATATGTGCAGTGAACTGCCTAGCATGTGCTAGATCTGAGAAGTGTGATACTTCCTAGATGGCTGTCATTCCACTGTTTAAAACAATTTAATACATATAATAAAGTAAACCCTATTGTAATTAAGATGATTTGGGTATCTCATCCAAAATACAATAAGAAAGATCTAATCTTATAGGCTAAGTTAAAATAAGATATGAAGGTCAAGTAACTAGTTCCAGGTCTCTGCAGGTCTGACAGAGGTCTCAGGAAAATAAGGGTAATGTGGGAATAGGTGGATAGGTCACTATTCTGGGCTGTATTGGTGAATACAAAGACTGATGTTAGTTAAGGGTGACTGACGGCGGTTGGGTGTAACCGGTGCTGGTTACTGTGGAAAACTAGGAATTCCACAGAATGAGTTTTAGGTCTCCCTTGTGATTGCACAAAGGACCTGATTGGCCAGAACGAGGTATTAGGTGGATTGGGTGGGATTTGGTGAAATTTTAATGGGTATGTGGAGGGGTGAGTATGAATGGAGGTCAATGGGTGGCTAAGGAAATAAAGGATGACAATATAATGATGAAACCAATGAACCAAGGGAGTACAATGTTCTACTTATTTGAAATTTGGTTCTGGGTGCTTGTGAGTGCTAGATGAATGTGCCGGTAAGAGGTTGAATGCTGTTGAGGATCACCAAATGTTGGAAATCTCCTGCATGGTCTACATGTGCCTTCCCTTTTGCTTGGCTGGATCAAATCTATGATGGCGTGAGTGTTGTATGATTTTTGGGTGATTACTGGATGCTTGTGCAAGAGAAAATACTTGATCTCCTTCCTTACATGCGTGTTCTGTTGGAAACTTGCTCTAAAAAGATGTGTTATCTCCTAGGAAAATTCCCAATGTTTGCCAACCTAAAAAATAAGGCTGTTTTGGGGAGTAAAAGGTGACTGACGGTGGTTCTAGTTTAACTAGTGACGATTAGGGGTAACCAACGTCGGTCAAAGCGGGATTTCCTAGGTTTACTAAACTAGGCAGATCCCCTTGATTTTTTGAGATCTCGTGTCATTTACTAGAAGCTTCTTGTCAACATACAGGAATGTGGTTAGAGGGAATGTAGGCATTGATTTTTAGGGTTGGGTAAGTCTTAGTTAGTTATGACAACTTACTAAGAATAGGTCTTCGGGTGAGGTGTAAGTTTGGGCATTATCTAAATTAATTATTTAAATAATAAATATGGTGAGGATAATGAATTAATTTAATTTAATTAATTAAATTAATATTAGTGGGGTGAAGGGGGGTATAACTAGATGAATGTGTTCAATGGTGTTTATTTGACGATGGACCAAAGGGGAGTGTGACCCAATTTTAGTGTCTACAAGGTCCTTACACAATCTCATACATATTTGATTCGGGTGTGTGCCAGTTACAAGCACTGGATGGAATGAAATTTCTTGGACACTTCAATGCGAGTAGGCTAAAGCCCTACTATAAATAAGTCTTCTTGGTGTTTGTAAATAAGGCAATTTTTCCAGTTACTTTAGAATTTTCCTTTATGCATTTCTTTTCTTGTGTTTCCCTTTCGCGTTGTTGTTTTGTTTTTCACCTTGGGCATCGGTAACCTTATTACCACTTTTTGAGAATTTTTGAGTGCGCAGAGGTCTGCACATCATTTTAGTGTGGGGTGGAGTAATGTGAAGGAGAGCATGGTTAAAATGCCAAGGAAGTCTGTGTTGAAAAACCTAGTTGAATGGCCCTGTTGAAAGAGGTGCTTGGAAAGAAAAGATGGAAAAATGATGGTTGGTGCAAAGATAAAAGATACTATCAGATCCCATGTACAAAGAATGGAAAAGCACATAAGTAACACGAGGTAGGTGAGAGTAAAAATCAAGATAGAAGAAGTGCCTTTGGCACTGTTTATGCACATGCAAGAGTCTCATGTCATGCTAGATTGGTTGCACGCTAGAAGGTTGGAGGATTTTCTGCACAGGTTTGGGCACATGATGGAAAGTGCTGAAGTTGGGATTTGTTTGAAAAATCTGCATTAAATGTTAAAAGTATGGTGGTAGGTGAAAGAGCCCTTAATGCTTAAACAGGGAAAAACTATAAATAAGGGGGTTAGGGCAATTTTTTATTCACTTTGCGTATAAAGAGAAAGAAGTGTTTTTTTACACCTTTGCAAACTAGGGCTTCCAAAAAACTAATCCGTGTGAAGAAACATTTGAAGAAATTGAAGCGTGAGTAACTAGTTCAAATTTGCAAACCAGAAGGAAAGGATTTCATGGGCGTAGGAAAAGTGGGAGAAGGTGTCATCTTGTGAAAGGAGTATCCTAGTTAGGGTTTGAAGAACTAAGGCACAGGGTTAAGGAAATTTCTTCACAATTTCGAGATCTAAGGTTGGAGAGAGCGGAAGAATAGAGTAACATATAGTGATTGAAGTAGACCTAGAGAATGAAAGCCAACAAATCAAATAGCACACCCATGAATGGTAAGGGAAAGGGAAAGGGTAAGCAAAAAGAAAATGATGCACACACAAATGAGGAATGGTGTGTAGAAATGCAATACCCAAATGGAGTGTTTTTGGGAAAGGAGTGGGAGTCCTATTTGAGGAACATGTCTATGAATGACTACAATTATCAGACAAGAAAAATCAAGAAGGAGATGGAGCTAGAGTTAGTGTGCACAAAAAACAAAAGGACACTAGAGGGTTTTCCTAATTATAATGATGATGTGAAGGTTAAGTTGGAGAAGGCAGGGTTATTACAACTCTTTGAGTTTCCTTACTTTGGGAAACCTGAGTGCTTATATCATTGGCTAATGTCATGCGTGCATGAGGACTACTTCAACTTCACAGGGCATAAGATGTACATAACCCCTCATCTCATTTCACATTTCATAGTCCTCATCTATGAAGGAGATGGTTTGGAGGATGACTTGAATGAAAAAGAAGTGATTAAGGAAACTATCGCCACTTATTCATACAATAAGGGGTCAAGGTATTATGATGTTGTAGAAATTAAGGATCTGGTAATGAAGATGGCCGCACACCTAGTGTCAAAGTTAAATGGCCAGGGGAGTTGGACACATGTTAATAAGCCATGGTTAAATGTTTGGAAATTTTTTTTATAGGGCACCATCTATAACTTGTCTGCATTCATCGCGGATGAGATTGTCAGCTGCGCGAAGGAAGGCGATAGGATCCTTTTTCACAAAGTCCTATTAACCATTGTATTTTTTGAGATTGGGGTACCAGATGCATCAGAAAAGTTCGTGTGGGAGTACCTTGCTAAATACCCCTCACCCACAAAGAGGTTTGAAAAATAGGCTTGTGACACCATGACAACTGTGCACAAGGTGCGCTTGGAAAAATGGTATACACACCTAAGGAACGCGTTCGGGGTGGAATGGAGAATTCTCGAACAATTTCCAGCAGCCACTAGGGGAGAAGTAGAATTTACCATGTATCAACATTTCTTTCTAGGAAGATTCAAACTGTCAGATGAGACATGGAGCCCATGGTGCAAGCTCCCATTTTCCTTCACAATTCAATACTTCCAAGTGGGGGTAAACAGGTTAAGGGAGTCCAAGAAGTTTAAGCTAGACCTTGGTAATCTAGATGAGGACCACATGGAAATGCACAAAGGATTGGTCTACCCTAGAAAGTTTGCATACATGGAGTGGTACATGTCGCATGAAGTTCAAATTACAAGGCCCATGACTCTGCCCATTGCAAATGGATCCATGGAATGTGTGTACATCTGCGGTGCACATGTACATCTGCATTAGACCCAAGTCTAAGAAGGGAAGATATCTAGAGAATGAGGTATCTATACCTTTGGATCCAATTGGTAGGAAGATACCCATGCCCAAACAGAAGGAAAAAGATCCAGAAAAGAAAATACCAAGTGTGGTGGAGACACAGGCAATAGGTTCCCCCGAGACAAGTGCCAGAACTAGTATGTATGCATGCAAGAAGAATCCCATAGTAAAAGAGAAGACTCCAGAGCTAGAAAATCCATTAGACAAGGAGTCATCAGGAGAAGAAGAAGCAGAGTCACTTACACTAGAATCTATGGTTAGGAAGAAGAAGAGGGTAGAAGAAGAGATCGAATCAGAAGAGACTGAGAGTTTGGACAAGTACATAAGAGAAAAAGATGAGAGTGACAATAACGAGAGTGGAGAAGAAGTAAGTAGAGAAGAGGACCCCGGGAAAGATCAAGGGCCACCCATCTTCAATATACATCATTCAGAGGAAGAAGGTGGAGAAGAAGAATAGGGGTTCCTTTTCGTATGACATGAGGATAGCTAGGTAGGAGAAGGCACCTAGGACATGGGAAAAGGTGAGGAAGCTAGTGTGTAGAAGAAAGAGTCTCTAAGTTCTGCACAGAAACTGACAACCAAGGTGGCAGAAGGAGAAGAGACCAAGAACATTGAGACCATGTTGGAAGATAAATTAGAACAAAACCCTGAGCCAGTGTTGAACAAGGAGAATAAGGAGAGTGCAGAAGAGGAACACAACATCACTAGAGGCCCCATTATAACTGTAAGTATACCTAAGGGTATGCACATGGGAGGAATGCACGTAGAGGGGGAAAGGCCTAAGATGGGTTATATTGATGACCCCAAGAAAGTGTTCTGCGCATGGTTCCAAAGTACCATTCTGATAGAGGATCTTGTAGCAATGGCATCTTTTGACAAGGAGGTTACATATCTGTTGACAAGGAAAATGCTCTCATGGGAAATAGAATCCTACCTTGATGAGCTAGAGTTTGAGGCAAGCCACGGGGAAATAATAACATTGCCAAGACCAAGAGAAGACAACCCAGTGGTGGATACCCAACAACTCTCAGATGAAGAACTATGCAACGCGCTCAACAAAGTCTCTATTGAGATTGAGGCTAGACTCTTTGGTTAGAATGATAGGGTCAGAGATCTAGAAGGGGAGCTAAAGAAGAAAGAGGAAGAGCTAGCTATAATGACAAAGGAGCTAAGCTAGGATAAGTTGATCAGTGCCCAGTGGCAGCGTGAATTGAAGGATGAAAAGGCTAAGGTATGCACTGTGTACAAGAATGTGGAATCCATCAATGAGGCTATATTATTGAAGCATCCATACCTAGCATCACCTACGTAGAAGTATGTATCTACCTTGGGATGCGTGGAGGATTTAACAAGGATCCTCTTTATGGAAAGACAACCACTAGCCTTGGAGTCTGTAGAAGAAGTTTCCACGTTCCTAGAGAAAGAGGATAAGTTAAAGATTGTAGCACTCATCGCAGAATACATCAAGGTTCTTGCTGATGTAAGGGCTACTTCCCAGAGTGCTGAGGCCATGTATGAAAATTACACAGAAAGAGACAAAGTGGCGTGCACCTTGGCTGCCAATCGTGAAGTAGAACTCAAGGAGTTCTAGGAGAAGAACAAGGGAAATAAGGCAGAAAGGGATAAAATCCTTGCCAAGGTTGAGAGGAAATATGAAGCCATTGAAACCTTAAGGGGTTTAATCAAAAACTAGTTGAAGGAACTATATCTACTTATTACATGAAGAATGGAAACACTGGAGGATATAGGCAAGGAGTTGGAGAAAATCCCTGAAACCATGAGCACACAAGGAGATGGAATAAATTTTGGGGAGGTGA
The DNA here is from genome assembly GCA_019776745.2 of Taxus chinensis. Taxonomy (NCBI): domain Eukaryota; kingdom Viridiplantae; phylum Streptophyta; class Pinopsida; order Cupressales; family Taxaceae; genus Taxus; species Taxus chinensis. The sequence continues at coordinate 947,492,715 of CM034147.1, forward strand.
GCGCCCTATTTGGCAACCTCTATTAGAGAGCGTAGGAAGAAGTCAATGCCTGGAACAAGTTGGAGGCTGAATTGCAAAAGGATTTTCCTATCTTGTTGTAGTGATTCCTTCACTCTCCCATTATTTCTTCTATTCTTGTTCCAAGGCGTAATCCTATTATATTATTTATTTCACTAGAGAAGTTTTCCCTTGGATGGAGAACAAGCATAGTGTGGGGTGATGTTGGGCCCCTAGAATGTTGGCTAAGTACAAAAGGTGCATATGCGCGCAGGTCCTAGTTGAAGAGAGGCATGTAAGGAAAAAACACACAGGGAAGGTTTTAAGAAAAGGGTTTAAGGAAGCCCATGGTGTGCACTACACGTGTGGATAGAACCAAGGATTTGGGACTTAGCCAAGTTGGGCATTCGAGATAGAATACGTGAAAAGCATGACCCGATTGTGCATGCTATGTGGATAAGGTACCAGCCTAGCAACAAGTTGGCCTAGGAAGGAGCATGCCTGCGGTAGAATCTTCTAGAAGCACATCATGGTGAAAAGTGTAAAGATCAGGCCTAAGAGAGCATGCTCCCATGGAGGACCACATTCAGACACTTGGCATCAGATCTAAGGGTGTTGGAGGATGAGTTGGCAGCCCAGAAAGGCTATAAATACAAGTACCTACAGAGTAAACAAAGGGAGAACAAAAAGAGAGCGGATCTTTGCATAAATACTGTAAGAACTCTGTTAGTGGATAATGGTATTTGGGAAAGAATGTATAATGGGTATGGGGATTGTAATTTTTCTTTTGATATCCTAGCTACATTAGTCCATTGTAAAGCATGACTGTGGTCTATTTCTCTGTGACATTCTGTAATAGCTCCATGGATGTAATGAGGTTACCAATTATATGGATATGAATATCAATGATTCTGATGCATACGTCTTTCTCATAGGTTCTCTTTCATTTATGTTTATGCTAAGTATGGATGCTTGTATACTTCTTTCTATTATAGTACAAACTATATAATTTGTTAAGTACTTTCTTTCTGTAATGAATGCAAGGATCTAGAGGCTATTATGAGCTCTATGGTTCTTGAATGTCTTAACTCCTTTTAAATATCTTAAGAACAAATCATAGAAGATCATATTTCCCAATAAAATCACATAAAAGAGAGACTCAACACCCGCACGTGCCTCAAGTGAGTGCCTAGCATCCACTGGGTGATAGGCCTACGCGCATGGGGTACCTTTCTTTTGTGATAAGGGTAAAAATGACTACATCCTTTCTCTGTGAACAAGATTATAATCACATGAAAAATGGGATTCAAACACTTAGCCCTGCAATCTATGGTCTACGCATATTTTTTTATTTTGAAGTGCATTTCTAATTGAGTAAAAAATTTGAAACCCTACTCAATATTTCTCTGAGGTATGTAATAATTTGTTTAGAAAATTCCACGAAAGAAATTCCAAAAATAGAAAAAGAGTAGGATATGAAAATCTAAAATTTTCACTTTCCCCCTCTAAAAGAAAAAGGGCAGGCTATTGAAATTTCAAATATATGAAAATGCGAGGAAATTCAAATTTCCCTATATTTATTTTTCCATGGTTTAAAAATTAAAAATAAACATTTTTCATTGTCTATAGACTATAATAATATAAACATAATAACAAATATATTATACAACATATAATTGAACCAAGCATAGGAAAACAAATATTATAAGAAAACTAAAGAAATAAATCCTAAACATAGTTTTGAAGATTATTAGAATAATATATAGACATTTACATTCCATTCTTTATCAAAATCTATTTCTACATTGTTAGATATAATGTGAACAAAATTAAATTAATTATCCAATGAAAATGTGCCATGTGGCAAGTTCAAACAAGCTATTTGGGATACATAATAAGGCTAGTGATCCAAGATTATATAGTTAGTGTTACTGCATGACTATTTTCAAAAGAAGAAATGTTTGGGCCTAAGGTCTCATATGATTTTTATGTCAATAAGTAAAGGAGCATAGTGGGCGCTAAGCATTTTCTTTGTTAAGAAACAATGTGAAATATGTCTTAAAAAACATGTATCTTATGAAAACGACATACTAAGACTAGCAATCCACAACTTTACATATAGTGTTTCAAATGATAAGAGGTAAAGGTAGGATCCTAGAGGCCAATAAGCTAAACCGCGATTTCTTATTTTATGTCGACTTTCAAAATAAGAAACTTTTGAGCCTAGGGTCTGATATGTCATTTTTGTAAATAAGTAAATGAGATTAGTGGGTGCTAAGAATTTAATTTGATAGGAAATGATGTGAAGTATGATTTGAAAACCATGAATCTCATTGGAACTACATACCAAGGTTGAGGATAAAAAAATGTAAAGAAAGTGTTTAAAATGAGAAGAGGTAAAGGTAGGAGCCTAGTGGCTATTAAACTATACCATGATTTGTTGTTATTTTATGGCTATTTTAAAATTAAGAAATTTTTTATACTAGGGTCTGATATGCCATTTCTATCAATAAGTAAAGGATCTTAGTGGTCGCTAATCGTTTTCTTTAATTATAGACGATATAAATTATGAGTTGAAACTATGTATCTTATTGGAACTACATATTAAGGCTAGTGATCCAAAACTATAAAGATAGTGTTTATATTGATAAGAGGTAAAGGTAGGATCCTAGCGGCCACTATGCTATACCATTCAATTCAATACATTATGGTGTTCTATTCAATACATACAAAATCTTATCGATCGCTAAACATTTTCTCTCATAAAAAATATGTGAATTATATGTTACAAACAATACTTCTTATGAGTACTACATAATAAATGAAAACACATTAGTGACCCAAAGATATATACATATCATGTTTAAAATGACTGATAGTAATGGTTGGATCCTAATGACCACTAAACTAGAGCATAATCTTTTATTTTATCATTGTTTTCAAATTATTAAACTATTGAACCTAACATCCACTATGCCCTTACTTTATATATGGAAAAAATTCTTAACGTTCGCTAAGAATTTTCTCCCATAAGATCCAATGTGAATTATGTGTTTCAAACAATATACCTTATGGGAACTACATAAGGCTTGATCCCTCTATATGGTATGCAATGCAACTATTGTCTTCGCTAGGTACATTCTAGCCAACATGATATAATTATAACCAGTTAAAAACACTAACGATTCAAAGTTGTATAGATAATGTTTACAATGATCGTAATGGTAGGAGCCTTGTATTCACTTAGCTAGGTTGCAATTTATTATTTTACAACAATTTCCAATAAAAGAAACTATTGAAGCTAGCGTCCGCTATGCCGTTACTTTTGATAATTAATGAAACTAAGCGTTAGGTAAACCATTTTTCTGATATGAAACATTTTGAAATATATGTTACAAACAATATATTTTATGGACAATACATATGGCTTGATCCCTATTGAGGATTTTTAGTGTATCACTTGTTTCCACCATGGATATGAGCCAAAAGTGTACAAACAGTAAATGTTTATAGCCTAAGAATAGTAACACTATAAATAAGTTAACATCAGTTTGAATAATTTGGAATAAATTTTTGTATTAGTATTGTAAATATAACTTATAGTCAAAGTGAGAAATAATAGACCCTTGTTTTAGTGGTACTAATTTTTTTTGTTAATAATCTAATCTTTTCTCAAATAGGTTTAACCCACCATGACCTTATTAAGAGCACTATTTCCATGAAAACAACTATTGTGAAGAGGGCAATACTTACATTTAGGAAAATTGTAATCCTTCTTGTCTGTTTTTTTATAGCTTGTTGTGGAATTTCCCACCAAGTGCTATGCTTAAAATATCATACTTAGAGTAGTTATAAACATTTCAACATAATGAATAAAGTATGTCTGATATACATATATTTCACATTGTCTTATATAACAAAAAATGACGAGTTATCCCTAAATCTATTAATGTGATTTGTTTCTCAAATACTCTCTTCAAAACACCAAAAATTAGATCTTCTGACTGTTATCCTTTAATCATGTTCATTAGTCTTTTTACAGGAAACTAATCCTCACTACTATAGTATGACTGATATACACATAAATCACATAGTCTTGTTTTAGGTTCTTTAATATGTTGAGTAAAATTCTATCTACCACTAAAGTGTGTGTTTTTAATGTTCCTTTCATGCAATCTATATAATGTTATAGCTTGTTTGAATCATATGTAATAATTTCTAAAGGTGAAAATTGTTTTATATCTTTCAATGCATCATAATTTGGTTTCAGAATTTTAGAAAAAACAATTATTGATTTGATCCACAAAATATTAATTACTGTAACCAATTGAATGATACATAAGATCTTCTATCGAAGCCTAGCGGTCACTAACCATTAAGTTAATTACTATAATATGATACATAGTAAAAAACTCTAGAGGCTGGTGTTCACTAGGGTAGTATGTAAATTCCTTAACAGACAATGTGAGAAAAAACACTTTAAAGTTTGGAAATGACTTAATTATTAATGTATTATACTCTAAATATAGGTGAAATGTATTCCATTGTTTCCACTCCATTCAGAACAATTCCATTCATCGCAGGTGGTAATTTTTCGAAGAAATTAGATGAGGAAGGGTTTTTGGAAATTAATTCCCCTGAAAACTACTAGTTCGACATGTGGTTATTTTTTGTTATAGATGAAAATCAAGAGGAGGTTGGTATTGTTCTATCATCATAATTTATTGATCTGGGGACACTACGTGTCCAAGTGGAACACTTTGAATTTGAAAATAATAAGTGTCTTATTATGGATATGGAGTTGAATGTTTGTTTTTTTGTTCAGGAAATGGGAAATGCATTCCTCCATAAACAACAGACCATATTCTTGTTCAAAATATCATTGGAATTTGGGGATTCTAATAGATTATGACAAAAAAAGTTGTTCAAATGTAGAAGTCATTCAAAATGGTATATTTAGAGTATTAAAAAAATTCTATTGAAATGATAAAACATCTTTTGTTTTTCATTTCTTGCATAGAAAAGGTTTTCTTTCAACTCCAAAACATGCCAATTTGTTTACTATGCCGAGGCGGATATATTTGACTAAATTGGAGATACAGCCATCTAAATCAAAATTGCATGGGTTAAAAAGGAATCCTAAATCAACTGGGTCTTTTGAAGGTAGTATAATAACAAAGACATTTGATTCTTATTTCCAAAGAATAAAAGGAGACAACAAAAAGAGAGAAAATTTTCTACATTATTTGAGAAATAAGAATATGGATAATATTGTATTGAAATCTTGCAGTGAATCCAATGTAATTGAAAAATTAAAATTGTATGAATCACACTACCACCAGTTTTCTATATTGATTGTTGAAAAGAGAAATGGAAAAATTATTGATTCCCATATTGGGGAAAAATGGTAAAACAGAAGAAGGATCATGAGGTGGAATAATTTCTTCCTGTCATGGCTCATACAATATTAGACAACTATGTGATGTCACTGGAAGGAAATATACTAGAAAGGGCTAAAATAATAATAAAAAATCTTGTAAATGTTTATATCCATTCCATATTCCATCAAATTTATCAGCTATTCCTTCAACTAATCCTTTCAATGTTGAATGTGTGATTGCTGATTTTTTCAATTTCACCAGTGATATTTCTTTTGATGTCATAATGGAGATTCTAATAGTTATCAAAACCAAGGTGTTGGATTTTATTATTATTGTTTTAATACCAACTCGTTATTCAAAAATGTTAAGTGAGATAGTAGAAAGATACATAAAAAAGGTTAAAGACATTGGAGTATAAATTCTGGATGGATGCTATAGACTCTACGATAGTAACGAAATATTAAAAATATTGTGTTTTATGTACACAATATCTTGTGTACATAACCCTGACAATAACGATGATTATAGATAATAGGTCACTATGGATTGGATGGAGAAACTACCACAAAAGTTTTTAATTGCAAGCGAAATTGGCCATCAAGGAAACATACATCCTTTTCTTTATGAAATATCGTATGAGTTCTGGGTTGAGATTTTCACTTGATGTTATTCCATAAATTCTCTAGTACTAGTGCCTTACGGTGGTAGTGTCAAAATCTGTGCATTGGTGGATTCAAAACTATTTGTTGTTTTTATTGTTGAGACACATAGTCAAGAGATGTTTCTGAAACATTATTATTATCATATGAAGAAAGGTTCATCTCTAACAACAACTTCAACAAGTGATTTTTTAATGGATTTAACCTAAATATGCTACTTAGATAATTATTGTTTATGTAGAAAACCATAAATCTATAAAAGCTGATGTAAAACCGTTTCACCATGACACTACACAACCAATTCCACATGGTGATTTAATTTCAATCATTTTACAAATATGTTTAATGAGATTTATCTTCAATTTATGTGGTTTTCAATTGTTTTAATTATTTTTTTTACAGTTCAGACAACATATGTGGAGAACATGAGCACATCAACCATGAATACACCATCAGATCTAGGTATGTTAATCATGTGAATGTACAAACAACACCACTAATACGCACCACAATTTTATAAGACAATAAAGTATTATGAAAACAACCAATAAGGCCCACAAATGTATAGGAAATGATATGATATCCATGTGTAGTTTACAACAAAATTATTTATAAGGCCCATAAATTTATAGGAAATCATAACTAATAGACATTAGTTTATATGCTTGGTTTAGGTTCAAAGAAAAAGTTTAAGGAAATCCATTTGCAAGCTACAATAATAATTTAAAATGAACTATATAGAGGTTAAAGGACTTTATGCATCCATATTCAATACAAAAATGGTTTGACTAAAAAACCTTACATTCATCAATATCTCACTGATTTAGAGTTGTATAGTGTCTACAATGTTTCACTGATTCAATACTACATATTGACTACTTACATTGAATTAACATTTTTTGGCTTTAATATCATCATAAACAGAACTACATATGACTTGATCCAGCTCATACATATGTAAAGAAACACTTGGCTAGCCTAATTAAAGGTTCTTCAACTAAGTGTGGTTCGGCCAATGGCGATAGATCCTAGCAGTCTCAAATCATCATCAATAGCTGAGGACTATACTCCGCCAAAGGGTGGTTCAACGAATATAAGCGTAGCGTAACGATTGCTAAATTTGAATTATAAGATAGAGAATAATTGATATTATACTTACCATATCACCATAGAAACCACTATGTTTATCCATTTAAGTTTACCACATCATGAAATCGATTATGAATTGATTAGTGTTTATTTTAAATACATTATGCTCACATTTTCAATAGGAAGAAATATATTATGAATTGATTACTATTAATTTGAATATTTCTTGTATCAACAGATCTAGTAGCATGTAAAGGAAGTGTAATCCAAGCCACAATCTTAATTGGTAATTGTTAGCCATAAGATAAAATGTTGTTTATTTCAATTGGTTGTAATTGATTTGCGGACAACTAAAATAAAAATTGTTTACTTCCCTGTAGGTAGCAATAAGATTTATTTAATTATTTTAGATATGGAGGACCTGCTATATGGGATAAACAAAAAATATAATAGGAAGATGTCATTCAAGTTTAGTATTAAATTTGTTAACTTGTGAAGTGGCTTGTCAGAATTTATTAAATTATTATCACCATACTGTGAATTGAGATTCCGGTCCAACAATATCATTTTTGCTAATGTTAAAAAGATATCAAAGGGCTTTAATAAAAAATATCAACTGTATTGAATCCAAGACTCACTTGGGGAAATGAAAAATGTAATATAGTTCGAGGGAATAGGAATAAGAGACCTAGAAAAGGTTTGGAGTAAAAATGATTTTTCATATAGTTTGAAAATAATTTGTGTATCACATTAGGTGCAAAGGGAAACCCTCCTAAATTTTTTATGGCGGGTATGAAAAGTATTCACAAATATTGTACAAAAGATAAGTTGTTGATGGACGATTTGTACAGAAAAATATCACAAATAGTGTATCAAGAATTGAATGTGGTAAAGGGAATCAAATACTTGGAGCAAGAAAATGCTAAAAAACTATTTATCGTTTTAAAATGTTGTTATGATGTTAATGCTTAACATTGTCAACAATATATACATGCATATGTTATTATGAAAGTAGTGTATGAATCTATTATATTATGATGATAATGTTGAAATATAAGTTGGGTGGATTTATATTTTCACTGATTATAACCTGATAGTATGATTCAATAATTTCTATGGTGAATTATCAGAAAAAATTGCCTTTGAATATTTTTAAAATAGTATTTTTGTTACACTGTTCATAAAATAAATATAAAATTATATTTTATATTCTTAATTGTATTTAATATTTTTTAATATAATTAATATATAAATAAATATGTAGAAAAATTGATGGTCAAATCTATAATATGCAAGTCATATGTGACAATTATTTCAAATATTTTCAACTATTTTAAGGATAAAAACAATAAAGAAACATCTGAATGTGTGTCAAATTTAACACCACGTTGTGGCCTTTGTTACAACCATTGATAGAAAATAGAAGATATTTATTATCCTATATAAAATAGAAACATGTTATGTACATAACATGTCATAAATAATGGCTAGCGTTCACTTGTATAAAATAGAAACATGTTCGCTATATAAAAAAGCATAAATAATGCTTACCGGCCACTAGCCCATTAAAACATAAACTTTTTCTTTATATGACAAATCATAAATAATAGCTGGCAGACATTAGCCCTATTAAAATAGAAACATGTTGTGTACATACAAATTAGAAATAATGCCTACCGGCTGCTATCCCATATAAAAAATATACATGTTATGTTTAGTCAAAAGCATGTACAATGCTTGACGGACCCTAGCCCGTATAATGGATTCTAATATTTGACTTTTTAGATTCTAATATATGGGACTTTGGAGTGCAGTGAATTCCAATTCATGTGATTTTTGATTCCAATATATGTGATTTTGGATTCAAATATATGTGATTTTGGATTCCATTATATGCGATATTGGAATCTAATATGTGTAATTTCGGAGTCTAGATAATTCCAATATTTAACATTTTGAAATCTAAAACAAGTAGTTTTGGATTCCAATATTGGCTATATTTTTTTTCTGATGGGAATGGAATAAGTCCTAGTTTAGTGAAATAAGTGTCATATCTTCATATTTATTCATAAATTTGACCTAAAACTTGGCATGAAGCACCATGAAAACATGTTATAACTATCCATGCTCACCATCTAATTCAAATACCTCTCAAACTCTCAAATCAAAGTGAATTACCTATGTAAACTTGCCTATTTCTCACATGCTTGCTTCCTAAGGACCCTGAAACACCACCAAACCATTGCAAAATGACCTGAAACTCATGATACACCTTAGGTAAAATGATATCATGATGAAACCATACTTTGAAAATAATGATTTGGTCCAAATCTCATACATCCACACCATTTTGCATGCTCCAAGGCTAAAAACAAGCCTAAAATGACCTAACTCAATGTTGAAAAATCATTACTTGAATTGAATGGCCACATAAAGACCAATGTAAATATGAAACACACCTCATGGAATATTAATGAAATCATGGCAACAAAGAATCACCTTACAACTCAAATAATGACTTATCTCACTCAACAATTCAACAAGACTACATTGAACTCATAAGAAATTGACACTACCAATTAATCTTCATGCTTAACCAATGGTTGATACCTGATATAGAATCAGACCATTACATGACATCCTTTTCCATCAATGGGAGTTGACATCAATGACAACACATACTCACAATGGACAACACTAGTGAAGTTTGTGCAAGAAGTGGGTCCTAGGTGTGAATGTTTTGCAGGTGTGTGAGAATGATTTGATAATTGATCAAATGTGTGACAAGTTGAGGAATTTCATCAAGCATGTGTGAAATTTTTTGAATCTTTTATAAGTGAAGAAAGATATAATTTTTGAGAGATTGAAGACTTAGGGTTTGAAGGTATTGTGAGTTGAATTTGTGATCTCTATTAGTTGTGATAACAACAATACATCATAGATCTTCTTCAAAAGGTGGTTGAGTGGGTGTTTGATCATCTTTGGGGGTTTTAGTCTCCTTGTGGAGTTGGTGCTTTAAAAAATTAGGGGTAAGTACTATTTTTTCATGTATATGCGTAGCAGGAAAAGTTTCAATTTTAAAGGATGACAACAGAACCCTGTGTCAAAAATTATAAGTTTTACCTTTTCAAGACACCCCAGGTTTACCCATTCATAACACCAATCCTAACTTGGTTTTTGTAATGGTCCTCAATTGAATTTCCATCCAATCCCCCTTAGGTGATTTAGGAAATCAAAGTTACTCCCCCTAGGTGATTTTAGGAGCTTTTGGAGAATGTAATTTTTTGAGCTGTTTTGGGAAGGGCTACCACTAGCCTTATCGAGACTAATACACCCCCTAGAGAAGAACATAGGAGAAAAATTCAACATGGAGATGCATTTAAGTTCCAAGAACATTCGTAAAATGTTTTTGGGATATTTTAGAAATATCTAGAGGTTTTGGAGTCGATTCAATGAAAGTGGGTTTTTAGGCCTAAAGGAACAAACACTGTGAAAGAGTGCCTCAGCTGCAAGAAAAGATTTTGGGATCTTCATGAAGATTCAATAGGCCAAAAATTACATATGGAATTTATTTTCCATTCCCTAAATTTTGTAAAAAATCTTGAGACATCATGCACTTCTGTAGGAAACTCACTCTTCTGGCACATAATTAGTGGTCCCAAGAAATTAGGGGCCATTTGGAGGTTGTGCAGTCTGAAGTGAGTCTTAAAACCATCACCATTAAACTTAGTTGGTTTTTTTCAGTCAAATTCATATAAACGTTCACCTCTAAACTCATTCAAGAGCTTGAGTTATCATTGTCACAAGTTGGCTCAAAGGTAAGAGTTCAATACTTAGCCAATTTTTGCAGTGGAAACGTGTCAACACCAAGATCCTGGCGGGATTTCATGTCCCTTTCATCCCTTTAGAAAAGGGACATTAGGGACATGAAAATTTTCCCAGCAATTTTTAGCCCTCAAATCACCAATGCAACCTTCTGCATTACAAGTTCATCCCCCAGGAGCTAGTTGGAGCCCTTCCTCTCATTCAACGGATGATCACCAAGTGTCACAACTTGACACGATGTAGAAACTGACGTCCCTTTCATGCCTTTAGATAAAGGGACATCAGGGACACAAAAATTCTCCCAACCCTAGCTATATCTTTTGATTCTCCATACACCTGAAACTCAGCCCCCAGGTGCTTCCCTCAAGCTCTCTCACTCAAATGCTCAGCTAGTCAAATATCACCAAGTGTTGCAATGGGGAATTTTGGGTCCCTTTCATCCCTTTAACAAAGGGACATAGGGGAAAAAATTTCACCCAACCTCTTATGCTTGCTTCTTACATGAAAAAAATAAATACTTAGCCATTTTTCTATGTCAGTTCATTCCCCCATGCCTCCATACCCTGATTCTAGAATTTTTTTCTAGACATCCGAACCTCCATTGCTGCACTCAAAAATATCCTCAATGGATCCTCATACTAAAAATAAAGTGATCTTAGAATATAAATGGGTAAAAATTATGAATAACAAAGAAAAAACGAAGAGTTTTCACCGGATAACTACAAAGTCTCCCAACCAAAAAATCTTCATATCTTGTAAAATACAAGTTAGATTGAGATGAATTTTTTTACAGACATCCTCATTTTTGAAGGTCATCACAATGAAATAAATGGGATATCGAATGATGACCTAAATAATTTGTTTCATAAAAAACCTCATTTTTTAACCTAGATCAATTTCATTGAATTTCCCATCAATTTGATAATGGAATCGAGCTAAAAAATCACACACAGACTCTAAATGAAAAACCTATCATGAAAGGAGTTATTTTCATCAAAATCAGATGTAAAAACTTGACCTATAAATTTTGGACCACCATTAATGTCTTCCATGGCAGCTCCATGCCTTAAGTCACTATTAGGTAGGCAAAAATTTCAAATTTTATTTCCAAGTATTTTTGTGGGAGAAATCAAGTAAAATTTTGGGAACAAGATAATGATGATGAGACAAGTCCATCACAAACTGAGTACCAGAAATACACTTTGAAAAAGTATTAAGCTTTCCTATATAGGCTTATTATGTTTGGAAATCATCATCAAAATTGTCTATAGAAAAGGTGGTGTGCACTGAAGATTGTCAGGAGATTAGAATGGTTGTCTAAAGTAGAAAACAACAAAAATGAGAACTTACTAGAATAAGTAAGCCCCCTATATGGGTGTTTACTAAAAAATAGTAAGTCACCCCACGAAGTGGCTGAGGAGAAGGAAATGTGCATAGGATTGAATGAAGAAGTTAATGACATTAGGATGGTCAAGAAGAGGCAAAAATCACCCCTTACCAAAATAGTAAGTCTCCCATCTAGGAACCCACTATAAATGGTAATTCACACTCAAAGGGAAATTTTGACACAATGGGACATAAAGGGATGATCATTCAGGTCAATTTCATCATTCAAGATCATCATAGGAATTTATCACAGGGCATTTGAGATCCATATCATGGAACTTGACAGGATCTTTTGACATTCACTTCATGGTTTAGGAAACATGTATAGCACGTGTAGGGTGGAAGGTACGGTCATCACTAAAACATGTTCATTCAACTTGACAAGATTGGTTCTGAGCTCCTATCGCTTCGAAATGGTTTTTTATGATTTAGTGATCATGGTCATCAGTGAAGTCATTTAACAAGTGTTTTTGAACACTTAACTCAAGGTGTCCATGAACCATCCAAAGGAGCTTATCGAGATGCAAATAGTTCAAGGATCTAAAGATCGTCACATTAGGACATTCCATTGAGCCATATAGAAGGAACTATGTAATTCATCAGAGGCGGATATTTCATCATCAATGCCATTCCTCCCCATCCTTCTTCCTTCTCTCTCTCCTCTCTTCTTACCCTAACTTTCTCTCTCTTCAAAATGTTCTAATTCTTTATTGGGTTTTGCACTTTTTGATGTGCCTTTAAGTTATTCAAAAAAAAATTTTATAAGCATAACATAAATTAAGTCACCTTTATTATATAAAAGAAACTTAATATTTTCTTAGGAATATCAAGATTCTAAAGTTACAGAAAGGCATATGAAGTTTCATTAGGAAGATGAATAGGCATCTCTTATCAATCAATTGTAATGAGCTCCTCATTTGAGATTCTTCTTAGCTGGTTGTCAATTTGTAATCTCATGAGAGAGTAATTCTTGTGAAGGAACAAAGAGATAGCTAAAATTATTCTATTTCCCCACTCTTACATTCCTTTATTATTTTTATGTACAATTTATGCTCGAGCATCAATACAAGAAGAAGGAGTTTATAACCTTTTTTGAATGAGGGATTTACTAATTCTTTGTTCTCATAAGTCCTAGTTGGCATTGTTTCCATTTGCAGGGTTGTTTCTTCTTCAATTTAATGTGTGTTGCAAATTTTTGATTAATGGGTCTAGAACTCTAGTTTTCTACCCTCAACATTAATCCCCTCCCCTCTTTTTCTCACTCCCTTTCCCTTCTCTTGCAAAATAATCTCTAGCAAGAAATTTCTAGCTTTGCCACAGGGTCAGTAAAGTTCCCTTGTTGGATCCCCAGTCAAATGACCACCACAAAAATCACTTTTCACGTGCATGTCAACATGGAAGTTGCACCATTTAAGTAGAGGGAATTAGATTCCTAGAGCATCAGAAAGAAACCCACAAATTTTTCCATCCGAACAAATTTTTTTGTCAATATTTTTTGGTGCCCATCGTAGAGAAGATTTAGCAGCATCTACACCCAAACTATGACTAGAAGGTCAAGATTTTTTTTTTGAAAAATCTAAAAACTAAAAAAAATGGAATTTGAAAAGTCACCCAAGCCTTATGTCTACAAATCATGGCTATTCCAGGTAATCCTCTTGTTGAAAGGCCTGAGCTACTATTTCATATTCAAGAAGACATCAATTTTAACTTGAGGGAAGCCATCTAACACAATATAAAAAAATTCACTAAATACTTCATCACCACAATAGTATTGGATCTTGAAGAAGAACATCCCACTAAACTAGAAATATAAAGACAAGTTTAGGCTCCACAGAGAAAAGAGTAGATTTCCAAGCTAGTGGATCAAAGGTATACTTTGTTGGTACCCAGATTTAAGCTCCTTCAGAACTTGAGCAACATCATGGATTTTATAAGACACTTAGAGGAAGATAAATGATCTATATGTCATTTTGTAGCCAGGGAAGCAATTTATATGACTTGTTAGCACTCAAAATTTGAAGAAGTAGGTAGCACCTTGAAAGGATTTTGATCTAATCCTTACTATTTTAGGTTGTGCCTTTCAACCAAGGAAAGAGAACCTATATTGCAGCCTTTGTTTTGTGAAGGAGGTGGAGATATCCTTATACTGTGCATATTGTATGGAGATGGCCTTAGGAAAACATGATCAATTTTCCATTATTCAAAATCAATAGAGCTGTCACTACTAAATGATGGAAATGATTTCAAGACAAGGCTGAGGATGCTAGAGACATGGTATGATCCTGATTTTCTTTGTGCATTTTTGTAAATGGATTGTATTCTGTTGTTGATACACAATGCAATGTAGGGGTAATATAGGGTGGGATTAGTTATTCCGAATGAATTTTTGGTGGGATATTTTAGACAAGACTAAACAGAATTTTCCAAATTCTCTGAGAACCTTTGCAAGAAATTTGTAAGACCCACATAGCAAAATGCTTCAAAAAGGGTTGAGATACTCCTTCAACTAGGATATGTGCACCAAATGGAGGCCCAGATCTGCACTCTTCCACATAATATTTGATAACCTGCCAAAAAATATTGAAAAATATGAACGAACAGAGCATCCAAAAATCTCTATTTTATTATGACCTAAGGTACACCCAAAGGTTTACAACAATCTCTAAATTCAAGGAAAGTAAAGTGATTTTAAATCTGTTTATCTCTTTATCAGATGAAAGCTCTTATGAATGTGAGATTGTAGATACCACTAAACTATCAATAAGAAATGGGACCATGTATGATCAAAATAGTTTTCAAACATAAGACTGCAATAGGAGCAAGAAACAAAAATTAAAAACATTCTGGAAAATAAGTGCATGCAAATTTTACCAAGAGACGACACAAAATAATCCATAAATGATCAAATCTATCAGTAGGGGAATGTTATAAGAACAATCTTAGAGCTTGTTGATGGCTTTACAACTGAAACCAACTCAACATGATACAAATATGATGTAAAAGAAATTAGAAATGGTTCTCAGGTGGTTTCTCAGAGAATGGGATTTTTCCCAAATTTTCCCGTGAAATTCTAACTTTCTCCGACCTTTTTCATGTCTCAAAACATGCATTATATAACTTTCAATTACATTTGATCCTTCTTTCCCAAGAAAAGAATATGCCCAGCATCAAGTTTGTTACAAAATTCCAACATGATTCACAGATAGGGACATTTAAGAAATTTGCAACAAGAGTTGCTAGGTGTTTCTAAAATGGTGAATCATTACAAATCCTTCATAATTATCCATTGTGGAGGCACATTTTTCATTCTCCAAGCATGCAGACCCCTTTTATTTCATTATTTCATTCTTATCATTCCAAAATTTGATTTTGTAACTTTATAATTTGATATTTCACGTTTTGCATGGGCCTGAGTAAAAATTTATTTCAAAAACACCTCAAATCTACAAATTAATCCCTAAAACCACTTGCATTGATCTTTGTAGGCACAAAGGACACAAATTCACCAAAAATTCGATGAAAAATGATGCAAAATTCACATTTCCACACTTCCTGGAGCAAAAATGGCAGCCAAAATGAAAATTTACAGTTACCCTTGATCTGCTCTTTCTCCTTCGAGGTGGGCCCCCCACATGTCAAAATAAGATTGGGAATGAATTCAGGCTCATTTTTTGACTTTTTAAATTTTTTGGAAAAATGGAAAAAAATTGACTTTTTTCTCCACCCCTCCGCCCTTGAAATTTGGTGATGATACATCGCATATGGTGGGTCCCATTGGAATCACTCTTCAATTCTATGCATTTTGACCCTTTTTTGGAGTTTGGAGTTTGGAAAAATTAGATGATCCAAGGGTGAACATTTTTTTTCCAAGGTGGCGGGATAGGAAACTATTTCCTCACATTATCCAGAGATGAAAAATTTCCTTTCCTCTCCATGAAATAAGAAGAGGAAATTTTTATTATGGACTATGAGATGCAATTTTGTTTTTGGAAAGAAAGACAGATCATTGGAGGAGTGACATATTCAATAGAGGAATATCCTAACTGCATAATAGATGATTTGATGCACTCTAAAGACTCCACTAATAATGAAGAAATGAAAAATGATGATTTCAGGGTGTTCATGAGTAATCTCTCTTCAGACTTTGATTTTTTAATTAATGACAAGATGGAGATATGTGAAGAAACAGAGAAAGTTGAGGAAAAAAATTCTCTTCTTGATTCAATCATGGAGGAATGTATAGAGGAGACCAATTTCATTCTCAAAACCAAGGAACATGATGATTATCATGAGGACAATATGGATTTTGAGCTTGTAGGTGTTCCATTTCCACAAAGCATGGAAATCTTCTCCTTATTGGAAGGGTTCATAAGTCAAAATTGTTTGTGCCTATATGAAGAAGAACCTTGGGGAACACAAAAGCATTGAAGAAGCAAATAGAGTTACTTCAAATGAATCATGGGAAGGTAGGCTTCATATTTTTTATCACTCCTTTGATTCTCATTATAGAAACTCTTTGGAAAACACCAATGAATCTATGATAAATTTGGAAGAGCCATCCATGCAAGATATTTTGAAAGTTTTAGAAGTAATTAAAATCCTCATCTTAGCCTTGAAAATCTTGACTCAAATCCATAGAGATACAAGATATGTGTGAATCAATGACTGTTACTTGTTTCGATACACCTATGTTCGATGTGGGGATGGAATAGTTAGATATGCTATATGAATTCCTTAATGATGAGCATGAAAGTTAAAGCATGCCTTCTTCTTCCATAATGCAAGAGGAAGTTTGTGAATGAAAAAGAAGAAAAGTCCTTAGAAATCCTTTGGACATCTTCAATTTTGATAACAACACCTTCATCATAGAGGAAGCTGGTAGAGAAAATATTGAGCCAACTCATGTTGAGGAGTGTTTTCTATAGCAAGAACATTGGGAAAATTTTCAAAATCAAACTAATCACATCACTTTGGGAACATTCAGTCGGCATAGACAATGAATATGTGAATGAAAAGTGATAAAGATATTCAAACAACTTGAACAAGTATCTACCTTGGAATGATGACGAAGTGTTGAAAGAAAGATCGATGTTATGGATAAACATGGAAGACAGTCAACACTTTGGAAATGGTCTCAAAGAACAAAAAGGCAAGGGAATTTTTGGGTGAAGGCCTAAGAAATAAAAATATTATGTAGGCTCACTCCTATGAAGTACACATAAAATCATGAAAGAATTAGGCTTTCATAGGCATTTGAAGAAAGGAGGCTACTTCCTTGAACTAGACAATGGTTTCACAAGACATCCACATCTGGTGTTACCTCTTTGGGGGTAACACCTAAAAAGGAAAGTTCTTCAGTGAAAGTGGGTTGTCCCCCACCTTATACCATAGGTTATTTTTAGGTGTGTATTTACCTTCCCGTTGTGTGCTTTATCCCTTTTATGTGTTGTGTTTTTCCTTACTTGTTTTGTGTGTGTGTGTGTTCTTACCAGGGAAAATTTTGGCGGTTAATATTCATAGTTTGGAAAATAGTAGAACTCTAGGAATTTGATTTTGGAAAATTTTACAGCAACGGTAGTACCCAAATTTCACCAAAAAATCCCATAAACAATAATCTTTCCCATCTGAATCACCAAAGAATTTCCAATCCCAATGTATACTCTTATATTAAATCACTCCATGATCGTTGTGATGATATTTGAAAACTTTAATCTTTCGCCAAGAAATCAACGCACCAAGATTTGAAAACATTAATTATTTTCTAAGAAATCAATGTGCTGAGATTTGCAAACATTAATTTTTCACCAAGAAATTGATGTCGGGATTTGAAAACATTAATGTTTCACTAAGAAATCTATGAAACCTTATTTGGCCAAGAAAACATTCCCAAAAAATTTCCCAATATATACACAGAGGTGATGTTCTCCTGTGATTTTATAATTTGTGTATTTGCAAAGGAGTAGAAAGGGATTTAGGGAATTGGCATATTGTAATTTTCTTACAAATTTTCAAATAAATCTAAGTCTTTGTAAGGGCCTGGCTAGTGCGTTGCAATTTACATCCTAGAAGCACTTATTGCAACTGAGTCCTCAGTCTATTTGAGAGCGATTTTCTTTCATGTCACATTTATTTATTTTTGATTCCTCCTTTATAAGTTATTACAAAACAAAAAAATCCTCATCCTCATAACCACTATAATTTTTTATGTCATCTATAATAGTCCTCCACTTACAAAGAATCATAACTAGTTTTCTTATCTTAGATATATCTAGATTCTACGTAATATATATATATATATATATATATATATATATATATATATATATATATATATATATATATATATATATATATATCCATGAGCTGTTGCTCTATATATTCCTTGCTTTATCAGTGTATCTTCTTTGAATCTTTTTGTTAATGTTATCTCTTCTGCAATATATATATATATATATATATATATATGTATGTATACTATAGTTTCACTTTCCATTTATTCCATGAATAATACCATGACCGTTTATCACTTTCCATTTACATTTCCTCATCCCATAGTGGTTCCAAAAGATATATAAAAATGTGTTAAATTACATACGTTTCATGTTCTCCAAGGGTATTTCCTTGGGAGACTGATGGAATGTCGACACATGGCATAGAACCTCACATGATTCGGGGACCTGCTGTAAACCCAAAAAATATCAACTGTGTGGCTCATTCAATGGGGTTCATGTTCACTGGGAGGATATTGTCAGGAATGGAAGGTTAATGGAATGGTGATAAACAAAAATTTATGAAATAGAAACCATACAGAGATGTCCAAAATGAAAAATTCAAGAAATGCAAAAGGGGAAAAAGTTACAACAATGAACTAAAAACTAGATAATTAGCATTTGGAAAAAAAAAGATAGAAAATAACAGCTATGGAAAGGTACAAACATCTTATCACAAGAATTCTTCTTTTTACCACCATTTTCCTTACTGCAATGTACTTCAAACTTATTAAACCATGGAAACATAATGTATTGAATGTACTCCAAGAATGGATTTCCTTCAATGATCTGAGGAGCACAAAATGATTTCTATATTTTCACATTCACTTCTGGTATTGCTCGTGAAAATAATCATGTTATAAATCCATCAGAAACTTGTATAGTAATACTAATTCACTTTTATTAATGTTGAGGAAAATTTGGAATCTAGCTCTCTACAACAAGAATTTTCCCAAAAAAATAATGTAGAGATTTACACCACTTCTTCCTCCTCCATGAAGATTGCAGAATTGGGATCACTCTTCGACATATTTTATTTTCCTTTTCATAGCCCAGACAACATTTCTATAATATTTAATATAAAGGAAAAACATCAACATCCGAAGATATTTTTAATTCCTGCATCCTTCAAGTTTATTGAACTCATTCTCCAAGTAGGAACACGACAATATACAAAGAATAGCCTTATCATGATTGTATCATATGTTAAACATCAGATTAAAGCATTCAAAATTATTTCAAGAATAGTGTTACTTTATCTGGCTTTGACACATTGAAATTTTATCATCAATCCAAAGAACCCTGCATACATTCTCAACCTTGAATTCATAGTCTCATACCACAATGCGTCATAGATGGAAGACCATATTTTCTATCTCACCTCCTTTGAAATGATGAACACTCTTGGTAATTGGATTATGACAGACCTCATACTTGTGATGAATCAATAATTTCTTCATGAGCATATGCACACCTTATCTGGCTTGATGACAACATTTTAGAACCTCTATACAATAGGAAAACCTTTATACATTATGACAAAGATCGGTCATTGAGACTCCTTCATTAATCAACTAAAGACATATCATACCTTAGATGAATCAATTAACTCAGAATCCTTCATGAGAAGATACATACTATACTTTTATTTTAAACTCAACACAGACCTTGAGATCACCTATTTCATGTTTGATTAGCTATAACATATACTTCTTATCACCAGAGTACTTTATCATTAGATTATCTTTGGTTTCTCAAAAGATCATTTCAAATTTTAATTTGTTTGTTCTCTTCCGAAACGTATGATACATCTTCAGTTTACATGATGTATGCTCTAATTATTATTATACTAATGTAACACTCTTGAAAAAATTAGTACATGTTAAGTGAAACAACATTATTTTTATTTATACATATTTCTCATGTTGAGATGTCTATAAACATATCAATATCATTCACTCTAACATTGTGTATCATTTTTTCTTTAAATTCTACAGGATTCACTGATTCAAAAAAATGGCACCTAAAAAGGGAAGCTCAACTTTAGGAAACAATGCTATTCCAACCCCTCCTAGTAGTGGTACTTGCATTCAAATTTTTTTTTTAATTTTGACAAACCATCTTAGGAAACCCATCCTTCTCCAAAAGGACCTTCACAATCAAGGGATAATGATTATGTTCAAAATGAAACTCTTAATGAGAATGTGTTCTTTTTTTATTTTCCTGATGTTGTCAATGACAACAATAATGAAGTACCACCCCTTGAAGACATTCCATTGAATCATGTTGAGTTTGACACTATACCATCTATCCAATTGAATGAAGATGACACTCCATCACCTGTTAGTTCCCAAGTGAATGTTGGAGGTGAAACTTCTGGCAGTGGTAGTCAATGAAATTTAAATTCCACTAAGGACAATACTCATCGAACACCTATTTCTGGAAGAAAGAGAAAGGAATGAAAATGGGACTTGGGAAGGAGTTTCAAGTTAGAGTTGGTTTCTATATTTCCATTTATTGAATCTATTGACAATAAGAATAAAACCAAACCTTCCAAAGAATGAAAATGTAAAGTCTATAGTTAGATATTGGGCATGGACAAAACAATGCAACTTAAGTTGGATACCATTGAGAAACATGTAGGAAAAATATATGAACAAATAATTATAGATGGCATTGAGAAGAATGTTTCGAGATGGAAAAATACAGATTATTGTTTTCATATTAGGTATAAAAAATAATTTGAAGAGAAAAAGAGAAATGAAAGAATAGTTGTAGTGAATGGAGGGACAATTAACTCTCAATTCAACAAGATCGTTCAAAACAGTCTTTTGGGTAAAATAGTTCAACTACCTACTGTTTTTAACATTTTGAAAAGAGATTGTCCTACAACAGATTTTCTTGTACAAAATAAGATGTTGTATTTCATTTGCTTTCCACACTTTCCTTATTCTCACTAGCCAGAAAGTAGTGTTTGGGATTGGGAAAAATGCCTAGATATGGTTTAGAAAGAAGAATTGAAAGATAAACTGAAGTTTGCACGATAGATATCTTTGTCTATTGATGAGGTTACAACAATAGATAATAATTATTGGGTATGTATGTATGTGTATACTATTTAGAATTATGTGAGATAACCTCACTTACTTTCTATTCATAAGATGAGAGAGAAATCCAAAGCTGAAAACCTTTGTGAGTTGATGATAGAAAGTATGAAGGATATCAACGACATGGATGATGCTGTGATTTCATCAAAGTCGGTATGTGTCAGGGAAAATGGGACATTTGTAATGTAAGGTCATCATAATGGTCTCTATGTAAGAATTTAAACATCTCATTTCCATTATATGATTTTCATTCATTGTATGGCTCATAAAATGAACCTAGCTTACAGAATAGTTGGAAAATTTAAAGCTATAGAAAATTTTAAAGACCTTGTTCGAGAGGTGCATGATTATTTCTATCGTAGTCCTAAAAGGTTAATAGAATTCAAAATATTTGTATAAGGAATAACAAATGGGCATAAAATTTTAAAATATGTTAACACCAAGTGGATATCATTGTACCAAAAAGTTCGTAGGCTGTACGAAAAGTATCAATCCTTATTAGGAGTGATGTGGTAGATTCACATAAAAATGAACAAGGCCCAAAATTTGAAACATTGTTTGACTCATATAGAGTCATTATTGATGTTGTCTAGTCTCCTTCCCATGTTTGAAGAAATGCATCATTTAATTAAACAAACACAGGAAATAACTATCTATATTGTTGATTTTTATAGTTTGAGGAAACATGTTTGTATGACAATAAAATATTCATATCTTAATGACACTGCTTTTACAGTTCCAATGTTTAATTGGTGGAATGATTTGATAAATATTGGAAATGAAAGTATCTTTCTGAAGGTAAAATTTTTTAGGGAAGTATGTGCTTTTGTACGTGGATATGAGATAGCGATGTACATGTTTAAAGTACTAGCTGGGAAGGTTAAGGAGGTAAAAGTCACCGTGCTATTGTTTGATAACATTATATCATCAACAAGGGCAAGGTTAAGAGAAATCCTATGTCCCTACTAGAATAAATAAGGGAGTGGTTTAGAAGGGATGATTTACTTGAAGCAATGGCTATAGTAAATCCAACATTTTAGAATCCTGTCCAAAATGAAAGACATATGCAGGAAGACTACTTCAAGAGTTTGACTACATTGATTCAACATTTTAGTAAGCTTGTTGATATCAATGGAATGAATATTCTAGGTATTTTAATAAAGGATAGCTTGTCTTCTCAATCTCATGAATTTTCCACTACAATGATACAACAATTCAGAGATTTTAATAATCCCTTAGAGTGGGGAGAAATAACACGGCTATGGAAAAGAGTTGGGGTGAGTAATATTTTACAACAAACCATGTACGTTTTTTTCTCATTGGTTGATCTATGTCAAATAATTATTTTAGGTTATGTTTAAGATGATAGAATTTTTAGTGCCTTGGCCTTTATAAATTAAAAATTGTGAAACAAGCTTGACAAAAAATTGGAAAATTGTTTGAAAATTTATGCATCATGGTATGAAGTGGATAAATTTCCCTATGGAAGGGCTCTGGTAGTATGGAAGTTGATTACTGAAAGTAGAGATGCTAAAAAAAATGGTACGAATACAACAAATGACCTTATTTTAATAGTTGACAATCAAGAAAGAGAGAGTTAGTCTCAAAGATCTAGTGAATCAAATGCTAGAGATGATCTAGGTCCATCAAGTTGGAAGCTTCCAATTGTGGATATCCCATGATATATATGTTCACATAGTAATTAATATATTCAAATATTAAGTACATTGTTCTCAATCTCAAACAAATATTATCACACACCCAAAACTTACATGTGCCTAAAGGTAATCATATTTATTCCATTTCCATTTTGATTGTATAAACATTACAAAGTCATGTTTTAATGATTATTTAATATATTTCACATACAATGTTGTTGATCTATTTTATAGAAAGCATACACTGTAACTGGTTGGCTATTAAATCACAACGCATTTAAATTATTATATACTTTAGGCATATAAGAGTTTTTGTGCTTGATTATGAGATAAAATAAGTAGCTTTTCTTGAATCATTACTGAAATGAAAATTTAATAATAACACTATTCCTCATTCAACTTGCTTGAGACATGCCTTGAGGCTTATATGAAAAAATTGAAGATTTTCATTGTAACAAATTAAACATTTTTCAAAATGGATCTATATACACTCAAGAGTAAATCCATGCACATATATATTTAACTTGTGCACCTCTTTGTAAAATTTTTCTTCAACCATAAGAAACCTAAATATTGCATGTTTATTAATACAATAAACATAAAGATAACTCTAGTCTATTAATAAGACAATTTACTATTTTTATCCATGACCATGATTTCCTCCCAAATAATATAAACAACAAAACCAAATTGCCACTTAAACTTGGAATCAGGATCCACAACTTTAACAAATTATACCATCTTTTGTAACTTGCTCCACTCTTCATCTCTTTGAATTTCAATTTTTTGTAAATCAGAGTGAGTGACATATGAATTTTTTAGCAATTCATAACTGATAGTGGAGCTTTCCTCTACTATTGTATGCAAACTTACTGACACTGTTATCAATGGTTTAACAGAGTAAATAAATTTTGTCTCATCTAGCTTCTTAAGAATTTAGTCCTTCTCTTGAGTCATGTTTTCTTTTCTAGAATCCATCCTTCATAATGAATAGGTTTATTTTGTCAAAAGGCATTGGAAAACCAAGATTTTTAAAATCTTGTACCTTTCTATGCCGCTCTTGTAACTTTATTTGACACTTATTCAAAAATTTATTTGCTTCTCCCAACATCACACACTTCTAAATGATAGATGACACCTTTATTGAGGCATCAAAATAGTTCTAAATTCCTCTGGATGTCAGTTATGTGTCACTAAATTTGATGGTAACTTCAAAAAATTTCTTTGTTATATCCTCTCTTAAAGCCAACACTTTTCTGCTACCTGTTACGTATTCACGGAGCTTATCACAGATCATGTGTAGATCACTCATGAATTCAAACAATAAAATAAAATCATCAATTTTTTTGTTTATTTACCCCCAAACATTATCTATCATATTAATCAATTCCTTTTTATGAAATCCAGATAGTTTGATGTTGGAAGACTGTATTTCCTTTTTTGCTTTTGCCAATTCCTATTGTAATATTTCATTTTGTTTTTTCTTATCTTCTAAGATTTGTTCGCATTTTTTGAAATTTTGTTTCTCTTCCTTCACAGCCTCTTTCAATTCTCCCAATGTGTTTTTAATCTATCATCCTTACTCATTGTTTCCTATAACGTTTTTTTCTTTTCTTCTAGTTCCACCTGTGTCTATTCATTCACAATAACTGTAGTCATAGAGGAAGATGATTTTATCTTCCTCTCCAACTCACATGTTCTATTAACTATTGCTTTTCCTTTTGTTTTCTCATTTTCCAAGTATACCTCTTACTTTTGAATCTTATTATTCAACTTATATTTGTCCCTCTCCACCTTCAGTAATGTTGTGTAAACCACATAATTGTTCCTTTTCGATACATTAATTTTGTTAGAAGGTTTCATTTCAGTAAGATCCATTTGAAGGGAGGTCACCTCGTAGTTAGGGGAAACCATCTCTGGTTTTACAACCTTGGGCACATCATACATGTATTCCATGGTATCTATGTTTATACACAAAATTTGCATCACACTCCCCTTGGCCCCCTTTAATTAATTAACGTAACGTATTCACCTAAGCATGACCCTTACCCCACATTCATATTAATTTAATTAATTAAAATTGAATTAATGTTCATCCTCCAATTATTAACTAATTTAATTACTTTAATTTATTTAATTTACAAATCACCTACAGACCTCACCATGTAATTATTCCTATCCTATTAATTAATTAAGACTAGGTCCTTACTTATCCCAACCAATTGGTACTTATTCTAACCCTAAAATTAAAGTCCTATTCCTTCTCCAATAACACTCCCACTTATCTAAGTGTAGACCCTCACTTGAGACCCAGATTAACAATCAAAATCATGCCAAAAATTGTAAAGATATGCCTATTTTTGGTAAAACCTAGACTTACCCACCTTAATTGGTGTTGGTTTTCACTTGACCTGTGCTGGTCACCTAACTGCCATCAGTTACTTTATATACAACTTTGCAACCTTTTACCTAGGCTGGTAATTTCTCAGTTTTGAGAGAACTATTGCATTCAAGCACAAATCCAAAGCCTCTCAACATCTATACAACACAAAATACTCAACCACAAGATGAAGAAAGCATCTAGTTCTCCTTCTAGAGAATTTGAATACTCATGGGAACACTACGGGAGTAATGTTAGGAAACTAACTCTAGAATCTCTTCACGGATCAACTAACATCCACCTTCACCTACCATATCTATAAAGGCAAGTAAGTATTCATGATTTTGATCATATTGTGCTTACTTAAAGTATAAATTCCTTACTTCTTTCATTATACTTTATTTCTTCATGTATTCTTTTATCTCCAAATCCTCACCAATCTACAAACCCAACCACCTATATCCCTTTTTCCTTCGGTGAATTCCCCCTCTATATCCCTAATTCTTATCAGTAATATCACAAACCTAACCACACCCCTCTTACTCTCTGTACAATCACAGAGAAGCCCCAAATCAATTTTTATAAAATTATTGTCCATTTCCCCTACCGACGTCGGTTACCTAACCACTGTCAATTTCACTTCCATAATGACATCGGTCACTGACTGATATCAATCTCTTTGTAATTTCATTTATTTTGATCAGTAAGCCTCTCGATCAACTTTATACTAACACATACCTTACCCCATCAATCCTATACCTCTGTCAGACCTACAAAACCAAGAATAACCTACCAAACCTCTAGATTTAATCATAACCTTGTTTGTTAGATTATATTTTCTTATTGTAATTACATGAGATACCTAAATCGTATAGCTACATTAGGGTTTCCTTACTTCATGATACTTACATTAAATTTTATTTGAAAGTAGATTGACAGCCTTCTTAGAAGCACCTCGCTTCCTGGATCTAGCACTCACTAGGTAGTCCACTAACCTATAATATTAATACTATTTAGTGGTTTTGTTGTGTTTCTTATACATGTCATTCCTCCTATCCAAAGGTAAGATCTTCATGATTATCTTGGATAAAAAATTCATTAATGTGCGCATTTAACCTTCACCTTACATATCATAGGTATTCCTCCTATCCTATTTCCTATTATGTTTTAACTAGCAACAAATCAGTGAAATATCTTGGCACGCCCAGTGGAACCCTATCATTTGGGTTATTTTGCATTGTTCATTTATGGGGAATCTTTGTGTGTCTATTTCCTTTTGAAAGAGTTGACATTAAGCTTTCTCCTTGGGAACATTCTTCTTCTTTTACTTCTTTAAGTGAAATTCGTATTTTGGGTTAAAAATAATTCTTATTTCTTTTTCTTGTATTGCAGTTAGTGAAAGTCACTCCCTTAACCTCTTCATAATTTTTCCTCAACGAATATAATTTGTGGATTTGGGTTTAAAAAATTTTGCACTTGGTTGTTGAGTTTGTTGCATTATAACTAATCTAAATTATGGATAACCTATATGATGGAATTCATGTCGAGTTGATGGTTGAAAAATTTCACTGTAGCTCACATTTAGCACACTCTCTATACCAAATCACTAAAAACAAACTACGCATTTCTTAAACATCACCTTTCCTAGAAGAAGTTGTCAATGAGCACACGATTAGAGGATTGAAAGTGGGATTCATCTAGTTTCTCTATCCAGTCATCATCTCATTGAAGGATCTCCCACGCTAAAACTTACCTGAAACTAGCCATAGTTATTGGTTTTTATAGGGCACCCTTGTTAACCAAAATTCTATTCTTCTTACAATCAGTCTTAAATGGCATAAGCCATAACATAAAATCTATAGGCTAGGATTTTGTGTTTTTTAGCTGTTTATTTGCTTGCATTTTGAGGTGTGAGTTGTGTTTCTTCATTATTTCTCATTCTTTTATGCCTCTTCTCATGACTAGTGTATTTAGATTTTATTCTGGGTTTATTAGGAACTTCATAGCCACACTTAGTCTTTGGGTTGGCATTTTTATTAGATCTAAATCACAAAAAATTAAATTTTCTTCTCTTCCCAGATTTCATAGCAACTGATATCGATCTAACGACTGGCAATGGTTTTATCATATTACTGACATCGGTTAATTGAAGGAAATCAATTTATATGCTTTTTTGGTTATTTTTTATAGAATATTACTCTTCACCTTTTTGTTCTTTTTGTGGCTTTTTCTACCATTTTTATCCCACTCTTGAATCTATGATATCATTTTCAGGATCCAGGTTAACCCATTTTCACCTTTCATTGCCAAATATTTGAATCTCTTATTTATCATAGTAACCAACATTGATCTGAGACAACCACTGACAGTTAGTGTCATATCAGCATTGGTTACCCCAACCAACATCAGTCTCTATATTTTGACTTTCCAATCAGAACAATGATATAATTGGTCTTTTTAGACTGATTTTCCCTAATACTTCTATGTTTTTGAATCATAAACAAAGCTTAGAATACCTATTTTATCGTCAGTCACATGGTTTTGACTTGTAAACAAGCTAACACTCTTGTGTTTCATGCTAGCCACCAGATGCTCCCACGTAACCTATCACCCCCTTCAATCTCATTGCCCATGGACCCAAATAAAGATATTTCCATACCCACTGGTGATGAGGAGTTTGTGAGACTCATTGATAACAACCCTAATACTCTACAGTACTATCTTGCTAATTCATCTACCCACAATTCATTAGGGTAGATTGTATATGTCATGCCTATGTCCATTCCTCCAACCCTCACACCCACTTTTGTATCAATTACTACCAGATTATCCTTACCCTCTTCTATGTTACCACCCGTGGTTTCCCAGATTGACCCTACATCATCGATATTGGATGCACCTATGGTATCTAATTCTCCTTTGAATTTTGTCACTCCTATGATGTCAACCATGCATGTATCAACCACCTTGAGTGTAGGTCTATCTACACCCACCACCTGTTATATACCTATTGCATCTCATCCACCAATGGTGTCGACAGCCATACTCCCTTCCAAAACATTTTCCTCTCCATCCCGCAGTCTCTACCTCCAATTTCTATGAGATTCCTTACATCCACTTCACCTACCTACACTTATCACCAACAACCCTCTATTTCATCTATCATTTGTTCAAGATACTTGCCATCTACATATATTCCAACCTACATTCCTTCCTCAAAATTTTCATACTCAACACCACCACATACTGGGATATTGCCCATGTCATACCCTCTTCATTTACCCCCTTATACAACAGGGGGTGCCTAGTCATCAAAACCTACCAATGATCTTATCAAAATGATGATGGAGAAGATGCAGACATTGGAAGCATGTCTCTGACTCACATAACTCTCTTACATATGATGATATTTGTAATGAGACAATCCACCCATCCATTCTAATTTTTCCATACCCTCCCCATTAGGAAATGCATAAATTAAATTGATTTAACAATAAAGAAGACCCACACCAGGAGTTGTTGTCTTTTAAACATGTGTGTTATCTAATTTCTCATGATAAAAATTTTCTCTTACACATGTTCCCAATGTCCTTGATAAGACCTGATTTGAATTGGTCTAATTCTCTACTTAGGCACTTCATTTTCTCATTTAACCAAGTATTTCAGGATTTTCTAGACCACTTTCTGTAAACATTGTCAAGAAGGTCACCATGACCAACTTGTACGTGACATGCCAAAATGTAGATGAATCTATCAAATATTTTGTCACTCATTGGTGGAGCCTGATCAACCATCTCACATTCCAACTGACTCAAAATAAGTTAATAGATTTGTTCACCAAATCTTGTGCTAGAAACATCTCTCCAAATATCTAAGTTCAAACCTTCTACACATTTAACGAGGCATTCACCATGCCCCAAAATCTTGAAATTCATGCCATTTAAGAGAAGAAGATATAATTGTGTAACAATAATGTTGTGTTTAAATCAAACGATTCCTCTTCTTCTTCCAAACCAAAAATTAATTACTCTAAAGAAAAAGGATCTAAACCCATCTAAACCCACCCAACTAATAAAATAATTACATTAGCTTTAAAATCTGACCCATCTAAACCCATCCAACTAATCAAACCCTTCTTCCATTCTTTCTCTTGTTTGGGATTTCTAGTTCAAGTAAGAAAAAAGAAAAATATACTCCCTTAGGAGAAGCCTACTGCTAATTTTTAGAAAAAAATTATAAAATATGAAGCAATCACTCTTCTACCTATCAAACCACATACTAGTTTTGACCCCTCTCATCCTATTCCTGCATGGTACAATTAAAATGATTACTGCAACTATCTGTTTCATCGAAGTGTTGTATGATATGAAACAAATAAGATACATAGTTAAGGAGGAATGCCTATTAATAAGTTTTTCAGAGGTTGAGAGGACACATTTCTGATTTCTAATCCAAGCTGATTAGGTAAGCTTCCCTTTGACTAGGAGGAACTACCTGTAATACAAAAAAATACCACAAGATATAGTTAATAACAAAAGTTAGTGGACTTCCTAATGTGAGCTAGATCTAAGAAGTGTAATACTTCCTCAATGGTTGTCAATCCACTGATATATAAATCAATATAAAATAACTAAACATGCATATAAAAGAATCTAATGCTAGTGTTTGGATTTAGGTATCTCAGACTACTATATGTGTCAATCTAATTAAATACTTGATAACTAAATTAGTGAAGGTCTCATGCCAGGTTGTAGTCTAGGTAGGTAGTCTGAGGGTCAAATATGGGGTCTGGGTAAGATTTGGTGAAGTTTGGATTGATTTTGGGTAATTAGGAAGCTTGCAGGTCTAAGGAAATTTTATCAGACACAGAGACCAATGCCGGTTAGGGTGACTGATGTCGGTATAGGTATGACCGATGTCGGTTATTCTTTAACCAATATCAATTACTATGGGAAATGGTAGAATGTTAAAATAGGTGTCCAGGCTCTGTCTGTATCTTCACAAAGAGTTGGTAAGGTTTGTAGTGGGGTATCAGGTTTGGGTGAGGTTTTGTGAGGTTTTGGGGAGGTTTTAGGGAGGTTTGAGGGCTTGGTAGTTGAGTGAATGATATAACAAAGAGACCATCATTGGTCTGATGATCAACACCAGTATAGAGGGGATATTTATGAAGGTTAAGATAATTAGCATCAGTAGGGGAAATTTGGTGGTAATTAAATAAAGTTAGTTTTGGAATTCTCTATGATTGCTCAGAGGTTGAAGGGAGGATGGTTGGGTTCGTAATGATGACAAGAAGACTTAATAATGCATAGAGGTCTGATATGGAGAGCTATAAGGTCATGGGTGGTTAGATAGGTTGATTGGTAAGAAAGTGGGGATGGAGAAATGGAGTAAAGAACAAGATCTGATAACAAAAGATAATGAACCTACACTTTAAGCAATTACATAATGATCAAAATCAAATACCCTTACTTGTATTTGTAGGTCTAGTAGGTGAAGGAAGGAAATGGTTGATCCATGAAGAACTTCATAGTCAGTGTCATGGAAATATTTCCAATATTGTTCTTGTGAATATTTTAATGCCTTCGTACAAGCATCAGGTTCTTGTTTGGGCATGTGGTTGAGTGCATCTTATCGTTTGGATGTTAAGAAGTCTCTGATTCATGCCTAAATGTAATAGAACTCTCTAAAATCAAAAAATACCACCCTCAATAAAAGGTTGAAAAATGGTATATAAGGTGAGTGATGATGTTCAAGGTGATCGGTGTTGGTTGAGAGAAAAATAGTGTCAGTTAAGGTGGGAAATCCTAGGTTTTCCAAAAATAGGAAACTCTTTATTGTTTTGGTGTGCTCTGATTATCAATCTGAGTCTCAAGTGAGGGTTAGCATTTAGATAAGCGGGAGTGTTTTTGAAGAAGGAATATGAATTTAATTTTAGGGTTTGAAGGAGTCCTAGTTGGTTAAGATAAGTAGAGACTCAATCTTAGTTAATTAATAGACTAAGAATAAGTCCATGGTGAGGTGTCTAGGTGATGTGGCTAGGTGAGGTGTAAATTAACTTAATTGAATTAATTAATAATGTGAGGATGAACATTAATTAAATTTTAAGTAATTAAATTAATATCAATGCATGGTAAAGGTGTCATGGTTAGGTGAATATGTTACGTTAGCTGATTAAAGGGGACTAAGGGGAGTGTGACCAAAATTTGGTGTCTACATTTTCCCTTTTTTCATATAGCTTGTATTAATAAGTGATGCTGGAAAAAAATGAAGTGGTTGCCCCAAATATAGGTAAGATTGGGGTTTCCCGAAGTAGGGCCGAAGGTGAGGTTTCCCTAAGTATGGGTGAAGGTGATCCCCCTCAAACCAAGAGTTGATGAGGTGTTAGACATAGTTAGTTAGTGATTTGATAAATGAGTAAATGTTGCAAATTAAGGTAGGTTGGTTGTAGGTAAGGACATGGTAATTTGGGGTAATAGGTAATGGCCACATTGGATACTGGGTAATGATCATATTGGGTGATGGGTAATGGAAATCGAATGCACGCACACATATAGATTGTGAAACGATACTAGGTGGAATATCTTGGAAAATCTACATTGTCAAAGGGCGATAGGGTTTTCCAAACAAGGTTGAAGTGATTCAGGTATCTAAGGTATATGATATGGTCATGAAGCACAATGAGGTCTAGTGTAGGAATGGGTAATAGGTTATATTCTATGGCACTAAACGTATGGTTGGGATAAACATCACATCATTAGGCAAGGTAAGGTCATTAGGATAAATAACAAGGGTAACAAAATTGCAGGGTGTAGTGAGTACATGAATTCAAACATCACCAAAAGGTGGTTCACATCGAGGTATTTAGGTCAGGGCATATGTAAGGCTGAGGTATAGCAAAATAACATGTCTTTAAACATAGTTAAGGAAATGTATAGGTAGCGTAGGCTTGTGGGTAGCGTATAATAGGTGTGGGTAAGGTTAAAAGGGGTTAGATCAATAATATTTTGAGGGAAAATAGGCATGGGGTGGGTCAAATAGGCATGTCATGTAACCGATCCTGGTTATGGTGTAACTGTTATCCATATTTCACCCCAGGAAAAATATTGGATCAGCCACAACCCTGTATAGAAATAACCTGAGAAAACTTGTTCAGATCTTGTAAATAGGTCACAGAAGGAGTCAATAATGGAGTGGCGGGGGCTAAGAAAAATTAAATGACCCTATGCAAAAAGAAACAACTATGTCGAGTCGTTTCCATGTCTTAAATCCAATTTTTCAAGTTACTGGTAGACTCAACTATGAAATAGCAGGGGCAGACAAGAAGGGACGAGTGCCGCAGATAGAACCAAAAGTAAGAAGGGGAAGAAATGGAGAAGATCCAAAGTCCTCAGGCTCGAAATAAGTTTAGAAAAGAGTCTAAAATCGACTGTAGAATGGAGAAGCCAGTCGGAAAGATCCACGTGTTCCTAATAAAACTCCTCCAAAAAATAAATTCCATAAAGAGAGGTTAAAACAAGTGTTGCATCTCCATCGTGTTCCTTGCCGGAATTGGAGACATGGTAAAATGGCTCAACATAGTCAAAAGGCTTAGACCCAAAGTGTGCCTAAAAAATTGGATAATTATAAAACTATAGGCGGAGAATCGCCAAGTGTTAGCTGTAGCGCACATCTCCAAGAGTTATTCCAAAGGGCAGAGACCCAAATGAGTGCGATCCCGCCACATAGTCCTAAAGTCTAAAAAGATAGGAAGGGAGCACTAAAAATTTCATATTCCATGCGGAGGTCGACCATGTGTCAACTGCGACGCTCCTCCAAGGGAAAATTTTGAATCGGGATTTCAAGCAAGCGCGAGTGCCTCCACATGTCTAGTCTTAAAAAGGGGGTAGAGTCATTTGAATAGTTAATACATGGGCCATGTTGGTGGAGGCCACCAAGTGTTTAAATGGAGCTAATGCATGGATTGAATAGAGAGACAGTTTCCAAATGAGCTCCAGAGTGTCGCGTGTCCCAGGTTAAGAGATATGACCCCCCAAGCAAAATAATTAGCCAAAAACATAGAAATTTTGCATGCAATGAAGGAAATAGCACATGGAAATCCTAAAATAATAGTGCTAAAGCGGGCCATCAAGGGGATAGTTGGTTTTTTGCCCCTTGTTATTCCAAAGGTGTAAAAGTTACAAAATGGGCTATAACCCCGCCCAAAGGAAAAATTCAGCATTTAAGCCCGAGTCAAGGCCAAAGTGGGGAGTCAGAGGAAAAGGGGAAAGTTTTCCTTTTGTCAAAATGGCACAAAGATAAAGATTAAATCACATTCTCCAACTTGCCAACCAAACGGTGCCCCATGTCTAGGCAGAGCTTCAGGGGCCATGGGAGGTTTTCTAAAATTTACATTTGTTGTGCAAAAGGGGGAAAAGGGATAAATCATAGACCCGTAAACCTATTTTTTGGTCGT
This sequence comes from Taxus chinensis, assembly GCA_019776745.2. Classification (NCBI taxonomy): domain Eukaryota; kingdom Viridiplantae; phylum Streptophyta; class Pinopsida; order Cupressales; family Taxaceae; genus Taxus; species Taxus chinensis. Next base: position 947,526,918 of record CM034147.1, read on the forward strand.
AATCTGACCACCACATGTACCCCATATTACAAAGGGAGGACTCATTTTTGAAAAAAATTTCCCATCCATTTGTATGGACTCGATACAAATTTCAAAGGGGCATATATTTCGACTCAAGACTCAAAATATTACAAATCTGACACCATTGGTAAGCGTCTCGGCCTCGTCCACGCCATGGAAAGGTCTGAAACATTAATTTTGAGGTCTTGGTTAGGTGAAGGAAAATGGAGGAAATATCTTCAGGGGCCATCAATGCAGGATCCATCTTTCCTCAACAACCAAATCAGATTTGATCTAGTTTCGCCATTTCTTCCTCCCTCCAGGGGTTGAACCAAGAATTTTATACAGTAAAGATAGATTTAGGGGTAGATTTTATCGGAGGGATTAACAGAAGTGGTGGTTGAGCTTGGAACTATGCTTTTCTCCTCTCTCTCTCTCTCTCTTTCTTCATCTATGATTGAATCTATAAATATGGGGGCTTGGGATTCATTGTAAAGGGTTAGACATTCTTTTATTTTGTAGGCTCCCTTTTCCTTCCAGTAAAGGAATTTGTGGATTTAAGGCCTTCCATTAAAATTTGCAATATGTTTCTTTCATCCTAGCTATTTTGTAATGTATTTTATCAATTTATAGATCAATAAAACACGTATGTGATCAATTCTAGATCTTTTCTATCCCTTTTGCTCGCATTTGTTTTGTTCGTTATAAATCTAGTTATCTCTGCTTGATTATTATATGTATTTTGTTGGTTTTTGTCTATTAGCAAAACCAATGTTTATCATTCCCTCGGTGCATCACCTTGTAGTTTAGTCATTTATCATTTCTTATGTGCCTTTTCACCCCTGTCTCCTTGGAAAATTTTAGGATTAGGTATAGAGATAGATCCTCTGCAAGTCCTCACATATGCAACCCAAACAAGAGGAATAGGAACAAACCTTTAATCTGGAGAGACTTTTGATTTTTGCAAGGTCCCGCACCTTGGGGGAAGGTTCAATGTTATTCAGATCATACCAAATGACTCTGCCTCAAAAAATCATATATATAGAATTCATTTAGGGGTGGAGTGATTTCGTACTAATAGTTTTGGTATGCCTGATGGCACACAGAAGTCTACATCTTATTGCAGTAAGATTTATGTGCACTTGACTGTGTTTCTAAATTTTAAGAAGTCTTAAAATTGTACATCTGGCGACTCAAAAAAAAATAAATCTATTGGTTTCAGCAGTCTGAAGCAAGTTCATGAGAGGAATACATACACGGTCAATAACCAAAAGAGGACAGATTATTTGTCTATCTAGACTTATCCCCAGACAGACGGAGGGGACGAAGAAGAGCCCATAGAGGTCTCTATCCTCACCAAACAAAGCCTTATTGATGCACCTCTTCCTGGCATTTCGTTCTTTCAATTAAGAGGGGTACTCAGGACTGATTAGAATGGCTTAGCCAAATCCTTACGTCAACTTCACTGGCATAGTAGTCCACTCGCCTCTGAATGAAAAAAATACAATCCCAATTGCAACATTAAAGAGCATCCCATATTTCACTGGGGAAAACAAAGACTTCTCCTTGTTATCATGTCCAAGATATTGCAAATGTCTGTACAATCCAAAAAATCCTATGAGATGGACACTGCAGTCAAGTTGCTCACCTCTTTAGTCAAAGGGTAAAGTTTCAAAATGGTTTGAAGAGCCTTGAAGTAGGCTCTATCCGAAAACAGGAACCAAGATGTGCCTGGCTCTTCACAACCAGTTTGGAGGAAAAAGGTGATAACTTATCTTTGTTAGAGAAATTAACAATGATCAAGAGTGCCCTAAACGAGCAGCCGCCAAACTTCAACCTCAAGATTCCAGCAGACCTGGGAGATAGGATTCCAATAGTAGTAAATCCCACTAATCAAGGTGCCTTCGTATACTTTCTTAAGTGCTTTAAATTCTAGATATTTCTTTGATGATTCAGTCAATGGGGGGACACAGCCTTACCTACATCCTATAACCTTTCCATAAAGGCTGAGAACCGCTTGATTCAAGGCTGAAAAACCTTGCTCCTAGGCCATCCATGCCTATGTACCATGAGCTACGTAAGCCCAAATACTAGCGAAATGCCCACATTAGCTCCTATACCCACCCCATGAGTCAAAGTCTCAACTGAAGCCTCCACTTCATCATCAAACACCTTCTAAAGATCTCCAGTAAGTCACGAAATAGGTTCAGAACCCAAGGAATGAGCTAGTAACCATAAAAAGACAACAAGCTCAAAGTTCTAGTCTGTATCAATCTTAGGCTCAGCCTTAGGCTCAATATCAAGGCTAGACCCCAGTATAAATAGAATAGTCCACCATCTTAGACTATAAATTAGATGCCAGAATCAAGGATAGCCCCAAGCTGCTATATCTTTCAGCTTTTATGATCCAATCACAGCTCTACAACATTAAGGTCATTGGTTCCATGCACTGGATAATATGGTAGACAGGAATCTGGTTGGTGTTTTCCATGCAATCAGTCTCGTAACCAATCAATGTGCTTTAATGGTGCAACTAAATAAAGCCTTGATGGTGCAGACTAGTATGGTGTCACAAGAACCTAGCTGAGAGGGAGATCAGCAGACAAGGAGCTCAACAAGATGGACCTCCAAGAAGAGACTGTGCTTGTAAATTGGCAGGCTGAAGACCTTTGTGGAATGAATCAGTTCCCTTCTCAAAGTGTGGCTGCCAATACATGGTCTAAAAAGAGAAATATTGGAGAAGGAAAACCACTAAACTCAAGTAACTGTCAAGATTCCATCACTCCAAAAGGTTTTTCTGATCCAAATATAATTCCCAACATGCAGAACCAATCCAATCCACCTTCCAATTCCAATCAAGCATTGGTTGTAACAACCCATGTGCAAGAAAAAAATGTGCCTGGGAAGGGGCAAAAAAAGGATAGCTCATTCAATATCATTGAGAAAATGAAGAGGAAAAGTGTGAACATTTCACTATGGGAGTCACTGGCTATCCTAGGGTAGAGGGATGTATTGCAAAGTACTATACAAAATTGGTCAAGCTCAAATCACACCCATAACCAACAAGATAAAGTTCTTACCAATACAACTCAACATGGGGAAAACTATCGAGAATAACAAGGTAAGAACCTGAGACATCCTCCATTCTATTTTTCATTGATTATTACAAATAAATTGGTGCACAATTGTATGATTGATTATGGGGAAAGTAGTTCTATAATGCCCAAGCAAATAACTAATCAACTAGGTCTCCAATATGAAGTCATATCTAGTAGGGTAGTGCAATTAGATGGCACAAAAAAGATAACTGTTGGAATCATCAAGGATATAAGCCTCACTTTGCATACCTACCCCAATGTGACTATTTTGTAGAATGTATCAATCATAAATTTTCCACCACACTTTTCTTTGTGTTTGTCTAGGGACTTCACTTCCAAAATTGGAGGCTATCTATCTACTGATTGGTCACATATGCTCTTTAGAACAAGGTACAGGGCAAAGGCCACAATCAGATATGAGCCCATTGCTGATTATCATATTGAATCTTATGTGCCTAGCCAAATCAATGCCATCTTCTTAGTTTTTGATCAAGAATACCTCCTAAGCACTTGTGAAGCAAATACCGAGGTGGAATGTATCGTAGAATTGACTCTAGATGAGTGGGACAACAAAAGACATGCTTTTGACCCCTATAAGGAGATGGAATAATTTGAGCTAGGTGTCTACTATCTACATGAAGAGAATTTCCCTCTTCCTGACCTAATTAAGTTAGAATATAAAGATGACAATGAGGTATGGCAATTTTTCTTTGATGGCTCAAGGAATAGACAAGGAGCTACAAGAGGAGATATGATTGTGTCCCCTAAAGGTATGAAATACTATTCATCCTTCAGATTTTAGTTTGCCTACTCAAATAACATTTTTGAATATGAGGCTTTTGTCCATGGTCTTTATTGGGTAAGGAAGCTAGGAATCAAGAACTTGCAAGTGTTTGGTGATAGTGAATTGGTTGCTAACCAAGTTAGTGGACTTAATGTTGTCCAAGTAGAGACCAATCAATCCACACATTGAGCCTCTGATGAAGAAAGAGCTGAACAAGCTGATACATGGAAGTATCTTATTTCCAATCAAACACTCAAGCTGGGTTACAAACTTGGTCCCACTTAGGAAGAAAAATGGAGAGATTAGGTTGTGTGTAGATTTTTGAGACTTGAACAGAGCTTCTATAAAAGATCACTACCCACTCCCTTCAATGGAGCAAAGTATTATAAGTGGTGTCTGGATCAGAGAGATTATTCCTCCTAGATGGCTACATAGGGTATAACCATATCATGGTGAAATAAGATGATCAGTTGAAAACATCTTTCACCACCAAAAGGGGCACCTATGCCTATAGAAAAATGCCATTAGGATTGTCCAATGCCAGAGCCACTTTTCAAAGGGCAATGGATATGGAATTCAAAGGGATGATCAAAAAAATAGTACTGATCTATCTAGATGACATTACGGTGTTTTCCAAAAATGCAACAGACCACCTTTTTCACCTAAGGTAGGTGTTTCAAAGATACAAGAGTTTTGGGGTATCATTGAACCCTAAAAAATGCATATTCTTGGCCCATGAGGGAAATATTATAGGCCATATTGTATCAAAGGAAGGATTTTTAATTCACCTGAAGAGAGGTGAAGTAATAAGAGCATTGCCACTGCCAAGCCACAAGAAATCTCTTCAAAGCTTCTTGGGAAAAATCAATTTTGTTCGCAGGTTTGTACCAAAATTTGCTACCCTTGTTAAGCCAATAATGTTAATGTTGAAGAAGAGCTTAGCATTTAGGTGGACAGATGAAGGAAAGGAAAGATTTAAGGCCATCAAAGAAGCTATATCACAAGCCCCAACTCTTGTGAATCCAGATTTCTCTAAAGACTTCATACTGTATGCCTTTGGTGGTAGTGACACAATTTCTGCAATCTTAGTTCAGCAGAAAAAATAAGGTATAGAACAACCAATTGATTTCTTCAGTCAAGGTCTAGAAGACTATGAAGTGAGATAATCCTTCATCGAAAAGCAAGTCTTGGCAGTAATCAGAGGATTAAATAAGTTTAAGAATCTAGTTTAAAATAATAAAATCCAATTGTTGGTCTCCCATGCGGGAGTTAAAGAATTCCTTCTTAGCAAGGATATGAATGAAACACATGTAGGATGGATCACTCGTGTCATGGAATATGACATTGAGATCAAGGTCACTAAGCTAGTCCATTGGAAGGGGTTGTGTGAACAACTAGCCTCAGGTCAACAAGATAAAGAAAATAGTGAAAAGGAGGCTATTTGTTTTCTACAAGATAATCACGAGGAAGGAAATGATGATGTACCTACTCCTTGTTGGACTCAAGACATGGTGCACTTCCTCCAAATAGGCCTGTGTCCTCATGGGATGATTAAAGAAAAAGGAGAAATTTCAGACTACAAGCCATCCCACATGTTCTTATTGATGGTGTCTTGATCAAAAGAGACATCAATGACATTCTACTTAGATGCATTGAGACAGATTAGGTTGACAGAGTGTTACAAGAATTCCATGTTGAATCAGATGGAGGCCATTTTTCTGCAAGGGTGATAGCATTCAAGATCATGAAGGTGGGTAAATTTTGGCCTAGAGTGTTTAGTGACTGCTATGCATGGATCAAAAAGTGCAAGAATTGTGCATCCTTCAAAGGCAAAAAAAAAGCTAACAACACTTCCATTGCACTCAATTTTAGTTAACCAACCTTTCATGTAATGGGGATTGAACTTCATCAAAGTCATCAATCCAAATTCAAGCCAAGGCCACAAATGGATTATGACAGCAATAGACTATTTCACCAAGTTGAACGAGGAAGTGCGACTCAAGGAAGTTAATGAGTCTTGTATACTAGATTTCTATGAAGGGATAGTGACCAAATTTGGAGTGCCAACCACCATTATATCAGATAATGCATTGGCATTCATAGGTGCCAAGATCACTGGATTGGATATTAAGAACATGACTTACTTGAGCACTTCATCAAACTATTACCCTCAAGGTAATGGCCAAGCTGAGTCCACAAACAAGAAAATGTTAAAGATCATCAAAAGAACTCTTGATGAAAAAAAAAGAACCTGCCACACAAAGCTCAAATCTTCCTTATGGGCTGGTAGGATAACACCCAAGAGATCTACAGGAATCTCTCCATTCAAACTTGTCTATGGGAAAGAGGCAGTGTTGCCTATATCACTTGAGTTGCCATCATTGGAGCTCATGAAGTACCTAGAGATGTTTGAATTTGAACCAATGGAGGCTAGGTATGTGGAGTTGATAGAATTAGAAGAAACCAAAGAGCATGTAATCTAAGAAATAGAAAAGGATTAGGTCTCAATCAGGAGATACTTTGACAAGAAGGCAAAAACAAGGACCTTTTAGGAAGGAGACTTGGTTTTGAAATGGGATGTAGATTGGGAAAAATAAAGAATGCATTCCAAGTTTGATGCCATTTGAAGTGACCCCTACATGGTAACAAGATGTAAATGTAGTAATGATTTCCAATTGTCTACGTTGGATGGTGAGGAATTGATTTTTCTAGTAAATGGAATCTATCTTAAACACTTCTACTAGAAGGAAGGTTATCACCTTATACATATTAGTTTAATTTCTTTTCCTCTAAGTTCTTGTGTACATTGTCTTGCTATAGTTTAGGTTTCTTTTCTCATAAGTTCTTTACATGATTTACATGTTCTATTTGGAGCATGTATGATTTCAAATTTTTATATAGTTGTGGTGTTATTTGTTTTCTCTTATGCAATCCATTCAGAGAGATAGATGAAGCCCCAGGGCAAAACAAATTTCTACTCTCAAAAACCTTTGTTTCGAGATTTCTTATGAAAATTGAGAGTGCAAAAAACCAAGCTCATGAATCAGAGGTAGAATTAGTATCAGACCGTCATTCTCAAATCCATGCCAATAGATATAACAATGTAATTAGTCTTTTCATCTAGCAAGCTGATACCCCTATGAGTTGCCAAATTGTTATCCATATTTCACCTTGGACAAAATATTGGATCAGCCATGAACCCGCATAGAAATAACTTGAGAAAACTCATTTAGATCTTGTAAATAGGTCATAAAAGGACTCAACAATGGAGTGGTGGGGGATAAGAAAGATTAAATGATCATATGTAAAAACAAATGACTCTGTCAAGCCGTTTCCATGTCTTAAATCCATTTTTCAAGTTACATGTAAACTCAACAATGGAATAACAGGGTCAGAAAAGAAGGGGCAATGTCTCTAAGGAACCAGGAGCAAGAAGGGGAAAAAATGGCGAATTTTCAAATTTTTTTGGGCTCGAAACCCTTTAAGAAAGAGTCTAAAATTGAATAAGTATGGAAGATCTAGTGGAGAGAGCCAAGTTTCCTAACGACACTTCTCCAAAGATGAATCCAAAAAAGGAGGCTTAAACAAGCGCCGCATCTCCACATGTCCTAGGATGAAACAAAGGAAGGGTGAACTGGTTAATAGAGTCAAAAGGTAGAAAAAATGGGTCTAAATTTTTTTCTAAGTATTAAGTATAATCAGAGGTTGCAAAGTGTTAGCTTGACGCATCTCTAAGAGTTAGTCCAAAGGCGGAGACCCAAATGAGTGCAAGCTCTCCACGTGTCCTAGAGTCCAAAAGAATAAAAGGGACAGTTGAAAAGTCCACAGGCAAACAGAGGCTGACAAGTGTCAACTTGATGCTCCTCCAAGGGAAAATTTTGAATCGGGCTTTGAAGCAAGTGCGGTGCCTCCATGTGTTGTTCCAAAGTGGGCAGAGTTGGTTGAATAGTCAATGTATGGGCTAGGTCGGAAGAGGCTGCCAAGTTTCTAAATGGCGCTGATTAAAGGATTGAATAGAGAGAAGGTTCCCAAATGTGTGCCATAGCTGTCGCATGTGTCCCAGATCAATAGATATATAACCCCTCCAAGCAAAAGACTTATCCAAAAACATAGAAATTGGGCAAGAAGTAGAGGTCATGCCATGTCGTAAGCCCATATTCAGTAGTGCTAAAGTAGGGCCAGTCGGAGGAAAAGGTGATTTTTTTCCACTTGTTATTCAAAAAGTGCACAAAGATACAGATGGAATGCACACTCTACCCTAACCAACCAAAGTCAGTGTTTGAGCCTGAGTCAATGTCAAAGCGAAGAGCTTCGGGGCTACGGTGAAAGTTCTCCTTTTGTCAAAAAGGTTTTGCGATAAAATTTGGTGCATCTCAAAAGGGAACCAAAAGATGCCACGTGTCTAAGTGGAGCATCGAGGCCACAAGAGTTTTTTGAGTTTTGTGTTTCTGCATAAAAGGGGGAAAAAGATAAATCACGGACCTGCAAACCTGATTTGTCCCATATCAAAGGGGGGATTCATTTTTTCAAACTTTTTTCCTTCACGCATTTGTATGGACTCTAATAAAAACTTTGAAGGGGCATATCTTTCAACTCAGGGCTCAAAATATTGCAAATCTGACACCGTTGGAAAGCATCTTGGCCTCACTATACGCCATGGAAGGCATGAAACTTTAATTTTGAGGAGTTTAGGTAAAGTGGAAAATGGATTAAACAGTCTTCATGGTCCATAAATAAAGGTATCCATCTTACCTCAACAACCAGATCAGAATTCGATCTGTTCCACTGTTTCTTCTCCCTCTCGAGGGGCCGAACCATAAGGATTTGATGCAGTAAAGAAAAATTTGTGGGCAGATTTTATCATAGGCATTAACATACATGGTAGATTGAGATTCAACTTTATTTTCCTGCTTCTCTCTCTCTTTCTTCTCTCTGTATCGAATATATAAATATAGGATTGGCAAGATTCATTGTAAAGGGTTGGACATTATTTTATTTTGCAGGTTCCCTTTTCCTTCCATCAAAAGGAATTTGTGGAGTTCAGGCCTTCCATTAAAAGTTGTACAGTATATTTATTTCCTCATGGCTATTTTTTAATGTATTGTATCAATATACAGAGCAATAAAACACGTTTTTGATCGATTCTAGATCCTTTCTTTCTCTTTTTCTTGCATCTGGTCTTTCGTTATAAATCTTGTTATCTTTGCTTGATTATTGCATGTATTTTGTTGGTTTGTGTCTATTAGCAAAAACTAGTGTTCATCATTCCTTCGATGCATCACCTTATAGTTTAGTTCATTTATTATTTCTTACATCCCTTTTCACCCCTGTTTCCTTGGAAAATTTTCGATTAGGTATAGAGATACATCCTCTACAAGTTCTCACATATGCACCTAAACAGAGGAATATGAACTAGCCTTTAATCTTGAGAGCTTTTCCATTTATAAGGTCCCACACCTTGGGGAAATTTCAATGTTCTACGGATCACTCCAAATGAATAAGCCTTAGAAAAGTAGATCTAATCAACTCATTTGGGGGTACTATGATTTCACACTAATAGTAAAAAATGTTAGTTGGCTAGGGCACCACATAACCGACTTCAGTCATGTTGATTTAGGGCTAAAAAATAAAAATATGTGTTTTACAGATTAATTTTTACTTTTCCACTTTTAGAAAATGATAGAGGAAACAATGAGGATTGGAAAATGACTGTATGAGGTGTTGAGATGAGTTGGCGAGATACATAGTAGGTGATTGGTGTTCAATTAGTGGGTCCACGAGATCATTTCGAGTGATTCGATTTGTTTGGAGGTGAGGAGTTGATTTTGGTAGGGCAGAGGTGGGAAAGGGATTGGGTGGACCACCGGTGCAGTAAATAGGTGTGCCACCATGGATATGGCATATATTAGAGTTAGGAAGTTATATGAATCCCTCATTTGATTGGAAATGGTGTTAGTGAAATTGGTTTATTGAAAATTTGGGTGGAATTTGTAATTTTGAATTTGGGTGTAAAATTGAATGGAATGAGGGGTGGGAAGGACTAATGTACGCTTTATAGTTTTGGGCATGAAGCTAAGATAGGTTTGGGTAGGTTAGAGTATATTTTTAGGCTAGTTTTTTGAATTTTGAGTAATGGGGGGATGGGTTTTGAATTTTGGGTGTCGTAACAGAGACTAACAATAGTCAGGGGTTAGCCAACATCGGTCAACTTTGGTTAGCATCAGTTAAGTTCTAGGTGACTGATGCTAGTTATAAAGGACTGGTGATGATCAAGGAAGCTGACAATGGTTAAGGATAAGAGTACATAGGTGAGAGAAGGGCTAGGTAGGAAAGGAAAATATGTGAGGAAGGGGTAGGTGAAGATGTATGTAGAGGAAATAGGGTAAAATATGATTTTGGTGATGTGGGATAGGTAAGTAGGTGAAATGAATTAAGATAATGGGTAATGATATTATGGGACAATAGGTTTGTAGGTGAGTATTGTGTAGTGGGTAAGAGGTGATTTGGGGTAGTCAAGTCTTGACACAGTTGTATGGGATGATGCAGTTGATAGATAAGTTGAGGATGCAGGACATATTATCTCCCTTACTAGTATAGATGCAACCTAGCATGATCACGAAGGAGTGGGAACACATGACTGAGGTATTAATTTGTGTGATTTGACGCTATAGGTGTATAGCTCGAGATCATAGTTTGATGATTTCTCTCATTAATAGATGGGATTCCATGACCAATATCTTTCACTTACCGATGGGCAAGATGACTGCACCTTAGAGGAGATATATATGATTATGTGGCTTCCTATTATTGTGGAGCTAGTATATTCGATTTTTTCAAAGGTGTCAGTGGAGCCCATAGTGGCTATTTTTGGTGAGGCGATGGGAAAACTGAGGTATTATAGCATGATTCTAAATTATGGAGATATGTATGCATCCTATCTGCAAGAGACTAGGCTATTTGTGTTGATGATGGTGGCAGTTGGATGCTTTACATTGCAAGATTCTAAGGGTGGTAGGTTTCTGCGAGAATTGATGGGGGTGCTATAGGATATCGAGGAGAAGATATGATTTTCTTTGGAGTGGATATGATCGAGGAGTTAACTTTCTTGGTTCATCTATATAGGGAGCTAAGGACCTATAGGAGATTGAGGAGGTTTGGTATGTGTTGTATCTTTTTGTTAGACTATTGGGCATATGGGAAAATCATGTGTGTGCACCCCATTGGTTTACCATGACATGATTGGTTCGGGGGTGACATGTTCAGAGTTGGTTTCAGATAATGGATACTAGTAATTATACTGCCGAGGGTGGCGAGGGACACACATGATGTGTCATAATACAAGAAGAAATTGGAGGGCCTTTCTACAGTTGATATTGTGTGGAGGCCATATGTTGACTATCCTTCCTATAGTGGTATGGATGAGGAGTTAGAGGAGTTTCATCTATTGAGATAGATATAGGGGAAGTGGGCTAGGGAGTATGAGATGATACATATGGAAAATTTCAAACAACTATTTAAATTATAGAATGATATGCCCCCACCTTTCCCACAGTATAATAGATATGACATGGAGAGACCTATGTATCCACCATGCTTAAGTGTGGCAACAAGGCAGGAGGATCTGGTGGTAGATAAACATATTGATGATGTGGGAGTCACTGATGGGTATAGGAATTGGTGGGTGCCAAAGCTACGAGAAGCACCACTGAGGCTAGGAAAACCACATTTAGCAACTATTATAGTGTAGAGGGATACTTTATAGAGTTAGGTGGTCACCCTTCAGGCACAGATTATTGCTTTACAGGGGTAGTTCATAGAGTCAAAGGCACAGGTATCCACTTTACAGGATGAGGTGATAGTCGTACAAGACCAGGTAACACAGGGATAGGTATCCGCATAAGGTAGAGATGAGGATGGAGGATAGGTAGCCATCCTATAGGAACAATTGGCTAGTTTATAGGGTTATTTTTCTAGTGGATAGACACAGGTTGTGGCCATACAGGCCAAAGTTACAACACATGTACAAGTAATTCCACAAGTCTAGGGATAGGGTCCCATATTACAGGCTCTTGCATTAGGATAGAGTCCCATAACATAGGTAGGAGGACATGCCTCAAGACAGGGGTCGAGGCCATTATTAGTAGGGAAGAGTTCACAGGTTACAGTGAGACATGTGGCACCATCATAGACTATGTCGATGGCATGGTTTATGGATTCCTTGAATGAGGCTCGCTACTATCAAGATCACTTGATGACTGTCAGTATAGATGTACCCTCATATATAGAGCCCAATAGGAATCCAGTGAGTGGAAGAGATCTAGGACCCAAAATTCAGGGAGTATAGTGGGTTTTCGAGCCCATGGACAGGGCCAACGAGAGGTTACAAGTTCTCGGAGGCCAAGCTTGAGTGAGGGCCAAGAGGATATTTTAACGAGACCCACGAAGGGTGGAGAGATGTTGGTAGGGAAGATGATAGGTAGGGAGGAGGAGACAGGTGAGACTAGTCAGGAGGATATCAAGTGGGGTGATAATTAGTCTCTTGATATGATCATTGTATGATCATTGTTTTCATTTTTGATATATATATGTCAGCCTACGTGATGAAGACATGAGATTTTATATGAGAATTTTTGAGATACTTGTGTTTATTAGTATCTGTGTATATATGTATTGATACAAATATTCTCCCTTTATATAGATTATGATGTTGACCGGATAGATGATGTACTTGTTTTAATTTCCATTATTATTGTGTATTGATGGAAGCTAGGTGAATTAGGCATGATTGATTTTAGGTCATTTAGGCATGATGGAGTTAAGCTGATTTAGGTAGTCATGGTCATGTAGGCATGATGGAGTCAGGTATGAGCATTCTGGAGTCAAGGTCATGTACACATAATTAAGTTTAGGTGATATAGGTATGGTGGAGTCTAGGTGATTTAAGTAATCGAGGTCGTGTAGGAATGATGGAGTTAGGTATAGGTGTGTTCAAGTTAAGGTCATGTAGGCATGATTGAGTTTAGTTGATTTAAGTATGAAGGAGTCTAGGTGATTTAGGTATGATCAATTTTAGGTAAGTTAGGCATGATGGAGTCAGGTATAGGCATGATATGGTCATGTTTTGTGATTGATTTAATTTCCAAGTTATTTTTATTATGGAAAATAAATGATGATGTATATGTATGTTGTGGTGTAAATGTCTAAATATTTTATATTAGGGAAATGTGAAATGAGTGATGTATGATTTGGTGATGTTATAAAATGGTAAATATGAATTATTTTCTGATTGTGTAATTTCCAAGTTTTGTGTAAAATGGAAAGTAAATATGGTAGAATGTGAATATAAAGGGGGAAATTTTGTTAGGGGCAAGAATGGCCTAGGTAACCTCCAAATCTCCATGCCCTCGAAGTGCTACCTAAATAGTCCCAGTGAAAAGGGGCCTCAGGTTGATGTAGTTATCCCATAAGATATGGAATAATATGATGAGGTAGAGGAAGGGGTCGGTAGGTTTTAGGCATGATTGAGTCTAAGTCATTTAGGCATGGTTGAGTTTAGGTCATTTAGGCATGGTTGAGATTTAGGTGATTTAGAAATTCCTACAATGTAGGTGTCAAAGGTCTGGTCCTATATAGGATAATCAAATAAATAAGAAAAAAAGGGTGAATCATAAGAGGAGACAAAAGATTCACTTAATTGAGAAGAACCATGACAAGTCTACCATACCAAAGATTGGTTTATGAATAGAAGACCCTAAAAAATTACATGATTAACTATTCTAAGGGTGAAGAAGGTAACATGATCTTGAAATGTCCTATGTGAAACACATCCCTTGATTAGGTTGAAGGCTAGAGAGGAGAGGAGGTGAGGTGAAAGAGGTGGGTTTAGTGTAACCTGGTGTGAGACAACATTCCTTTCAGTAAGATACCCAAGATCAAAATAGGCAAGTCCATGACGTAAAAGTTATCTTTTTAATTTTTTATTTATTTTTATAGATTGATCAATGTGGGAAGTATATGTGGGATGAGCAGAGTATATCCTTGAGGTCTTCATGAAGCTGATCAATTCAGGAAGGTTTTACAATATTTTTATTTTATTTGTCCAGGAATAGTCTTCGTTTTATGAGAGACTATATAGTATAGTATGGCTAGTTGTGTATAGTTTTCCTTCGAGGGCGTAGTCTATTTATAACAAAAAGATAGAAAGATAGATGTCCTTTTTGAGGGAGTCATATTTTTGTGAGAATTTTTACCAAAGGAGTTTTAATTTGAAAATCCCCTATATTTATTTAGAATTGTTTTTTGGAATTTCAGGTCATGGACATTACTATAGAGAAGGATAGGATTATTTTATGAAGAAAAAACCACAACACATAGGGGTTAAATATGAAATATGGGTTTTAAGTGATTAATGACAATGGGATTCTATCTTGGAACAAATGAAAAGCATCCATGAGAATCATGCCATGAGTAGAGCTATGATACTCATATTTAAGATAAGGCCCAAAGGTGATGGGTAATCACATGATTCTTATTTATTCGTTGATCCTTAAAATAGGTAAATGGAAGGTGAATGATGCTCAAGGGAAAAGTTTTTTAATAGAAAAAGGTGATATAAGACTTGATTGAACAATAGAATGGTCAAAGATGTAATGAATTTAGTAGCTCAGGTTTAGGTTTACCTTTGAGTGAAGAGAAACGATAAGCACCTAATCCATAGGTTAGTAGGTGGAGGAATTTATAGAATAGCCTTGATTTTAATGGGATCAAATTCAATGCCACACAAAGAAATGATAAAAACAAGAATCTTTGTGGAGAGAATCGTAAAGACAATCTCATTGGGTTGAAGGTGCACATAGTACTTGATGAGACAATCAAATATGACCTTAAGGACTGTAAGGTGTTCATCCTAGTGTTTGGATTTGGAAAGAAGATCGTAACCATAATCTTCTAATATGTGATACATAATGTCATGAAAGATATAAGTCATAGCCCACTGATATGAAGCACCAATGTTTTTAAGGTCAAAAGGCATGACACGATAGCAAAAAGTCCCCCAACGAGTGATGAAGGTGGTTTTGTGTTGATATTCTGGAGCAAGTAATATTTGGTTAACCTGAGAATCTATCCATGAGTGATATTATCTCATGGATGGTTGTGAGATCAACTATTTTGTTAATACTAGGTAGAGGAAAGTTGTCCTTGTAGAAATTTAAGTTAAGGTTGTGGAAATCCATGTAAATGCGGAGTCCCCATGTTGCTTTTGTGACTGGAACAATGTTTAATATCCATTAGGGATAATTAATGAGTAGGATGAAGGAAACCGAAAGGAGGCACTAAAGTTATTCTTGAACAAGAAGGGAAATGTAAGGATGCATTTTCCGCAGCTTCTATTTCATGTGTTTGGCCTTAGGAATAGTTACGATATTGTGGACCACAATGTTTGGGTCAATACTAGGCATATCAGCATAGGACCAAGTAAATTTTTTTCTGTGATCCTAAAGGAAAGAAGTAAAAGTTTCCTATCCAACAAAATCTAAAGATTGGCCTATCTTAAAAATGTGTGGGTCACCCTAAGTATCAATATTTATTTCAATGGTCGATTCATTTAACATGGTTTGTGTCTCAGAAGGTAATGATCGGTGAATGTAAGAATCCCCCACACCAAGGTAAGTGATAATAGACTTTTTTTCCTGACATTGAATGTCATTAATAGGAGGTGTATCATCATCAATCATGTCAGGATACATGAATGGAAGAGAAGAGGGAGCCTTACCATCTCATTGATAAGCTAGAGGTCACAGGAAAATGGTGTTCACAAAAAAAAGTTAGGAGGAGTAGATTCTTGATTCATAGAATCTGTAGGTGAAGGTGGTGAAGTTGGTAAATGTGGTTAAAAAGGTTTATCTTCCTCAATGAGTTTGACTCATTTATTCTTGGGAGATGGTTTGGAAAAGCCAATACCACTATGGTCTTTATGTTTATGATTAATGCATGGGATTATAGTATGATTTCCTTGTTCATAGAAATCGAAGCCAAATCCATTTCATGCATAGTGATGAAGGAAGGTGTCGGAAAAGCGGTGGTTGGTGAGAGATTGAAGCTCAGATGAAAATGGTCAAGTTTAGGAAGGTGGGTCAGGTTAGTAGGTATAAGCATCAAGTACCCCATATGTTAAGTTGGTATGAAGGTGGGGAGGACTGTAAGGGAAGACCTCACCTATGTGGTGATCATAGCGGTAGTTGGTGAGAGATTGAAGGTCGGATGAAAATGGTCAAGTTTAGGAAGGTGGCTCAAGTGAGTAGGTATAAGCATCATGTCCCCCATACGTTAAGTTGGTGTTAAGGTGGGGAGAACTGTAAGGGAAGACCTCACCTATGCGGTGATCATAGTGGTGGTGTTGGTGAAATTTAATGAACTCTTGAGGAGTAAGGAATTTGTTAATGTTATAAAGGAATTAATGATTGAAAACTGAGGGGTTTCAGACTTAAGGAATAGATTAACAATTGTGCCAGATGAATTGAAAAACAACTATCTCTAAAAAGAGATGTAAATTACTCAAAGACTTCAAATACATTAGTTATCTCTACCAGGAGATGTCTATCCCTTTTTGGGTTACAAATGCATTTATAATAATTTTAGAAATACTAAAGGGAACCTAGAGGAATGTGTAAGGTCACCAGTTTCGAGGGAGATGAGGTGTTTCATCTTCAAAGAATTAGATGTGCACTAATTTTGTGAAACATACTATTTTTAGAATTTACTATGTTTAGATAACACTACAAAAATCACAATTTGGGCCCCTTAAACATGGATTTCGGGGGGTCAAAATTTTCTGAAAAATTTTCTACACCTTTTTATCACATTCTATGCATTCCAAGATTTCTTTTTCCTTTTGAATAGAGTCAATCGAAGCTACGGTGCAAAAGTTATGGTCTCTGGAAGTTGCACCACTATAATTGTTGCCTAGATCAAATACTCCCCTAGAGTGAGATGTTGAAAACAACCTTCTAAGGGATCGATAGTTGATATGTAGGTAGCCAAAATGGATGAATTACTCAACGAAGGAGAAGAAGAATTATTTCTTGGTTTAGAAGTAGATGGGTTGGCGGATGCATAGACTATAGAGGCTGTGGCAGTAGTTGGAGTAGAGGATTTTGGTGTGGAAATGGTAGCAACAACATCGGTGCATGGGGACATGGGTCAAGGAGATGTGGAAGTGGTGGTATATGCCTTACCTAGTATAATGACATCATTAGGTTGATACAAAATGTTACAGGTCTTGAATGGTGAAGGATTAGCTAGAATGGTATAGTTATGTTCTTCATATTCAAATTTTAAACAATGGTGTAATGTTGAAAGAACATTACCCATGATGCAGATCCAAGGTTGGCCAAGAATCATGTTGTACTGGAATTCCCCCTCTAAGATAGAATAATTTTGAAATGGTACGGGGGCCCACACAGATGTGTAGAATGATGGTGTCAAGGGTGGAAGTGATGGTGTCATTGAATGAATGTAGAATAACTAGTTTATTATACATGTGATTGATAGGGATGCACATTTAGTTGTATGTATGGGAGGAAATAATGTTGATACTGGCACCGACATCAATCATAACACGTTAAAAATGTAATGTAGATGGAAATGAATAGGGTGGGATCAGGATCATCTTATTGGATATGTACAATATCATTGTTATAGAAAATGAGAGTGGATACTTGGGGAGTGGTAGAAGTTGTAGAGGAAGGGGATGAAGTGGTGAGAGAAGCCACATGGTGAGGAGTGATAATGGAGGCCACATGAGTAGGGTTATTAGGTAAAAATACAATAGATTACAAAACCTGCATGGGGGCCCATTGATGAGACTCAAAGGTTTGGATGAGGTCATACAAATAAATTTTGAGAGGAGATTGGTGCAATTGTTTAATCATTGTATGATGGGAAACCCCTTTAGAAATTCGGTAAGTGGGTCCACGGATAGTGATTTTTGGTATAGGTGCAGATGGAATATTGGGTACAAGTGTGGCGGATCGGTTGGTTATTTTCTCCTTTCCTTTGTGTTTCTGGGAGTGAGTGGAAATGTTAACCATATTGATATGCGGAAAGGGAAAAGCTGAGTTGTGAAGGGTGTAGTGATAGGATGGGTAAAAGTATAGTGAGGTCATGTGCTGGTTTTGTGAAAATAATGCAGCACATTGGAATTTGGGGGGAGGGTTGGCTAGCTTTCTTATGTGAACCATATTGATCTTGAATTTTAAAGGAAGATAAAAGGGATGTGGAGATAGAGATGAAGGTTACTGAATAGGTAAGGGGAGAGGGTGCGTGGTGATAGGTGAAGGTGGAATAGGATCCTCATCTAAAAGATCATCATTGTCAAAGTTTTCTTTTGGAGGACATAGTTGGAGAAGAACAACTTTAAGAGCCTTACATTTTTCCATTGGCACATGATGGTAAGAAAAAAAAATTATATCGTCAAACCCTTCTATTTAGGCTTGAGTGGGTCGTAATGTGATGACAGAGGTCTCCAAAAGGTTGCGTAAGATGTTAGCGTAATACCCTGCCAATGGATCACAATGTGAAGTAAGTGTGGGTCTAGGTGGAAGTGTGGATGATTTTGGTGGGAGAGGCACCATGGGAGGTGGAATCAAATGTTGATCCCTTTTGACCACATGTTTTGTAGGTAGTACAGTTTTAGGTTTAGATTATACCTTCTTTGTCAAAGATGTAGCATATGAACTAGCAGTTGAAGTTGTCGTAAGCTTGAATACCTATTTGGGGGTATTGGGCTCTTGGATTTTGGTTACACCTTCTTGGGTAAAGGTGAAGATGGAGTGCATGATGTAGAATGGAAGGAAGATGGAGGAAGAGGACGGGTTAGCCGAGGTGTTAATGGAGGTGTGGTGAAGGTTGTTAGAAGAGGCAAGGTGGAAGGTATTTTTTGAAGGGAAGGAAGTATCATAGGTAATGATTAGGTTACTAGAAGTGGTGCAGGTATAGGTGGTAGAAAGGATGTAGGGGACAACAAAGACATACGCTATATAGGTAATTTAGGGGTAAAAGAGGTTCATGACGAGGAGGTGGGTTGTTGTGCTTTTAGTTTACCTGGGGTAGGAGGCTACTTAGTTCAAGGTTGATGGGTGAGGTCCTAAGATTGATGGAAGTGGTGAAGGTGACAGAGGGGTAGTGTGAAAATATGGTGTATTTGGCTTAGGAGGTTAGGTCTTTCTCTTAGGTGGTGGAATAGTCTTTGTGCTAGCTTGTTAGGATGTGGATAAATCTAGTTTGAAAATGGGATGGTGTAGGATTGATGTCGACATGAATCTTAAGGTACTGGTATCTTTGGATACAGGCAAAGGTTTAAGTGGTTTAGGCCTAGGTGGTCATGGAGGTAATAGTATAGGTGTAGATGTGGGTGAAGGTGATGTGGAAGATGTCATCATGATTACATTAGGTATGGCGGATTTTGTTGCTGTAAATAATTTTTGGTAAATGGGAGAAGTATCAGTGGGTGACATCTGCATTTGAGTTGAAATAGGCATCCAAAGGCATCTCCAAAGCATGGAATAATCAACATAGTCTAATCAGTCCACAAAATATGAGAATGGCATGGTAATAGAAGGAGCCAATGTTTATTTCATGGCGACTCCCATAAATAAATCTGTTGTCTGTGAAATGGGGAAGTGATTATTTTTGAATCTTTGGGTAAAAGAGATGAGAGAAAATGTAGGGGATCCTTAAAAGCTGGAAAATAATTATCCTCAATCAAAAGGGACACTATCAATGGGTCATCCACATGTTGGGGAGAAGGCAAGGTGGATGAGGTAGGTTCTTTTTTGGGTGAAGAGGAAGGTAAGCATGACTCTCACATGGGTAGGAGAGTTAATATTGTGGGTTGTTCATCAGATTGAGAAGTGCGTGGGGAAATTGCATTGGCTGATATGGTGGAATCCTCCATGGGTGTAGGGGAGATGAGGGAGACTCCTCTTTGGGTAAAGGATTATATGGAATAGGTTCCTTTGTGGATGAAGGAGCTCGTGCAATAATTTCTTCAATAGATGAACTAGGAGGAAACTATGCAAAAGAAGTTGGTAAGATGCCAAAAATAACATGAACCTCACAGAAACTACCATCATTCACCGAGGAATCATTGGTTTGGTTAGATGAGGGGGTGTGATTTGGGAATGGATTCTTGAATATATGAAGGTTCTAGTTATCCAACGCATTCAGATCGTCCAAGATGAGATCTCCTTTGTTAGGAATAAAACTTATCTTAATTCATCATTAGTTTATATTTGAATAAATGTAATAAGTTAAAGTATTTAATAAAAATACTTTAAAATTATGTCAATAGGTATTATTTGTCCTTATTTGTTAGTTAAATAAGTGATACTGTTCTCATCCCTATGTTTTTGGGATCATGTTCTATCTTGCATATTTTGTTACAGGATGATTTCTATGAGGGGCAATAGGGGAAGCTAGGGGGAGTATCCTATTTCTGCATATTTTCTTAGATTAGGTGATTTGATTCCCTATATTGTGGATAAGATAGAAATTTTCTAATATCTATAAATATTGCAGCTCTCTCATTTGTTTGTAATACTTGATTTCATATTAATAAAATTATGCAAGCACCGTCTTGTTTTCTATAATTTAATCTAGGTTGCAGATAATATCCTTTATATAACATGTCTTGGACAATGTTTTTGAAAGTGATACAGTTACCGTGACTGTGACATTGAACGTGATGGTAATTACAGTAATCATTTTCATCGTACCATGTGGGCATAGGGTGAGAATGGTTAAAACCAGTATGTGGTTTAACGGGTGGAAGGGTAATGGTTCCATCTTTTAAGATTTTTTCAAAAATGATAGAGTAAGGCTCTCTTATGGGTGCATACTTACGTTTATCTCTTTGAAATTGAAAGGTATGGACAAGGGAGAGGTTAGATGAAGGTTTTTCTTGGTTGGATGGATGAGATAGGCTGAATTTTAAAACGACTGCGTTGGCAGACCCCTTGGTTTTAGAATAGGTATTTTGGGGTTTGGAAGAAGAAGAAGCATCATTTTATTTGAATACATCATTTTTTTTTACACAATTGTAGATTATTTTCTTTAAGGGTACGAATTTATAACTTCTGAGCCATGGTAAATGCCTCATAAAAAGTGCAGAAGGTTTGGACCTGGAGAGTTGGTGATATATGTCTAACACAAGCCCTGGAAAATAATTCTATTAACTTTGTGTGAGGTAATTGGAATGTAAGTTGGTTAATCAGGCTACGCTATTGAGTAACAAAATCTGTGATAAATTCATCTTCATACTGGTGTGTAGCATATAAGTCAATCATGGTTACTTTCTTAACAATATTGATAGAAAAGTGATCAAGAAAATATTGAGCAACCTGGTTAAATGAGAGGATAGAATGTCTAGGTAAATAACTATACCAATCTAAAGTGGTTCCCATTAGTGACATTGGAAATGTTTGTAGGAGCAATAAATCATCATCAAAAATTAGGTAGTATACATGTTTAAAATACCACAAGTGTTTTTGCGGATCCTCTTTGCTATTGATCCGGTTGAATTTTAGATTTTTCCTAATGCACAGGGTATGAGTGAATAGGAATGGATGGGTGAATAGGCTCATTGAAAATATTTTCATATGTTAAAGAGTCATGCAAACTTGTGATACATGCTTCTAATGTTTTCATCCTGTCCATCATCATTTTTATCAGGT
Source organism: Taxus chinensis (assembly GCA_019776745.2). Lineage (NCBI taxonomy): Eukaryota > Viridiplantae > Streptophyta > Pinopsida > Cupressales > Taxaceae > Taxus > Taxus chinensis. The sequence continues at coordinate 947,548,532 of CM034147.1, forward strand.
AATTAGTGGGTTGTGGTGACAGGGCACCCCCTGAGGTATAAGGGGGTAGATAAGATTGGTTATATGTAGAGGAAATCCCAGTGTGTGGCGGTGCCACATACAATTTTTTTTAATGGAGGTATATGAGAGTGAATGGAGGTGGAGAGGAAGTACCCAGAGTAAGCAAAAGAGGAAATAATTGGTTTTTGGTAATACATATATGTAGGTGGGGTGGATGTAAAGATCCTAGTAGTGATTGATGGAAGAGACTGAGGGATAGAGAGGATGATGTTTTTTAAGGGAGTGTGGGATGTTGACACGAAAGATGATTGAGATGAAATAGTTAGATGGGAAATGGAAGACATGGTAATGCTTATACTAAGCATGGTGGATGTAGGCACAATGGATACCATAGAAGAGACAAATGTCGTGGGTGTGATAGATGTCATAGGTAAAACAAATATCAATGAGGAACGGTCAAAATGATAAACAAAAAGTGGTAAGGTGGAGGCGGCGAGGAAAATACTTGTAGTGGTAGAGGCAGAAGTGGGTATAAGTGTAGGTGGGATGTATATAGGCATTCCATAGATAAGGTTCCTAGATGAATCACGAGTAGATAAATGGGCTAAGTAATGTTCTAAAGAAGTGGGGTTCTGATCAAGGAGTTTAGAAAACTCCTCATCACCAGTGTTGATGGTGATAGTATGATTGGGATCCATGGGTGATAAAATAGAAGGTGGTGATGGGCAAGGTGGGAGTTGCTGAAGGCTAGTGTGGAACACAAGGGCATTGGATTGGATATGAGTCAAAACCATGTGGGTTAGTGTAGACCTGGTAATCTGATTATAGATGACACAAAAGAACAAAAGGAATGGAGAAAATAGTTTTGAGAGATGAAAATTGGTGCTATTTTAATTGAAAAATGAAAACATAGGAACCGACGATGGTTGGGTAAGTGATGTCAGTGACAGAGTGTAGCCAATGAAGGTTATGGTGACCGATATTGGTTACTATGGAATTTTTTTTTATAAATGTTGCAATAAATGATGAAAATGAAGCAAATATGAGTTTAACAGTTATTTCAAATATCCAAAAGTATGGTGAAGTATTTAAGGAACCCCAGAAAGAGAAGAAATGTGATAAGTGCTACTTTGGTTAAAATGAGAAAAACAATAGGAAACTGACAATGATCAAGTAAACTGATGATGAACAGATATGTAAATCAACGATGGTTGCTAGAAAGACGCCAGTCACTGTGAAAATTAAAAAGATAGAAAAATTGAATTTAATCAAGTAGTTCCAATAAAAGACCAACCCAGAAACCTGAGTATAGAAATGATGACCCCTTACACACTCAGAAAGAGTCATAATAAACCAACTATGATTATGGAGTGTGAAAGTAAGAAATGATGGAGACCATGACCTTACACCTCAAAACACAAATCAAGGAAAAACTAGTAAATACAAAATCCTGTGTCGTTGATTTTATATTCCAGCTTATGCCATTTAGGACTGACTAGTGAATAGAGTAGAGTTCTTAGTTCTATAAAATGTTCCCTATTGAAATCCAAGAACTAAGGATGGTTTCAGGTAAATTTTTGGTGAGGGAGTCCTTTCTCTGAGTTAATGACTAGATAGAGAAACCAACTTTGTGCCCACTGTCAATCCTCTAATCATGTGATTGTTGAAAAATTCTTCCAAGTAGGATATTGGTTAATAAAATGTGTAAATTATTTTTGTGTGGTTTTCTGTAGAGAAGAAAGTGTGCACTATGATTTAATTATTCAACCATCAGTTGGGCATAACTTCGAGCGTATTGATTACCCTCAATTTAATGTGAGCTATAATGCAACATACCAAAATGAAATGCAAATGTTTTAATCCTAAATCAAAAATTAAGTTTGATGTAGAAAATAGAGAACATGAAGTGGAATGCCATTTTACTAAATGCAATACATTATAAAGGAAGACATATTCTTTTTAGATCACCAAAAGCACAATTTCTTTAGACAATAGAAAGAAGGAGAATATTTTAATGGAGAAATTTTAATGTGAGTTTTTCCGAAAATAAATAAACACTCAAAGTGCACCCTATAAAATGAAAATTGAAAAGGAATTCCAAAAAGGGTCCCACCAGGTGTGCCAAAATGTTTCACCAAATTATTCTATGATATGAAACAAATTAGGTAAATAGTTAAGGAGGAATACCTATTAATACGTTGGTCAAAGGTTGAGTGTGCACATTTCTAATTTCCAATCCAAGTTTATTGTATGAGATTCCCTTTGGCTAGGAGGAACTACTTGTAATACAAAGTAAAACCACAAGATATAGTTAATAGCAAAAGTTAGTGGACTGCTTAGTGCGAGATAGATCAAGGAAGTTTGAAACTTCCTTGACAGTTGTCAGTTCACTGATATATAACTCAATATAAAATAAATAAACATGCAGATAAGAAAAATAATGCTAGTGTTCTGATTTAGGTATCTCAGATTACTATCTATGTCAATCTAATTAAATTCTTTATAAATAAACTGGTGAAGGTCCTAGGATAGGTTACAAGCTAGGTAGGTAGTTTGAGGGTCAAAGATGGGGTCTAGGTAAGATATGGTGAATTTTGGCTTGATTTTGGGTAATTAGGAAGATTTATGATCTAAGGAAATTTTATCAAGCACAGAGACTGATGCCGTTCAGGGTGACTAATGTCAGTTATCATATAACTAATATCAATTACTATGGGAAATGGAATAATGTCAAAATGGGTGTCTAAGCTCTCTCTGTGTCTGCACAAAGAGTTAGGAAGGTATGTTGTGGGGTTATAAGTGGTGTATTAGGTTTAGGTGAGGTTTTGGGGAGGGTTTGGGGATATTTTAGGGATTTCTAGTTAAGTGAATGAGATAACATAGAGAATGTCATCGGTCTGATGACCGATGCTGGTATAGAGGGGAGAGTGATGCCAATTAAGATAACTGGCATCAGTAGGGGCAATTTGGTGGTAATTTAAATAAAGTTATTTTTGTAATTCTTCTTGATTTCATAGAGGATTAAGGGAGGATGGTTGGGTTTGTAATGATGCTAAGAAGACTTAGGAATGCATAGAGGTGTGGTATAGAGAGCCAAAAGGTCATGGGTGGCTAGATAGGTTGATTGGTAAGAAATTTGGGATGGAGGAAAGTAGGAAAGAACAAGATCTGATAACAAAAGACAATAAACCTACACTTTAAGAAACTACAAAATGATGAAAATCAAATACCGTTACTTGTATTCGTAGGTCTGGTAGGTGAAGGAAGGTAGTGGTTGATCCATGAAGAATTTCGTGGTCAGTGTCATGGAAATATTTCCCATATTGTTCTTGTGAATATTCTACAGCCTTGGTATGAGAATCAGGTGCTTGTTTGGGTTTGTAGTTGAGTGTATCTCATCTTATAGATGCAGAGAAGTCTCTAATTTGTGCTTGAATGCAATAGAAATCTCTAAAATAAAAAATGACAACCTCACTACAAGGTTTCAAAAGGTCATATAAGGTGACCGATGACGTTCAAGTTGATCAACATTAGTTGAGGGATAACTGCTATCGGTTAAGGTGAGAAATCCTAGGTTTTCCAAAAAAGGAAACTCTTTTTTATTTTTGCATGATCTGATTGTCAATCTAGGTCTCAAGTGAGGGTTGGTATTTATATAAGTGGGAGTGTTATTGGAGAAGGAATACGAATTTAATTTTAGGGTTTGAAGGAGTCCTAGTTGGTTAAGATAATTAGAGACTCAATCTTAGTTAACTAATAGACTAAGAATAATTCCATGGTGAGGTGTCTAGGTGATGTGGCTAGGTGAGGTGTAAATTAAATGTTGATGGTGAATCACAGCACCCCTGAATGTCTACAACATGATGGGTTAATACTCTCAGTGCGATTGCATAACATGGAGCTTTTCCCAAGTGTGGGACCTTGCAAAATCGGAAAAGCTCTCCGGATGAAGGCCGGTTCCTATTCCTCTATTCAGATGCACAAATAAAATGAAGAGGGTTTAATAACAACCTAATATAACTTACCAAGGACACAGGGTAAGAAAATTCATAAAATAAAACCTAAACTACAAAGGTGATACACCGAGGAATGAAGAACACCTGTCTTGCCAATAAACACAAAACATAAAAAATGCAATGCAAGATCATGCACAGATAGCCAAATTTGCAGTGAAAGATCAAGAGGATGAAAATGAACATAGAGAGGGTTGATAATCATCCACAGACATGCATTATTTTCTCCAAAGATTGATACAACACACTACAAAATGCCAAGAGGCAAAGTTGCATTACAGTTTTTAATGGGAGGTTTGAACTCCACAAATTCACCTACCAAAGAGAAGAAGGGAGGGGAAAAACAAGAATGTCAAAACTTTAGAAAGAATCCCCTACTTACAATTTATAGGAAGAATGAGAGAGGGAAGAGAGAGGAAATCCAAATCTACCCTAACCACCTCCAGGTTGCATTTAATTCATCTCATTATGGTGGTAGGTGAGAACCCTAACAAACCCAAAAAGTGGCGAACTGTATTTTTCATTTTTAAGAATTTTTTCCCATCCAATTAAAGATATCAAGAATATTTGGATAGAGGACCTTGTAAGCTTTCTGAAAAGTCCAACCTTGCATGAATCTGAGCTCCCTGTTAAAAGTTATGGCCATCTGAGTATATGGGTTAGGGTTTGCTTCCTGTCAGCGCTTAGAATGTTGCACCTCCTGAAGGTGCGCCATAGGCACATCCATATTCATGTAAACATAACCTTACATGCGCCAAGGCAAGAATTTTTCCATGTTGATAGTTGTCAGTTCATTGATATATAACTCAATATAAAATAACTAAACATGCAAATAAGAAAAATAATGCTAGTGTTCTGATTTAGGTATCTCAGATTACTATCTGTATCAATCCAATTAAATTCTTTATAAATAAAATGGTGAAGGTCCTAGGATAGGTTACAAGCTAGGTAGGTAGTTTGAGGGTCAAAGATGGGGTCTAGGTAAGATATGGTGAATTTTGGCTTGATTTTGGGTAATTAGGAAGATTTATGATCTAAGGAAATTTTATCAAGCATAGAGACTGATGCCGTTCAGGGTGACTAATGTCAGTTATCATATAACCAATATCAATTACTATGGGAAATGGAATAATGTCAAAATGGGTGTCTAAGCTCTCTCTGTGTCTGCACAAAGAGTTAGGAAGGTATGTTGTGGGGTTGCAAGTGGTGTATTAGGTTTAGGTGAGGTTTTGGGGAGGGTTTGGGGATATTTTAGGGATTTCTAGTTAAGTGAATGAGATAACATAGAGAATTTCATCGGTCTGATGAGCGATGCTAGTATAGAGGGGAGAGTGATGCCAATTAAGATAACTGGCATCAGTAGGGGCAATTTGGTGGTAATTTAAATAAAGTTATTTTTGTAATTCTTCTTGATTTCATAGAGGATTAAGGGAGGATGGTTGGGTTTGTAATGATGCTAATAAGACTTAGGAATGCATAGAGGTGTGGTACAGAGAGCCAAAAGGTCATGGGTGGCTAGATAGGTTGATTGGTAAGAAATTTGGGATGGAGGAAAGTAGGAAAGAACAAGATCTGATAACAAAAGATAATGAACCTACACTTTAAGAAACTACAAAATGATGAAAATCAAATACCCTTACTTGTATTCGTAGGTCTGGTAGGTGAAGGAAGGTAGTGGTTGATCCATGAAGAACTTCGTGGTCAGTGTCATGGAAATTATTTCCCATATTGTTCTTGTGAATATTCTACAGCCTTGGTATGAGAATCAGGTGCTTGTTTGGATTTGTAGTTGAGTGTATCTCATCTTATAGATGCAGAGAAGTCTCTAATTTGTGCTTGAATGCAATAGAAATCTCTAAAATAAAAAATGACAACCTCACTACAAGGTTTCAAAAGGTCATATAAGGTGACCGATGATGTTCAAGTTGATCAACATTAGTTGAGGGATAACTGCTATCGGTTAAGGTGAGAAATCCTAGGTTTTTCCAAAAAAGGAAACTCTTTTTAATTTTTGCATGATCTGATTGTCAATCTAGGTCTCAAGTGAGGGTTGGTATTTATATAAGTGGGAGTGTTATTGGAGAAGGAATACGAATTTAATTTTAGGGTTTGAAGGAGTCCTAGTTGGTTTAAGATAATTAGAGACTCAATCTTAGTTAACTAATAGACTAAGAATAATTCCATGGTGAGGTGTCTAGGTGATGTGGCTAGGTGAGGTGTAAATTAAATGTTGATGGTGAATCACAGCACCCCTGAATGTCTACAACATGATGGGTTAATACTCTCAGTGCGATTGCATAACATGGAGCTTTTCCCAAGTGTGGGACCTTGCAAAATCGGAAAAGCTCTCCGGATGAAGGCCGGTTCCTATTCCTCTATTCAGATGCACAAATAAAATGAAGAGGGGTTTAATAACAACCTAATATAACTTACCAAGGACACAGGGTAAGAAAATTCATAAAATAAAACCTAAACTACAAAGGTGATACACCGAGGAATGAAGAACACCTGTCTTGCCAATAAACACAAAACATAAAAAATGCAATGCAAGATCATGCACAGATAGCCAGATTTGCAGTGAAAGATCAAGAGGATGCAAATGAACATAGAGAGGGTTGATAATCATCCACAGACATGCATTATTTTCTCCAAAGATTGATACAACACACTACAAAATGCCAAGAGGCAAAGTTGCATTACAGTTTTTAATGGGAGGTTTGAACTCCACAAATTCACCTACCAAAGAGAAGAAGGGAGGGGCAAAACAAGAATGTCAAAACTTTAGAAAGAATCCCCTACTTACAATTTATAGGAAGAATGAGAGAGGGAAGAGAGAGGAAATCCAAATCTACCCTAACCACCTCCAGGTTGCATTTAATTCATCTCATTATGGTGGTAGGTGAGAACCCTAACAAACCCAAAAAGTGGCGAACTGTATTTTTCATTTTTAAGAATTTTTTTCCCATCCAATTAAAGATATCAAGAATATTTGGATAGAGGACCTTGTAAGCTTTCTGAAAAGTCCAACCTTGCATGAATCTGAGCTCCCTGTTAAAAGTTATGGCCATCTGAGTATATGGGTTAGGGTTTTGCTTCCTGTCAGCGCTTAGAATGTTGCACCTCCTGAAGGTGCGCCATAGGCACATCCATATTCATGTAAACATAACCTTACATGCGCCAAGGAAAGAATTTTTCCATGTTGACACTCTCCTAATTGCACCAAGGGCACATCCATTTTCGTGTCGACACCTTCTGTCGTGCACCTCTTACCTGCGCCAAGGGCGCATCCATGTTCGTGTCAACACCTTCTGATGTGCACCCTTTACCTACACCATGGGCACATCCATGTTTGTGCTGACACTCTGTTACTTGTGCCAAAGGCGCATCCATGTTTGTGTCGACACTCTCTTACCTATGCCAAAGGCGCATCCATGTTCGTGTCGACACTCTTTTTCGTGCACCCTTTACCCGCGCCTTGGCGCATCCATTTTCGGGTCGACATCCTTTGCTGACCTATGCTAACGCAATAAATTTTGGGATCTGAATTTCTTATATTTCCCATACTCTTCTATTTGTCTATATGTACCCGGGGGGAGATATTTACAACATTAACTTAATTAAAGTAATTGCATTAATTAATAATGTGAGGATGAACATTAATTAAATTTTAAGTAATTAAATTAATATGAATGTGGGGTAAAGGGGTCATGGTTAGGTGAATATGTTACGTTAGCTGATTAAAGGGGACCAAGGGGAGTGTGACCCAAATTTGGTGTCTACACTAGCATCATGTTAGAGGTCATAATGACGGTAATTGTATAAATTTAAAAAATATCATTCAAGAAATGTTAGATAATGGAGATCTCATCTTGGATAATCCCAATGCACTGACTAATCAAAACCTTCACATCTTTAAGAAGCCAGTCCCAAATCACACCCCGTCGTCTAACTATACCGACAAAACCTAGACAAATGATAGTAATGTTCATGAGGTTCATGTTGTTTTTGACATAATACCAACTCGTCTTTCTCAATTTCCTCCTACTCCATTTATCAAGGATATTCTTGAATTCTCTCCTTCATCTACAGAGGCACTTGTTTTATCTATTCCTTTACTCATAGATGAGTCTCCCTTATCTCCTCCTTCACCCACGAAAGATTTTACCATATCTGCTAATGCAATTTCCCCACTCACATCTCAACCTAACTAAAATCTCATAGTACTTACTCTTCTACCCATGGGAGAGTCATGCTTACCTTCTTCTTCACTAAAATATGAACTTACCTCATCCAAATTTTCATCTCGCATATCCATAGTAACTCTATTAATAACGTCTCTTCCTAATTGTTATAATTATCGATTGGCTTTAAAGGATCCTATTGATTTTATCTCATCTCTTTTACCCATAGAGTCTAAAGAAAACCATTTACCTGTCTCACAGACATTATTTATAGGGATTACTACTAAATCAACATCATTCCCCTTTAGAGTGGTGCCATTTTTCAAGTTTGGCCGACCACTTGGATTATGTTTACAATTCCATGCTTTTGTAGTGCCCACTTCCCTTTGACACTGTTTAGATATTGATCTTGACACTATTGATCATATTTTGGATATTATTATGTTTTGATGTAGTATGATGTATCAGGGATTATTATGGACATTATTATGTTTTTATTAGTATGATGGTTAGATGTTAGATCCTGGATTAGTATTGATCTAGATTCAGATATTTTACTTGATGATCATTGAGACATTATTATTATTATGTGGATGGTGATATACTATTTGACATGGATAGGTTATGGATGTTGATTTTAGACATGTGACATTGATATTATGAATAGCTTTAGCATAGCGATCTATTGGATGATGAGATAGTTGCAAATTGAATTTTAAATGATAAATGTTCAATCTTTGATATTGTTGTGATTTGGATTTGATAATTATATGTTGATTTTATATCTCTTGGATGTTTTGATATGGTCACGGGGCCGAAGGAGGTATTGTTATTTTGTAGGTTAAAAAATCACAACAATGTTGGGGGAGTGGAGACTAACCATATTGAAATTCAGTGTGAAATCAACAAGGTCACCATGGCAACTGTGTTTGAGTTGTATGTTGTGTTTTGTTAGGATTTCCCATGGGGGGATTTCCATTATTGTGACCATGGGACATGTGTGTGTGTGTTTTATTATTTGTTCCCTTTTAATTATTGTTTTATGTATTTTATTTTTAATGTGCTCTTTATTTTATTATTCTAATGTGATATTTAAATGTGTGAAGTCATATAGTTAAATTTTAATTAAAATTAATTAGGATGTGGAATATAAATTAAATGTTATTGTCTTGGTTGATAATGAATTTGATTTTTATATATTGTATAACCATGTGGTAAACTAAATAAATCTTTATAAATATTGCAATAAATGAATGTCATAGTTATTAATGCATGTGTAAGAGAAATGAAAAGAGTGTATAAGTTACCATGTAAGGGTTGTGTAAGTGAAGTGATAGATTGTGTAAGGATTTGTAAGAGTTGTAAGGCTGATTTTGGAAGGGCAAACACTTCTTCCTTTTTGAAATTAAAATTTGGCCTTGGAGGAAAAATTTTGAGGCTTGTCCCACACCTCTCAAAAAATTCCACCAACCATGATTATTATTTAGGAGTCAAAATCAATCTATTTTATTGTATTTTGATATAATTATGTGTAAGAATTGAGTTGCACTTGTCTTACAAATTTTAAATGCTTTTCCTTTTGAGTATGGGCTAAATTTGAAGTATGTGAGTTGTTTTTCATTCAAATTTATGGTGATTTATTTAATGGTTTTTCTACGCCATTGTAAAGGGCCAGCTCTCACATAGTCGATCCTAATACTCTTGAAATGTAAAAAAATTCAAAAATAATCAATACTAAAGTTCTTTCCTCTTTTTATCTTCTTCCATTCTCTCTTCTTGCTCACTTGAGCCTGCGAATCATTTAGTCTTTGTGATAAGAAACTCTGTGTTCTTTCTGATATGATTCTTGGAACTTTGTGTCTATGGAATGTTGTATGTGATTCATGGAATTTTGTGTCCATGGATTATATCTGTTATGAAATCTAATGATTCTATTGCCTATATTTCCTTTATTCAATACGTATAATGGTTTTCTCTGCTATCTGATTTCGCTAAAAGTATTGTATGTTCTTCCACTCCTATCTCCTAAGTCTTCTAGTCTTTGGTATTGATAATCTCTGGGGCTTAAAAAAATTTGAAGTATTTGTCCTCCTCACTTTGAAAGTTTCACATTTACATGCAATCCTTGTTTCTTGCCTCCAATAAGGGAACCTCTACCATAAAGAGGAGGGACTTGTTGTCCCCTGACTGTGGTTTCATCCAAAGTGCAAATCTGAAAACCAACAGTGTAATACATTCCAATACACAATGAGGTAAGTTATTTACATGCTAGTATCATATCCCTCTTATTTCCATTATTTTGATATATTCAAATATTAAAAATAAAAATGGGTCTTGCATTCCAATATAGCATTTAGTTTCTATTTATATTATCTTATAAAATAGATTAAAAACCCCATAGAATTTCTATTTACAGTTGATCATAGTCATTGCTATCCTCCTTATCGGTTGTCAAATATCAAGGTCTCCTTTTTGTCCTTATCATTGAATCAATGGACATAATGATAATGATTTATATGCTTTACAATGAAAAATCAAGCATCTTGAGTGTCATGGTTTTATCTCATTCATTGTGCAACATTATGTTACATGCTCAAATTTAATTTCTACATCCCAATGGGTTCTTAAATCTGATTTATCTATATCTAATGAGCATCATGTTATCACTTCTAATTTTATTCCTTCTATCACTCAAGCAATACTTATACAACCCAATCAAACTAAGCAATCACTTCTCAAGGGCATTCATCCATCACCTCCTTATATTAAGTCTTCTTCCACGTCACAACCTCCTAATCAGCCACCTCTCAAAATCAATCGGACACCACATCCACACAAATATTCTACAACATTACCAAATAAACAACCAATCAATAAGCAATAAACGTGAATTCTAGGTGGCCTCTTTAAAATTCCTTTGTTCAACCCTGCATCGAACATTGATCCTAGTTAGCATTGTGATAACAATATTATTTCTTATGATACATTTCAAACTCCATTTCTGTCGTAATTTATTTCTTACATCATCACATAGCTCTCCATCATTTACAGACTTAGGGGGCATCATAGATTATTCCCTCCTTCCATTGTTATCAAATTTTAATATCATCTCATACAATTTATGTTCCATGCTTAAATTTCTAATATGTCATATGCATCATTAAAACCCACTTGATACACTTGTATCATCATTACCCCTATGATGCACTCTCATGCTATGGTTCAAACTTGATTGTTGAGGGAATATTGGGTCAAAGAATATAAGTGTGTCCCATTAGGTGGCAAAAAATATTTAAAAATATGAATAGTAAATAAATATTGAAAAATAAAATATAAAATTCTAAAAATTACGTAAATTCTCGATGCTCTATACCTTGGTATTTATAAGCTCTTAAAAAAATACATTTTTGGTCATTTTTATATGTTTCTAGTCATGTTTTGGTTGTTGAATGTAGATACTAAGTCATGCACTTTGCACTTTGGGTATCTATCTAGTCCTGATCACATACTACTATTCATATGATTCCTAAGTAAGAACAATATTAATTGACCTCTTTCTTTGGCCATCTTTTCTTGTTTTCCATTTCCACTTTTGGTCTAAAACTCATTTTCTAGTCTATATTTTTATACTTTAGCATTTCTCACTCTAGACATCATTTCCCAGCTAGGATGTCAGCACTAGGCACCCCCCGTCCCCTTTGGGCACCCCCAACCTCTTGTTACTTTACTCACATATTTTGGCTCCTTTTTAGCCATTTGGGCATCTTATATTTTTTGTACTCATTCTTTATTTTGGTTAATTACAAAATTCAAGGAAGGGAATCATATAAATATAAATTTATGTGATCATATAAGGGACCAAGCACTAAGCATTAGCTATCACCACCTAAGGTAGCATCCAAGAGTATTCTAAAATCATTCAAGAATCCATCTAACTCCATACAAGGGACAAATGATTGTTACTTTCTGCATACACACATAGGAAGGGAAGTTCATTCTTTCATGCACACACCTATATACATCTTTACATCTAGCTATTTCTCACTATCAAGTGTGACAGACATAAGAACTACCCTAGGGAACAATTTTGACACACACACACACACACACACACACACACATAGAACTATATTGGTTCTGATATGTAGTGTAACATTTGGTCGTAAGTTCACTTCGTGACATCCAAATACAGTATGACCACTCATTTTCATTCTTTTATTTTTGGGGTTTGATGCACTTTGGGGTTTTACAGGTCATATCTTCATTGTAGGTCACATGCAAAATTTTTGAACTTGGTGCGACATACTAGTGAAAAGAAGTGAAGGAAAACAAACATCTTGTGACCTTGTGAAACTAGTTTCCACAACTTCTGAGCAGACATAGGCACCTAGGGTAGGTCTTTGGCACCTCAGGCACCTCTAACCCTCCATAGGATCCCCAATCTAGGGTATTATGAAATATCTACATTTTTTTGGATTTCATTGCGATACTCTGAGTTCCAGTTCCATCTATTTTCTAGATTGTCACAACTTCGACAACATATCAAAATCAGCTAAGTATTTCCTCTTTTAATATGTAACTAGGCCTTCATACTTTCTAGGCTATCTTGTTTGGGTCAATTTTATACTTAATTGTTAATATTCAAAGTTGTTACATATTTAGAATTAGGCATTTATTTATTCAATATTTTGTTAATCATTTGGTGAACCCATGTTGTTCGAACATTCTTAGGTTCCTCATACTTATACTCTTCTCATTTTTCTAGGATCCTTTATTCATGGCTATCTCTATCCATGATTTCTTACTAGCCCATCCTGCGTGTTGTGTTAAAATCAATACATCTTTTGGCTACCACTCATATTCCTATCAATAATCATCCAAATGTTGTTTATCAAACATTCGTCAATGAATTTTCTCAACAAATTACTTTTCCATATGTTGTAACTAAAAATATTGGTGCATATGAAAATGATCCATCTCAATATATAAAATTCTACATCAATAACTTAGGCATCAAGCGCATTATATTCTATACTAGATATGAATTCAATATTTGTCCTCTATCATTCATTCAGGTTATAGGCATTTTTGTAGCTAATCTTAACCCAACATCTCTCTCTTTCTGAGCATATGATTCTACTTTGCATCCATGCTTAGGCACTGTCACCTTTCCAATCACAATTGGGCCAAAGACTATCCTGGTTCCATTTTTTCGTATATATCCCACTTTCATACAATTTCTTACTTGGTATGCCATAGCTTCATAAAATGCAAGTTGTTTCTTCTATAGTTCACTGACGTGTTATGTTCTTACATGAGGTATTTGAATATGAAATCCCCACTAATAGTACACCATTCCAATATTGCAACAACTATTCTAACATTGCATTACCTATTCCTGCTTCTTCTATTGTGCATTCTACTATTGTTCCATGACATGAAAACTATCTAGATAACTTACCTCCACTTTAGGGAGCTATTTGCGCATTAGATTTTGTTCCATCTGCTTCAATAACCCCCCCTCCTTCTAATACTACTATGGTGCTTTATCAGGTTTATGTTCATTTATTGGATGCCATACCACCTTCATTATCTCTTCCTGAGCAACCTACATATGCAATACCTCCTTTCACATGAACTATTTTCATAAACAATTCCTTTTGGTCGGACAATTCATTCGATCCCACTTGCTCCAAATCCATTTTCATGCTCAGTAGATTAAGTTAGCTTGGGTTGACACATGATGAGGTTTTACCTCCACCTAATTTACCACATCTATATCATGAACATGATTTCATTACTACTGCTTATGGCCTCCGAGTATTTCATCTCCCAATATTTGTTCCATGCACTACATTTTTTTCACCACTTACTCTTGGCTAGTCTTGGCTTACCTATATTGACGACAATTTATATCCAGATCACATTGACATATCATTTCCCATACCTTTCAGTTGTGTTTTCATTTGCAATGACTCATTTCTTTCCTATTCACGGAACCTTACTCATTGGTCTGCACATGGATGTCCATCACCGCCTTTCACCGATGAGTAATACGTAATGGGCACGTATACTTTGTGTCGTAATTTCTCTTTCATCGATCAAAACCATACAATTTATTACCAAGTCTTAGATGCATCTCCATTAGATTTTCACCACCAAAATAACAACCTCTTAGATGACATCACTTGATCATTCTCACCATTTCATATATGGGGGCATCACACTTCTTCTCCTCCCTTCTGGAATTATTAGATCTCCTGCATATACTACAAGTCACATCTAGTCTCGCACACACATCATACAAATCATACATGTCTTACATATCTTGATACACTATTGTATCGTTGTTACTGTAGACACCTATAGTTTGATTAATGCACTATTATTTGTAATAATGCACTAACTATTCTTCTCCTTGCAGATTGATGATACACCTCTAGTTCTACCTATCTAACTCCCTTCTTACAACACCTATTAGGTCTTATTTCCTCTTGTAAACCATCTAAACAGGCTGTTATAGCTTCATTCTGACTACATTAGCTTCTTATTCCCCTCTAGTCTGCTTTTACCATCTTCCTAGACTAATCAATCCATTTCATTGGATTGATCGAACCTCTCGGAACTCTCCTAAAATCCTAATTATCCTCTAAACATGGTTAATTAAACTTAAGTATGGTTTATCTACTCTAAACATAGTCAAAGCTTACTTTGACTTGCTAAAAGTGCTTTTTGGACTTTTGCATTTGTCCCACATGCACCCAAATCTCCCATTTTCCCAAATGGAAAACTATATATAGGGCTAGACCCCTTCACTCATTTCTAAGAATTCTCTCTTATTCCTAGCATAAACTATAGAATTTTTGTTTAGGTTTTAGATGTCATTTCTATTTCTTATTTTGAGCTATTTTCTTAGCATTTTCTTTTATAATTCTATTATGGAGTAAAAAAGAAGAACCATTGGCCTTGAAGCCATTAATGGGGAGATCTCTTTCTCTTAAGCACAAAATTGATTGCTTAGATCCTCTTAGGTTCATTATTTCAAGCTTTGAAAGAATAAAGGTTAGTTTTATTTGATTAATTTGTTT
The DNA here is from genome assembly GCA_019776745.2 of Taxus chinensis. Taxonomy (NCBI): domain Eukaryota; kingdom Viridiplantae; phylum Streptophyta; class Pinopsida; order Cupressales; family Taxaceae; genus Taxus; species Taxus chinensis. The sequence continues at coordinate 947,563,814 of CM034147.1, forward strand.
GTTTACTTAAAATTAATGTATGAAAATTAGGAACCCTTGCTCATTTCTTATCTGATGGTCCACTGATCAATTTGTTTAAAGCCTTTAGGGATTATTTAGAGATTCTTACCCCAAATCTATGGCTTTGCAACTTTTCTTTGAACACATTTGACATGCCCGATGGGACACTTATGTCCATCCTCCATTAATGGAGGTCCTTTGAGTTCTTCAAAGTTCATTTTCAAGTTTTTTTGGATCAAATCACTTGTTATTTCCTCATTTCTATTTCTAACACTAGATAAATGACCTTCAGTTACACATATTTTGGGGGTTGGATATAGAAATAGGACACTTTGACTAACGAATAACCTGTTTGCTTTTGAAATTTTGAAAATCCATGAGTTTTGCAGGTTTTTCACAGGGCATGTGTAGGTGTTGTGAAGGGATGCGTACACGTCGAAACCCCAATGTCCCCGTCAATATAGGAGTGCACTTGTCTAGCTATCTTCATCATTAGCAAATCTTCTTTCTGTAGGGACAAGCACATGTCTCCATTAGTGTGTTGGCATCTCCATCTCTCTGGATGCATATGTGTGAATCACCTCACTATGTAGAAATTTGAAATTCTTCACTTTACGCTTGGGTGCATCTTTGTTGAGCCCTAAGCATCTTTGTTGGGTTGTGAGTGTCTCTATTTTTTGGAAGCTTCTTTGTTTTTTGGTATATTGTGTATTTTATTAACTTTCTATGTCACAGGCATATTCGTTGGGTTAGGCGTGTTTGTGTTGAAACCCTAGCACACCTGTCAAAAGGGGGCACGTAGGTATTGGATTTTTCTACTCATCCTACTTGCCACGCACTAGTGTTAGTTTAGGTGCATACCTATCGGCTGGGGCGCATTGGTGTCAGTTTGGGTGCGTAGGTGTTAGGGTTGAAATTGAAAATTTTTCCACAGTCTGTAAAATATTTTAACTTATCTTTTGTTATAGGTTTCTAAGACTAAAAAACTTAATTTTTTTTTTTTTTGATATTTCAGTTGGAATAGTTAAGTGATTTTCATTTCTTTGCTTGAACTAGGTTTGAAAAAGTGCGTACGCTATCTCCTCGCACCTTTAAAAGTGATCTTGGAGATAAAAAACACTTGAAAAAACTTTATATCACATGTTAAAAACACTTGTTTTAAAGGATAACGTAATTTTTTATGTGATTTAGTAGGATTTCCAAATTGCGTATGCTCTTCCTTCGCACCTTTTGGTGATCTTAGGAATCAAAAGCAAAGTGTAAGTTCTCTTTTTGACATCTATCTGCAAATTGGGAAATTACTAAAACTTGTTTTCTACAAGACCCAATGTTTGTCAAATAAAGGCATAAAAAATGAAGCGTAAAACTTCTAATACATGTGTTTTCTCACAAGTTACCAAATGGTGTGCCACTTCAAACCATATTAAGTTAAAAAGATAAAAAACACACCACATTCAAAACACTGTATTGCAGGTTTCGGAAAAGGGTACGTCCCTCTCTACTCAACTGGAACATAACCCCTTTGGCATAATTCCTTAAGCTATAACAATGGGGGTGGTACCAAGAACCCTAAATTAGTCCACCACTGAGTAACCTCATAGATGAAACAAGAAGCGCTTTGCTTACCCACTTGACCAGTATACACTGTGAGTTAGAGTTGCAAGATGTACGTATCACGACCTAAGTATAAGTACATAATGGATGCATTTATTTCCCATTGTGCTTGAAAGGGGAGAAGGACGAGATACTCCCAAATTAGTCAGTGTGACTTTTTGGGTAAATCATTGCCTGCCCTTAGACAACTTCGTAACGCCTAGTTGAGAGAACTTATTAGGAGGCCATTTTGTCTTGGAGCCCACTTTACTAGTCCTTATCACATTGAACGATTCAAAGTGACAACTTACTTGGAGTCTAAACCTTGTTTTCAGACAAGGCAAAGAGTCCACTTAAGTTTTACCTAAGTTCCTTTCACCACATAAATTAGAAAAACATTTTACTTAGCCTAGTTTCTTTCTCATTTTTTTAATGAGGTGAAGCTCTGCCCAAGTAAAAATTAATTTATTTTCACCTTTTTTTGATTTATACCCATACATTATTACTTCCCACATTGAAATTAGGAAGGAGGCATACCCCACGTGTCTTGTCAGAGATAGTGCTGGCCAGTTTTTTGTACGTTTACACTTATCCATGTTTGCGGCTAGGTTGTTAAATGACTAAAGTGTGTGGGTGTGTTTTCATATCTTTGATAGTCCTTCGATCTTGATTTCAAAGATCATCGTAACGGTTGTGGGTTCACTTCATCATTCGTCTCTTCTTAAGTTTATTAGTCTTGCACACATTCTAGTCACACAATATTGGTACTTACATCATAATTTCAATTTCTTGAAAACATGGTATAATTACCTTTATTGTGCGTTTACGCTGCTTGCATAATTAAGAAACTTCTTTATACTAGTTACTTAGTTTCATGTTTCGACGTCATCTGAGTCTTTTAAAGAGTGTCGATATCACCCTATATATATCACAATAATGTTATCTTGATGTTAACACCTTGCTTGCTTGGTTAAAATATCAGGATAGTGTTATTACACTATATCTAGTCGTGACTTCCACTTTTCAAAATACTTATCCTTCATCGGCACTTGAACTAATTCTAGTATACCTTGTCAGAAGACTTTGTCAATATTGCATCGATACGTAGGCCTTGTTAGAATTCTAACTTGACCTACATATTGATATACTATTGTCACCATTGGTTTTAGGGTATAGTTCTAGCATAACCATACATTCACGTGATTGGTACATTTTAGTGTGCATATCAGTGTTCTTTGAAAATAGTAGCATAACATTGCATCCAAACATTGACCTAGTAATCTCTAAACCTTCAAAAATGGCAACAAAATCAAATGAATATATCTTGGGAGAAAACCCCTTTGACAACTTCCCATTCAGTGGAAAATTTTTTGCCCCTCTCTTTTCACAAGTTAAAGACGTGGAGCATCTAATCGACCATAGTGGAGAAGAATTAGACTCTTTCAAAGAATAAAAAATATTAGACCTAGGTAGATTCGAAGAACATACTATAATAAAGATCAGGTACTCGTGAGAGTCCTTGAGTTAGGAGCCAAAACTTCTGCATGAGTGCAAAGCAAATAAAAAGGTCATTAATCAAAAGGTAGAATAGAAAAGTATCATTCTTAGACATGCACAATCCCTTTGACATGGGTTACACCTCCACTTTAGGGCACCATCATAACATAGTTGAAGGATACCCATCACGACAACCTTATTACAAGGCCTCGCACAAAGTAAAATTTGAGTGTAAAGCCTCACCTCCTCACAAATTCGATAAAGAAGAGGATCCTTTAGTTGAAGAAGAGATCCTCCAAAAGCAGAGTTTGAAACTAAGTCAGAAACTACTCAAATCTAGGCTCCTCAAAGAGAAACATGTATAAAGACAAAGACAAGACGAAATCTAACAAGTTTCACTTTGATCCATACACTGATAATACCTTCAAATCGGCTAAGCCACATTGACCAATGTCACCCATAAAAGAACAACTTATTCAGAAATAAATACAATCAATGAAAGAGACACTCACTACCTTAAAAGACGGAAATGTTGGTAACAATAGAAAATACTTATACAAAGAGTTGTGTCCTTACCCATTTGACAAAGACATGCTACAACAACCTTTTCCAAAACATTTCACCATTCCAAAGTTCAAAAAGTATAAAGGTAAAGGTGATCCTTGAGATCACATCAAAGAATTTAATATGGCTTGCTAGGAAGTCGCATACAATGATAATTTCTTAATATGGATTTTCCCTCGCAGCTTGGGATCTTTGGCATTAGTATGGTTCTTTAGTATACCTCAAGGGTCTATAATGACATGGCCTGTGTTGGAAAATTTTTTTGTGCATCACTATTCTTTTAACATGGAAAATGACATCACAATGAATGACCTTTGTAATGTTAAACAGAAACCTAATGGGACCTTTGCGGGTTTATTACAACGATGGAGAGGGTTGGCTAGTCACTTCCCTTGTGTCTTACTTGAAAAAAAGTTAGTGAGCATTTTTGTTCCTAACCTAAACTTGGAAATAGCCTTTCATATTCAAATGCACCGTGTCTTTATCTTCGAAGAAGTTATAGAAAAAGGTAGTCAAATAGAGAAGGATCTTATTATAAAAGGTACGCTCAATCCGGTTGTTAAAGACAAGCATGAAGCTAAATTGTAGACAAAACCAAGTTATTTAATAAGAACAAGCACATCATTGGTGATGGCATTATTGACTCCAAAAGAGTCCAAGCTGTGCAGACAAGTCTTCTTTTAAATCTTTCACAAGGACCTTGGCCCAAGGCACCTACCAAGTGTAAATTTACACCGCTGAACGAATCATTAATTGCCATATTAAAACAACTAGATGATGTCAAAATGGTAGAATAGAACTACTGCTTACGTTTATCCTAGTGATGATAATCCCTTTGATTCCCTCATAGGTTGTATTCGTTCATCTGATGAACAAGTCGATACTATTTGAATCTTAGAGAAGAGTTTTTTTGTAGAAACAAGACGTGCTCATCTGATCATGCTTGATCCAGTACCAGCTACCCAAGAAATCCAGTATAATTTACTAGATCAGCTAGAGAAAACACCTACTAAAATATCCATTTTACATTTCCTTAAAATATCTACTACTCACAAAGATATACTTTATAAAACATTTCAGAATTCAGGAGTCTCTACTGAGGTAGATCCCATGCACCTTCAAGCTATGGTTTCCCATCTTGATCCTGCATATAATATTACATTTGATCGCAATGATATCCCACGTAACGGCCCAGAGCATAACTTTCCCTTGTACTTAGAAGTTGTAGTTACTTGTCACAAGATCAAGAGAGTTCTTGTGGATAGTGGATCTGGTCTTAACATTTGTACCTTGAAGCTGGTAAAGAAGCTTGGCCATCAAGAAATAGACCTCGGAGCTAAGACCATTACAATCACAACATACGATAATGAAGAAAGAGAATCAACATGTACTATTATAGTACCCATGGAGTTAGGCCCAACATGTCATGACACAACCTTTCATGTCCTGGACTTGGACCTTCGGTACAACATGCTCTTGGGACGCCCATAGATTCATGCCATGTAGGCTATCCCTTCAACCTTTCATCAATGTATCAAGTTTTGTCATGAAGGTCGTATAGTTACCATTTTAGGTGACCTTGAACCATTTATTCATTTTCAGGCATTGCGCAGTTTCTCTCTTAGCACGTGTGAATTTCCTTCAGCAGATGTGGTCGTCCCTCTCCAAATAGAAGCTATGAAGAACCAGGTAGATTCAGAATCATTTACACCCTGCAACCAAAAGTTTCCTTCGTTACTTAACCCTTGTACATCATGGGAAAGAATGTTGGCGAAGTATGGCCCAGATAAGCCTTTTACTCTTGAACAAGCTTTACTAATATCAGATTTATCAGTGTCACCTAGGACATGGGGTAATCCATAATTTTAATTTAAGAGTACACGGGAGCTGTGTGCTAAACCATTAGATAAATTTGTCTCTAGCAGTCTCTTATCTGAAGAAAAGATGTTGGAATACCCCACTAGTAGAGTTCCAGAAGGAACCATGGATTCATGCCATCAAACACCTCAGTATGTCAAAGGTCACCGCATGATGTTTGTCATGGGTTATAAAGGATACAGATGCAGAGCCAATGCACAAGGTCATCTAGAACCTATTCATACTCATCATTTTAAATCTGACAAGCATGGTCTTGGGTTAAAATCCCAAGATGCTCAACCCATCAAGGCTGATGCTACCTTTTTTGAGTGCGAGGATGTTTCGTATAATGAGGATAGCGATACAAGTTCCTAATGTAGCCTCTACAAAGATTTTGCTTCCACGAACCTATTCCTAGAGTCTTCCATCCTTTCCCTATCTGAATCCATCCCTTCAACTGATTATCAAGTCACCCTAGTTTATCCTGAACTTGTAGATTGGGACTAACAACTTTACGTACCACTTGATATCCTCGAGAATGATGAAGCATTCACAGAATTCATGGGACTCAGAGTTTTTCTTCCTGTTGGGGACCACAAGAAAGGATTCCAAATTCAGTTAAAAACATGTGCATGCTTTAGAGAAGAGGTAGAGATGTGTGGTAGCTTGGGTAAGAATGCTGTCAATAAAAGTAAAAATACTTCAGAGCAGCCTAGTACAAAGAGTAAACGGAAATCTCATAGTGACAAACTCTTTGAAACACTTATAGAAGAACAAAATGTAAATCATGTGCATAAAATTACTTATCCATTTGAAGATGATAAATATCTACCTCAGGAAGTTGATCTCACCCTCCCTCCTAATCCTAAAAGAATGGAGGACACATCTAAGATGCTCATTATGGAAACCATCAGTGTTAACATTGGTTCAGAGGATTTACCCAGGATGATCAAGTTGGGGGCTTCGCTAACAACTCAGGAACATAAAGCCTTCGTGGAACTCTTAAGAGAATATGTTGACATTTTTGCATGGACATATTCAAATATTCCTAGCTTGGAACCAACACTAGTTGTGCATAACCTTGTTATGCACCTAGACACCAAGCCCATTAAACAAAAACTGAGGAATATGCATCCTACAGTTGTACTTCTTGTCAAAGAAGAATTAGATAAACTCTTAGCTGTAGATTTTATCAAACCTTCTGATTACTTAGATTGGATCTCCAATATAGTTCTAGTACAAAAGAAACCCATTGGCATTAGGATCTGTATTGACTTTTGTGACATCAATAAAGCATGTCCTAAAGATGATTTTCCTTTGTCAAACATAGATATGATCGTAGACTCTACCGCTGGCTATGAGATGTTATCCTTAATGGATGGCTTCTTAGGGTATAATTAGATAAGGATTACAGAAGAGGATCAACACAAAACTACCTTCATCACTCCATGGGGGACATTTTGTTACAATGTCATGCCATTCGGACTAAAAATTGCCGAGGCTACTTATCAGCGTCCTATGACTGTCATTTTTCCTGATATGATGAACGATATTATAGAGGACTATGTGGATGACATATTAGCTAAATCAAAGAGAAGAGAAGAGCACCCAGAAGTGCTTAGATGTATCTTTCAGTGCCTCAAGGACTATAAGGTTCATCTTAATACTAAGAAGTGCGTCTTCGGTGTATTATCAGGAAAACTCTTGGGATTCATAGTATCATAGAGAGGGATAGAAGTGGATCCTGCCAAGGTCACTGCTATTATGGACATTCATCAACTCACCACTCTTACACAACTTAGAATTCTACAAGGAAAGATCCAGGCTATTCACCATTTTATTTCTCAACTTGCGGATAAATGTCATCCATTTACACATCTTTTGTAGAAGGATGTTACAATAAAGTGGGGGCCCGAATGTTAGAAGGCATTTTCTCTACTCAAGTAGTACCTTGTAAATCCACCTGTGCTAATGCCCCTTAGTCCTGGAGAGCCTCTCCTTTTATATATTTCTGCTACCCAATTCACTTTTGGTGCACTACTTGCCCAATACGACCTTGGCCATAAGGAGAGAGTTGTTTATTACCTTAGCCGTACATTGATTACCTATGAATTGAACTATCCACAGATTGAAAAGGCCTACTTGGAAGTCATCTTTACATTTTAGAAACTCCACCATTACCTCCTTAACAATAAGACTAAACTTATTTCCAAGGTTGACCCTCTTAAGTGCCTCTTATCCAAACCCACCTTAACAGGCCAAATGGCTAATTGGATCATTAATTTGAGTGAATTTGAGATAGAGATTATGAATTAGAAGTCCTTAAAAGGAAAAGTATTGGTAGATCAGTTGGCAGAAGAACCTTTACTAGGGATGGAGAATTTGTGTTTGGATCTCCCAGACACATCTATGATGTATATCGAAGAATCCATAGAATGGCAGGTCCATTTAGATGGATCATTTACTTTTCATGGATCAAGAGCAGGAGTGGTGCTTATTACTCCCATAGAAGATATTATACCAAGGGAATTCCGGTTGGGTTTTCCTTGTACCAATAACATTATAGAATATGAGTCACTCATTGCGGGCCTTAAGCTAGCTATCGCTTAGAACATCAAACAATTGCGAGTTGTTGGAGATTCTTAGCTTATCATTAAGCAGGTCAATGATGAATACAAGGTCAAAGATGAAAAAATTATTCCCTATAAGAAGTTGGTTGAAACCCTGAAGGAATATTTTTCACATGTCACATTTGAAAAAAAACTCAGATCTCATAATAGATCTGTGATTGCCATGGCTACCATCGGCTCTCTCTTGTGCATCGCACCTAAAGAGAGTAAGATGCCTTTCTTTGTGGAACATTTACAGGTACTTGCATATGATATGCCGAAGTCATGTTTTACATGTGAAGTTTTGGTCCTTTATCCCCTTGGTACGAACCTATCTTCTAATACCTACAAGATGGTAGTTTTCCACCTGACATTACCCATTCAGAGGAAAAATCCCTTATCTTCCGTATTGCTTGATATACTCTCCTAAGAGGCACACTTTATTGTCATAAGTACAATGGGAAATTTCTTCGCTGTCTAAATGTTACTGATTCAGTTCACGCAATTAAAGAGGTACATAGTGGTATCTGTGGGGTACACACTAGTGGCATAGTGCTAGCCAAGAAAATATTGAGAGTAGGCTACTATTGGACTACCATGGAATCTGATTGCTCCAACTTTGTGAAGAAATGTGAACTTTGTCAAAAGTATGGTAATCTCATACATGCACCAATACAGGATTTGAAACCTATTGCAACGCCTTGGCCTTCTTCAAAGTGGGGTTTAGATCTCATAGGGAAGCTCTACCCTTCTTCATCAGATGGTCATACACACATCATAACTTCCACCGAGTATTTTACTAAATGGGTGGAGGCTGTTCCTCTTACCCATGTCACTGGTGCACAAATATCCAAGTTTATCATGAACCATCTTATATGTCGTTATGGTATCCCCTTGGCCATTTTCACTAATAATGATAAATCTTTCAAAAAAAAGATGGTAAAAGCCTTCTGTCAATGATTTCATATCCAACTTAAATGGTCCACCCCTTATTACCATCAAGGTAATGGGAAAGTAGAGGATACAAACAAAACTCTTGTGTGCATTATGGAGAAAAATTTCAGTAAAACTGGTTATAATTGGCACTTACAAATCCATCCTACCCTCTGGGATTATCAAACCTCCATCTGAACCCCTACTGGTGTGACCCCATATTCACTTGTCTATGGCACTGAAGCCATCATACCTTTGGAAGTGGAGCTTCCCTCCCTGAGAATATCTCTCAGGGACTACCTTGATAAAGATGAAGACTATAGAGTTGCTTGCCTGACAGAGTTGGAACTGTTAGATGAACAATGTATTAAAGCGCTTAATCACCTTAAAGTATATCAAAATAGAGTATCCAGAGGATACAAAAAATGCATCATTCATAGGGAATTTGATGTAGGTGATCTCATACTAAAAGAAAATAAGAAGAATACCACCAAAGATAGGGAAAAGAAAGGTATATTTGAGGCCAGTTGGCTCGGTCCCTATGTGGTGAATGCTAAATATGGATCAAGGGCATATAGACTTTCCTATTCAGATGTTGAAGATCTTCCAGAGCCCATGAACACCATTCACCTCAAGCACTTCTATGCTTAGGTGTGGCTAGAATATTGAGATAAGAAACTAAAAAGTAGAAAACAAATAAAAAACAAGCAAAAAATTGAAAAATTGAGAAAAAGTAAAGAAAAAAAGGTCATCCTCATGTGAAACCACGTAATTGTGGCACAGTTGGCATGTCCTTTTGTGAAAACTAGTTTTCGACGCTCAAAGAAGGTTTCTCATACACAAGTCACTCTTACGATAGGATGGGTAGTTCTTGCGACTTGCTAAATTTTGTAGTACCCTGGCTAGGTCTAGGAATCTGACCTCAAGCTCCCTTGCAGGACCCGTGATCTAGTTTAATTATGCTATATCTATGTGAAGGATGTGGCCTATTTGTATATTCCCACATCACACTGGGGGCACATTCACATTCTACTTCATCATACATTAACGCATGGCATTTACCCCTTTGTATATTCCCACATCATGTTGGGGGCATTCCACATTTCTTTATAGCTTGTACATTGCTTTCAGAACATGACCTTGAAAATACAATTTTTTTTGAAAAGGGTACAAAAAATCCTAAACATCTAGAAAAGTTACCTTCTTAGGGATGCAACTACGTTAGTTTCACAATGTTATATTACGGAAACCTAGACAACGATGTAAACCAAAATCTTAAAAAAACTTATCCTTCGTGATAAACTCAAAAACATTAGAAAATATGTTAATACTGTCCCACAAAAACAAAGTGGTAGTTGGATTGCTTTTAGTTTTTGGTTTGTATAGTTTTGATTTACTTAGCTTATTGAGTTGTTCATTCTTTGAATGATTCTTTTCTTACATTATATTAGATCTTGTTAGGTTTAATTGTATGTTACGCTACATTCATTATTAGGACTTTTATGCTTGTAAGTAATTGTTGTATGTTTCTTTGATTGCTATGTGCATATGGTGGAATTCATTTTTACTTGGTTAGATTAAAATGTTAGATTAATCTTCATTTTAAATGCATTGCATTGTGTCACATGTGTATATTTGTTTAGTTTTGTTAATTTTTTCTTGTGTGTTTGTTTAGCACAGTTTTTTGTTATCACATCTATCATATGTCATTTCATCACATTTATCACATCATTTACTACATCATATATACAAAAGAGCTAAGTAGTACATCATGCATGTATGCTAAGATAATCATCACATATCATATCATCAATGGGGGTAAGAGGGGTTGTGCATGATCACTAATCTATCCCCCCCACACCAATATCATCTAGTATCATCCCAAAATGCTAGCCATATGAAATAAAACATCTCATAAATAAAAAACACATGATATCAAATGCATGAGTATATCATCGCTATGAAAGAAAAACATGTACATCTCTACATCTGAAAGTATGTCACATACATGAAGAGGAAAAGATACAACATGAACATCAATGAAACATAATTACCATGACAATATATCACTGCATGACAAGATATACAAGAAAGTGTCCATATGGTACATGTATAATAAAAATATCTATGTCAAAGTCTGGTATATACAAAATGATCTATCCATCTACCATATAAAAGGGGAATGGATCAAATATTGAGCTTGTATATAGAGGCATGGTGGTACATAACAAAGTTACCCACATCGATCAAAATCGAGCCTTCATCAAGAGGCATCCATAAAAGAATCTAAAAAATCTATATATGGGAAAAAACCACCTTCATAAAAGGCATATACATCCAATAAATACACACACACACACACACACACACACACACACACACACACACACACACACATATATATATATATCATGGCATGAGTAGGATACTCAGCCACAACTCTTGTCCTCACCGGGGCTGCTGGGACCATGTCCTGGAGGATGGAATAATGGAGGCTATGATGGGCCTAACCCTAAAAACTTTCCAACTATGAGGAGGGACCCTATGTACCCCTCTATTGTGTACTCGGCTGTGTGGCCAGCTATTGTACTAACCTGGCTGACCTCCATGATCTAGAGCCTGTGCGGCTCACATCAAGTTGGGCATAAGGTGTCACTCACTCTACTGCTGGAACTACTCAGAAGTAGGTTGTCCTATAATAAAGAGCCTCACTTATGTCCCTGATAGTGTCACATATCAAATCATAATCTCCTATGGCTAAGGCTACCTATAGGGTGGCATCACACTCGCCTATCAATTGACCTCTATCAACATCAGCCTGCCTAGTAGCAGTGGCCTCTCGATCTCTCTCCAGTGTGACACTCTGGAGCTTGACACAGATCTGATATCTCTCCATCAGATAAGTCTATCCCTCGGCCTACACCTGGTCATGCTAAACCATAATGCTATGTAACTGGCTCTATTCCTGGCCTAAGGAAGCCACTAACTAAGCACCCTACACTTCAAACTATGTAATCCGACCCTACCATATGGCCCTACCACCATCCTATACCTGAGACCTAGCCTAGTCTCTCTCGGCAGTCATAACCTAAATCTATGCCCTGGCCTGATCTCTCTCACTGGCCACCTGAAGCTGTACCGATATCAGGGTCTATAACTACTGCTGTAGTGTAGCAAGCTATCCATCACCACCTCCTGGGGCCTGAGGAGCTGGACCCTGTTGTGATAGAACCTACTGTAATGGGACATATATGCCCACTGGAATGCCTATTGGAGGCAACAGATCAACTGGGGCCTAGTGTACCTATCTAGGTATAGGCCTAGGACCTTGTACCTATGGCTATGGGGCCCTACCTCTAACTCGATGCTGTGCATCAGGGACACCCTGGTCATCTAAATCATAATCATCAATACCACCTCTGGTGCCATCGTCATCGCTAGGTGGCCCCATTGGGGGAGGCCTCACGCCTGTGTCATATGCTACCCTCGAAATGGTCAGCCTGTGTGGAATCATGCCATGGTATTAGGGCACGTACTCTATTGTGCACCCTGGATCTCACACCTGTGTCAAAGGTACCCATGTAATGGGTACCACCTGTGTAAAACTGTCCCAGGTGTTGGGCCCCTATCATAGCTTCTAAATCTCAAAGGCGTGTAGGTGCACATGGCCAGAGGAAGTGTGTAAGTTAAGGCACATAGGGAAGTATTCAAAAGACTTCTTGGAGAACCTAGGATGCATGCGCCATGTGAAGAATAATTTGGGACTTGGCCATTTTTGGCCTTATGGGCAGGACACATGAAGAACATGTTCCGTTTGGATAAGGTTCCAGCCTGACGATAGGGTGTCCTGGAAGGAATATACCTTGGAATAGAAAGATCCAAAAATTTAATCATGACATGGAGAGGCATGCGCCTGGGGTGACCCACACCATGACACTTGGGGCCACATTTGCGGTTGCAGAGGAGTTTGTTAGAGCTTAGATGCTTATTTATATGTGCGCCCTTGGCAAAGAAGAGAGACAGAAGTGAGGTAGTGGAGCTCTGCAAAATTACTACGAGAACTATGGGATGAAAATGGGTAAAGAATTATACCAAAGGATTTGTAGACACCTGATGCTTCTAATTTGATCATTCTAAGCATCCAGTGTGATTGCACAACATTGAATCCTCTTCCCAAGTATGGGGACTTACAAAATGGAAGAGGAATCTCCAGATTAGAGGCTGGTTCCTCAACTCCTCTAATCAGCTAATTCACTTGTATAATTGCAGAGGTTTAAACTCCTAAATCTACTCTAAATTCCAAGGAGACAGAGATAGAGAATGCAAAAAAGAAAGAACTAATGCTAAAAGGTGATGCACCAAAGGAGTTTTAGACACCTGATGCTGCATGAAATACATAATCCACAAGGAAACATAGCACAAAAACATGCAAAAATGCTCAAAATGTAATGAAAGATCAAGAAAAACAATGATAGATATATGAAAGGATTGAGGGATTTTAATCACAGAACATATATCAACATCTCAGATCCAATACAGTACATTACAGTGATCCAGAGGCAAGAAAAGGTGCTGCATTACATGGAAAGGTAAAATTTCTTCACAAATTCTACCAAGGAGGAAGAAAAAGGAAGTTGCAGAGCTGAAAAAGTGTCTCCCCTTTGCAAAATGAACTCATCCTGGCTTTTACAGTGCAAACCATGACCCCAGGAGAGAGAAACACGGGAAAACGTGCAAGGGGTTCAACCATTGACCAAAATGCCATCAAAACAACATGGGCACCATGACAGACCCATTCCCTGACATTTTTAACCATGCTGGGAGAGAATGCGAGCCATTCTTCATTAAAAACGGTGGTTGAAACGTCATTTCTGTCCATGACCACGTGCCAGAGGCATTTCTTGATTTTCTCTCTCCAAACTCCACCAAAATGCAAAAATGACCCGGAATCTTGTAGATAATTTTACCAGCTTTCCATTGATATAAAGAACGTGAAAAACTGAGCTCTGGATCGAAAGATATGGCGATTTGAAGTTTTAGGGCAAAACAGGGCCAAATCGGGTCGGTGGGAATTTTTTTTGAATTTTTACCTTTTTGGTCATTTGGAAATTTTTTCAAAATTTCCCCATGCCCCGCCAGTCCAGGTGCCATGTGGAAAAATTTTATTGGGCGCGGGCCCCTTCCTGCTCCATTTTTCTTTGTTTTAACCTTTGGAAGATTTTCCAAAATTTCCCCTGCCGTGCCGACGAGCTGGGACACGTGTCACGCTCTGATTGGGAGCGGGCCCATTCTTTCAAATTTTCATGCGGGTCGCTTTGATATTTTTGGCCTGGACACATGTCAAAACCCCAATGGATGCGGGTTTGACCCTCCTAAATTTCCTCACGGGCTTGCTCTAAATTTTTTTGCCCCACCTAGACACGTGGCAAGATTCTATTGGCTCGCAATAAGGGGGGTGGGTTTTCCCTTCTGAATTTTCCTTTATTTTCTCCTTGGAGAAACTTTTCCAAATATTCCCCGCGCCCCGCCACTCCTTGACACATGTCCTCATGTGATTAGTTGGCGGAGACTCCGCAGGCATTTTAACTTTTGCACCAATGTTTTGGGAAAAATTCCCAATTTCCACCTACGCTCCACCTAGTCGGTCTGAACCTCCTTGGACATGTGGCATGTTTCTATTGGCCGTGGGGGCCATCCTTCAAAAAAATTTCTTGCAACCAACACTTAGTCGATTTTTCCAACTTTCTCCCCTGGGCACGTGGCAGCAAATGATTGGTCGGCGGGCCCACTGGGAAAAATTCTTCCTTTTGAAACCTTTGCCAAAACACTTGGTAAAAAACCAAGTTCTCCTCCGACCCCCCGCCACTTCTTTGGACACGTGGCACGTCCTGATTGGCTGTACGGGCCTTCTAGGGGAAAATTTCCCACAAAAACTCTGCCGAGCCATAACTTGAAAAATACATGGAGTTAGGAGGAAAACTTTACCTTTCTGGAAAGCTGAGAAAGAGCTCTATCCAATGGTGCCATTTCCAGAAGGTTTTGAGTGCCTAAAAAGCAAAATATTTGTGACTGAGGCACAAGAGAGGGAAGAACTAGAGGAGTTAGCCACAAAATGAGCAGGGGGCACATTTTGGATAACAATTTTGGTGACTCAGAGGGGTCATCTGCCTGCTGGATGAAGTTACCAGTTGCCTGAAGCAATCCATTGGGGCATGGAGTCACTTGATTCTTTGTTTGATACCCCAACTGACTAGAACGTTGCAAGGAGGGAGATGGAATATCACCTGATGGAGCAAGGCCTACAAACACATCCCAGGAACAGCAAGCTTATGTGCCAAAGCACTTAGGGAAAGAAAAACTAACCTACAACAAAAACAATGTGCACAAGCACTTGGAGGAATGAAAAACCTAAATAATATGTATAGGGTGAAGCATTTCCTTTAGTAGCAATGCTTTAGATGGATTCCATTGACTGGAATCTGCAGTTCTTCGCCATCCAATGAAGACAACTGGAAAGCATTGTTGTCCTTACACTTTGTGACCATGTATGGGCCACTCCAAATGGCATCAAATTTTGAATGCCTTCCCGGTTTTGCTCTATCCGCATCCCATTTTAACACTAGATCTCCAACTTGGAAGGATCTGTTCTTGGCCTTTCTATCAAAGGTCTTCTTTATCAAAGCCTGATCCTTCTCCATTGCTTGGGATGCCTAATTTCTGATTTCTTGGAGCTCCATCAATTCTGCATATCTAACTTCCATGGGCTCAAACTCCAACAACTCCAACTGTTTCATGAGTTCCAATGTTGGCAACTCAAGTGATATGGGAAAAATTGCCTCTCTTCCATAAACAAGCTTGAATGGAGAGTTACCTGTAGATCTTTTAGGAGTTATCCTATCAGCCCATAAGGCTGATTTCAATTTGGTATGCCAAGACCTCTGATTCTCATCAAGAGTCCTCCTAATGATCCTCAACAAGTTCTTGTTTGTGGATTCAGCCTGGCCATTACCCTGAGGGTAATAGTTTGATGAAGTACTTAGGTAGATCCCATTCTTGACAGCCCATTCAGTCACCTTGGATCCAATGAATGCTAATGCATTGTCTGATACTATTGTAGCTGGTATGCCAAACCTGGTTGCTATTCCCTCATAGAAGTCTAGGATACTAGATTCATTTGCTTCCTTGAGAGCTACTGCTTCAGTCCATTTAGTGAAGTAATCTGTGGCTATTAAAATCCACTTGTGCCCTTGACTTGAATTGGGATTAATGACTCCAATGAAGTCCAAACCCCATTGCATGAATGGCTGGTCAACTAAAATTGGATGCAATGGAAGGGCAGCTAGTCTTTCTTTACCTGTGAAGAATGCACAATTCTTGCACCTCTTGATCCATGCGTAGCAATCACTGAAAATATTGGGCCAATAATAACCAGCCCTCATGATCTTTAGAGCTGTCACTCTTGGTGCAAAATGACCACCAGCTGGTCCACCATGGAACTCTTCCAACATCCTTTGAATCTAATTTGTACTGATGCATCTCAGCAGCACTCCATTCACATCTCTCTTGAACAAAAACACCATCAACAAGGGCGTATGGGACAGCCTGCAATCTGAAGTGTCTTCTTTGGGTCTTGTTCATCTCCGGAGGGCATAGACCTATGCTTAGGAAGTGCATTATACCTTAGGTCTAGCAAGGAGTGGGGACATCATTATTTTCCTCTTGGGTGCTACTTTGCTCATGGCTATCTTGTAACGCAAAAAAAGCCTCCTTTTCATTGCATGCTTCCTTTTGTTTGCTCAAAATCAACTGCTCACACAATCCTTTCCCTCTTACCAACTTGGTGATCTTGATTTCAATGTCATACTCCATGACACGAGTGATCCAACCTACCCTTTTTTCATTTAAGTCTTTGTTGAGGAGGAAGTCCTTAACTCCCACGTGAGAAACCAACAACTGGACCTTGTTGTTTGAGACTAAATGCTTGAATTTCTTCAAGCTTCTGATTACTGCAAGAACATGCTTCTCAATAAAATAATACTCTCACCTCATAGTCCTCCAGGCTTTGGCTGAAGAAAGCAATTGGCTGCTCATCATTGTCCTTGTTCTGCTGTACCAAAATGGTAGAAATGGTATCATTACCCCCAAATGCATAGAGGATGAAATCCTTGGAGAAATCTGGGTTGATGAGAGTTGGTGCTTGAGAGATGGCTTATTTGATTGCTTCAAAACTCTCCTTGCCTTCTGCTGTCCATTTGAAAGCCATGCTTTTCTTTAACATCTTGGTGATGGGTTTGACAAGGGCTGCAAAATTTGGGACAAACCTCCGAACAAAATTTATTTTCCACAAGAAACTTTGAAGGGCCTTCTTGTGGCTTGGCAATGGTAGTGCTCTTATGGCTTCGACTCTTTCTGGATCAATTGCTAATCCTTCTTTGGAGACAATGTGGCCAAGGAGTTTTCCTTCATGGGCTAGAAAAACACACCTTTTTAGGATTCAAGGAGACTCCAAATCTTCTACACCTTTGGAACACTTGTCTCAAATGAAAGAGGTGGTCTGCTGTATTTTTTGAAAAAATAGTGATATCATCAAGATATATCAGTACAATGTTGTTAATCAAACCTTTGAACGCCATGTCCATTGCTCTTTGGAAGGTAAGTTCCAGCGTTGGACAGCCCAAATGGCATTTTCCTGTATGCATAAGTTCCCCATTTAGTTGTAAAGGCTATCTTGAACTGATCTTCTTCCTTCACCATAATCTAATTATACCCTGAATAGCCATCAAGTAGTGAAAACCCTCTTGGAGCCAGCAACAACTTGTAAAATCTGCTCCATGGAAGGAAGTGGATAATGATCCTTGAGAGATGCTCTATTCAAATCTCTGAAGTCAACACACAATCTGATTTCCCCACTCTTCTTTCTGACTGGAACCAAGTTGGCAACCCAACTAGAATGCTTGATAGGGAATATGATTCTTGATTCTATCAACTTATTCAATTCTTTTCTCATGAGAGGCTCCATGTGGGGGTTGACTGGCCTTTTTTTCTGCCTGATGGGCTTAGTATTTGGATCCAATTCAATGGTGTGTTGAGCTAACTCGGGATTGAAACCTTTCAAATCTTCATAGCTCCAAGAAAACACATCAGGGAATTCTTGACAAAGTTGTATGAACTCATACCTTTCTTGCTCAGTTGTCATCTTACCAATTTGGAGTGATTTGCCTCTTTCTACTGAGATGGACACTGAATCTTCTCCCTTCACTTGGATGTTTGCTTTCTCCTTCCTAAACTGATCATTAGGATTGAAAATGGACTCCAAAGTAATAAGTCCCTTTGGTAGTTTTGTTGGTTCTCAGCTGCACCACTTGGTCACCATACTGCTGCTCTAAACTTTTCCTAATTTTTGGCTGAGAAATCAGCCTCTTCTTGCAAGAAATGGATGATTTGCTAATCATTTTCAAACACTTGCCAACTTACATTGTTATCTGGCACTGAAGGCCTCACAATCACATGGATGTTTGGTTGTACCTTGTCTTTTTGAATGCTCTCCACAACGTCAAAGGCTGCCCCAACTGCTGCAAGCCTGTCAGCAGCTTGGTTCTCTTTCCTAGGAATGGATTTGATGCCAAAACCCTCAAAATCTTCAATGAGGTCCCACACCCTATTCTTGTAGCACTTGAGTAGATCATTCTTGATAGCATGCTACCCCTTGACTTGGTTGACAATCAACTCACTGTCACCAAAGACTTGCAAGTTCTTTACTCCTCTCTTGATTGCCCAATGCAGTCCTTGCACCAAGGCTTCATATTCAGCAGTGTTATTAGAGCATGCAAACTGAAATCTAAAAGATGAATAATACTTAACTCCTTGAGGTGAAACTAGCATGGATCCCCCTCCTGCACCTTGTCTACTCCTTGATCCATCAAAAAACAATTGCCATACCTCATTGTCATCTTTGTGGTTTGGCTTGGTGATGCTAGGAATAGGCTGATTTTCTTCATGTATGCAATAGACTCCCAGCTCAGATTCTTCTATTTCTTGATAAGGATCAAAAGCATGCACCTTGCTTGCCCATTCATCAAGAGTTAGATCTGAGGATGCTTCCAACCTTGGTGTCAGCTTCATCAGTGCTTGGGTAATCCTCTTGATCAAACGCTGAACAATTGGCATTAATCTGACTTGGAGTGTAAGGCTCAATGTGAAAGTTTGCAATAGGTTCAGACCTGATTGTGGCCTTTGGTTCCATATCTTGTTCTGAACAGCATGTGTGACCAATCAGCAGACAAGTAACCTCCAATCTTAGCTGTGAAATCCCTTGACAAACATAGGGCAAAGAGTGGTGGAAGGTCTATTACTGAGACATCTTGCAAAACAACCACGTTGGGACATGCATGCAAGGTAAGACTCAAGTTTTTTATCACTCCAACTGTTGTCACTGCTGTCCCATCCAATTGCACTACCCCTTTGGATATGACTTCATACTGAATTCCCAACTGATCAGCTATTTGTCTTGGGCATTACTGAACTGCTTGCTCCGGAATCAATCATGCAATTGTGTACTAATTGATTTCCAATGATCAATGAAACATAGAATGGAGGGGCTTCAACATTTTACCTTGCTGTCCTCCATGACTCCCCTCAGGTTGGGCAGCATTTGTGAGCACCTTCTCATGCATTTGGACCTGCTGATTTGAGGCTGACCAGTCCTTCATGGCAGCCTGTAGCAAATCTCTTTGTCCTGGGATAGAGAGTGATTCCCACATTGATATGTTTACATTTGTCTTCTTCATCTGATCAATGATATTGAATGGAGATGAAGCATCCCTTTGCTTTCCCTTGGCCTGCACATTCATTCCTTGTATATGGGCAGTAACAACTAGCATTTGAGCTGGCCTAGGAACTGTTTTAGGCAGTCCTTGTGTATTCGGAGTTGGATTTTGCTTGCCAATATTTTGTGAAGTGATGGAAGGTTGTGGATTACCTGGAGCTAATGGCTGTTCTTCACCCAAATTTCTTCTTTTTGACCTTGTGTTGGCTGCAACACTTTGGGGAACCGTGTGATTCATGCCACAAAAATCTTCTTACCTGCCAGTTTACAAGTGTAGTATCATTTGGGGCTGATTGACTGCTGGAATGTTTCTTGTTACCTGGTCATTTCTTTGACTACCTTCACCCTCCACACCAGTTGAAGTCACCATTAATGCTTGATTCAAGGCACCATTGAAGCACATGGACTGGTTGTGAGGTTCATTGCATGGAAAACACCAATCATACTCTTGGGCCATGTTATTTTGTACTGGCACTAATGCTTTAGAGGCAGATATAGCGTTGGGATTATAGGGTTGAAATGGTCTATTGGCAGGAGGCCTTGCTTGATTTAGATTTGCAGCTAGATTGGGTGGTCTATGAGGTTGATATGGCTACCTGTTAGGCTGAGCTTGAGGCTGGAAGGAAGGTCTAAAACCTTGGGCTTGCTTTCTCTTGAGTGTAACCAGCTCATTACCTAGGTTTTGCAATTGCTTCATAACTTCTTGAAATTCATTTGAGGCACTAGAAGATGAAGTGGAAGCTTCACTTGAATTCTGATTTCTAGGAGTGGGGATAGGAGCCAAATTAGGTGTTTGATTAGTATTTGGGCTCTCTAAACTTGGAAACAATGGCATTGGGGGTCTAGGGGCCAGCTTGCCAGCTTGAATCAAACAATTTTCAGCTCTAATGGCAATGCTATAAGTAATGGGAATAGTTGTGCCTCCCATGGACTGAATTAACATAGAAATATCAGAATTCAAAGCTTTAAGGTAATAAAGGAAAGCACCTTCTGTTGTTGGCCTGACTGCCACTGGAATTCTCTCCCAAGTCCTTTGAAATCTGAAATTAAAATCAGTCAGCTGCTCATTGGGAGCTCTCTTGATGGTTGTCAGCTGCTCTAAAAGGGACAAGTTGTCTCCTTTCTCTCCAAACTGCTCATGGAGAGCTATGCATAGCTGGTTCCAATTTTGAATAGAACCTGAGGCAAGACTCCTGAACCATTGCAAAGCTTTCCCTTTGAATGAAGATGCCAGCAATTTGACAGCAACTTGCATCTCATTAATCTCATGGATTGCACAAATGTTGGCAATGTCCTTGACATGATCTCCAGGAGTAGTTTGATTCTCTCTAGTGAAGTATGGGATGTTCTTCAATGCTGCAACTGGAATTGGATTTTGTGCATTGAGAGCAAGTGGGCTGCTATGCCAGTGAAATTGACATAAGGGTTGTTTTGTGCCATTCTGATTGGCCTTAGAACCCTTGTTGATTGAATGAAAGGCCTGCCAGGTGGAGGAGTTGAGAGAGTTTTGTTTGGTGGAGATGGAGACCTTTGGATTCTCCTCCCTCTTTGCCTTCTTCTTGGAGATAACTATAGATATTCAAACAACACCTCTTCTTCTCCAGCTCTTGACCTTGTGGTGATTCTTCTCATGAGTTTTTCAGGCCTGACTGCTAAAACTAGCTGATTCTTCTTCCTTGGAGTCGCCAGATGTGCAATTTATAGCTCTTTTAAGCAAGAAACTTGCAACAAATGCACATCAATTTTGTTGCAATGAAGATGAAGACTTCTAGGTCCCCATACTGGGCATGCCAAAACTGTTGTTGCAAATCAACAGCACCCCCTGGATGCTGATCAAGCTTCTAATTTGATCATTCTAAGCATCCAGTGTGATTGCACAACATTGAATCCTCTTCCCAAGTGTGGGAATTGCAAAATGGAAGAGGAATCTCTAGATTAGAGGCTGGTTCCTCAACTCCTCTGATCAGCTAATTCACTTATACAATTGCAGAGGTTTAAACTCCTAAATCTACTCTAAATTCCAAGGAGACAAAGATAGAGAATGCAAAAAAGAAAGAACTAATGCTAATAGGTGATGCACCAAAGGAGTTGTAGACACCTGATGCTACATGAAATACACAATCCACAAGGAAACATAGCACAAAACATGCACAAATGCTCAAAATGTAATGAAAGATCAAGAAAGCAATGATAGATATATGAAAGGATTGAGGGATTTTAATCACAGAACATATATCAACATCTCAGATCCAATACAGTACATTACAGTGATCCAGAGGCAAGAAAAGGTGCTGCATTACATGGAAAGGTAAAATTTCTTCACAAATTCTACCAAGGAGGAAGAAAAAGGAAGTTGCAGAGCTGAAAAAGTGTCTCTCCTTTTACAAAATGAACTCATTCTTGGCTTTTACAGTGCAAACCACGACCCCAGGAGAGAGAAACGTCGGGAAAACATGCAAGGGGTTCAACCATTGACCAAAATTCCATCAAAATAGCATGGGCACCCTGACAGACCCATTCCCTAACATTTTTAACCATACTAGGAGAGAATGCAAGCCATTCTTCATTAAAAACGGTGGTTGAAACGTCATTTCTGTCCATGACCACGTGCAAGAGGTGTTTCTTTATTTTCTCTCTCCAAACTCCACCAAAATGCAAAAATGACCCCAGAATATCTTGTAGAGAATTTTACCATATTAACATTGATATAAAGAACTTGAAAAACTGAGCTCTGGATCGAAAGATATGGCGATTTGAAGTTTTAGGGAAAAACAGGGCCAAATCGGGTCGGTGGGAATTTTTTTTGAATTTTTACCCTTTTTGGTCATTTGGAATTTTTTTCAAAATTTCCCCATGCCCCACTAGTCCAGGTGCCATGTGGCAAAATTTTATTGGGCGCGGGCCCCTTCTCGCTCCATATTTCTTTGTTTTAGCCTTTGGAAGATTTTCCAAAATTTCCCCGCCGTGCCGATGAGCTGGGACACGTGTCACGCTCTGATTGGGAGCACGCCCATTCTTTTCAAATTTTCATGCGGGTTGCTTTGATATTTTTGGCCTGGACACATGTCAAAACCCCAATGGATGTGGGTTTGACCCTCCTAAATTTCCTTCATAGGCTTGCTCTGAACTTTTTTTGCCCCACTTGGACACGTGGCGAGATTCTATTGGCTCGCAATAAAGGGGGCGGGTTTTCCTTTCTGAATTTTCCTTTATTTTCTCCTTGGGAAAGTTTTCCAAATATTCCCCATGCCCCACCACTCCTTGACATGTTTTCTCATGTGATTAGTTGGCGGAGACTCCACAGGCATTTTAACTTTTGCGCCATCCTTCAAAAACATTTCTTGCACCAACACTTAGTCGATTTTTCCAACTTTCTCCCCTGGTCACATGGCAGCAAATGATTGGTCAGCAGGACCGTGGGAAAAATTCTTCCTTTTGAAACCTTTGCCAAAACACTTGGTAAAAAACCAAGTTCTCCTCGAACCCCCGCCACTTCTTTGGACACGTGGCACGTCCTGATTGGCTGCGGGCCTTCTAGGGGAAAATTTCCCACAAAAACTCCGCCGAGCCATAACTTGAAAAATACATGGATTTAGGAGGAAAACTTTACCTTTCTGGAAAGCTGAGAAAGAGCTCTATCCAATGGTGGAATTTCTAGGAGATTTTGAGTGCTTGAAAAGAAAAATTTTGTGACTAAGGCACAAGAGAGTGAAGAATGAGAGGAGTTAGCCACAAAATGAGTAGGGGGCACATTTTGGATAACAAATCCACACTTGGCGCATGACTATGGTCTTCTTTCTATAATATTTTATAAATAATACTATGAATGAATGTGATAAGGTTACCATGACAAATGTATTAAGACTCTTTCTCTATATTAACTACATATTTCTATTGTACTTCTATTCTTGTATAATGACGAATCTTACTTGAATGCTATGTATAATGGTGGATTTACAAATTCCTAGTTCTATTACTTCTATTGTGCACTTTTATTTTATTATGAACGAAAGGGTATAGAATCCATTCTGAGCTCTATAGATTTTTCATATCTTTTAAATCTATAAGTCAAGATCATGAGCATGCCTTCCATTGAACTCACATAAAAGAGAGACTTGGTTCCCTCTCACATGCCTCGGGTGAGCGCCTAGTGCCCACTGGGTGGTAGGTCGACGTGTATGAGGTTCCCTTGTTCTTAGTGGGGTAAAAAAATGACTACATGTTTTTTTTTGTTGCCGAGACCTCTTTTCAAAGTTATAGTGGAACATCACATACATCATGATCTCTGCAAAAAGTGATGGCAGAGCACTTAACACTTAAAGGTGGTGAAGATTGGTTTAAGAGCACAGAGGATGAATTCACTTAGAGATTTAGTACCAGATATGGGTTTGATATCTGAAGATGGGTGGAAGAAAACTCTTTATCATGAGTTGTACGAAACCTTCTTCTATTGTTTCCTAGTAGATTTATTCGAATGGCTCTCCGCTTATACATCTAAATCAGCGTGGTGTTATAAATCAAACCCTTGGACCCAAGAGACATATCAGAACCTATAAGATGCTGATCTAACATGGATCTGTGCTATAAAAAATTGGTGGAAAGGAGTATTGACTAGTTACACTCTGGAATATGCCATCTCCACGTATTCCTATCCAGAAGTTGTTGAGTTTGAGTTCTTGCAAGAGCCCAAGGGATCATTTTTTCATGTTATTCCCCTTGTGATCAAAATCTTGATTGTAACTATGGGTTTAGAGGCATTTCCTATGGCCAGCTAAACCACCCTGAGTGCTAGGAAAGGAAGCCAGGCTAGGGAATGATGGCTGATCTGATGACTAAACAGGAAAGGGATGAGAGATGGCTCAAGTATAATGAAGTGCGTGAAAGGGAGATTGATAGACAATGTGGGATTACAAGTGGTTTATGAAGCCAGACTTGGTGGAAAGGAGTTGAGGTTCACGTGGAGGATGTGGAACCCAAACAGTCTGTGGTACCCCATATTGATAAGTGTAGGAGAGAAAACCTTACGGCTTCTGATGAGAGTCCATCACGTAGAGAAAGAAGAGTGGTTGACACGCATCTGACCCTACTTAGCGACTGAACCTTGGCACTTGGTTTGTTCAAATAAGGGAAAATTACATTTGATCCATTTGATTTCAGTGAAAGCAACCGATCGGTGCCTAAAAGATACAACTTCTCATTTGGGACTTCTATGGCTTCACACACTATTCCGGTATTTGGTGGAATGTTTGGACAAGGCATGTATATAGCTAGTTTTGGAAGCATGTTAGGAAGTGGTGGAGGAAATACGACTGGGAAATTCAATGGGACAACAAGATCATTCGGCATGAAAAACACAGGCCTTGTGCCTAACACAAGAGGATCTAGAGGTGGAAGTGGTGGCTCAGGATCTAGTGGATCCAGCAGAGGAGGAAACACTGGAGGAAACCAAGGGACTGGATCGGGAGGGCAGGGCCTCAACCACCTCCTCAAGTCCTTTTTTGAGATGTCTCTACACTTACCAGATTAAAGTGGGATAGAAGATGCCGCAAAACATGTGCATAACTGTGAGTTACTATGGCATGTGAAGGGAATCACGACCCGATGATCGAAAGGCCAGTCAATTTGTGATGACCTTGCAAGGATGCATACATAGTTGGTATAGAAATTATGACCCTCATATGAATTTTTTGGATTATACAACGTCGAGAAATGCATTCTTGGTGGAATTTCACATACTTAAGTTTTGGACAGAAGAGCATTAGCTCTCTCAAAGAAATCCAACAGGGAATGTTAGAGATCGTGTGGGAATATGATGGGTGTTTTTAAAAATCTATTGCCTAAACTATCTTATGATATCCACCCTTCACAACATGCTTAGTGGTTTTTCAGAGGGTTGATCACACCCTTTAGGAGGGCCTTATCTCATAAAACATTCACGGACCCACGCAAAGCATTGGAAGCTACTTTACTCGTTGAAGGTAGTTGGTAGTGTTGACACTGGGGTTAGCCTATTTCTGGAGGCTCAGATTGCTGCCATGGCTAAGTAATTGGAGAAATTATCCGCCAACACAGTTCTAGAGATTTACAGAGGGATGTCGTGCACAAATTGTAACATAGAAGGGCACACGAAGGGTAATGGTGGGATATGTACTCGAAAGGTGGTATACGCTATAGAAGTAAACTGTGAAATATGTCACGAGGACCATGATGCAAGTATGTGACCCTTGCTACAATGCACGATCCGTAAATATGTATCTTGTTATTGTAAGATATGTACGTCAACCACACATGACACTAAGGATTATAGATTGATTGACAAGATTCATGAGGCAATTGATCTTGGTGTGTGCCAGGACTAGCATTACCAGTAATTCCAAGGGAGATGACCATGGGGTATGAAGAGCACAGACATGGAGATGTGCGTGGAAGAGGGTTTCGTGGAGGATTTTTTGTTCATGGTAACCATGGAGGAAGAAGTGAGTTCCTGCATTGGATGTGTTTTAATTGTGGAGCAACATACCATTATAAGCACGAATGTACAGATCTTCTACAATGCTCCTGGTGTGGAAAAAAACATAAGTATGAAGAGTGCCCAGAGTTATATGAACATATGAGTCAGTAGTACTAGAAGGATAAGGGCACTGCCATGGTGAGTATTAAGAAGGATGACGTGCAATGGCTTCTGTAGGTAATATGTGAATCAGAATTAGAGCCTGTTATGGGTAACAAGAAGGGCAGAGTCTACGCACACAAAAGAAGCACCTAGGAAGAGACCTCTAGTTTCGAGGGAAGAAGTAATACATAGGAAGCATCTAAACTTGGCTCACCAGAAAGAAGTCTACCAGGAAAGCATGGATGTAATTTGGATTTTTACAAGGGGATATCCAATGATTAAAAGAGTAGACTAGAAAGGATGAGAAAAGAAGAACCGTAGAAGCACCAAAGGGTGAAAGGAGGTGTGTAAACTACTGAGGTAGGAGAATATTATTCCCCTTCTAGGAGTATGGTTGAGGGAAAACATACCATGCGCTAGGGAAGAACATGAAAAGTATATCTTTCATGTAAACCTCCCATCTCACAGCCTTGATTATTAAAAAGAGATTAATCTAAATGCAGTAGTGGATGGATGGTTTCTTAGCAACATCCTCATTGGCATAGGTGCAGAGGTTAATGTTCTCACTCTGGATGCCTAACATCAAATGGGAAGACCTGCATTACAACCATATTCAAACGCGATGTATATGGACAATAAGATAAAGGCACTGCCCATATGTGTATTGAAGGGATGGTGACCATTACCATTCAGGGGAATAGGTTCACTGGGGATTTTGAAGTCTTGGTTCATTCCAAGGTAGATAATTTCCCATCTGTACTTGGGTGCCCATGGTATTATAAGAATAATGCGGATGTCTAATTTACCAAGGGGGTACATAAGCTTTGAAAAAAAGGAAGAGTGGGGTAGTTATACTACTGGTTGATGGGAAGTCCACCCCCTATACTGAACCCCTTGGGGGAGGAAGTCCTGGAAAGAATATATGTGTGCTCTATAAGAGATCCAGAGACCATCCATCCTACAGAAGGAGTCATCTAGTTTGATGATGCTTAATCTATCAGTGATACTACTAGTATATCATTCAATAATTAGACACATGGGACTTATGAATTGATTGGGTAACAATATGAAGGGATCAGTAACCAAGGTAACAATGGTGTGTACAATTCAGGGCCTGGGAGGGAAGGCAGTAACCAAGTATTCTAGGGATGCATACCTTGAGGTATTTTTGAGAGAGATGGAAGCTCACTAGAGGGAGGATGAGCGAAAAAGTATGCTAGGTTATGTTTTGATAGGCACAATAGCAAGGTGGTGGGATGCGCATAGTGAAAACTTGTTGGAATGACGTGAAGTTAGAATTACGCTCATTGTCTGATTCTCAAAAAGTAACATACCCACCACTATTAAGGATTACAATGGCAATGGACCTACCTCATCCCACATCTAGGCATGTGAGAGGGGTCTAGGGAGAAGGAGCGGAAGCTTTACCACCCTCCCTTTGGGTGCACAAGCTATATTAAACATTGCAAGGTTGTGCACATGCTTGGTATATCCATTATGAAACATGCCACCAAATGGGAATTTTGCAGTAATTAGGAGCTGACTTGGTTCACACATTCGAGTACTAAAGTACCAAGAAACTAGTTAATGAGGTGTTACAGTATATCAAGTGCCTCACTCTGGGGGATTACACCATGGCAGAAGATAGGTTAGTAAACTTACTTGGTGGGCCTAGCTTAGAAGCATGATTCCAAGAGGAGGAACCAGAAGACATACAATTCAAGCGCACGTGTGTTGAAAAAGAGAAAGGGAAAGATGGTATACATTGTTGATGGAGAGGGAGATGGAAATCCTGAATGTGAACCATTCGGTTGGGGCATGTGAAGTAGTTGACAATGTGGATGCATGTGCACGTGCGTATCATCAACCACTCAAAACCAAGAAGGTTAACATCAGCTTGGAAGAAGAGCCCAAGAAAGCTATCATTGGGGACTACTG
This sequence comes from Taxus chinensis, assembly GCA_019776745.2. NCBI lineage: Eukaryota > Viridiplantae > Streptophyta > Pinopsida > Cupressales > Taxaceae > Taxus > Taxus chinensis. The sequence goes on from CM034147.1 coordinate 947,592,243, forward strand.
GTCAGACTTGGAAGTATCAAAGATCATTGATCTCTTGCATGAATTAAAGGATTTATCCCCACATAGATACCATGAGTTTAAAGGTGTCCACCATTCATTGGGGGAAATGAGGATAAATTTTAAAGATGGTTCATGTCCGGTCAGGAAGAGGCCTTATAGGATGAATCACAACATGCGCGTGGGGGTTATAGAAGAGCTAGAAAATATGATAGCATCAGGTATCATTGAGGCTATGGAGGAATTAAAGTGGATAAGTCCAATGGTGATTAGCGTAAAGAAGGATGGGAAGATTAGGATATGTGTGGATTATAGGGAATTAAACATTGTTTGTATCATAGATCCTTTTCCTCACCCCCTTTACTAAAGAGATTTTGGAAGGAGTTTCTGGGTGTGAGGTCTATTCCTTAACGGATGGATTATCAGGATATCACCAAGTAAGGATTTCCAAGGTTCACCAAGAAAAGAAAACTTTCACCACCGAGTGGGGAAGCTTTGCATACATGGTCATGCCCTTTGGGCTGAAGAATGCGCCCACTGTATTTTCACGCATAGTGGTACAAACATGTAAGGGTTTTCATCCACAAGTTCCTTCAGGTATATTTGGATGATTGGATAGTGTATGGATTAGTAAGGGACCATTGTGATAACTTGAGGTTGATGTTTGAAATATGTCGGTAGTTGAGAATCACCCCTTAACATCAAGAAATGTATCTTTGCAACTCCTTGTGGAACGTTGTTGGGACATATCATATGCAAAGAGGGCTTACTGGTGGATCCCAGAAAAGTTTGTAGTTATTGTAGGGTTAGGGGGAACCTACCAGCCAAAGTGTAGTGCACGGATTTCTTGGTCACATTGGGTACTACAGAAAGTTCATTAAGGGGTACGCCAAGATCACCGCGCCTTTGGAAATATTGCTTAGACATAAGAGTGCCTTTCAGTGGGGGAGAGGAGTAGTAGAGGGAATTTGAAAATCTAAAAGAAAGGCTTAACCGCACCTATTCTATGATTCCCATCATGGGATAAACCTTTCCATGTCCACGTGGATGCCTTTGGTATAGAAATGGGATCCATCCTTGCTCAACCAAGAGAGGGGATTGTTGATCATCCCTTGTGTTTTGCAAGTAAAAAGTTGACACCAGTAGAGCAGAATTTATACAACAACTGAGCGCGAGGCATTGTCAATGATCTACACACTCCAAAAATTTAGAAAATATCTGCTAGTAACTCCCTTCATATTCTACACTGACCATATGGCCTTGAAGTATCTAGTGAACAAAGCAGTGTTTCAAGGGTGCATATGCCGTTGGGTACTTTTTATATCAAGAATTTGAGTTCAAAGTGGTTTGTAAAACTGGGAGAGAGATATGCAGAGTATCAAGGAAACCATGCCAGATGCGTAACTATTCAAGTTACAGTGCACGCCATCAGAATTAGAAGACATTGCGCATTTTTTATCAAGGAAGGTGTGGCTCCCAAAGGGATGAATGCTCTAGAAAGAAAAAGGTTAGCTATACGTGCCATGCCCTTCATGTTGATCAATGGGGATTTGTATAAGATGGGACACAATGAGGTTTTGCACTAGTGTGTATTAGAACATGAACGCATAGTTATAATAGAAGAATCCCATGGTGGGATTGCTAGAGGACACCATGTAGGGAATGCAACCATGTATAAGATCCTAGTCACTATACTATGGCGGGAGATGATTCACTAGGATTTTATTGAGTTTTACAAGGCCTAATGACCACTGCCAGCACCTTGGAAAACTTGGAAAAAGGGATGAGATGCCCTTACACCCCATCACCAGAGTGAAATCTTTTGAAAAGTGGAAAATAAATTTTGTGTGACCAATCTCACCAGTTACATGGAGGATGAACTCACAGTATATTATTACCTGTACTGATTATCTGACAAGGTGGGTAGAGACTGCACCCATAAAGGATTGCACCATAGCCACGACTACTAGATTTTTTTGGGAGAACATTATCAGCAAAAGTATTGGTGATGATTAAGTTTAACAAGTGATAGGGGCGCTCACTTCTTAAATGAAACAATCAAGATTCTATTGGCAGAATTCATGTTAGCCCATCATAAGACTACCCCTTATCACCCTTAAGAAAATGGGACTGCACAAGCATTTAACAAAATCATTAGTTACACATTAACTAAGATATGTGATGTGGGTAGGCAGGATTAGGATGACAAGGTATCAACAGTCATTTAGGAATACAAAACAATGTATAAAAGGTTGAACAAGGCCACACCATTTCAACTGGTGTTTGGCACAGAGGCTATTTTTCTAGTTGAATTTATGCTACCATCACTACGTATAGCACACACAGGAGGATTAGACGATGAACAAGTGCTAGAAGATAGAATAGATGAGTTGATAAAGTTTGATGAAAGGTGCTTGCTAGTAAGATGGATCCAAACAACTGGAAAATCTTAGTAAAAGGCATGGCATGACCGCCACATTAAGAAAAAATAGTTTGAGGTTGGCCAAATGGTATTGCTATATGATTCAAAATTTCTATGCCATCCTAAAAAGTTGAAGGTGCATTGGTTGGGTCCTTATATAATTTCATACATCCTTTATTCAGGCACGTGCTAGTTACAAGCGCTAGATGGAACAAAATTACCTGGACACTTCAATGGGAGTAGGTTGAAGCCCTACTATAAATAATGCTTCTTGGTGTTTGTAAATAAGGTAGTTCTACCAATTAGTTTAGCATTTCCTTTTATGATTTTCATTTCTTGTTTTTCCCTTTCGTATTGTTGTCTTGTTTTGCACCTTGGGCGCCAGTAAATTTATTACTTTTTGACTTATGAATGTGTAGAGGGCCATGCATCTATTTAGTGTGGGGTGAGGTGATAAAAAGAGGCATGAAGTTATTTTGCAGAAGGATTGGGTTGGCAGACCATTTGAATTGGCCCTGTTGAAAAGATGCATAGGAAGGTAGATGGATGACAAAATAAAATTACATTGGAAATCAACGTACAAAGGAAAAAGCACAAAAACACAAGGTAGGTGAAAGCAATAATCATGAGGATGGAAGAGGTGGCTTTGGCATTGGTAACATGCACGTAAGAGTCTTCTATCAAGATGGATTATCTACACACCAGAAGGTTGGAAAAATTTTCACGCAAGGATTGGGTGCACAAGGAAAGCGCTGAAGTTGGGTTTGTTTGAAAATTCCCACATTAAATATTGTCTTACGGTGGTAGGTAGCCTAGCCTTTAATGCGTAAAAAAGTGGGAAAAGCTATAAATACAGGGATGGGCAGTTCATTATTTTACTTTGGGAAAACAAGGAGAATGATTTTCTTTCAAGAGCTAGGGTTTTGAGAGATAACTCGTGCAAAGGAAAATCTCAAAAAACTCTCGCACAATCAATCCACTAGATCTACAAACTAGAGCAGAATTGATTCACGGGTGTGGGGAATGTTGTGAAAGAACGCTGTGATCAAAGGAGGAAAATCAGAAATTAGGGTTTGTACTCTAGGCTATGGGGCGTGCAAGGAAAACTCTCAAATAACTCAAAATCAACCAGAGAATGAAAGCAAAGGGTAAAATGATGGCCAAAAAACCAATTGATAAGCCTATAGTACAATCCAAGAAGGGAAAGGGTAAGGGAAAAGGAAAGAAGAAAGAAGAAGAAATCCCTTTGGATACAAATGAGGAATGGTTCTCAGAGATGCAATACCTGGATGGGGTTTTGCTAAGGCAAGAGTGGGAGTCCTATATCAGACAGATGACCATAATTGATTACAATCACCAGTTGAGTATAACTGTGAAGGAAATGGCACTGGAGCTAGTATGCCCCACAAACAAAAAAACACCTAACGAGATGCCAATCTATAGCAATGTAGTCAAGGTGAAAATAGATAAGGTAGGACTTCTCCAGCTTTACAAATTTCCCTACTTCAGAAATCCTAAGCACCTATACCAATGGTTAATGATGTGCGTACACAAATATTTCTTCTGTTTCACAAGGCAAAAAATGTGCATAACTCCCCAGTTAATCTCACACTTTACACACCTAGGATGTAAAGGGGACATGATCATAGATGACCTCTAGGATGAGGAGGTAATTAAAGAAACCATTGCATCCTAGGATTATAAGAAGGGATCAAGGTACTACGATGTCATGGATATAAGTGATCCGGTGAAGAAAATGGCCACACACCTCATTTCCAAGCTGAATGGGCAAGAGAGGTGGACCCAGGTGAGCAAGTCCTAGTTTAATGTCTGTAGAAAGGTCACAGAGGGAACTGTATACAACATCTCCTAGTACATAGCAGATGAGATCATAAGCAGTGTAGAGGATGGAGGGAAGATATTATTTGGGAACATTTTATTAACCATTATGTTCTCAAAGATCACAGTGCTGGATGCATCTGATAAGTTCATATGGGAGTACCCTAATAAATACACTTCACCCATGGCTAGGTTCTAGAAGTATACTTGTGAGTCAACGATAGGGGTGAACAAGGTGTGCTTGGATAAATGGTATACACACCTCAGGAATGAATTCGGGGCTGAATGGTGAATTCCTGAACAACTACCCATGGTGACTGAGGTGAAGTAGAGTTCGCAGTATACTAGCACTTCTGCATTGGAAGATTCATCTTGATGGATGGTAGTTGGAATCCCTGGTGTAAACTTCCTTTCTCATTTACTACCCAATTCTTCCAGGAAGGAGTGAATAGGTATAAGGAGTTGAAGAAGTTAAAACTCGACCTGTCCACCCTTGACAGTGAACATCGAGAGATGAGAAAGAAGCTCGTCTACCTGGGGAAGCATGTTTATGTTGAAAGGTATGTGTCACAAGATGTGCACATCGTAAGGCCAAAGATCTTACCAATTGCTGAGAGCACTACTACCTGAATGTACCTACACATAAGGTGAAAGTTTGAGAAGGGTACGTATGTAGAGAATGAAATATCCATCCTGGATGAACCCATGGGAAGGAAGAATCCAACGCCAAAGTGCAAGGAGAAAGAAGAGGAAGAACAAGGGGTGGTGGAAAGGTAGAATGTAGGTACCCCAGGGCCGAGTAACTATTTCTAGAAGAAGAGAAGAAAGGTGGTTAGGTAAAAGACCCTAGAGCCAGTGAAGCCACCATCTCTTAAAGAACCTTCAGATGAAGAAAAGATAACATCCCTAACTCCAGAGTTTTCTGCAAGGGAAGAAGAACAAGGAACAGAGGAACATGGGTTTGAAGATACAAACAACTTGAATGCCTATGTAGGCAAGAAGGATGTTGATGAAGGGGAAGAGTTAGAGGTGGATCAAGAGCCAATTGATGTCCATGACTCGGAGGGAGAGGAAGAAGAGGATATAAATGATGCCTTCATCTTTGTAAGGAGAAAGGGCACATAAAGGGAGGAAGGAACACACAACGAAGAGAGGAGCGAAGGAGCTAGTACCAAGGAGCCAGGTATGCCCAAGCTCACTCAAGAGGAGGTGAATGAAAAGGAAACAAAGGAGGCAGAGAAGATTATTGATGCCTTGCTTAATGAGTTGGGATACAGTGCAGAGCTTGTGCTCGGTGAGTTCAAGAAAGAACACAGGGAGAAGAGTGGAAGTAGCACAAAAGGCCCAACTCTTTCGGTAACTGTTCCCAAGGGCATACACATGGGAAGTAAACACGTAGAAGGGGGAAGAACAATGATGGGTTACATTGATAACCCCAAAAAATTTTGCATGTGTGTTTCTAGAGTACCATGCCCACCAAGGAACTCACTGTCATGGAGCCCTTTGAACCTGAGGGTGGATACCCATGAACGAGGAAGATGCTATCATGGGCATTCAACTCCCACCTTGATGAGCCTGAGTTCGAGATTAACTAAGGAGTAGTATTGAAGCTTTCTGAAGGAAAGGATGACAACCCCATTGTAAACACGTAACAACTATCAGATGAGCAAGTGTGTAATGTGCTAAAAAAATTCTCCATGGAAATTGAGGCTATGCTCTTTGGTAGGAATGATAGGGTTAGAGTCTTGGAGGACCTATTGGAGAAGATGAAGGAAGAAGTTGTGAAGCTAATGAAGGATCTCAGCCTATAGAAATTAATCAGTGCTCAACTGTAGAGGGAGATTTAGGAGGAAAAGTCTAGGGTACGTAGAGTTTCCAAGAAGGTGGAGCTCATCTCCCAATCAATTATCATGAAGCACCCAGTCCTCAACCCTCCCACAAAAAAATATAGATCCTCCCTTGAATGTCTAGAGGACTTGACTCGGATACTCACCATGGAGAGGAAGCCCTTGGCATTAGAGTTGGTAGAAGAGGTAGCGGCATGCTTGGAGAAAGAAGACAAGTTGAAGTTCATCACACTAATGGCCAAATACAACAAGGTGCTCGTCGACGTAAGAACAAATGCACAAACCGCAGGGGTCACTTATGACCATTGCGTAGATCTAGACAAGCTGAAAAGCATACTGCTTGCTAGCAATGAAGCTGAGCTAAATGAATTCAGATAAAATAATACGGGCAATAGAGCCGAGTGGAAAAGGATCATAGCTGAAGTAGAAAATAAATCCAAAGCCATTGAGAACTGGCGAGTCTCAATCAAAACCTAATTAAAAGATCTCTACAAGGTCATCACAAGGAATATGGATTCCCTGGAAGATCACGCTACAGAACTAGAGACTGTGGTGGAAACCATTACCACACAAGGGGAAGGGTTAACCTTCAATGAGGTGAGAACCTTGGTTAGTGACATTTACACTAAAGCACAAGAAAAAGTCAGTGCTTGGAGTACACTGGAGGCTGACCTTTAGTAAAATTTTCCCCTTCTTCTTTAGGAAAATTTCCCCCTATTCTTTCTCTTCCCCATTCTTTAACAAGTGAAGTGTGCGGTAATGTTGGGCCCCTATCATAGCTTCCAAATCTCAAAGGCATGTAGGCACACATGTTTGGAGGAAGTGCACAAGTTAAGGCACGTAGGGCAGTATTCAAAAGACTTCTTAGAGAACTAAGGATGCATGCACTGTGCAAAGAACAATTTGGGACTTGGCCATTTTTGGCCTTTTGGGCAGGTAACATGAAGAATGTGTTCCATTTGGATAAGGTTCTAGCCTGGTGACAAGGTGTCCTAGAAGGAATATACCTTGTGATAGAAATATCTGAAAAGTTAATCATGACATGGAGAGGCATCTGCCTAGGGCGTCCCACACCTTGACACTTAGGGCTAGATCTAAGGCTGCAGAGGATTTTGTTAGAGCTCAGATGCCTATTTATATATGCACGCTTGATAAAGAAGACAGACAGAAGTGAGGTAGTGGAGCTCTACAGAATTATTGTGAGAACTATGGGATGAAAATGGGCAATGGATTCCAGTAAGGATGTAATGGGGAAATGGGGAATGTAATTTTTGTTTTTGTGAGAATACATGTATGGATCCACACTTGGTGCATGACTACAGTCTACCTTCTGTAATCTTTTATAAATAATACTATGAATGAATGTGATAAGGTTACCATGACAAATGTATTAAGACTCTTTCTTTTTATTACCTACATATTTCTATTTTACTTCTGTTCTTGTATAATCATGAATCTTACTTGAATGCTATGTATAATGGTGGATTTATAACTTCCTAGTTCTATTACTTCTGTTGTGTGCTTTTCTTTTATTATGAATGAAAGGGTATATAAACCATTCTGATCTTTATAGCTTTTTTCATGTCTTTTAAATCACTAAGTCGAGATCATGAGCATGAATTCCATTGAAATCACATAAAAGAGAGACTCAACTCCCTCTCGCGCACCTTGGGTGAGCACCCAGCGCCTACTGGGTCATAGGATGGCACACATGAGGTTCCCTTGTTCCTAGTGGGGTAAAAAAATGACTACACTAGGCTCTGTCAAAGGCTATCTATGGCCCCCATATCAAAATACTCATGCGCTCTTTGCGCATACCACATATCAGGCCCCGAAACATCCTGTGTGATGCCAAATTGTCGCTAGCATCTATCAACCCTGTAAAACTTCTACATATAGCTGTGGCTGCCCATGATAAAATGCTCTACTCTAGATATGGATATCTCTCTAGCCATTGATAATGTCGATACGGTCTCCATACCACGGCCACCTGCTGTAGATCCTCAAGCTCTCGATGATAAGGATAGGGATCACCCCTGTAGGGCTGAACATCGTCCCTGACTGGGACCCAAACAATGGTAGATGGATCCGTTAGAGCCCGAACTCTCAGAGCACCTAAGGGGCACCCAATAGCAATGTGATATCAGGCCCATATCATAAGGATCCTGGTCAAACCTACCATCTTCTGATGATAGTAGGTGATAAGATGTAGATCATAGTAAAGATGTGCTAGAATGCACTGGCCCCAACAATAAGTGTCTCCCTGTATCAATCCAAGAGTAACCATAAGTAGTCCAAGAGAGAATGAGGAACGGTCTTGTCAGGGAGTAAAAATCCACTGATCTAGAGAAAGGTCCTCAATGCACCATGATAAACACACCGTCATCCCGTGATGAGGTAGCGTCGAGACCCCGAACAGGTGTGTTATGTATCCATCCAACGCTGCTCTGTCGCTCACATACTGAATGGGATAGAAAATGATAAGAATGCACATGATGTGCTAGAAATCCTCCAATGTGATGGTAATATCCCCTATAGGAAGCTAAAAGCACTGGCTCTCGCTATGCCATCTCTTTGCTATGGCCATGAGAAGGCTGTGGTCCAATGTGACATGGGGCATGTTAGCCATGTAGGCTAACCCTGTGACATAAAGGAGGATGTCTAGTATACTCCTATCTCCATCCTTGAACCGCACCTCTATAATATCAAGGTGGCCATATCTCCCATGTCTGAAGTGTAGGTAATATATGCTACAAGATCAAAACAAGTGTTAGGAACTTATCTAACTTCTAGCTATCTTTCTAAGGAAAAATGGTTCGCTGAGTCCTTAAACTTACTAGTTTCCCTTTTTCTTCTAGGTTCTTCTAATTATTCTCCTCTACAAATTGCTATTTTATTGCTATAAGTGTATTCCATTTTCTTCCAGATGCATGTGCACCCCTTTCGATGCACGCGCATCCTCCTCGATGCCTACGTGCCCTAATTGATGCATACACGCCCCCTACCTTTTCCTATTTTTGTGTGTGTGCCACGTAGGATGCAAACACACCCAATATGAAACCTACACATCCCTCCCAGTGTGCATGCATGCTCACATCCATTCTTGGTAAATTTCAAAATTTCCCCCCAGTGCCTACGTGCTTGGTTTGACGTGTGTGCATGCATCCCTGTTTTCCCCCCTTCGATAGCCACGTGTGTGCGTACTTATTTTTCAAAGGATATGCCTGCACGTACCCACTTTTTTGACACGTACACATACGTGTCCCTGAATTTTCAACACATGCACATACGCATGCATCTTTTCCTACCTACCTACCCTCAAAACGACCTACAAAGCATTAAATGCATAATTTAAAAGAGAAGGGATAGAGCACTCAAGAAGGGTCCATTTGTGGGATCTCGCTGGTACTCTTGGATCCAGTCTACTCGCATCCACATTGTCTGTAACCTCTCCATCACACTCTAGGCTCTCTCACTGACACCTCACGGTAAAATTTTTTGTAAGGGCTCTAGTACAAAATGAATTGGTCGTTATTATTTTTACCCCCTCGGGTGGGTATATTAACTCATCACGATGCCCCTGGGGCATGTTTTTTCTGTCGTGATCAATGTAATATTCTTCTACCCGCCATGATAAATATTTTATTATTAAAATAATTATTTTTATGAATTTTCACACGCTGGGGCACTTTGTGCTACCCTGCGGACACTTCCTCTTAACCCTGACATTGTTTAGGAACCTTACAGGTGCTTTCCTCAAATTTTATTCCTCTTTTTTATCTACCTCCTGTCATGAACAATAATTATCTACAATAATTATTATCACCCTGTCTTTCTTTCCATGGGGATCCTCTTTTGGCTCTTTTGTGGCCTCACCTTCCCTTGTTCTCCTCCGCGTGTACTTTTTTAGAATATCTTTAATCTTTTGAATTCTTCTGACTGATCAAAAAAATTGAAAAATTGTAAAATTTATTCAAAAAAAATAAAAAATAGTATAAAACTTTGAAAATGAACTAAAATCAGTAACTAGCTCATTTTTCAGTTGAAATATGTGTCTTTTACATGGCGCTCATCCTATATCCTGTTGGCATTTTCACATGTTTTAAAGCTACAAATTGTGAATCACCCTGATCTACAATCATTTACAAAAGACCGTTTCTTACTTCATTTGTACTCTGGGGCACTATTAGTTTCCTGGTACTATTTCATCATGCACGTTGCTTTTTATCAGACCCAAGTGTCCTCTGTCATTTCCCTTACATGTGCATATTGCTTGTGGCATCACTCTTACCCTTGTCATTTATCAGAACATTTAAGACTTCAGGTTGATAACAAAATATTTGTGCAACCTTCTTGAACATTGTTGTTATAAGTGTGTGTGACTGTACTTATTTCCTCGTAACATGAGTTTGTTTACTTCTTGTTTTATGTTACATGTTTGTATGTTGTGCGGGATTGGCATTTTAGCAATATAAAGTTGTTTTGTATCTTGGCTTTTCATGTCACTATACGCTTCTGTTGTATGCTCACATTTTTAATAAGGACCGATGAGGAATTCTCTAAGCAAAATGATGAATTAAATAGTGGATACAATTGATTTGTGGATAACTCAATATCTCTTTTCTTGTTTCTCATCCTCTTCTCTTCACATCCTACCCCTTCCCCATTCTTCTATCTATGTCTCACCTTTTTTGAGCATTGATCAACTTCTTTCATCGCCCCATCAACACTCGAGGGGGCATCCTTCATCCTATTAATTTTTCTTTTATCCCTTCAAAAATTTTCTTCTCTTTTATATTTGTCTACTTTCTTCGAAGTGATGTAAATTACATCACCTCAAAGAGGGGAAAATGTAGACACTTGTAGTTTGACCAATGCACTATTATGACTAATATTGCACTATTTGTGCTTCTCCCTGTAAATCGATGATACACTGGTGGTTCGACCTATCTAAATTTCTTCCTACGACATCCCTTTTGTCATTTTTCCTCTTGTAAACCATTTAAACAAGCTTTAATAGCTTCATTCTAACTACATTAGCTTCTTACTTTCTTCCAGTCCACTTCTACCACCTTCCTGTTCTATCAATCCATTCCATTAGATTGATCTGACCCTTCAAAACTCTCTCCAAACCCTAATCACCTCCTAAACATGTTTAACTAAGCTTAAACATGGTTTTTCACTCCCTAAACCTAGTCAAAGTAAGCTTTGACTTGCTAAAAATTGTTTTTTGGAATTTAGTGTTTGTCCCACATGCACTCATGTTTCCCTTTTTCCCAAATGGAAAACTATATATAAGGCTAGACCCCCTCTCTCATTTTCAAGAATTCCTCCCTTCTTCCTAGGCATAGATTATAGCATTTTGCATCTATGTTCTAGATTTCATTTCTAGATTTCATTTCTAGTTTAGATATTGAGCTATTTACTTCACTTTTGTATTGGTAATTCAATTTATAGGGTAAAGGAGAAGAATCATTGGCTCAAAAGCCTATAATGGGGAGATCTCTTTCTCTTAATCACTAAAAACTGATTTCCTAGGGCTGACTAGGTTCGTTATTTTAAGCTTTCAAAGAATAGAGGTAGTTTTAATTAGCTTAAATTTGAGTGTTTACTTCATAATGTATGCTAGTTAGAAAATATTTCTCATTTCTTATCAGATGATCCATTGATTTGTTGCTTAAAGACTTTGGGGATTCCTTAGGAATTCCTACCCCAAAATTCATGGCTTTCTACAAATTTTCTTTGAACACATATATCACGACTCACTTTCTCCTTTACCACAGATTAATATGGTTCAAATTTCCACTCGAGCCAGAAGGAAAAAGGAAAGGAGAAAACAACCAGCTCATCCGATACTCTTTTACCCAATATTCCATCTACACTTGTACCAAAAATCACCTTCCGTGGACCCACATACCCTATTTCTGATGGGGTATCCCATCATACAATTATTAAATAGTTAGACTAATCTCCTCTCAAATTTTCTTTGTATGACCTTGTCCAAACCTCTGAGTCTCATCGACATGTGCTTTTTGAGGTTCTGTAATTAATTGAGGTTCTACCTAATGACCCTACTCCTATTGCATCCATTATCACTCCTCACCATGTGGCCTCTCTCACCACTTCACCCCCTTCCACTGCACTCACTACCACTCCTCATCAAGTAGCCACTCTCAAATTCTCTAACGACAGGATTATACCTCTCTAATCAGATGATCCTAACCATGCCCTATTTATTTCTTTCTACATTCATAATATATGCATTTCACACGTTATGATTGATGGGAGTGCCACTATTAACATCATTTATTCCCATACATAAATCCAAATGCGCATCCCTGCCAATTACATACATAATAACTGAGTTATGTTGCATTCATTTAAGGATGCCATTACTTCTACCCTAGGCACCATCATTCTCCACATTCATGTAGGCCCCCATGTCATTCATGAATTATTCTATGTCTTAGAAGGGGAATTAAAATACAACAAGTTGTTTGGCTGACCTTGGATCCATGTCATGGGTTGTGTTCCTTCAACATTACACCACTATTTAAAATTCAAACATGAAGGGCATAATTATACCATTCCAGTTAACCCTTCACCATTCAAGACCTATAACATGTTTATGGACCCAATGATGTTGTTATACTAGTTAAGGCATATACCATCGCTACCACATCTTCTTCTACTACTGCCTCATCCACCAAAGCTGCTGCTACATCCTTCATAAGTAAATCCTCTATTCACACTTCTGTCACAGCTTTTGCAGCTGACCCATCAACCAACCCATCTGCTTATCAAAAAACTAATGCTTCTTCCTCCTAATTATCTAGTAATTCATCCATTCCCACTACCCACATATAAACTACTGATCCCTTAGAATGGTTTCTTCAATGCCTCACTCTAGGGGAGTATCACCTTTATATCATTGACACATTCATTACTCCTAAGGAGTATGATAACCTTCACCAACATCCCTGGTATGATCACTGCATAGATGAGGTTATCCCCTATGGTCCTCTTCACCTGCACACTAACTTAATGTATGGGGGACTTCATACTTCTACCTACTCAATCGGGAAACATTCCAAAACTTGACCATTTTCCTCTAACCTCCAATCTCTCACCAACCATGACATCACCCACACCTTCCTCCATTGTTTTTTTTGGAAGGGCTTTTGCTTTGGTTTTTATAAAGAAGGTTGTCATACTATCTTTCCTTGCACCACTCCTAAGAATAAAGACCACGGTGATATTGGATTTGCCGAACCACCTTCTAAGAAGGCCCTATTCAAACTCATTGAAGACGATAAACATTCCCCACCCCATTCACCAACTTCTCCACCTTCACCTATAGTGTTTATGGATCTAAAATATATTCCTCCTGATTTTGTTTGTAAACACTTTTTACCTGGGATATGTGAATATTGGGCCCCTAAAATATCAACTAAGTCCAAAAAGGGCACATAGGTATGCACGGGTGAATAAAGCACACAAGATAAGGCACACAAGGAAGGGTTCAAGTAGGTTTCTGGTAGAACCCAGGATGCACACTGGTGGAGTAAAATCTAGGAATCATTCATTTTTGAACTTTCGGGTAGGACGTGAGGAAAATGTGACCCAGGTGGATAAGGTCACATCCTGGTGACAAGGTGGCCTAGAAGGAATATGCCCTGTGATAGAAATTGCTAGGTGGATATCATGGCAAGGAGTGGTAAGATTAGGCCTAGAGGAGCATGCGCTCATGGAGGACCACATTCAAACACTTGGCAACAGGTCTGAGGCCGCAACAGAATGAGTTGGCATTTTAAGAAGGCTATATATACAAGTGCCTGTAGAAGCAAAGGGAGATGACATGGATAGAGAGTGAAGCTCTATAGAAATACTACAAAGAATCTGCTATCTTGGGTAAATAAACATAGGAAAGGATGTATCAAGGGTTCTAGGGTTTTAAATTTGCTTTTGAGGTCCTAGTTATATGAATCTAGTTATAATGCATGACTGCGGTTTGCCTCTCTGTGACATTCTGTAATCGGCCTAATGAATGTAATGAGGCTACCAATTTATGTGAATATGGACATTAATGATTCTGATGCATACATCCTTCTTCATAAATATTTTTCATTTATGTTTATGAACTAAGTATGAATGCTTATACAACTTCCTTTCTATTTTGGTGTATGTTCTATAATCTGTTCAACTCTTTTCTATTTGGAATGACTACAAGGATCTAGAAGCCATTCTAAGATCTATGGTGCTTGTATGTCTTATTCCCACTCAAATATCTTACGATTGAATCATAGATGATGTTTCCCACTAAAATCACATAAAAGAGAGACTCGATGCCCATGCGTGCCTCAGGTGAGCGCCCAACGCCCACTGGGTGATAGGATGACGCGCATGGGATTCCTTTCCTTTGTGATGGGTGTAAAAATGACTACATCTTGGTTCCATTGTCATGACCTCTTTTCAAAGTTGTAGTGGGAAATGACATACATCATGATCTGTGTAATGAGTAATGAAGAACGTTTAACTTTGGAAAGTGTTGAATCATGGTTCAAAAGCATGAAGGATTAATTTTCTCAGAGATTTAATATTGGATCTGAGTTTAATGCATGTAGATGGGTAGAAGAGAACCTCTACCATGATTTATATGAAATTTTTTTCTATTGCTTCCTAGTAGAACTATATGAATGGCTCTCAGTATATGCATCTAGATCAAGTTGCTATTATAGGTCATGCACGTGGACCCAAGAAGAATACCATAGGCTATAGGATGTAGATCTAATGTGGACTCGTGTTGTGGATCATTGGTGGAAAAGTATGTTGGCTAGCTACACTCTGGAGTACGCTATTTCTACATATTATTATCTATAAGTTGCTGAGTTTGAATTTTTTTAGGAGCCTAGAGGATCATTTCTATGTGTTATCCCTCTGTAAATGAATATCTTGATTTTTACCTTGAGTTTAAGGGCATTTCCAATGGTTGGCTAGACCGTTCTGAGTGTTGGCTGAGGAAGCTAGGGTGGAGGAAGATGGAAGATATTATGACAGAGAAAGAAAGGGAGGAGAGACGGCTCAAGTATAGTGAAGCACATGAAAGGGAGATTTTAAGACAATGCAAGGTTTCAAATGTGATGGATCTATGGAGGTAGATGTTGTGGAAAGGAGTTGAGGTTCATGTAAAGGACATGGAACTTGATAACTCTATGATACCCCATCTTGGCAAGTGCATAAGAGATACCCCTACGACTTATAATGAGAGTTCATTACGTGTTTAAAGAAGAGTCATTGGCATGTATCTGAACACACCTAATGACCAAACCTTAGAGATTGGTTTTCCAAATCAAGGAAGGAGTACCATTGACCTAGTTGGTATCAGTGGAAGTTATATATCTGTGCCCAAGAGATACAATTTTTCATTTCCCACTTCTATGGCTACACATGTTCTAGTATTCAGAGGAATTTTTGGACAAGGAGAAAGTACACAAGCCTTCAGTCTCGTGTTTAGGAGTGGCGTGGGGTACACTAGTGGTAGTGGGGCATTATCATAGACCATCAGAGTGTAGTTCAGTGGAGCCTTGGGGACACTTGACATAACGACTACAGGACCTGGTAGACCTTGTGGATCTAGTGGGTTAGGAGGAACAGGACCTGGTGGACCTAGTGGATCTAGTGGGTAAGGAGGAATAGGACCTGGTGGATCTGGTAGGTCTGGTGTCTTACAAGCCAAAGGATCTAGTTGATCTGGTGGATCCAATGGTGGAGGAAATATCGGAGGGAACTAAGGCTCTAACTCAGGAGGAGAAGGGCCCTAGCCACCCCCTCAAGTATTGTTTGAAATGTCTTTACATTTTCTAGATTACAAAGGTATTGAAGATGCTACAGAACATGTTCATAAGTGTGAACTACTATGGCACATAAAGGGGATCAACACCCTAGAGAGGAAGGAAATTTAGTTTGCAACAATGTTGTAGGGGTGCACACATAGCTGGTATAGGAAATATGACCCTCATCAAATAGTGGTGGATTATATTGCTTTAAATAATGCCTTCTTGGCAAAATTCCACATTCCTGAGTTTGAATAGAAGAGCATCAACACCCTAAAGGAGATTCAATAGGGAATGAAAGAGAGTGTGCAGGAATATGATTCACACTTTAAAACTATCTTATCTAAGTTATCATATGATATTCACCCTTCACATCATTCTTAGTGGTTTGTATCTCATAAAACTCTCATAGATGCACGCGAGGCGTTAGAATCTACTCTGCACACAGAGGCTGATGGAAGTTTTGATACTAGTGTTAGCCCATTTTTGGAGGCTCAAATTGTTGCTGTGGCTAAGTAGCTAGAGAAGTTTTCTGCGTACTCAGCCCATGAGACTCGTAGTAGTATATGGTGTACAGATTGTGAAGTAGAGGGGCATGTTAAGGATAGTTTCCCTCAAAGGACATTATGTGTCATGAAATTAGACTATGAAATTTTTCATAGGGACCATGATGCAAGTATATGTCCCTTGTTACAACATGTAATTAAGAAGAATGTGTCTTGCTACTATAAGATCTACACCTCTACAACCCATGATACTAAGGATTTTAGGCTTATTGGTCAGATACATGAGGCCATTAATCATGGGGTGCGCTATACCATCATTACCAGTAGTTCTAAAGGTGATGATCACTGTTATGAGGAGCACGCAGATGGAGGCATGCACAGAAGGGGATTTCATGAAGGATTCTGTGGTCATGGTAACCATAGAGGAGGAAGAAGTGAGTTTGCACATGGAACCTATTTTAATTGTGGGTCTACAGGGCATTACAAATGAGAGTGCCTAGACCTATTGCAATGCTCATGGTGTGGGAAGAAACAAAAGTATGAGGAGTTCCCTGAGTTGTTTGAGCACATGAATCAGTAGAAAAAGAAATAAAAGGTCACTGCAATGGTAAACATTAATAAGAAAAACACATAATGGATGCCATGAGTGACACATGATTCATGTTTATAATCTGTCATGGTAACAACAAGAGCAGAGGATGTGTATGAAAAGGAAATACCAAGGCAGAGGACTCCGATTTCAAGAGAAGAAGTGGTACATGGAAATTACCCAGATCCTACTCATTAGAAAGAGGTATATCAAGATACCATGGACGTCATTCAGATTTTACAAGGAGAAATATAGTTTCTAAAGGAGTAGTCTAGGATGGAGGAGTAAAGAAGGAAGGTCGGGGCACCAAAGGATGACATCGATGAGGTCAAGGAAGTGTGTAAAATGCTAAGGAAAGAGAATATTATTCCCTTGCTAGGAGTATGGTATAGAGAGAAGGTACCATGCACTAGAGAAGAGTGGGAGAGGCATGTCCTACATGTAAACCTCCCCCCTCACATCCTTGACTATGATAGGGAGATCCCGCTAAATGCAGTAGTGGATGGATGGTTGCTGAGTAATATCCTCATTGAAACAGGTGCAAAATTCAATGTTTTAACCTTGGATGCATGTCATCAGATGGGAAGACCTACATTACAATGATCTTTAAATGTGTTGTATATGGAAAAAAAAACAAAGGCAATTCCCATCAGTGTATTAAAAGATGCAGCTATCACCATTCAAATACCTAAGTTTACTGGGGACTTTGAAGTCTTGGCACTCGTTGAGGTAAACAATTTCCCAACACTGTTTGGGTGCTAATGGTGTTTTAATAAAAATTTTGATCTTCACTTCAACAAGGGGTACATCAGATTTGAAAATGAGGAGGAACAAGTCATCATACCCCTGGCTGATGGGAAGTCAATGCCCTATACTGAACCTTTGGGAGAGGAGGTCCTTGATAGAATATTTGTGCGCTGAATCAGGGACCCAGAGATAATCCATCCTACTGATGGAGTTATCAAGTTTGAAGATGCTCAGTCAGTAAGTGACACCTCCAGTCTAGCATGTGATAATTGGGCACATGGGACCTATGAACTGATCAGAATAAATTTATGAGGATCAGTGACAAAGCTGAAAAAGGCATGCACCGTCTGGTGCCTAGGAGGAAAAGAACTACCTAAGTACTCAAGAGGAGCCTCTTCTGAGGTATTTTTACACAAAATGGAAGCTCAGTGGAAGGAGGAAAATGAAAGAAGGGGGCTATTAAGTTACGTCCTACTAGGAACTATTGTACACTGGTGGGAAAAACATCAGGATAATCTCTTGGAATGGTGCGAAGTGAGAATTGCCTTCGCTATTCATTTCTCTAGAAGTAATGTGCCCACCACCATCAAGGACTACCATGGTAAGGATCTCACCTCTTTCCACATCCAAGGATATGAAATAACCTAGAGGGAAGGTGTGGAAGCTTTTTCACCATTCCTTTGGGTGCATAAACTGTATTCTACAATGCAATGTTGCATGCATGGATGGTACATCCACTTAAAAAAATGCCTTAAAATAGGGAATTGGCAAGAGCTATTGGTTGATGTAGTTCAAAAATTTTAGTATAAGAGTACCAAGCCATTGGTTGATAAGGCATTAAAATTTTCCAAGTCCGTTACAATGGGGGATAGTGCCATGACAGAAGATAGGCTACTAGAATTACTTGGTGATCCAAGTTTGGAGGCCCACTTTGAAGAAGAGGAAACAAAGGAGGTTTAACTTGAGCGCGTATGTATGAAAAAGGAGAAAGTAAATATTGTATATGTGATTGATGGGGAGGAAGTAGAAATTTTGGATGTTAACCATTCCATAGGGATGCACAAGGTAATGGACAGTGCTGATACTCGTGGGTGCACCTACCATGAACCTTTAAAAACTAAAAAGGTTAACATCGGATCGGGAGAAGAACCTAATGAAGATATCATTGGAGATTACTGATTGGAGAAGGAAGTATCCAAGTTCTATGATCTTTTGTGTGAATTTGAGGATTTATTCCCGTGCGGGTAGCATGAGCTCAAAGGTGCCCACCACCTTGGGGGAGATGAGGATAAAGCTGTGTTGGTCATCAAAAAAGAACTTCAAGAAGAGCAACAGTCAGGGGACAAGAAGTCCCTCCTCTTTAATGGGAGAGGTTCCCTTATTCAGAAACGAACATATTTACACATATACAAAGCATGGTTTTGCTATGGAACTTGAATATCATAAAAGTGTTTCCTAAATAGGTTACCAATTACACAAGGATAGAGGAATGAAAATGTGAAAATAAGTAGAAAGGCACCATCCAGAATTATAGATGACAGAATAATTCCTTATGCATGCAAGATTATATTGGATTGAAATAAGATCATTTGTACTTACGTTAATAAGATGAAATTTGAATAAACACACAGTTCTATAAATAACATCTACAAGAATACAAAGCTTCTCAGCATAATGTAAATAAATGATCTAACAATATTCAATGGACAACATATGAATAAAAGGAAGCGGATAGAAAAAGAATGGAAATCCTTCTGTATTGATTTCTTAGTGATTTCGTTACACTTTTATAAATAAGCCAAGTTCTCCCCTACAAAATGGCGAGGAGAGGACATTATATAGTTTAAAAATTAGTTACTCATTGGTAACTACTTCTTTTAACTAATGATTAGTTAAAGGGCTACTAATCACAATACCCCAAATAATTACAATAAATCTGGGATAAAGAAGGGAAGAGAAGAGAAGAAACAGGAGAAGAAGACAAGTGTTCATGACTGGGAGGGGCCCACTGACTTTAGGATCCACTATCTAAATCTTTTCAATGCCTCTCCTATGTCTCTGCCTTATGAGACTGATGTGTTAGTAGTGGATTGAGTACAAAATCTGACGCACTTCTCCATTTCTTTGTCGAATTCAACATGATTATGATAATCTTTATTTGCTTCCTCTATAGCAGATTGAAGAGAGCAAATCTCCTTCATCTTTTCCTTGGAAATGGAACTCTACTTGAACAAATCACTTTTGACAAAAGCACTGAATTGAGATTTGATGTCTTGTAAAGAGAGAGGCACACTAGAAATCTCATCATGAATATGGCAATGTATATCCTTGAAGGTAGATATAACTAGTGTTTTGAAGGCTTCACCTTTCTACCAGCTATTCTTCAATTCTCCCAAAGTTTCTTCCAACACTTTGATTTTCCATTCCACGCTGTACACCCATGATTTTGATAAGTTATCCTTTACATCATCAAAGACCTTACTTTCCATTAAAATATTTTCATCTGTTTGTCCCATTAGGTGAATTTCTACTATGCAATTGCTCCAAAGTTTAAGTTCTTTATCTATGCTCCCAAAAGTGGAGGATAGCTTCTGTTGCAAATTACTCACCTTCCCATGGAGTTTGAAGGCTTCATCAATGAAATTCAATCCTGCAACAAGCATATCATCCACCATGGCCTCCATAGCTCTTCCATAGATGGAATACTTGTGCATATCCTTGATACTATGCACTTCATCTTGGCTCAGAATTACAGGTGGTGGAAGAGTAGTCAATGGGGTGGGATCTAGAAATTTATCTTTAGAGAGCAGTGACTTAATAAAACCTGTGAGAATCTGGGCCTGCTCCTCCAACTACTCTATGGTTTTTTTCCCTTTCTCTACCCTCCCAATGACTCTAGTGACTATTTCTTGAAGATTGTGGATCTCACCTTCAGGGGTAGACTCTCCCATGGGAATTCTTGAGAGTCCAAGGTCGGATGCTCGCAAATATTACTCAAGTTTGTCTACCTTAGGCTTGGCTATCTCCAGGAATTGTTGGCCCTAAGCATCAGACACTATCCTGGAGGTTATTTTTGATTTTTTGGCATGAGTAGGAGGAGTAGTGCCTAACAAGGCTACCACAACATCAAAATTGGGTCCTGAGATCCGGGAGGAAGAATTTCTCTTCCTCCTGTCAACAAGAGGTTGCACCCATGCAAAAGAGGAGGAGGAAGAAGAAGGTGGGGCGAGAGGACCAAGAGATAGAGATCTCATTGCACCCAAGGTTTGCACTATTGTTGCCTCTAATTGAGATATAAGTTGAGTGCTTGAGGCTTCCGGTACAGAGGGGTCACTAGCACCAAGAAGCTCAGTGCTTTTGACTTCCTTTTCTTTATCCACGGGGGCTTCTAGAGTACTTGTGGAGATTGGCATTTCACGCTCCTCACTTTCACTGAGAACAATGATGTTCTCTATACATGAGGGCAACTCTGAATGCTTCTTTAGGGGATCTTCCTCCACAGGTTCTTTCTTGACTTCTCTGAATTTCTTTTGATACACCTGGGTGGATGAGGAAGGAGTGGAGGCTATAGGTCCTTCAGTTGACGAGGCAGGAGGGGTTTACACAGGTGCTTCCGATCTTGGTGTCAATGATTCCTTTCTTGGTGTTGAAGCATCCTTGGAGGAGGATTCCCCTTAGTGCCTCCTAAGCTCACAGACTTTCTTATCAAACCAGATCTTGGTCCTTAGCAAGACCAGGGGTAGGATTTCAGCCAAATCATCTTTTTCCTTTTTTCACCAATCCAAGTCCTCGAAGGGGGTGTGTTTGACCACGTTGTCATATTCATATGAGTATAGGTCAGAACTATCATCTTGGAGCCCTTCAGGAACTTGGTATAGGTTAATCTCTTGAATCAATTGAAGATAAAATCTACCATAATGCCTCCTTGCTTCAAAATCATCAACACAGCCAGCCCAATAATCTTCTGTGTCTGCCCTATGATGACAAGTGATCTTGATGTTCTGCTCAATAAAATTTTTCATGTCAAAGCAAGTTCTTGGCTTGAAGAAATGAATAGTAATGGGAGCTAGGGATCTTGCTATATTTTGTGCATCTAAGGCTGTTTTGTAGGTGTAGTTTCCCAAAGAGATGGGTAAGTGCAAGGCTGTTTTGGATAGACAAGACACCCCTTTCTTAGGGTTTTTTAACAGGACTTCGCCACCCATGCTTTATATTTTTCACTGTCCTGATCAAAAAGGCCCTGTTCCTGGTTCTGGTAAATAACTATAACATTGTCCATTTATGAATTCTTAGGGCATCGCTAATGGCGGCAGCGTCAAGTTTGGCGATGAGTTCCCCATGCACGTTTGTCAACTCACTCAAGTCAGGATTGAAATGGGCACCATAGGAGAGCACCGTATCCGTGCATTGCACCAAGATAGGGAAACCACTGGAAAATGCCAAACCACTGTCATGAATCATCTATGCCATAGGTGATGGGTTCACATCTATCATCCTTGTCCAAAAATCCCCAAAGTCGAGGTGACGAACCTCACTATCCCTGATATCGGGAACGAAAAAACTCGAGCGATGAGACTTGCTCTTGGCCATGGAATTTAATCTTCATGTTCTTAGCAATTTGGGGAGCCAAGGTTACAATCTGAATTTGGGATGAAATTGTAGGGGAAATAAGTATGCACGTAGAAATCTTAATCACAAAGGTATGAGCAAAGGATAGCAAGAAAGTAGTGTGCAAAATGCATAAGGGGGTAGTTCATTATATAGCCATTTGGGAGAGAGAAAGGTATTTAATGTGCATTAAATACACACCTACCAACTTGGAAAACAAGATATTTGTGAAGAGTGGGAAAAATGAACTCGAATTGCCTTTGGTTCATTTGGGACATGCGGGACGTGAAAGCGCGATTCGACCGATCCAGGCGATGCGGCAAAAGTATGCACAAATGTCTCTTGGACATGAGGGACAAAAGTACATGGAAGTATGTGATTCGGTTAAAAAGAATGGAAAGTGGACAATGGGCCTGGGTGAACTTGGGACACTTGGGACAAAATTTTTTGATGGGCCCGAAAAGAACGCACTTCGGGTAAAGCGGCCGATCGGGGAACAGAGAGCCCGAATGAACTTGGGACACTTGGGACAAAAATGTCCGACAGGCCCAAAAATCACACAAAATGACCCAAAAAATGTAGATTTTTCCAATTTCTTGACTTTTCACATTACCAAGACAACAGAAAAGACATTTAACCTCAAAAATTTTCAATTTTCAACTTCTCAAAAGCAGGGGAATTTTGAGTGGACAACAGCTGGCTCCTTCTAGGGATGACTTGGCATAAGTTCAAAGAATGAGACAAGGTAAGAATTTAGACAAACTAGGGGAAGTAGACCAGTACCTTATCCATTGGGCCACGGAGTCACTGAACCAAAACAATACAGAAGACAACACACCAAAACAAAGGGAAGAAAGGAAAAACAAAACACTATACAGAATATACAAAAGGACTTCCTAATCACCTATGACTTAAACAATTTTAGGTACTGCCCACTATAAGGAAGTGGGAGAGAAGAACCATCCATATAATCAAGGTAAAAAGAATTCTTACCAGCAAAGTGCCTGATCTTGAAAGGTCCGAGCCAAAGGGAATCAAACTTGCCATGGCTGCCACGAGGTTCATGCCTTTTATCCCACAATAAAACAATGTCTCCAATTTTGAAATCTCTGAACCTGGCCTTTTTATCAAATAAGACCTTTACTTTCTGTTGGTGGGCAGATATCCTATCAGCAACATTCAATCTATCCTCATTCAATTTGTGGAGATACATGATCCTCTTATCCAAAGAATCATTGAAACTGGTATCTTCAATGGCCTTCATTAAATGCAGGGCTGGAAGCTCCACTGTGACTGGAAATTGGGCCTCCACTCCATATACTACCTGAAAAGGAGACATCCCAATGGCTCTCTTAGGTGTGATCCTATCTGCCCAAAGAGAATCATAGAGTTTCTTGTGCCAGTTCCGTTGGGATTCGTTGACTAATTTCCTTATTATGGCCACCAGATTTTTATTTGTTGATTCTGCTTGTCCATTTCCTTGAGGATAGTAATCTGAGGAGTGAGCTAGGGAGATGCCATATCCATAGAAAAAATCCATCATCTCGGTTGAAGAAAAATTTGAAGCATTATCTGTCACAATCTTGTTTGGCACACCATACCTTACCAAGATGTTTTCTTTGATAAAACTGCATACTACTTCTGAAGTAGTACTCTTTACTGGAATGGCTTCTACCCATTTGGTGAAATAATCTGTGGTGGTTAATACATGAGTATGACCAGCACTAGAAGAGGGATTAAGTGTTCCAATGAAATCCAAACCCCATTGTTGAAAAGGTTCTTCGATTACAACTGGTTTAAGGGGCAAAGAGGCCAACTTAGGTCTACCCACAAAAGTCTGACATGCTTCACATTTATCAACCCACTTTGATGCATCCCTGAACAAGGTAGGCCAGTAATATCCTCCACAAAGAATCTTATGAGTAGTAACAGTTGATGAGTAGTGCCCTCCACATGCCTGATTATGAAAAGTAGAAAGTAGCTTCTTCTATTGTTCCTTGTCCACACATTTTAAAAATCTCCCATCCAATCCACGCTTAAACAAGGCATTTTCCCACAAAAAATATTGGGCTGACCTTAGTTTAATAGCTCTATTTTCTTTGGTATTCAAATGAGAGGGGCATTTCCCATAGGTGAGAAAATGTGTGATATCAGCATACCATTCGTCGATTGAGCCAAGAAACAAAACGGTAGGAAGATCAGCCTCATCCTCCAGTAACCCATGTCCAGCTCCCTCAGCGATGAGTTCACACAAGCCTTTTCCACAAACGAGCTTAGTTGGTCTGATGTCAATGTCATATTCTTGGACCTTGGCCACCCAGTTCCCTCTCTTGGATCCGAACTCCTATTGTGTGAGAATGGACTTGATGGTTGTATCTGGTACAAATACTATGGAGTGAGAATTAAGAATGTAAAAATGAAACTGCTTGACAGACTTTAACCACTGTGAAAGCATGTTTCTCCATTATGGTGTATCTTAGCTCATGATTTTTTAGAATGTAGCTCATGAATGCAATTGGGAGTTCATGATCATTAGAATCTTTTTGAGTCAGAACAGCAGTCAGGGTGTTAACTGTGGCATAGCAATAGATAATAAAATCTTTGTTGAAATTTGGACGTGCTAAAACAGGAGTCTTAGCAATAGCCTCTTTAATACCTTCAAAGGCCTTTTTCCTTCAGGAGACCAACCAAACGTCTATTTTCCTTTCATCATTTGAGAGATATTCAAAGTTAGCTCTGCAAAATCAGGGATGAATCTCCTCAGAAAGTTAACCTTACCAAAGAAAGAGTGCACTCCTTTCTTGCTAGTTGGAAGAGGAATTTGCTGAATAGCTTGAACTCGCTCAGGATCAATTTTTATACCATCTTTGGAGACAACGTGCCCCAATAATTTCCCCTCCATGACACAAAAAATAGATTTCTTAGGATTTAAAGAGATCCCATGTTCTCTACATTTCAGCAAAACTGTTTCTAGATGCTGAAAATGATCTACCCTTGTTTTAGAAAATACAGTCAAGTCATCAAGGTATACGACGATACACTTCCCTTTCAAACTTCCAAAGGCCAAGTCCATAGCCCTCTGAAAAGTGGCACCGGCATTAATGAGCCCAAAAGGCATCCTTTTGTAAGCAAAGGTACCCCAAGGAGTAGTGAAAGCCATTTTGTGTTGATCTACGGTATTAACTTCTACCTGGTTATATCCTGAGAATCCATCAAGCATAGACAACATTTCGGATCCCGTTACTGCTTGCAAGACTTGATCCATCATGGGTAAAGGATAGTTGTCCTTTAAAGAAGCTTGATTCAGATTCCTAAAATTGACACAGATGCGGATCTCACCATTTTTCTTTCTAACAGGCACAATATTGGCAATCCATGTTGAATGGTGAATAGGAAAAATGATTTTGGCTTTTAATAACTTCTGTATTTCCTGAAAAATGGTGTCAGCTATCTTAGGATTGTATTTCCTCTGCTTCTATTTGAAAGGCTTAATTCAAGGTTTGAGAGGGATAAAATGCTGCATCTCCTTTGGTTGAAAGGCTTTTAAGTCTTCATAGGAATAAGCAAGGACATATTTATACTTTTTCAAAAGATTAATTACCTTCTTCCTCTCATCTGATGTACAACATTTTCCAATGTTCATGAGTTTAGGATCAGTAGAACTCCCAATATTAATTTTTTCATATTCAGCTGATTGCTGAGGTCCAGTAGAAGCTTTAAACTTTACATACCTATCGTGTTTGTCAAACAGTTCTTCTAAACTCACCAATCCTTTTGGAATCTTGTTTCCTTTGAGTTTGATACATCCATCCTGATCCGCCTCTTTTTATTTGATGGCTTCTTCATTAAAGGGCACACTTTCACGAGGAAAATTATCACTTCCTTCAAAGTACAACTGTTCAAAATTATCCTTGAGTTCTAAGAAAGAAAGCAAGTGTTGATCGTCATTGAAAACTTGCTAGTTACTTGTATTATCAGGTACACTAGGTCTATGGATCATCTCAATGGTGAACTTATCTTTAGAAAAGTCAGGATGAGGTATAAGCAATGACCCTGAGACTGCTAGTGAATCAGCCCTGGTATTCTCTTCCCTAGGCATTGCTTCAATGGAGAAGGCATCAAGAAATTCAATGGAGTCCCAAACCTGATTCCTGTAATGTTTCAACCTTCTATTCTTTACCTGGAAGAGGTTCCTAACTTGCTTGACAATCAACTCTGCATCCCATGAGCTAGAAGATTCTTCACACCTTGTTCTTTTGCTACCTGGAGTCCAAGAATGAGAGCTTCATACTCTGTTGTATTATTGGTATTTTCAAATTGCAACTTGAATGAGAAAGGATGAATGCTTCCTTCAGGCGACACCAATATGACACCAGCTCCAAAACCAGCTGAAGAACAACTTCCATCAAACTCTAATATCCAAACACCATTAGGATCCTTAGGTGACACTTTGGGGAGTTGGATTTCTTCTGGAGACATAATCATGTAGTTGCCATGCCCCATATCCTCATAGAGTATTTGTGCTTTGGGATCATCTATTTTTTGTACAATATACTCAGACTACTTCTCAGGCAGCAGCTTCTTCATTTTCCCATTAACAGGTATGAGGGCATGTGACCAATCCATTTGAATTTCTCCACCCACATCCTTACAGAAGTTCCTACTTAGCAGCATCCCATATGAAGGAGGAATGTCTGCTACTAGGATAGTAGCCAAAACTTTCTTCTCAGGAAAAGTAGCAAAAGCCACTTGTGCATCCTTAATCCTTCCTGACCAGGGGCACTTCCTTACTCTCCATGGAATAACAAGACCCGTAAGTGCGTGTGAGAGTTAGGCCTAAGGCATGAGCTACTTTGGCAGGCATTACATTGTCTGATGCTCCTGAGTCTATGACGTAATTACTGAGCCTATGGCCAGCTATAAGGAGTGTCACATAGAATGGTTTGATTTTGTCATTGGGTGAGGTGACAATGGCTACTAGATTAGGCTGTGGTGCAGAAGAGGGAGTGGGTAAAAGGCCTTTAGAGGTAGTTTTAGAATGAGAATTGACAAAGTGAATCATTTTAGCAAAAGCCTTGGGATGGGTTTGATAATATTTAGCCTCTGAGATTTGAACCTTAGTATTTTTTAGGTGATCAATAATATCGAAAGACCCAGAAGTGGATGGGTTATCATCGCTTGGGATCCTAGGCTTATCAATTTTAGGAGAAAAAGAAGTAACTTTAGTAGCAGAATTGACAGGACTCACCTTTGGTGTAGATGAAATGGGGATAGGAGATCCTCTTTTTGTAATTACAGGGATAGTTGTCAGCTGCTCCTTAGATTTTTTGGTGGGCTGCATCACTTTCTCCCTCTGATTTGTCTACTCTCGAGTCATGACAGCATATGATTCGCTATTCATGTCTGCTACTACTTCATCATAATCATCTCCTTCATCAACACCTTCAGTGGTGAAGAAATTAACTCGAGATCCCTCAAGTTCATCTGTTTCATCATCAACCTCTTCAACAAATTCTTCACAATCTTCATTAACCTCCTCATCCTCTGGTTCTTCAACTTCACAGGTTGCATTGATAGGAACTTTAATAGGAGGTCCTTCAAGTGCTAGCCTTGTTTGAGAAGCATGCAAATGATTTCTAGGCTGAAAATTCCTCCTTGGAACGTCTACATAGGGAGTATGCTGAGCCAATTGTTTCTTAATGGCGATGAGATCATTTGCATTTTTTTGTACCAATGGATCAGTATTAGGTCCAGGAGTGGAAGAGGAGGAAGAAGAAGACTTAGATTTAGAAGGGTCTCTCCTCAACTTTCCTGACATGATTAAATCATCTTCAACACTAACAGCAAGAGTTTGATCCTTGGCCAATGTTGCAAGATTAGCCCTTCTCAATGCATAACTAACTTCAGGCAATTGGGCATTTAGGAAGAAGCATTTTTGGATCTGATCTACAGGTTGAGTATTCGGTGGAATTTTGTTAATTAACCTATTGAATCGAGCCACAAATTCTCTCATGGGTTCTTGTGATTCCTTCTTTATTTGAGAAATTTGGGCTAGCAAAGCATGCACGTCTTCCGCCAGTTTGAAATGGTTTTCAAACCTAGTTCTCATTATGTTCCAGCTAGTGATAGCTCCGGCTAGAAGGTGATAGAACCAATCAGTAACATTATCTTGTAAAGTCTCAACAAAAATCCTTACGGAGATGTCTTCATGTTCAACTCCTAGAACTCCACATGTAACTATGAAGGCCACGATGTGTTCATCAGGATGTACCTTGCCATCACCCTTAAATTTAGGAAAGTTCTTTCCGGTTACCTCTGGGTAACTCATGCAAAGGCTGAGGAAGGGAAAGAGGCCCAACATGATGGCCCCAAGGCAATGGTACTACCATTCTTGGAAAAATGGCTTGAAGAGGAACTGAAACACCAACAAGAATCATAGCTCGAAGATTAGGACTGATTTTCTCTGAAGGAATACCACCCGTAGGGATTCTATCTTTGACAGGAGGAGTGCTTGTTGAATGAGCCTTTCTATTTCTCCTTGCAGAAGGAAAAGGAAACCCCTACTTGTTCCAAAAGCTGAAACTGAGAATCTTCAATACCAAGGGCCCTTCTCCCTCGAGTAAAACGTGGAGTCACCAGATCAAAAGATGATCGATAAATGATTATAGAACTGGAATATGATTCCCCAGTGGAGTCACCAAAAACTATTGGTCATCAAAAAGGAACTTCAAGAAGAGCAACAGTCAGGGGACAAGAAGTCCCTCCTCTTTAATGGGAGAGGTTCCCTTATTCAGAAATGAACCTATTTACACATATACAAAGCATGGTTTCACTATGGAACTTGGATATCATAAAAGTGTTTCCTAAATAGGTTACCAATTACAAAAGGATAGAGGAATGAAAATGTGAAAATAAGTAGAAAGGCACCATCAGAATTATAGATGATAGAATAATTCCTTATGCATGCAAGATTACAGTGGATTGGAATAAGATCATTTGTACTTACGTTAATAAGATGAAATTTGAATAGACACACAGTTCTATAAATAACATCTACAAGAATACAAAGCTTCTCAGCATAATGTAAACAAATGATCTAACAATATTTAATGGACAACGTATGAATAAAAGGAATCAGATAGACAAAGAATGGAAATCCTTCTGTATTGATTTCTTAGTGATTAATTTACACTTTTATAAATAATCCAAGATTCCCCTTTTCAAAATGGTGAGGAGAGGCCATTATATAGTTTACAAATTAGTTACTCATTGGTAACTACTTCTTTTAACTAATGATTAGTTAAAGGGCTGCTAATTGCAATACCCCAACTAATTACAATAAATTCGGGATGAAGAAGGGAAGAGAAGAGAAGAAACAGGAGAAGAAGACAAGCGTTCATGACTGGGAGGGGCCCACTGACTTTAGGATCCGCTGTCTGAATCTTTTCAATGCCTCTGCTATGTCTCTGCCTCATGGGACTGATGTGTTGGCAGTGGACTGAGTCCAAAATATGAGGCACTTCTCCATTTCTTTGTCGAATTTGACATGATTATGATAATCTTTATTTGCTTCTTCTATAGCAGATTGAAGAGAGAAAATCTCCTTCATTTTTTCCTTAGAAATAGAACTCTCCTTGAACAGATCACCTTTGACAAAAGCTCTGAATTGAGCTTTGATTTCTTGTAAAGAGAGAGGCACACCAGAAGTCTCATCATGAAGATGGCAATGTATATCCTTGAAGGCAGATATAACTAGTGTTTTGAAGGCCTCACCCTTTCTGCCAGCTATTTCTTAACTCTCCCAAAGCCTCCTCCAACACTTTGATTTTCCATTCCACGCTGTACACCCAGGATTTTGACAAATTATCCTTTGCATCCTCGAAGACCTTACTTGCCATCAAAATATTTTCATCTGTTTGTCCCATGAGGTGAAGGTCTACTATGCAACTGCTCCAAAGTTTGAGTTCTTTATCTATGCTCCCAATAGTGGAGGAGAGCTTCTGTTGCAAATTTCTCACCTTCCCATGGAGTTTGAAGGCTTCATCAATGAAATTCAATCCTGCAACAAGCATATCATCCACCATGGCCTCCATAGCCCTTCCATAGATGGAATACTTGTGCATATCTTGATACTCTACACTTCATCTTGGCTCAAAATTACAGGTGGTGGAAGAGTAGTCAATGGGGTAGGATCCAAAACTTTATCTTGGATAGCAGGGACTTATTGAAACTTGTAAGAATCTGGGCCTGCTCCTCCAACTGCTCTATGGTTTGTTGCCCTTTCTCTACCCTCCCAATGACTCTGGTGACTATTTCCTGAAGATTGTGGATCTCACCTTCAGGGGTAGACTCTCCCATGGGAATTCTTGAGAGTTCAATCAGATGCTTGCAAATCTTGCTCTGGTTTGTCTACCTTAGGCTTGGCTATCTCCAGGAATTGTTGGCCCTGAGCATCAGACACTATCCTGGAGGTAGTTCTAGATTTTTTGGCATGAGTAGGAGGAGTAGTGCCTAATAAGGCCGCCACAACATCAAAATTGGGTCCTGAGATCTGGGAGGAAGACTTTCTCTTCCTACTGTCAACAAGAGGCTGCACCCATGCAAAAGAGGAGGAGGAAGAAGAAGGTGGGGCAAGAGGGCCAAGAGATAGAGAACTCATGGCACCCAGGGTTTATACTACTGTTGCCTCTAGTTGGGATATGAGTGGAGCGCTTGGGCTTCTGGTAATGAGGAATCACTAGAACCTGGGAAGCTTAATGCTTTGGACCTCCTTTTCTTTATCCATGGGGGCTTCTGGAGCACTTATAGAGACTGGCATTTCACTCTCCTCACTTTCACTGAGAACAATGATGTTCTCTGGGCCTGAGGGCAACTCCGTATGCTTCTTAGAGGACCTTCCTCACAGGTTCTTTCTTGACTTCTCTGAATTTCTTTTGATATACCTGGGTGGATGAGGAAGGAGTGGAGACTGTAGGTCCTTGAGTTGATGAGGCAGGAGGGGTCTCCATAGGTGCTCTTAAATCTAGGTGTCAATGCCTCTTTTCTTGGTGTTGAGGTGCATCCTTGGAGGAGGACTCACCTGAATGTCTTCTAAGTTCACGAACTCTCCTGTCAAACCATATTTTGGTTCTTACCAAGACGGAGCTAGGATTTCAGCCAGATCATCCTTCTCCTTTTTGAACCAATCCAAGTCCTCCAAGGGAGTGTGTTTGACCACATTATCATATTCATATGAGTACAGGTCAGAATTATCATCCTGGAGCCCTTCAAGAACTTGGTATAGGTTAAGCTCTTGAATTAATTGAAGAGAAAATCTGCCATAATGCCTCCTTCTGGCTTCAAAATCATCAACACAGTCAGCCCAATAATCTTCTGTGTCTGCCCTATGATGATAAGTGATCTTGATGTTCTTGCTCAATAAACTTCTTCAAATCAAAACAAGTTCTTGGCCTGAAGAAATGGACAGTGATGGGGGCCAGGGCTCTTTCTATGTTTTGAGCATCTAAGGCTGTTTTGCAGGTGTAGTTTCCCAAAGTGATGGGGAAATGCAAGCCAGTAATTTTCTTATCCCTGTAGGTTCTGTGCAACTTGTCTAGCTACCTGCATACTTCTATTAAGGCCATTTTATCATTGCAGAACATGGGGAGTTTGAGAGGGGTGCTCTCATAGCCTGCAAGCCTGATATAGGAAAATTTTCTAAATTGGATGAAGTAGGCACCGTAGTGCGATATCAGATTCATAGCTTCATCAGAAAATCTCCTCGCTGTGTCACTCTCAAGAAGCTGACAATGTACATGGTGAAGGCATCATTTACCCTTCTGAAATTACGATTGTTGGTTTCCAAGGTGAAATGAGGGCAGTAGGCATATACGGGATCACCCTTATGAGCATCAATGTATGAGAAACCAAACCATTGCCTTGATGCTACCAGAGTATACATCAGGTATGAAGTCATATAGAATTTCTTTGTTTTGCTATACATTAGACAGTTGCTCCGCTAGGTTCATACTGATGATCTCTACCCAGTTGATATTTTGAGTCCCTTCACACACCATATTAATGAGTGGGCACATCCAGAAATGAAACTCATTGGTAGAGGGTAAGCCCATGACCTGAGCCAGTAGGATTATAAAATATGACAATTCCTCATTGAAATCTACATGGAAAAGAACCTTGGATAGACGAGACACCCCCTTTCTTAGGGTTTTTTAACCAGGACTTCGCCACCTGTGCCTTTATATTTTTCACTGTCTTGATCGAAGAGGGATTGTGCCTGGTTCTAGGAAATAACTATAGCATTGTCCATCTCTAGAATCCTTAGGGCAGTGCCAATGGTGGCAGTGTCTAGTTTGGCGATGAGTTCCCCATGCACATTTGTCAACTCATTTGAATCAGGGTTGATAATGGGCGCCGCAGGAAAGCACCGTATCTGTGCATTGCACCAAAATAGGGAAACCACCAGAAAATGCCAAACCACTGTCATGAATCATCCTATGCCATAGGTGAAGGGTTTGTGTCTGTCATCCTTGTCCAAAAAATCCCCAAAGTCGAGGTGGCGAACCTCACTGTCCCCGATATCGGGAATGACATAGACTCGAGCGGTGAGACTTGTTCCTGGCCTTGGAATTTAATCTTCATGTTCTGATAGCAATTTGAAAAGCCAAGGTTACAATCTAGACTTGGGATAAAATTGTAGGGAGAAATGAGTATGCACATAGAAATCTTGATCGCGAAGGTATGAGCAAAAGATGGCAAGAAAGCAGTGTGCAAAATGCATAAGGGGTAGTTCATTATATAGTTGTTTGGGAGAGAGAAAGGTAATTAATGTGCATTAAATACACACCTACCAACTTGGAAAGTAAGATATTTGTGAAGAGTGGGAAAAATTAACTCGAATAGCCTTTGGTTCATTTGGGACACGCGGGATGCGAAAGCGCGATTCAGCCGAAACGGGTGACGTGGGAAAAGTATGCACAAATGCTTCTGGGACATGAGGGATGAAAGTACGTGGAGTATGTGATTTGGTTGAAATGGATGAAAAGTGGAACAATGGGCCCAGGTGAACTTGGGACACTTGGGACAAAAAGTTTCTGACGGGCCCGAAAAGAATGGACTTCGGGTAAAGCGGTCGATCGGGGAACAGAGAGCCCGAATGAACTTGGGACACTTGGGACAAAAATGTCCGACAGGCCCGAAAATCACACAAAATGACCAAAAAAATGCAGATTTTTCCAATTTCTTGACTTTTCACATTACCAGGACAACAGAAAAGACATTTAACTTCAAAAAATTTCAATTTTCAACTTCTCAAAAGCAGGGGAATTTTGAGTGGACAACAGCTGGCTCCTTCTGGGGATGACTTGGCATAGGTTCAAAGAATGAGACAAGGTAAGAATTTAGAAAAACTAGGGGAAGTAGACCAGTACCTTATCCATTGGGCCACGGAATCACCAAACCAAAATAATACAGAAGACAACACACACCAAAACAAAAGGGAAAAAAGGAAAAACAAAACACTATACAAAATATACAAAAGGACTTCCTAATCACCTATGACTTAAACAATTTTAGGTACTTCCCACTATAAGGAAGTGGGAGAGAAGAACCATCCATATAATCAAGGTAAAAATAATTCTTACCAGTAAAGTGCCTGATCTTGAAAGGCCCGAGCCAAAGGGAATCAAACTTGCCATGGCTGCCACGAGGTTCATGTCTTTTATCCCACAATAAAACAATGTCTCCAATTTTGAAATCTCTAAACCTAGCCTTTTTATCAAATAAGACCTTTACTTTCTGTTGGTGGGTAGATATCCTATCAGCAACTTTCAATCTATCCTCATTCAATTTGTGGAGATACATGATCCTCTTATCCAAAGAATCATTGAAACTGGTATCTTCAATGGCCTTCATTAAATGCAGGGCTGGTAGCTCCACTATTACTGGTAATTGAGCTTCCACTCCATATACTACCTGAAAAGGGGACATCCCAATGGTTCTCTTAGGTGTGATCCTATCTGCCCAAAGAGCATCATAGAGTTTCTTGTGCCAGTTCCGTTGGGACTCATTAACTAATTTCCTTATTATAGCCACCAAATTTTTATTTGTAGATTCTACTTGACCATTCCCCTGAGGATAATAATCTGAGGAGTGAGATAGGGAGATGCCATATCCATAACAAAAATCCATCATCTCGGTTGAAGAAAAATTTGAAGCATTATCTGTCACGATCTTGTTTGGCACACCATACCTTACCAAGATGTTCTCTTTAATAAAACTACATACTACTTCTGAAGTAGTACTCTTTACTGGAATGGCTTCTACCCATTTGGTGAAATAATCTTTGGTGGTTAATACATGGGTATGACCAGCACTAGAAGAGGGATTAAGTGTTCCAATGAAATCCAAACCCCATTGTTGAAAAGGTTCTTCGATTACAACTGGTTTAAGGGGAAACGAAGCCAACTTGGGTCTACCCACGAAAGTCTGACATGCTTCACATTTATCAACCCACTTTGATGCATCTCTGAACAAGGTAGGCCAGTAATACCCTCCACGAAGAATCTTATGAGTAGTAACAGTTGATGAGTAGTGCCCTCCACATGCCTGATTATGAAAAGTAGAAAGTAGCTTCTTTTGTTGTTCCTTGTCCACACATTTAAAAAATCTCCCATCCAATCCACGCTTAAACAAGGCATTTTCCCACAAAACATATTGGGCTGACCTTAGTTTAACAGATCTCTTTTCTTTGGTAGTCAAATGAGAGGGGCATTCCCCATAGGTGAGAAAATGTGTGATATCAGCATACCATTTGTCGATTGAGCCAAGAAACAAAATTGTAGGAAGATCAGCCTCATCTTCCAGTAACCCATGTCCAGCTCCCTCAGCGATGAGTTCACACAAGCCTTTTCCATGAATGAGCTTAGTTGGTCTGATGTCAATGTCATATTCCTGGACCTTGGCCACCCAGTTCCCTCTCTTGGATCCAAACTCCTATTGTGTGAGAATGGACTTGATGGTTGTATCTGGTACAAATACTATGGAGTGAGAATTAAGAATGTAAAAATGAAACTGCTTGACAGATTTAACCACTGCGAAAGCATGTTTCTCCATTATGGTGTATCTTAGCTCATGATTTTTTAGAATGTAGCTCATGAATGCAATTGGGAGTTCATGATCATTAGAATCTTTTTGAGTCAGAACAGCAGCCAGGGTGTTAACTGTGGCATAGCAATAGATAATAAAATCTTTGTTGAAATTTGGACACGCTAAAATTAGGAGTTTTAGCAATAGCCTCTTTAATACCTTCAAAGGCCTTTTTCCTTCAGGAGACCAACCAAACGTCTATTTTCCTTTCATCATTTGAGAGATATTCAAAGTTAGCTCTGCAAAATCAGGGATGAATCTCCTCAGAAAGTTAATCTTACCAAAGAAAGAGTGCACTCCTTTCTTGCTAGTTGGAAGAGGAATTTTCTGAATAGCTTGAACTCGCTCAGGATCAATTTTTATACCATCTTTGGAGACAACGTGCCCCAATAATTTCCCCTCTATGACACAAAAAATAGATTTCTTAGGATTTAAAGAAATCCCATGTTCTCTACATTTCAGCAAAACTGTTTCTAGATGCTGAAAATGATCTGCCCTTGTTTTAGAAAATACAGTCAAGTCATC
The DNA here is from genome assembly GCA_019776745.2 of Taxus chinensis. Taxonomy (NCBI): domain Eukaryota; kingdom Viridiplantae; phylum Streptophyta; class Pinopsida; order Cupressales; family Taxaceae; genus Taxus; species Taxus chinensis. The sequence continues at coordinate 947,628,299 of CM034147.1, forward strand.
AAGGTATACGATGATACACTTCCCTTTTAAAATTCCAAAGGCCAAGTCCATAGCCCTCTGAAAAGTGGCACCGGCATTAATGAGCCCAAAAGGCATCCTTTTGTAAGCAAAGGTACCCCAAGGGGTAGTGAAAGCTATTTTGTGTTGATCTGCGGTATTAACTTCTACCTGGTTATATCCTGAGAATCCATCAAGCATAGACAACATTTCGGACCCCGTTACTACTTGCAAGACTTGATCCATCATGGGTAAAGGATAGTTGTCCTTTAAAGAATCTTGATTCAGATTCCTAAAATCGACACAGATGCGGATCTCACCATTTTTCTTTCTAACAGGCACAATATTGGCAATCCATGTTGAATGGTGAATAGGAAAAATGATTTTGGCTTTTAATAACTTCTGTATTTCCTGAAAAATGGTGTCAACTATCTTAGGATTGTATTGCCTCTACTTCTGCTTGAAAGGCTTAATTCTAGGTTTGAGAGGGATAAAATGCTTCATCTCCTTTGGTTGAAAGGCTTTTAAGTCTTCATAGGAATAAGCAAGGACATCTTTATACTTATTCAAAAGATTAATTACCTTCTTCCTCTCATCTGATGTACAACATTTTCCAATGTTTACGAGTTTAGGATCAATAGAATTCCCAATATTAATTTTTTCATGTTCAACTAATTGTTGAGGTCCAGTAGAAGCTTTAAAATTTACATACCTGTTGTGTTTGTCAAACAATTCTTCTAAACTCACCAATCCTTTTGGAATCTTGTTTCCTTTGAGTTTGATACATCCATCCTGATCCACCTCTTTTTCCTGGATGGCTTCTTCGTTAAAGGGCACACTTTCCTGAGGAAAATTATCACTTCCTTCAAAGTACAACTGTTCAAAATTATCCTTGAGTTCTAAGAAAGAAAGCAAGTGTTGATCATCATTAAAAACTTGCTAGTTACTTGTATTATCAGGTACACTAGGTCTATGGATCATCTCAATGGTGAACTTATCTTGAGAAAAGTCAGGATGAGGTATAAGCAATGACCCTGAGACTGCTAGTGAATCAGCCCTGGTATTCTCTTCCCTAGGCATTGCTTCAATGGAGAAGGCGTCAAGAAATTCAATGGAGTCCCAAACCTGATTCCTGTAATGTTTCAACCTTCTATTCTTTACCTGGAAAAGGTTCCTAACTTGCTTGACAATCAACTCCACCTCTCCATGAGCTAGAAGATTCTTCACACCTTGTTCTTTTACTACCTGGAGTCTAAGAATGAGAGCTTCATACTCTGTTGTATTATTGGTATTTTCAAATTGCAACTTGAATGAGAAAGGATGAATGCTTCCTTCAGGTGACACCAATATGACACCAGCTCCAGAACCAGCTGAAGAACAACTTCCATCAAACTCTAATATCCAAACACCATTAGGATCCTTATGTGACACTTTGGGGAGTTGGATTTCTTCTGGAGACATAATCATGTAGTTTCCATGTCCCATATCCTCATAGAGTATTTGTGCTCTGGGATCGTCTATTTTTTGTACAATATACTCAGACTGCTTCTCAGGCAGCAGCTTCTTCATTTTCCTATTAACAGGTATGAGGGCATGTGACCAATCCATTTGAATTTCCCACCCACATCCTTACAGAAGTTCCTACTCAGCAGCATCCCATATGAAGGAGGAATGTCCGCTACTAGGATAGTAGCCAAAACTTTCTTCTCATGCAAAGTGGCAAAAGCCACTTGTGCATCCTTTATCCTTCTGACCAGGGGCACTTCCTTACTCTCCATGGAATAACAAGATCTGTAAGTGCATGTGAGAGTTAGTCCTAAGGCATGAGCTACTTTGGCAGGCATTACATTGTCTGATGCCCCTGAGTCTATGACGCAATTACTGAGCCTATGGCCGGCTATAAGGAGTGTCACATAGAATGGTTTGATTTTTTCATTGGGTGAGGTGACAGTGGCTACTAGATTAGGCTGTGGTGCAGAAGAGGGAGTGGGTAAAAGGCCTTTAGAGGTAGTTTTAGAATGAGAATTGACAAAGTGAATCATTTTAGCAAAAGCCTTGGGATGGGTTTGATAATATTCAGCCTCTGAGATTTGAACCTTAGTCTTTTTCAGGTGATCAATAATATCGAAAGACCCAGAAGTGGACGGGTTATCATCGCTTGGGATCCTAGGCTTATCAATTTTAGGAGAAAAAGAAGTAACTTTAGTAGCAGAATTGAAAGGACTCACCTTTGGTGTAGATGAAATGGGGATAGGAGATCCTCTTTTTGCAATTACAGGGATAGTTGTCGGCTGCTCCTTAGATTTTTTGGTGGGCTGCATCACTTTCTCCCTCTGATTTGTCTTCTCTCGAGTCATGACAGTGTATGATTCACTATTCATGTCTGCTACTACTTCATCATAATCATCTCCTTCATCAATGCCTTCAGTGGTGAAGAAATTAACTCGAGATCCCTCAAGTTCATCTGTTTCATCATCAACCTCTTCAACAAATTCTTCACAATCTTCATTAACCTCCTCATCCTCTGGTTCTTCAACTTCATAGGTTGCATTGACAGGAACTTTAATAGGAGGTCCTTCAAGCCTAGCCTTGTTTGAGAAGCAGGAAAATGATTTCTAGGCTGAAAATTCCTCCTTGGAACGTCTGCATAGGGAGTATGCTGAGCCAATTGTTTCTTAATGGCGATGAGATCATTTGCAAGTTTTTGTACCAATGGATCAAGTATTAGGTCCAGGAGTGGAAGAGGAGGAAGAAGAAGACTTAGATTTAGAAGGGTCTCTCCTCAACTTTCCTGACATGATTAAATCATCTTCAACACTAACAGCAAGAGTTTGATCCTTGGCCAATGTTGTGAGATTAGCCCTTCTCAATGCATAACTAACTTCAGGCAATTGGGCATTTAGGAAGAAGCATTTTTGGATCTGATCTACAGGTTGAGTATTTGGTGGAATTTTGTTAATTAACCTGTTAAATCGAGCCACAAATTCTCTCATGGGCTCTTGTGATTCCTTCTTTATTTGAGAAATTTGGGCTAGCAAAGCATGCACGTCTTCCACCAGTTTGAAATGGTTTTCAAACCTAGTTCTCATTGTGTTCCAGCTAGTGATAGCTCCGGCTGGAAGGTGATAGAACCAATCAGCAACATTATCTTGTAAAGTCTCAACAAAAATCCTTACGGAGATGTCTTCATGTTCAACTCCTAGAACTCCACATGCAACTATGAAGGCCGCGATGTGTTCATCAGGATGTACCTTGCCATCACCCTTAAATTTAGGAAAGTTCTTCCGGTTACCTCTGGGTAACTCATGCAAAGGCTGAGGAAGGGCAAGAGGCCCAACATGATGGCCCCAAGGTAATGGTACTACCATTCTTGGAAAAATGGCTTGAAGAGGAACTGAAACACCAGCAAGAATCAGAGCTCGAAGATTAGGACTGATTTTCTCTGAAGGAATACCACCCGTAGGGATTCTATCTTTGACAGGAGGAGTGCTTGTTGAACGAGCCTCTTTATTTCTCCTTGCAGAAGGAAAAGGAAACCCCTGTTGTTCCAAAAGCTGAAACTGAGAATCTTCAATACCAAGGGCCCTTCTCCCTCGAGTAAAATGTGGAGTCACTAGATCAAAAGATGATCGATAAATGATTATAGAACTGGAATACGATTCCCCAGTGGAGTCGCCAAAAACTGTTGGTCGTCAAAAAGGAACTTCAAGAAGAGCAACAGTCAGGGGAGAAGAAGTCCCTCCTCTTTAATGGGAGAGGTTCCCTTATTCAAAAATGAACCTATTTAGACATATACAAAGCATGGTTTCACTATGGAACTTGGATATCATAAAAGTGTTTCCTAAATAGGTTACCAATTACAAAAGGATAGAGGAATGAAAATGTGAAAATAAGTAGAAAGGCACCATTCAGAATTATAGATGACAGAATAATTCCTTATGCATGCAAGATTACAGTGTATTGGAATCAGATCATTTGTACTTACGTTAATAAGATGAAATTTGAATAGACACACAGTTCTATAAATAACATCTACAAGAATACAAATCTTCTCTGCATAATGTAAACAAATGATCTAACAATATTTAATGGACATAGCATATGAATAAAAGGAATCGGATAGACAAAGAATGGAAATCCTTTTGTATTGATTTCTTTGTGATTTCTTTACACTTTTATAAATAAGCCCAGTTCTTTTCAAAATGGCGAGGAGAGGCCATTATATAGTTTACAAATTAGTTACTCATTGGTAACTACTTCTTTTAACTAATGCTTAGTTAAAGGGCTGCTAATTCGCAATACCCCAACTAATTACAATAAATTTGGGATGAAGAAGGGAAGAGAAGAGAAGAAATAGGAGAAGAAGACAAGTGTTCATGACTGGGAGGGGCCCACTAACTTTAGGATCCACTGTCTGAATCTTTTCAATGCCTCTGCTATGTCTCTACCTCATGGGACTGATGTGTTGGCAGTGGACTGAGTCCAAAATCTGAGGCACTTCTCCATTTCTTTGTCGAATTTGACATGATTATGATAATATTTATTTGCTTCTTCTATAGCAGATTGAAGAGAGCAAATCTCCTTCATTTTTTCCTTGGAAATGGAACTCTCCTTGAACAGATCACCTTTGACAAAAGCTCTGAATTGAGCTTTGATTTCTTGTAAAGAGAGAGGCACACCAGAAGTCTCATCATGAAGATGGCAATGTATATCCTTGAAGGCAGATATAACTAGTGTTTTGAAGGCCTCACCTTCTGCCAGCTATTTCTTAACTCTCCCAAAGCCTCCTCCAACACCTTGATTTTCCATTCCACATTGTAGACCCAGGACTTTGACAAATTATCCTTTGCATCCTCGAAGACCTTGCTTGCCATCAAAATATTTTCATCTGTTTGTCCCATGAGGTGAAGGTCTACTATGCAACTGCTCCAAAGTTTGAGTTCTTTATCTATGCTCCCAATAGTGGAGGAGAGCTTCTGTTGCAAATTGCTCACCTTCCCATGGAGTTTGAAGGCTTCATCAATGAAATTCAATCCTGCAACAAGCATATCATCCACCATGGCCTCCATAGCCCTTCCATAGACGGAATACTTGTGCATATCCTTGATACTCTGCACTTCATCTTGGCTCAGAATTACAGGTGGTGGAAGAGTAGTCAATGGGGTAGGATCTAAAACTTTATCTTTAGATAGCAGTGACTTAATAAAACCTGTGAGAATCTGGGCCTACTCCTCCAACTGCTCTATGGTTTGTTGCCCTTTCTCTACCCTCCCAATGACTCTAGTGACTGTTTCCTGAAGATTGTGGATCTCACCTTCAGGGGTAGACTCTCCCATGGGAATTCTTGAGAGTTCAAGGTCGGATGCTTGCAAATCTTGCTCAGGTTTGTCTACCTTAGGCTTGGCTATCTCCAGGAATTGTTGGCCCTGAGCATCAGACACTATCCTGGAGGTAGTTCTTGATTTTTTGGCGTGAGTAGGAGGAGTAGTGCCTAACAAGGCCGCCACAGCATCAAAATTTGGTCCTGAGATTTGGGAGGAAGACTTTCTCTTCCTACTGTCAACAAGAGGCTACACCCATGCAAAAGAGGAGGAGGAAGAAGAAGGTGGGCGAGAGGACCAAGAGATAGAGAACTCATGGCACCCAAGGTTTGCACTGTTGTTGCCTCTAATTGAGATATAAGTGGAGCACTTGAGGCTTCTGGTACAGAGGGGTCACTGGCACCTGGGAAGCTCAGTGCTTTGGACTTCCTTTTCTTTATCCACGGGGGCTTCTGGAGCACTTGTGGAGACTGCAACTTCACTCTCCTCACTTTCACTGAGAACAATGATGTTCTCTAGACCTGAGGGCAACTCCGAATGCTTCTTTAGGGGATCTTCCTCCACAGGTTCTTTCTTGACTTCTCTGACTTTCTTTTGATATACCTGGGTGGATGAGGAAGGAGTGGAGACTGTAGGTCCTTGAGTTGACGAGGCAGGAGGGGTTTGCACAGGTGCTTCCGATCTAGGTGTCAATGCTTCCTTCCTTGGTGTTGAAGCATCCTTGGAGGAGGATTCCCCTGAGTGCCTCCTAAGCTCACGGAACTTTCTTATCAAACCAGATCTTGGTCCTTACTAAGACCGGGGCTAGGATTTCAGCCAAATCATCTTTTTCCTTTTTGAACCAATCCAAGTCCTCTAAGGGGGTGTGTTTGACCACGTTGTCATATTCATATGAGTACAGGTCAGAATTATCATCCTGGAGCCCTTCAGGAACTTGGTATAGGTTAAGCTCTTGAATCAATTGAAGAGAAAATCTGCCATAATGCCTCCTTCTTGCTTCAAAATCATCAACACAGTCAGCCCAATAATCTTCTGTGTCTGCCCTATGATGATAAGCGATCTTGATGTTCTGCTCAATAAAATTTTTCAAGTCAAAGCAAGTTCTTGGCCTGAAGAAATGAACAGTAATGGGAGCTAGGGCTCTTTCTATATTTTGTGCATCTAAGGCTGTTTTGCAGGTGTAGTTTCCCAAAGAGATGGGGAAGTGCAAGCCAGTAATTTTCTTATCTCTGCAGGTTCTATGCAATTTATCCAATTTCCTGCAAACTTCTATCAAGGCCATTTTATCATTACAGAACATGGGGAGCTTGAGAGGAGTGCTCTCATAGCCTGCAAGCCTTATATAGGAAAATTTTCTGAATTGGATGAAGTAAGCACCGTAGTGCGATATCAGAATCATGGCTTCATTAGAAAATCTCCTCGTTGTGTCACTCTCAAGAATCCTGACAATGTACATGGTGAAAGCATCATTCACTCTTCTGAAATTACGGTTGTTGGTTTCCAAGGTGAACTGAGGGCAGTAGGCATATACGGGATCACCCTTATGAGTGTCAATGTATGAGAAGCCAAACCATTGCCTTGATGCTGCCAGAGTATACATCAAGTATGAAGTCATGTAAAATTTCTTGGTTTGTTGTACATTGGACAGTTGCTCCGCTAGGTTCATACTGATGATCTCTACCCAATTGATATTTTGAGTTCCTTCACACACCATATTAATGAGTGGGCACATCCAGAAGTGAAACTCATTGGTAGAGGGTAAGCCCATGACCCGAGCCAGTAGGATTATAAAATCTGACAATTCCTCATTGAAATCAGCATGGAAAAGGACCTTGGATAGACGAGACGCCCCTTTCTTAGGGTTTTTTAACCAGGACTTCGCCACCCGTGCTTTATATTTTTCACTGTCCTGATCAAAAAGGGCCATGTTCCTGGTTCTGAGAAATAACTATAGCATTGTCCATTTCTGGAATTCTTAGGGTAGCACCAATGGCGGTAGCATCAAGTTTGGCGATGAGTTCCCCATGCACGTTTGTCAACTCACTCGAGTCAGGATTGAAATGGGCACCGCAGGAGAGCACTGTATCTGCGCATTGCACTGAGATAGGGAAACCACCAGAAAATTCCAAACCACTGTCATGAATCATCTATGCCATAGGTGAAGGGTTCGTGTCTATCATCCTTGTCCAAAAATCCCCAAAGTCGAGGTGGCGAACCTCACTGTCCCCGATATCGGGAACGACAGACTCGAGCGGTGAGACTTGCTCCTGGCCTTGGAATTTAATCTTCATGTTCTTAGCAATTTGGGGAGCCAAGGTTGCAATCTGAATTCGGGACGAAATTGTAAGGGGAAATAAGTATGCGCACAGAAATCTTGATCGCAAAGGTATGAGCAAAGGATAGCAAGAAAGCAGTGTGCAAAACGCATAAGGGGGCAGTTCATTATATAGCCGTTTGGGAGAGAGAAAGGTATTTAATGCACATTAAATACACACCTACCAACTTGGAAAACAAGATATTGTGAAGAGCGGGAAAAATGAACTCGAATAGCCTTTGGTTCATTTGGGACATGCGGGACGCGAAAGCGCGATTCGGCCGATCCGGGAGATGCGGGAAAAGTATGCACAAATGCCTCTGGGACATGAGGGACGAAAGTATCAGAGTACGACACTTGGGATTCGGGCTGAAATAAAGCGGGACGGAAAGTGGACAATGGGCCCAGGTGAACTTGGGACACTTGGGACAAAAAGTTCCGACGGGCCCGAAAAGAATGCACTTCGGGTAAAGCGGTCGATCGGGGAACAGAGAGCCCGAATGAACTTGGGACACTTGGGACAAAAATGTTTGACAGGCCCGAAAATCACACAAAATGACCCAAAAAAAATGCATAGATTTTTCCAATTTCTTGACTTTTCACATTACCAGGACAACAGAAAAGACATTTAACCTCAAAAATTTTCAATTTTCAACTTCTCAAAAGTAGGGGAATTTTGAGTGGACAATAAGCTGAAGGATGGAGCAAACTCGGTCAGGAAGAGACCCTACCAGATTAATCCCAATTTACGCATGAAGGTAAAGGAAGAGTTAGAAAAATGATAGCATCTGGGATCATTGAAGCTATTGAAGAATTGGAATGGATAAGTCCAATGGGTAATCAACATCAAGAAGGATGGGTGGATTAGGATCTGTGTGGATTATAGGGAGCCGAGCGTAGTTTGTGTCATCAATCCTTTTCTAACCCCCTTCACTGAACACATTTTTGAGGGAGTTGCTGGACACAAAATATATTCCTATACGGATGGATTTTTTGGGTACCACCAAGTCTGGATGGCAAAGGAAGACCAAGAGAAAAAAATGTTTGCCATTGAATTGGGAAGTTTTGCATACATGGTAATGCCCTTTGGGTTGAAGAATGTGCCTACTATTTTCTCGTGCATAGTTGTACAAGTGTTACAAGACTTCATCCATAAATTCCTCCAGGTTTATTTGGATGATTGGATGGTGTATGGGCTAGTAAAAGACCATTGTGATAAGTTGAGGTTTATGTTTGAGAGGTGTTGGAAGTTGAGGATATCCCTAAACATTAAGAAGTGTGTCTTTGCTACCCCCTTTAGAATTTTATTGGGGCATATCATATGTAAGGAGGGCTTGCTAGTAGATCTTGCCAAGGTTATAGGTATTGTGGGATTGGGGGAGCCTACTAGCCAAAACGTAGTGCACGGGTTTCTTGGACATGCAAGATACTATAAAAAGTTCATCAAGCGGTATGCCAAGATCGCCACGCCTTTAGAAGAATTGTTCAGACATAAAAGTACCTTCCATATGGGAAAGGTGTAGTAAAGGGTGTTTAACACATTAAAGGATAGTCTTGTCACCACACCTATATTAAATTTTCCCTCTTAGGATAAGCCCTTGCATGTTCATGTAGATGCTTTTGGAATGGCCATTCGGGCAATACTTGCACAACCTGGTGAGGGAATTGTTGATCACCCCCTATGTGTTGCAAGTAGGAAGTTAACACTAGCAAAGCAGAATTATACTATGATCGAGCATGAAGCATTTCAATGATCTATGCACTTCACAAGTTCAGGTAGTATCTGATGACAAATCCTTTTATCTTCTACATTGATGACATGACATTAAAGTATTTGGTGAACAATCCCATTCTACAAGGGCACATATGTTGGTGGGTGCTATTATTTCAAGAGTTTTAGTTCACGGTAGTTGTGAAACCTAGAAAGAGTAATTGTGGACCTGATAATTTGTCAAGAATTGATCCAGGGGACAATGCATAGAGCATTAAAGAGACTATGCCATACTCGCAACTATTTAGGTTGTAGTGTGCACCCTCAAATTTTGAGAAAATATCAGTATTTCTAAAGGAAGGTGTGGCATCGGAAGGGATGAAGACATTAGAGAAAAAGTAACTAGCCATACACGTCATTCCCTACATGTTGATCAGTGGGAACTTATACAAATTAGGGCATGATGAAGTTTTGCGCAGGTGTATACTAGAGCATGAGCACCTCACCATCATAGAGGAAGCACATGGGGGAAGTGCAGGTGGACATTATGTAGGTGACTCCACTGCATGTAAAATATTAATGACAGGATTATGGTGAGAAACTATATATAAGGAATACAAGGAATATTGTAAAGCATGTTACCAATGTTAGCAAATTGGCAAGCCAGGACAGAGAGATCAAATGCCTTTGCGCCCTATCGCTAGTGTTGAACCTTTTGAGAAACGGGCAGTAGAATTTTATAGGACCTATTGCACTAGTAGCGAGAAGGACTATATCACGGCATGTAATCACTTCAATAGACTATTTGACAAGGTGGGCAGAGGCAGCCCCTACTAAAGACTTCACAACAACTATGGAAACAAGATTTTTTTGGGAGAATATTATCACAACGTGTCGATTCCCTTTAAGTTTAACCAGCGATAGGGGTCCGCATTTCTTTAATGAGACCGTAACAATCCTATTAGTAGAGTTCATGGTGGCTCATCTCAAGACTATGCCTTATCACCCACAATAAAATGGAACCATGGAAAACATCTAACAAAATACTAAGTCATACCATGACAAAAAGTTTGTGATGTCCAAAGATAAGATTTAGGATGACAAGGTATCATCCATATTATGGGCTTATAGGACAACTTATAAAAGGTTGAACAAAGCCACACTGCTTCAATTGGTGTTTGGCACATAAGTTATTCTACCGGTTGAGTTCATGTTACCTTCTTTGTGAATAGCACACGTAGGAGGGTTCACTGATGAGCAAAGCGCTAGAAGAAAGAATTGATGAATTGATGAAGCTGGATGAAAGAGGATCACTGACTAGGTGAAGCCAAAACTTAGAAAAAGGAAAGAAAAAAGCATAGCATGATCAAAACATTAGGAAAAAATAAGTTTGAGGTTGGGAAGACTAGTATTAATATATGATTCTAGTGTCTTCTGCGCCACCCTGGGAAGTTAAAGGTCCATTGGCTAGGTCCCTATATAATCTCGTACATCCTTGATTCAGGCGTGTGCGCCAGTTTCAAGCGCTGGATGGAACAAAATTTCCTGGACACTTCAATGGGAGTAGGCTGAAGCCCTACTATAAATAAGGCTTCTTGATGTTTGTAAATAAGGGAAGTTTTGCCAGATAGTTTACAATTTTGTTTATGCATTTCCTTTCTTGTGTTTCCCTTTCACGTTGTTGTTTTGTTTTGTGCCTTCGGTGTGCCAGTAACCTTGTTAATTTTTGAGGTTTTTGAATGCGTAGAGGACCGCACATCATTTCAATTGTGGGGGTGGAGTGATGTAAAGGAAAGCATGGGTAAAGTGCCAAGGAGGATTGTGTTAAAAATCCTAGTTGAATGGTCCTATTGAAAAAGGTGCATGAAAGAAAAGGTAAAAAAGAATGGTTAGTGTTAAGATAAGGTAACTTTCAATCCCCACATATAGAGGAAGACACACATAAACATACACAAGGTAGGGTGAGAGAAAAAAATCATGATAAAAGAAGTGCCTTCCGTGATGGTTACATGCACACAAGAGTCTCCTGTTAAGATGGATTGGTTTGCAAACCACAAGGTTGGAATATTTTCTGCATAGGGTTGGGCATCTGAGTTAGGGCACAAAATTTGAGATTTTTATGAAAAAGATGCATTAAATGTTAAAAGTATGTGTTATCCAAAACGAACCCCCTCCTTAATTTGGCTAACTTGCCTCATCATTTCTTCCTTGTGCTTCAAATTCAATTTTAACAAATTTCAAGAACTCAAAATATTTTTGGAAATGGCTTCATCATATAGAATTTTTCTTCCCCCTTTCCAGAAAGGTAAAGAATTCCTCATATACTCCTTTTATTTTGTAAGTTATGGCTTGGCGGAGTTCGGAGAGAAAATTTTCCATGGGCATGGCCCGCAGCCAATGAGAAAGCCAACACATGTCATTAGTGGAGTAGTGAGCATTCGAGGGAGTTTTTGGCACTTAACCCTTTTGGCTAAAAGGCACAAAGGAAAAATTTCACCCGCGGGGCCCGCAGTGGAGAACATTAGTTAAGGCCCCTGCATCAAATCATGATGCGCCATGTTTCCACATCATCAGTGGGAGGTGGGGTTGGAGGAAATTTGAAAATTTCAACTTCTTGGCATAAAAGAACAAAAGGAAAAAAATTGAATACGTGGTTCCATCAAGCAATAAGATGGTGCCACATGTCCTCATCAGCAGCGGGAGTGGCAGACCCGTGAAGGTTTTTAGGAAAAATTTCCCAATTTCGAAAAGGGGAAAAATGTTGTTTTGAAGTCCATGATCCCATCAGTGAATCTGAGGGGTGCCACATGTTAGTGGAGGTTGGGTTGGCAGAGGTTTATTGGGAAATTTTCCCTGATTTTAAAAAAGAGGGAAAAAGTTCAAATTTCAGCCCTGTGAAGCCCGATTTTTTGCCCTAATTTTCACCATTTTTTCCCTGAATCTTCAAAGGGGGCATATCATTCACACCAGAGCTCAAATTTTCATGATATTTATATCAATGGAAATTTCTTGAGGTCCTCTACATGATGGATGGTTCAATTTTGATTTTTGATGGAGAATTGTGGGAGAATAATGGGGAAAACATCTCTAGCATGTAAAAAATGCAAAAAATGACTCCAACCACCAAAATTAATGAAGTATGGGCCTCTTTTTTTCTCTGTTGAAGGTAATGTACAATGAAGTATGGGATTTTTATGGAAACCCATCACTTTGTAGGCTAATAAAATGGATTTTTCAGTGGTTGGAGTTTCAAATCAATTTTCTTGCATTTTATACCTTTCTTTCATTTTGTTTGATCGATAAAAGCTAGATTTGGCTCATTTGTAAAGGTGGTTCATCATTCTTCTCTATCTCTCCCATATTTTCTTCCCTAGGATCAAAAATGGAGTTTTGAACATCCTCCCCTACTCTTTAATGGTGTTTTTTTTCCTCTTACTCATGAAATGATGTTTTGTGTAAACTTCTGGAGTAATAAAAATGTTTTTTGTGATGCATTTGTCCCATCATTGCTTGTTTTTGGTTATTTTCTTCTCGCCTCTCTTCATTACAGGTATTTGTGTATGTTTTGATGTTCATTGAAGGTTTTTGAGCTGCGTTCATAGAGTTTTGGAACATTTTTTGTGTGAAGTCCATCCTTGGTTTTGGTGATGAACTTGTCCATCCTTTCCATTACCTCACCTCTTCTTGTTCTATGGCAGTTTTTGATAGATGTTCAACATTTTCCTTCTCTGCTGTATCACCGTTTTAGTGTAGGCTTTGTTTTTCCTTGTTTTCTCTCTCTCATTAGTCCCTTAGAATTTAGATTAGGACTAGATTAGCTTGCCTTCACTGGAATAGGTTGTGGCAGGTAGTTTAGGAAGAGGAACAAACCTTATTGGGAGAGCTTTCCCCATTTTCAAATGTACCACACTTTAGGAAAGCTCAATGTTATGAATTCACACTAAATGACCACTGCCTTAGAAAAATAGATCCATAGGTCATTTTGGGAGTGCTAGTGAATTTTCATTAACAGTATGGTTGGTAGGTGAAGTAGCATTTAATTCTTAAAAATGAAAAAAATTATAAATAAATGTTCAGAAATTTCATATTTTTAACTTTGTGTATATATAAAGAGGACGATTTTACAAACTAGGGTTTCTAGAGTTGATCCATGTGAAGAAAATTTGCAAGATATTTGAGCGAAGGTGACTAGTTTGGAGTTATAAAACCAGAAAGGAAGTGATTCACAGGCATGTGAAGAGTTGTGGAGACGTGTCTTCTTGTGAAAAGAGGTTCCAGTTAGGGTTTGGCATCTATGGCACGAGTTGGAAAAGAGTTTCTTTACAAGTTTGAGATATAAACTTGGAAAGGGGTAGTAAAACAAAGCAAGTGAAAGAAGTTGAAGTGTTAACATAAATAATGGCACCCAAGAAACAAGTTGGCACACCTAAGAAGGGAAAGGTCAAGAGAAAGCAACAAGACATTGTCATGGGTAAAAATGAAGAGTGGTACGCATAAATGTAGTACCCAAATGGAGTATTGCTTGGGAGTGAGTGGGAGACCCATTTAAGAAATATGTTAGTAAATGATTACAATCATCATTTGAGCACAATTGAGAAGGAAATGGCATTGGAGTTAGTGCACCTAATGAATAAAAGGACACTAGAGGGTTTTCCCATCTATAATGATGATGTAAAATTGAAGATGAAGAAGTTAGGATTATTATAACTCTTTGAGTTTCCCTACTTCAGGAATCCTAAGTGCCTATATCAATGGTTGATGTCACACATGCACAAAGATTACTTTCGCTTTACAGGGTGCAAGATGCACATTACCCCTCAACTTGTTTCACATTTCACAGGCATCATCTATGAAGGAGAGAGTTTGGAGGACGACCTAAGCAACAAGAAGAAAATTAAGGAAACTGTCATTGTTTATGCTTATGAAAATGGGTCGAGGTACTTTGATATCATGGACATCAAGGACCCAATGATGAATATGTACGTGTACCTTTTGACAAAGTTAAATGGCCAAGAGAGATGGACCCAGGTAAACAAGGCCTGGTTGGATGTTTGCAAGAGGATTTTAGAGGGTAGCATCTACAACTTATTTGAATTCATTGTAGATGAGATTATCAATAGTGTGAAGGAAGGTGATAAAATCATTTTTGGTAATGTCCTATTGACCATTATATTCTTAGAGATTGGGGGGTGCTAGATGCAATAGATGAATTCATGTGGGACTACCCTGTTAAATACCCTTCACCCGCAAAGAGGTTTGAGAAGTACACCAATAATAGTATGATGGAAATGCATAAGATGCGCTTGGAGAAGTGTTACACGTGCATGAGGAACGCGTATGGGGCAGAATGGAGGATCCCTAAACAACTGCTAGCGACCACCAAGGGAGAAGCTGAGTTTTTAATGTACCAAAATTTCTTCCTCAGCAGATTTAAATTGATGGATGAGACATGGAGCCTATGGTGCAAGCTCTCTTTTGCGTTCACAGCTCTCTTTTGCGTTCACAGCTCAACACTTCTAAGTGAGAGTGAATAGGTTCAAAGAATCAAAGAAGTTGAAGTTGGACCTTGGTAATCTAGACCAGGATCATAGAGAAATACTTAAAGGGTTGCTCTACCCCAAAAAGTATGTGTCACATGAGGTCTAAATGATGAGACCTATGACTTTTCCCATTACAGGAGTGACCATGGCGTGAGTACACCTCCACATAAGACCCAAATTTAAGAAGGGCACGTATCTGGAGAATGAGATATCCATACCTAAAAACCCAACTGGAAGGAAGAGACCCACACCCAGGTAAAAGGAAAAAGAACCAAAGGAGAAAGTACCAAGTGTAGTGAATACACATGCAATAGGTACCCCTGGGAAAAGCTCCAAAATAAGTATGTATTCGTGCAAGAAAGAGTCCATAGTCAAAGAGAAGGCTTCAGAGCCAGAGAAGCTGTTAGACAAGGAGTCATTGGAAGAAGAAGAGACAAAGTCACTTGCATCGATATCCCCATCTGGAATAATGCAGAAGATAATGGAGGAGTTAGATTCTAAGTACACTGAGAGCTTGGGGGTCTACCAGGGTGAAAGGGATGATGATGAGGAAGATAAGCCTGAGGTAAAACAAGAACATGTGATAAGTGTACATGAATTAAAGGAGGGAGAAAGGAGAGAATAATGAGTACACATTTGCGTGGAGAGAGGGAAGCTAGGAGGGGGAAGGTGCCCGGGAAAAGGAAGGGAGTGAAGAGGTAAACAAGGAGGTAGGAAGAGAGGATGAGAAGGTCATTGAGACCTTGGTAGAAGATGGGTTATAATGCAATGCTGAGCTGGTAATGAATGTGGATAAGGAGAAGAGTGGGAAAAAGGACCATAGTAGCACTGGAGACCCCACTTTAACTATAAATATTCCTAAAGGCATGTGCACAGGAGGAAAGCACGTGGAGGAGGAGAGGCCATGGTTAGGTTATATTGATGACCCTGATAAAGTGTTGCATGCATGGTTCTAAAGCACAATACTAGTAGAGGGGCTCCTAAAAATGTCATCTTTTGATAAGGAGGCTGCATACCCATGGACAAGGAAGATGCTCTCATGAGCATTTGAGTCCCATCTTGATGAGCTATAATTCAAAGTAAGCCACGAGGCAATAATAACATTGCCGAAATCAAAAGGAGACAACCCATTGGTGAATGCTCAACAGCTCCCAAATGATAAATTATACAACACGCTCAACAAGGTTTCTGTTGAGGTTGAAGCTATACTCTTTGGCCGGAATGATAGAATCAAAGATATAGAGGATGAACTAGAGAAGAAAGAGAAAGAGCTAGCTACGGGGATAAAGGAGCTAAGATAATAAAATATGATCAATGCCCAATTTCAACGTGAGTTAATGGACGAGAAGGCAAGAGTACGTTAAGTATACAAAAATATGGAGTCCATTATAGATGTAATAGTGTTGAAGCATCTGGACCTAGTGCCTCCTGCATGGAAATATGCATCTGCCCTAGAATGCCTAGATGACTTAACAAGAATCCTCACCATGGAGAGGTAGCTGCATTGGCAAGAAATATTGTCTTGTGGACAAATTGGTGGGCTTTAAGACAACGCTATGGGAATATAAGTCCCTCTACTTGAATGGTGCAATTTCCATAGGTGCATGCATAAAAGATGGGTTTTAATGGTGGCCTTTCAACCAGAGATCCAATAGGGGCACTCTATTAACCCTGTGGCAGAGCTAGCAATGTCTCGCTAGAGAAGAAACTTTTTCTTGGAAAGGGGAAGGAGAGTGAAATGGAGGTAGGATAAAACTAATGTTGTGAGTAGAATATCATATTCCCACACACATTAATTAGAAATTTCATTTACATGCATTTATAGTTAGAAGAAAAACAAATCCATAGGAAAAGCTACAAGACCAAATGAAATTCATTAGTCGCAAGGTACCAATCAATCCCTCAATCAAAAAGGTGAAAATTTCTTCTTTTATTATTGAAGATAAAGCATAATTTGTACAAAGCTTTGAGAATAGAGGAAAATATAAGGAGAAGGAAAAGCAAAAAAAGTATGGCGTTTTCTATTTTTTCTAGGTATAGAGCACTCTGGTCTTTTTGAAATCAATTGCCATCCCTTGGAATGGCTCAGAAGAGACATTATATCTCATGCCAAAATAGTTACAAATTTACAAATCATTTACGCCTCTTCAAATTCCTCCATTACGAAGAAAACACTCATGGTGGGTTAAAAAACCAGATCTTGCAATGTGAACATTACATTTGGTTTTCCAGTTTGAATACAGACCGTTTGATTTTCTCTTATAACTTTGAAATCAGGTTTTCCACGTTGTAAGAAGAGATTGGAGTGGGTACGGGAGAAATCCCTTTGCATTTTGTGATTTTTTAGAGATTTGGCAATTTGGAACAAATTGACCTCCACCCCTGCTTAAAATTTTTAACTTAGGCACGTGGCATGTTTTCATTGGAAATGGGCTCATAGCCCTTTTCTCAACATTTTAACCTTTTTTGGAAAAAAGGCTCAAAAACTCAAATTTCTCTGTCGTTTCGCTCTCCCACTTTGACTTTTTCTTGTATAGCCTGATCAGGGTTGCGGGTCACTTTTTAGCTTTTCACCTTTTTTGCAAAGAGGCTTAAAAACAAAAATATGTTCACTGAACCACTACTCCAATTGAAATCTTGACATGTGGCATCTTTTGATTGGTAATGGGGTCATGTCCCTTTTCTAAACATTTTAACCTATTTTGGAAAAAGGCTAAAAAACTCAAAGTTCTTTGCCATTCTGCTCTTCTGCTTTGAATTTTCAACGGCGGTCCTGAGACCTTGGTGGAGACATAGAGAATTTTAGAAATTTTACTTCACTTTTGGGAATTTGGTTAAATTTCCAAAATTCCCTCGATGGCCTGCTCTCCCACTTTGACTTTTCAACGGCAGGCTTCAGCTTTGACTTTTTCCTTTATAGCCTGATTGGGGCTGTGGGTCACTTTTTAATTTTTCACCTTTTTTACAAAGAGGCTCAAAAACAAAAATTTCTCCACTGAACCACTTCCAATTAGGTATGTTCATGTACCCATGAATGATGGAGCCAAAATTTTATGGGGAAGAAAACACCCATCATTTCCGACTGTGGGAAAAATACACAGAGGAAGAGAACTTCATCATTTTGAGTCCAATTTTTGAATTTTCTTCATGAGCCAGAGGCATGGAGGAAAAAAAAAAATTTGACGACCTAGGACATAGAACACACAAATAATTTTGATAAAAAAGGAGATTGCAAGGAGGATATTATGTGCACATACTAGGAAATGGAGAATTTCCCAAAATGAGAAAAATAGAGATTTAAACAGCACTAGGGCACAATTTTTGCTATTTCCTCAAACTTTTAGCTTGGCTTAAATAATTTAAGAGGGTGAGAGCTTGGAATTTTGAATTTAACTTGGAAAAAAAAAAGTGATTTTTGAGAGACAACAGTTGGCTCTAGCTTGGAGACATGGTATGAGGATCCAGAATCTCAAATTTTTAAACCGTATAAAATTGGTAAGTGCCTTATCCTCTGAGACTTATAGAGTCACGTATAATTCTGAAAAAGAATGGAAGAGAGAAGAAACACACAAGCCAAACCACACACAACAAAAACCAAACAAAACTAAACCAAAACCACACAACAGAAAAGGGAAAAACACACCTATGAAAGCACCTATGATATAAGGCGGGGGACAACCCGATTTCACTGATGATATAGTTTCAAGTATTACCAACTTATAGGTAATTCCAATGGCATTCTATCCAAGTATGAGAGGAGAAAAAAATTCTCACCACAAGCTCCTTGAATTTGGAATGGGCCTAGCCATAATGAATCAAACTTTCCATGGCTTCCCTTTAGTTCTCTTCTCTTGTCCTATAGCAGGAAAAAATCTCCAACTTTGAAATCTCATGCTTTGTTCTTCTTGTAAAATTTTTTCTTCACTTTACACTGATGCTCCCTAATTCTATCCACCACTTGGCATTTTCTTTCTTCCAGCTTGTCCAAGAAGAGGATCCTCTTGTCAATTGAGTCTTTGTATTGACCATCTTCTATTTCTTGCAGCAACTTGAGAGATGGCATCTCAATTATGAGGGGAATCTCTACCTAAACTCAATACAACATTTGGAAAGGTGACATACCTCTTGCCTTATTAGGAGTGATCCTATTGGCCCACAATGCATCATATAACTTCTTGTGCCAGTTCGTTTGATTCGAATCTACCAGCTTGTGAACAATGGTCACAATGTTCTTATTACTTGACTCATCTTACCCATTTCCCTGTGGGTAGTAGTAAGAAGAGTGAGATAGGGAGATTCCAAAGCCATAACAAAAATCTGTGAGCTCCTTGGAAGAGAAATAGGTGGCATTGTCTACAAAATTTTTCTATGGTATTCCAAAATGAATAATGATATTCTCCTTGATGAAGTTGTAGATTGTTTCAGAGTTGGCTTGCTTGGTTAGTAATCATTTCTAGTGATTACATAAGTATTCCTTGCACTAGAATGAGGATTCAAAACACCAACCAAATCTAGCCCCCATTGCTGAAATGGTTCTTCAATCACCATAGGCCTGAGTGGCAATGCATCTAGTTGTGGGTTTTCAACAAATTTTTGGCATGCTTTTTATTTAGAAACCCAATACTGAGTGTCTGCAAAAATAGAGGGAAAATAATATATCCCTCTGAGGATCTTATGTGTGGTGACCATTGCTAAGAAATTTACACCACAATCTTGATCATGATATGCCTTGAGAAACTTTTCTTACTGCTCCTTATCTACACACCTGAGGAAACAACCATCTAGCCTCTCTTGTAAAGTGCATGATTCTAGATCACAAACTTGGCTACCTTTAGCTTAAGTATCCTTCTTTGTTTGTAATCAAGATGAGGAGGGAATTATACATACGTTAGGTAGTAAGAAATGTCAATATACCACACATCAGTAGTGGTAACAAAGAGTGCCTATGGACTGTCTCCTAAACAGGTTGAGCAAACAACATCTTTTTCTCACTGCTGAACCTTGAGATCTTCATCATCAGCAATCAGCTGGCACAAACCATTACCTCTTACCAGATTAGAGGGTCTAATCTCCAAGTCATATTCTTGGGTCTTTGCAATCCAACTTCCTCTCTTAGCCCTAGGATCTTGATGAGTCAAAATGGACTTGATTGTACTTCCAGGGACCATCACCATTGTATGGGAATTGAGAATGTATAATCTGAAACTTTTAACAGTTTTGACTACTATGTAGGCATGTTTCTCCAATTGGCTATACTTTAGCTCATGATTTTTCATAGTATAGCTCATGAACTCAATGGGTGCTTCCAAACCTTCATCATTTTTTGAACAAGGACAACAGAGAGTGTATGTTATGATGCACACCAATACATCATGAACTCCTTGTTGAAATCAGGTGTAGATCAAGGATTTCGTGCTTGTTACCTGTCCAAGTTAATACACCAAAATAAACACAAAAACCCTGAAAAACTCCAATGAAATCAATACCTGATGGACAAGATCTGAAGATGTAGACGGATAAGGAGGTCGATGTAGATAAGATGGGCACACACGAGCAATTCGCATAATAGATCCGACTAACCTGCAAGACACCAATGCTTGACAGAAAAAGATGGCGTTAAAAGATATTTAGGTGGACTGCCCGAGAAGCGGGTCCGGGAAGTGATAAGCTTCCTCGGCGGATGTCAGTCCACGTTTTTCAATTAAGTAGAGAATCATACATGATAGAAAATGTACATATAAGACTAGATTTTTTGATTATAGTAATGAAACTGAATTTAAACAACAGACAGAAAGCTACAGAAAACAGGAAACTATGAAATAAAGCTGGATTTGTGTTACCTGTGTCCTTTTACCTGTCTGCATGATGATCGGCGTCGATTGATGTGATCGGTGTCGACTGATGTGATCGGCGTCGACTATGAAGAATCGGCGTTGAATGTATAAGATCAGTTGATCAGGGACAGTGCAAGAAGATGCGGAAATTGGAAAGTGATGGACAGATAGTCGACGTCTGCTGGATGTGTGAAAGTCAGTAAGATACTGGAACAGAGTCACCAGAGGATTGATGGATACGTGTGATGTTGATATGATAGGAGCAGAGTAACGGTGCTCCTCTCAGGGATTGATTCGGACAGGATCCGATCTCATTTGATACACTTGATGCTAAAAGATCTCTCTTTCTTACAACCTGTGTCTCTTTCGCGATCTGTCTCTTTGTCTCTCCTTGTTTGTGCGCGTACTTTTTCGTCGTGTGTGTTTTTCGGTGTCCTTAAAACTGAGTTCTGGACTTGCTTTTATAATCGGCACCACTCCTAAAAAGTCAGCGCCAACCGTATAGGTCAGCGTCGATCACGGGACAGACTCCCGAGATGGCCAAAATGAATGATTTCTAGAAAGATGAGAATTACCCCTAATACGGGAAATATCCCGCTTGGGGAAGAGGAAAAATAGGGGTGATACATAGATAGAATAAATTTGGGGTAGATAAGTGATTAGGATACATGGGAAGAGGTGTAATTAAATATTTAATATTTAATTACTCACTGGTAAGATACAATGGGGTGAATTAAACTTAGGATAGATGTTTAAGTCACAAATCGGATAATATCCCCAAGGGGATAGTGGTGACGTAAACGTGCCCCAGGTTACCTAAGCAGGTAAACGAATGTGAGGGACACTAAATTGAGTAACCAATTTTAAGTGTCTACATTTTGCCCCTTTTTGTCAAGTAACTTGCGATAAGCAAGGTTATGAGACAAAAACAAAGAGATGGAAGAAGGGAAGAAAGTATGATGATGTGATCCCCCTCAAACTAGGGATAGGATGGGTGATAGAACAGATGATCCCAATTTTGAAAGAGGTAGATGAGAATGCAGGATACCGCAGTCGGATGTCTGGAGTAGATTTGATCATTGATGACGCACAAAAATAAATAAAAAGGCAGCAACCTAAGGAACTCACATTGGTAGGGAAAAATAGACGGTCTCCTCATGAGACGACGTTAATACCTACAGACCCATGAGTGTAAGGAGAACTGCAAAATAGTCAGCATCTAAAGAAAGACACATTGGTAGGGACAACTAGACGGTCTGCAAAGCAGACGACGTTAGTGCCTACAGACCCGTTTAACTCCAAGCTACCAAAAAGTATGAGTGTCCCACGCAAAGGGAACAAAACCCGAAATAGATGGTGATATCGAAAAGATGCACCGGAAGGCAATATTCAGCACAAAACAATGATCAGATGGATAAATAAGCCAAGCATCAAGACTATGGAAAACAGACATGGAAAATCGATGGTGATCACAGTAATCAGTGACGACCAACATAAACGGTGTCGATCAACAAAATCGGCACCGACCAAACGTAGCGCATATAAATATGCAAACGGAAAACGTAAACGATTTATTTTCATCATGACGATTGATTCAGAGAGAGTCAGAATTTAGATTTGAGCACCATGGAAGCCTCTGGGAGCGGTCAGAAGCGTAGGAGGACACGACCTGGGGTAAGTGGTTCTTCTTGAACCCGTTGCATTTGATTTTTTCTTTTGTGGGGGCAATGGTCCAATTTATGCCCGGACAGTCAGTCGGCGTCGATTGGTAAAATCGGCGTTGATTTGTGTTTTGAGCAGCGTCGATTGGTATGAATCGGCGTCGACTGGAAATAAACGACGCCGATTTTATTAAATCAACGCCGATTAGAATAGATAAGATTTTTGTTTTTGTTTTGGATGTTCTGATTCGAGACTAAAATTGCTCTTGCTGTCGTGGGTGCAGGCACGAGAGGCTCTACACATGAGGGATGCTATTCCCGAGTTACTGGAGACTATTCTCCCAGATGTGACCGATGCAGATTGGCGTCATCTAGAGTTAGCCGGGCTCAGGGGCTTCAGATACTACAGACGAGTGCCGCGGGATGTGGAGCTGATGCAGGCACTAGTGCGACGGTGGGACAGCCACACATGCACTTTTTGGTTTAGGACGGGTGAGATGACCATCACCCATGAGGACATATACAGGATTCTGAGATTGCCGATCACTGGGGACCCTATCGAGATTACCCCACAAGAGCAGCAGCAGAGGGCCCTAGGTTGATTATATAGAGACAGGGTAGATGACTCAGAGATAGTGTCCTGGGCAGTGAGGATAGCCTCACAGTACAGACAGGATAGTCACTAGAGCAGATGGATAGTACTGATTCAGATGGCTATATCCTACTTTGCTCTTCCAGATTCAGGAGGTGGGAGATTCCCACTATTGTTATTAGACTGTGTTTGTGACATTCTGCAGTTCAGGCAGGTGTTTGCTTTTGCTGATGCCCTGATAGCTCAGATATACCATGAGCTATGGATGTACACCATAGGCCGGAGGACAGGTATAGATGTCAATTTTGTGCTCCATTGCTGGGCCTATGAGCATATAGCGGTGATCAGGCCATCCGGGCTTCCTTGGATGCCAACAGCAGTGGGAGGTGTTGATTATGGATTTCGGCAATGGTGGGCTGACATGGTCGTTGGGGATATAGGGAGATTGGCCGATTGGTACACCGAGCGTTTCAGGACGCTGACACCGGATCAGGTCATTTGGAGGCCATATCGGGCATTTTCGACATGGGCTGGTCAGGATGCCCACTTGGTGGCACTGAGACGGAGCAGGGGTGGTTAGGGGGCCGCAGGCCTGATATGTGGGAGCGAGTCCCGTTTATGTGGGTGTTGAGATAGTTCGGCCTAGTGCAGACAGTGCTGACCACCTACACGCCTTATAGGCAGGATAGCAGGGAGACTGATCTGCCAATTTTGATCCCGGTAGATCCACTGAGAGAGTCCCCACCCTCCACAGACAGCGATGATGACGCAGGGGTAGATGAGGGTTATGCAGCATGGTATGATCTAGAGCTTCCACGACATCTCCCGGCATCTATAGATGCCGACGAGGATGACATAGCTGCAATACTAGATAGACTGGAGGGAATGCCACCCTAACATAGACACATCAGGTAGCTCTTGAGGAGATCAGGGCTTTGACAGAGGAGAGAGATGCCCTAATTTTGGAGAGAGACACCGCTCGCCAGGAGCGAGATATAGCGATCCAGTAGAGGGATCGCTACCTTTGACATAGGGAGGCCCTCAGGGCCAAGTATGGGGAGACAGGTGCCATGTCAGAGTCTGGTACGCAGGGTACGACCCTAGGAGGAGCACCACCAGCAGCGCCAGCAGCCCCAGTAAGCACCAGCAGCACCATTACGAGCACCTGGTATTGTGAGCTTGAGCACATATCAGTCTCTCCTCGCTGAGGTGAGATACTATGAGGATGCCTTAGCGCAACATGCCCCAGATGTGCCTTGGTACGAGGGGAGGAGGAGAGCAGCGACGGCTACAGCAAGCGGGGGCCTCAGGTGGAGGGAGCACCGGGAGAGACCGAGGTGGGCCGAGACCTCCTAGCAGCAAGTGCATCCAACTCGATAGGCGGCGGTCAGGAGAGACAGCCTGGTCCAGAGGAGGGTGGAGAAGATAGTGTCCTCCATGCATCGGACTTTACCATATAGGGATTGATGTATTTTGTATCTGTATAGTGATGTAGCCTCGATTGGAAGGCATTGTATAGATGGCTTGATTGAAAGGCACCCATTTTTGTTGTACAGACACACATATATATATAGATTCATCATTTTATTTGTCATATAATTGATCTCATGCGTTTGATATTGATATACATGGATAGATGTAGCATTATTGTGATGGATATAGATATAGACTGATAGATGATGAATAGATGTGATTGGATAGATATAGATATGTGGATATAATTTTGATGAAAATAGAGATAGATAGATGCAATGTAACTTGGATTTCGATATGTTGATGGATAGATAGATAGATGTGATTGATGTATGGATTTTATTTTGATGAAAAATGGATATAGATAGATGTAGTGTAACTTGGATGCACCAGTTTTTCGATATTTTGATGGATAGATAGATAGATGTGATTGATGTACTCGGCATGGTTGAGATGCTAATTTAATTTTGATGAAAATAGATAGCCAGAAATAGATGTGTTGATAATAGATGCTTTGATAGATAAGATGAAATTAGATAGAAGATAAATTTTGATTGAATTAACATGTGAAATGTCAATTTGACTAGATGAAAAACAAAGAATAATGGGGAATACTCGTTGCGAGAGCCAAGGAGGTAATGAAAATGACCTTGACTAGGAATAACGAAAATATACCCAGATAAGAAAGAAAATGACAAGTTGGACTCCCAACCGACCATAGATAGAATCTAGATAGGAAATCACAATATCATGCATGTAAGGCCCTACATGAGGTTAAAATAAACCTGACACTAACTAGCCACAAAATAGATCTAGGAGGTAAATGAAAGGAACAGTAAGTACGTACCTTGTCAGAATTTACAAGGGACAGAATACATGTCCATAGTGGGAAAATAGGATTCTCCATATGATCTACAAAAGGTCTTAAATCTCAGCTTCATGATTTTGGTAGAAAAGCAAACTGATCAATGTGGGAAGTTTGCTTGATATGGAAAGACTGATCAATGCGGGAAGTCTTTCAGTGATGCTAAAAAAGTGTATAAACTGACTGAAAGGCTGATTAATTCCAAGAAGCCTTGAATATTTCTTTGAGAAACAGCCGTCCTTCAAGGGAGCGGTCTGTATTTTGAATTTTAATGATAGCCATCCTTCGAGGGTATGGTCTATATTTTTTTCTTTTTGATTCATTTGATAATGTAGGGATAGCTGTCCTTCGAGGGATCAGTCTATCTTTTTGGATAGCATCTCTTTTTCTTTTTCTTTTTTAAATCTTTTTGGAAGAAGCTGAGTTTAGACCTAGATAGATCAGATGGAGGGGAAGAGAATATAGAAGAACATGCACTCATGCCCCGAGTAGATCCGATTAAGATAAGCACTTGGGACAGATGAAGTGGTGATTAAGGTATTCCTACCATGAGGAGGAACATATCCAAAAGAAACATGCAATGAGTAGAGCCGCGATACTCATATTTTAAGGTAAAAGAGGCAATAGGTGGAGAACCACATAGTTTTCGAATCACCATGAAAGTATATGACTGGTTGTTTAGATGGATGAAAGATCTGTGTTGCGACTAGATTTGTGTAAGATAGATTTTAATAGTAGAAGGGCCGTAGATGTAAGGCATTAAGAGGTTCCGCTTCAGGTATACCATCCATGGAAGACAGACGATAAGCCCCAGACCCATATTTATGAGTGATAATGTAGGGGCCCATCCAGTTGGGAGCAAACTAACCACGTTGACTTCTTTCGAGTGTAGTAACATTTTGATTTTCTTTAAGAACAAGATCCCCAATTTTGAAGTCACGGTGCTACAAATGCTTGTTATAAGCACGTTTGACATGCTCGAGATAGAATTGATGATGTTCAAGAGCATTGAGACGCCGCTCATCTAATAATTCAAGTTGTGCTAGACGATTTTGATGATAGTCTTCATCGGAGATAAATTCTCTGAGAGAAACACGGAGAGACGGGATTTGGACTTCCAGAGGAAGAACAGCTTCAGGACCCATAGACGAGAGAGAAGGGAGTAGCACTAGTAGGAGTACGGATGTTAGTCCGATAAGCCCAGAGAGAAAAAGGGATATGTAAATGCCAATCCCTACCAGCTCGACTAGTTACCTTTGCAAGGATATTACGTAAAGTTTTATTGGAAGCTTCGGCCTGACTGTTAGCTTGAGGATAGTATGGGGAAGAAAAATTGAGTTTGATATTGAAAGCGTTGTAGAGGTTCTGCAAATCAACGTTCTTGAAAGACTTGCCATTATCTATGATGAGTTTGTGTGGAACGCCAAAGTGACAAATGATGTGTTGATAGACGAAATCAACTATGGGTTTAGCCTTTGTTGAAGAAAGAGGGATAGCCTCCACCCACTTAGTAAAGTACTCGGTGGTAGTAATGATAGAATGATGGCGTTGTGAAGAACGGGGATTGATGAGACCAATAAGATCAAGACCCCATTGCGAAAAAGGCCACAAATCCACCGTAGGTTACAAATCTTGACTAGGGATGTGTGTAAGATTGGAATGTTGTTGACACTTGATACATTTCTTAGTGTATTCACAACAATCTTGATTAAGAGAAGGCCAATAATATCCCAAATGTAAGATGCGTTTTAGCCACAGCCAAGCCACTAAAATGTCCACCACAGATACCGTCATGGACCTCCTGGATGGATTTAGATGATTCATGGGTTTTGAGGCACCGAAGCAAAATACCATCAAAGCCGCGTTTGTAGAGAATCTCGCCTAGAATAGTATAGCGATTAGCGTGTTGGATAAATGATCTTCTACCATTGGAAGTTAGATCTGGGGGAAGCACTGAATGAGATAGATAATCAACAATTTGTTGATACCACTCATCCTGGATATGGGTTGTGATAGCATGGATTGAAGTTAGTTGCCTAAGATGAGATGGTTGATCTAATCGTTGTACAGCCACATAAAGTCGCGAGTCTTCGGAAAAAGGTGGGATAAGTGAGGCTAATGAAGCCATCGTATCTGCGAATCGATTTGTAGTGTGAGGAATAGCTTGGATAGTGAATTTATCAAAAGATTGGAGTTGAGCAAGAACGATGTCACGATATTTTTGAAGGATATCATTCTTGCATTGATAGACACCCGTGACCTGATTAACGATGAGTTCAGAATCACCAAAGATGTCAATATGACGAGTGCCGAGATTAATGGCATTTTGGAGACCTAAGACAAGAGCTTCGTATTCAGCCATATTATTGGTACACTCAAAGTTCAATTTGTGTGCGATTGGGATAGGCGTACCCCAAGGAGGAATCATCACGAAACCCACACCTCCCCCTTGCTGGCATTTGGATCCATCAAAGAAGAGCTTTACTTTAAATGGAGATAGACCAAAATCAATTTGTTGGATATATTCATCAGGGAATTGAGCAAGGGGGTCTTGAGTGTCTGGAAGAGGAGCATCAGCTAATTGATCTGCAATAACTTGACCCTTGACAGACTTTTACGGGATAAACTCGAGGTCAAATTCTGTCATAAGCATGAGCCAACGAGTGATACGATCATTGTGATAAGGCTTTGCATGAATTGTCTTGAGTGGATTGACACTTGTGACAATATAAGCTTTGTGATTAAGGAGGTAATGACAAAGCTTAGAAGTTGCGAAGAAGAGAGCACAACATAGCTTTTCAGCTTCGGAGTAATGTGTTTCATACTCATGGAGGGTGCGACTGATGTAATAGACAGCTTGTTCTTTACTGCAAGTGTCCCGATGTGAAATCATGGCTCCCAGAGCATGGTCAGTCACAGAGATATAAAGATAGAAAGGCTCCCCCTCGCGTGGAGGTGTAAGCACAGGTGGAGAAAGAAGATAAGCTTTGAGATCATCAAAGGCCTTTTGGCAATGTTGATCCCATTCAAAATGAACATTCTTACGGAGGAGATGGTGAAAAGGCTGACAACGGTCCGACAATTGTGAGATAAAATGACGCACTAATTGAAGACATCCTTGGAGACTGCGGAGTTGCTTTAAGTTAGAAGGGGAAGGCATATCAAGGATAGCTTTTATTTTTGCGGGGTCCACTTCAATACCCCTGATGGAAATGATAAAACCTAAAATTTTAGCAGTGAGAACGCCAAACACGCACTTAGCTGGATTTAGACGAAGACAGAAGCGGATAAGCCTCTCAAAGAGAGGTGTAAGGATGAAAAGATGATCCTGGTGACGTTTGGACTCACCGAGGAGATCGTCAACGTAATCTTCCATAGTTTTGTGTAAGAGATCATGGAAGATGTAGGTCATTGCTCGCTGATAGGTTGCTCCTGTGTTCTTAAGACCGAAAGGCATGACGCGATAACAAAAGGTCCCCCAAGGAGTTATGAAAGAAGTCTTATGTTGATCTCCTGGTGCGATGAGAATTTGATTATACCCAGAGAAACCATCCATAATAGAAAGCATCTCATGATCCGCAGTTAAATCCACGAGTTGGTCGATATTAGGTAGAGGAAAATCATCTTTTGGACAAGCCAGATTAAGATCTCGGAAGTCGGTACAAATTCAAATTTTCTCAGTAGCTTTAGTTACTGGTACTACATTGGAAACCCATTGTGGATAATCAATGGGTTGGATGAAGTTAGCTGAGAGCAAGCGCTGTAACTCTTCTTTAACAAGAAGGGCTACTCTAGGGTGCATTTTACGTAATTTTTGTTTAACTGGCTTGATGTTGGGAAGAGTAACGATATTGTGGACCACAATATCGGGATCGAGTCTGGGCATATCCTCATATGACCAAGCAAAGGCTTGACGATGGTTGGAAAGAAAAGTGGTAAAATCTCCTAACTCTTGTGGATTAAGGGATTGGCCGACCTTAATGATGCGAGGGTCTTCAGAAGTCCCTATATTAAGGTTGACAGTGGCTTTGTTGAGAAGCGTAGATGTGTCAGAAGGAATAGTCTTGGGAAGATATGAATCCCCTGCCCCCAGATAGGTGAGGACAGAATCATCATCTGCACAGTGGATAGAGTTGATAGTAGGAGAGTCATCTCCAACTATTTCAGGGAAGATTAATGGTATGGAAGCGGACCGGTTGCTATTCGTATAGGCTAGCTGCCCTAAGGAAATGGTATTGATCAAAAAAAAAAAGTTAGGTGGGATGGAAATGTCATCGTCCACATCGAGTGATGCTTCTGACTAAGCGGGAGAAGATGGTTCCTCAATAGGAAGAGGCTCATCGAGAATAGTGATGGTGGCTTTTGAAAGAGGTTTAAATCCTAAACCAAATTTTTCATGTGGCATGAGAGTAGTAATGGATGTGAGGTCATGCACACCTTGCTCATATTTTCCTAGACCAAAACCCTTCCATGCGCATCGATATAGATAAGTTTTTGCAAACGTGGGATTTTGTAGATAATCGAACCTTGTTAAGTAAGGTTTGGTCCTAGGAGGAGAATCTAGGCGATAATGAGGTGTATCAAGACCACCATAGATGAAATTAGTCTGTTGATTGGGCAGACCAATGGTGACGATGCGACCAAGACCTGGTTGATACTCAGGTTGTTTGTCCGGTCTATCATACTCACTAGGATTGAGATGGGCGTCGAAAGAAAAGAGAGGAAGCTCTCCCAGTGAGAAACGCTGCAATGTCTCTTCTAGATTTTGTAAATCTGGTAGTTTGGTTGCAGGTATGGAAGAAGATGAGGCCCCGTCAGGAGAAGAAGTATTTTCCTTTAGAGGGGCAGACCTTGTGGTCAAGTCGCATTGTGCGGAAGGAAAAGGATCTCCTGGATGAGTATATATTTTTCCCTCATATTGATATTTTAAGCATCGATGGAGGGTGGATGGGACACAATGCATTGTGTGAATCCAGGAGCATCTGAGGATCATATTATAGTGGAATTTTCCTTCGACAATGGAGAAGAGTTCATGAAGCAGCTTCTTACCTACTCGAATGGGTAAGACCACAGTTCCTAAAGTAACTGCTAACTGATCATTAAATGATCGAAGGGTGAAAGGCGGGGGTGACACTACATTATTTGGTAACTTAAGTTGCTCAAATGTGTGTGAGGAGATGATGTTGAGTGCATCTCCACTGTCGATCATAACGCGTTTTAATGTGGTGTTGTCGATTTGGACTGTGATAAAGAGGGGAGCCTCCAAATCCTCTGAAGAAAGAGGAGGAATTTCCGAATCTTCAAAAGAAATGGCGGTTGATGGTCTATTCAATCTAACAACCAACTCAAAGGGCTGGGGCTCATCTAAATTCACTGCGATGCGACGCAGATTATCAATCAGAGCCTGGTGATGTTGTGGAGAGGATTGGATGAGGTCAAAAAGAGACATTTTGACCGGAGCCTGAGTGAGTTGTTTCATAACACTCTCCTCAACTGACATGGGAATTTGAGCTCGAGGTGCAGCATGAATAGAGACCCAAGGTCATGGGGCCAATGAGGAAGGAGGAACTCCTTCAGGGGCTGCAGAAATGATAACCCGTGGTCGAGATGCTGTAGAGGAAGATGGATTATCATAGTGTTGGGTTCTAGTGGCAATATGGATTGTATCAATTTGAGAAGGTGGAAGGTCAATTGGAGTGGAATCACTAGAGGTTTGAGTGGATCGTTGGGGCTCAGATGGGGCTAAGATGATAGGAGATACTTGTTCCTCCTCCTCCAGTAAAAGATCACTTTCTTCCAAAAGGTTGTTGACAACAGCTTGAAGAGCTTTACATCCCTCAGTATCATGACCCGGGGTACGGTGGTAAGCGCAAATTAGATCAGAGTTAAACCAGGTAGGTTTAACTCCTTTAGGGTTATAGGGTTTAATCGGAGGAAGGGATATGGATGAAGATTGGATAAGTTGGCGAAGGGTTTTAGTGTAGAACCTGGTAGATGAAGATGAGGATAGATGTGATGAAGGTGCCTCTTTTTCCTTAACAGACTACCGAGGCAAAAGAACCTGCGTGTTAGGTTTGACAGTCTTTTTAGGGATCATCTTATTCTTTTGGACACTTGGAGGTGTAGGATTTGGCATTTGAGATGGAAGTAAATGAGACATGATTGATTTTGGTGGAGGAGGAGCCCCTAAAATAGATTTTGAAGATGACGGAGATGTGACAAGTGTTGTGGTCTTCAAAGATAAAGGAGGTTATTTGGTTTAATTTACTGATGATTTAGATAATGTCGATTTAGATGAGGAAGAAGCTCCCAAAGTAGGTGTAATCGGAGGGACATAGGACGCCCTGGTTTTTGGTAATGAAGATGATGATCCTGATAGAAGAGGTGGCATCTTGTTAGTAGGTAAATCCACTTTTTGGGGTGTTGGTGAAGAATGTGTTGTAGAAGAAGATGATGGTTTTGATAAGTGTGTAGAAGAAGACACCTTCTCAGGGGATAAATCCAATCTTTTATGGGGTGTAGAGGGATATTTTTGTGGGAAAGCACCAAGGGCCTTGATGGTTCGAAATATGGGCTTTCCTTTTTCAGGGATGGTGACAACTTCAACGGCATAAGGTGATTGTAACCTTTTCGGAGGAAGCAAGTGGGGAGATACTGATGGCGCAATGTTAGATTCTGGTTGTCTCGATTTAAGTTCAGGAACCGAGCGTATAGGTGTTGGTGCTACTTCTTTTGATTTTCCTTTAATGGGCGAAGCAGCACTAGTGGTGGAAGAAGTGAGTGATGAAGAAGTAGTTCTTTGCGAAGGGACTACTTCTGGTGCAGTAATTATGGGTGGAACTACTCTTGGAAAAGAGACAGGAAGAGTCAAAATCGAAGACGCTTCCGTCAGAGTTAGCACAATTATAGGTACATTCACCAGGGGCATAGTTGCAGCGAGAATGGGAGTAACAGAAGTAGATATATCTGTAGTGCAAAACTCGAAGGGATGTAATTACCTCGAGCATTGAAAGAATGTTCGATGATGAGACAGATGAGGATGACACTGTCTCGGGTATGGATGGAAGGTGAGACAAAGGAGTGGAGAAAGATGAACCCGTATCTCCTAATGTAGGAATATTCGAAGACGAGCTATCTGAAGATGGTGGAATTTCAGTGATTGGCGAAGAGGAAGGAGGTTCTGATTCGGTTGATGTGTTCGTAGATGGCTTGGTTTCAGAAGAAGATTCTTCAGTAGAGATGAAGTTGATAGTATGAGTATTTGGTTTTTGAGACTCTGAAGCATTATGGTTTGGGGAATGATTAGGAAAAGGTTGTTTAAAAAAATCCATTGCCTGATTTGGGGGAGCATTTGGGTTATCCAGAATGAGCTCGCCTTTATCAATGAATTTCTGGACAAGATTTTTGAAAGTCTGACATCGTTCGATGTCATGACCTTTGGTTCTATGATAATGACAGAAATCATTTTCTCTATACCAGAATGGATGTTCTTGGCTTTCATCGATATTCCTAATAGGGGGAAGTTTGATCATGCGAACTTCCAACATTTTCTCTAAGATAGAGGCATATGATTCCCCCAATGGAGTGAAGGATCGAGATGATGAAGTCCCTTTTTGAGAAGATGAGGAGTCTCTTCGTGGTGTTTAATTAAAAGCAGTATCGGCTCGTGATGTTTTTAATACGATGGCATTGGTGGATCCCTGATTCTTGTCTTTAGAAGGGGAAGAATTTGGTTTGGTAAACCGAGAAAAATCAGGTTTAGATTTAGAGCGAAGTTTTAGCTTCCCTTGTTCAATGGCACGAGATTCAAGTTTGCGTGCCATTGTAAAGGCTTCTTCAAAGGTATGAAAAGTTTGGATCCTTAAAGTGGAAGAAATGTGATTAGCACAAGATCGAGTAAACAACTTGATTTGTTGGGATTGAGGAAGGGAGAAAGACAATTGGTTGATTATCCCTCTCCAACGAGTGACAAAGTCTGCAATAGACTCATCATCAAATTGACGAATGTTATAAAGATCTGTAATCGAGATCTTATGCGTGATATTTATTGAAAAGTTTTCAACAAACATCTAAGCCAATTGAGAGAAAGAAAACAAGGACTGTTGAGGAATGTTATTGTACCAGTCTAAAGCAGGACCTGCTAGAGACATAGGAAAGGTATGGAGCATAAGCTCCTGATCCTAGACTATGAGGTAGCAAGCATGTTTGAATGCTCGCAATTGTTGTTGAGGGTCCTCCTGACTATGAAACTTTAAAAATTTAGGAAGTTCCCATTGGGGAGGATAAGGCTTAAAACCCACTGAGGGGTGAATGGGTTCATTACACACTTCTTCAAAGGAGTATGAAGGACGAGCCCCTTTTGTGGAGGCTTCCAAGTCTGCGATTTTCTTGAAGAGAATTTGAACCACGTCAGATTGAGGAGGAGGCACACTGGCATGTCCTACATAAGAAGCAAATGGTGGATGTTGTTGAGGTGTCAATGGGGGATTCATCTGTTGATTGCTAAGATGATAAGAGGAATAACCAGGGGTTCTGGGTGACACTTGGTGGGGTATTTGTTGTGAAGTAGCTTGTGTATAGGCAGGCTGTGAGATA
This sequence comes from Taxus chinensis, assembly GCA_019776745.2. Lineage (NCBI taxonomy): Eukaryota > Viridiplantae > Streptophyta > Pinopsida > Cupressales > Taxaceae > Taxus > Taxus chinensis. The sequence goes on from CM034147.1 coordinate 947,662,202, forward strand.
ATAAGTGGTTGAGAAAATGAAGGTTGGATGACGGGTGGAGCCTGTGATTGGTGGACTCCTATGCTTGCTGACTGAATCGGGATAGATTGAGGAACATGAGTGCCAATTTGATTGGACATATTGGGGAACAAGACCTGAAAGGGGCCTTCTACTGCCGGATTAGGCATCAAGGGTGCTAATGCTAAAGGATGGGTGAAGGTCACTGTTGCTGGAATATTGGAAGAATGACCCACTAGAGGATGGGAAGCAGGAACCAACTGACTATTCGGAGGGGGTTGGCTCATAAAGGGGTATTGAACTTGGGATATAATGGAGGGCATAGATGAATTAACAGCAATATGCGGGTGCGCAGATGCATTCATTATAGCCAGGGCAGAGGACCTCTCAGAAGTAAGTTGTGGAATATTCGAGGTAATTGCGGTGTTAGGAATAGGTAACACTATTTGAGAACTAGTCGATATGGTTGGTGGAAGAGAAAAAGGAGGCACAGGGGCACCGCCCTTCTCCGTGACTGGAGGCAAGAGAGATGATGCAAACTGTTCTACAAAGGCCTGGGATGGTTCACGAGAATAATCGTACACTTGCTGGATTGGTGGTCCTTGATCAGATATTTGAATAGAATTGTGTACTAGGTAGTCCATAAGGGCTACTGGATTGCAATCGAGGAATGCCTGAAATTCAGGATCCCCGCAAGGAACATACTCTGAGTCAGAAGTAGATGATATTTCTGAAGGACTAGGGGAAGCTAGACGTGATGGGGTTGCTTTGGCTTGAATGAAAGGATTATACGACCAGGATGGGGAACCGACTAGTAGTGGTCCCGAGGAAGATTTGGTGGGTGCTGAAACATCCACACTAGTGGTAATCTCGGAAGAGGAAGGGGCCAGTTGAGCCATTCTTCTAGATTGTAACCGAGTGATGACCGTCATAAACACGCATAAAAGAAAATTGACCTAACTAATGCACAGAAAATTCAAGCAGCGCAGATGATTATCTCCTTTAAGTTTTGATGCTTTTAAGAAAAAAAATATTAGGGAAGGCTTTTTAGAACAGGAACTACTCAGATAGCCAAACTAAGGATGGTTTGGGGAATGTTTGGTGAGGAGTCCCGAAGGCACTTCAGTAAAAGACCGGTACGTGGCTTGATATAGGGGCCTACCCCCGCACTTCACACACCGCTGCGATAAGGGAGTCGGGTGCTTTGCCAATATATACTAGAACTTCTGTGAATTTATAGCGCGGCCTGAGTACCGCGTAGGCTCTTCCTCTTGGATGTCACTTCCAAGTAGGTGAGGCCAGGGAAGGAGTTTTTGTTTAAATGCTTTATACCTAGTGATTTTGGCTTTGTGTGCAAGGGTGAAAAATAAAAATCAAATAGTGTCACTACCGATTTTGATCAATTTTCCAACCTAATTAAAACTAGATGAGAAACATGCAGTAATGACAAAGAAAAGGTACTTTTTAAGCACTTAAAAACGAAGTGTTTGATTTCGATGAAGACAAGTCAAACAGATTCTTTCCCAAATGTGATTAAATTCTTTTTAAGCACCAAAAATTGAAATTTTCGAATGTGGTAGACAATCAAACAAAGAAATCCTAAAAAGGAGAAAACACCGTAAAAGAGAAATACCTGTAGATTTAGCTTTCCAAGGTGTGTGGACTTCAAAAAGTGTGTTGTTGAGCTCTTCCCCTCGGACAATCCCATGAACAAGCAAAGTGCTCCGCAAGAAAAGGTTAAGCAAATAACAAACAAGACCTAGAAAGATATATCCGGATAATGGTGAGACGAAAAATTTCTATTTCAAGGAAATAGAAAAATTTCAAGACAACAATTCCACATAAAAAGAAAGATTGAAACAATGAAAAGAAACGCTCAAGCAGAACTGATAAAAATCAGGGAGGAAAAAGAACCAAGCTCAAAACTAGAAAAGAGATGAACTTACCAATAAGGGACTTTGGTTGGGTCCCACCAGGCGTGCCAGAATGTAGATCAAGGATTTCGCGCTTGTTACCTGTCCAAGTTAATGCACCAAACTAAACACAAAAACCCTGAAAAACTCCAATGAAATTGATACCTAATGGACAAGATCCAAAGATGTAGACGGATAAGGAGGTCGATGTAGATAAGACGGGTGCACACGAGTAATTCGCACAATAGATCCGAGTAACCTGCAAGACACCAATGCTTGACAGAAAAAGATGGCGTTAAAAGATATTTAGGTGGACTGCCCGAGAAGCGGGTCCAGGAAGCGATAAGCTTCCTCGGCGGATGTCAGTCCACGTTTTCAATTAAGTAGAGAACCATACATGATAGAATATGTACATATAAGACTAGATTTTCTGATTATAGTAATGAAACTGAATTTAAACAACAGACAGAAAGCTACAGAAAACAGGAAACTATGAAATAAAGCTGGATTTGTGTTACCTGTGTCCTTTTACCTGTCTGCATGATGATCAGCGTCGATTAATAAGGATCGGCGTCGACTGATGTGATCGGTGTCGACTGATGTGATCAACGTCGACTATGAAGAATCGGCGTTGACTGTATAAGATCAGTTGATCAGGGACAGTGCAAGAAGATTCGGAAATTGGAAAGTGATGGACAGATAGTCGACGTCTGCTGGATGTGTGAAAGTCGATAAGATACTGGAACAGAGTCACCAGAGGATTGATGGATACGTGCGATGTTGATATAATAGGAGCAGAGTAACGGTGCTCCTCTCAGGGATTGATTCGGACAGGATCCAATCTCATTTGATACACTTGATGCTAAAAGATCTCTCTTTCTTACAACCTGTGTCTCTTTCGCGATCTGTCTCTTTGTCTCTCCCTGTTCGTGCACGTCCTTTTTCGTCGTGTGTGTTTTTCGGTGTCCTTAGAACTGAGTTCTGGACTTGCTTTTATAATTGGCGCCACTCCTAAAAAGTCGGCGCCGACCGTATAGGTCGGCGCCGATCGCGGGACAGACTCCCGAGATGGCCAAAATGAACGATTTCTAGAAAGATGAGAATTACCCCTATTACGGGAAATATCCCGCTTGGGGAAGAGGAAAAATAGGCGTGATACATAGATAGAATAAATTTGGGGTAGATAAGTGATTAGGATACATGGGAAGAGGTGTAATTAAATATTTAATATTTAATTACTCACTGGTAAGATACAATGGGGTGAATTAAACTTAGGATAGATGTTTAAGTCACAAATCAGATAATATCCCCAAGGGGATAGTGGTGATGTAAACGTGCCCCAGGTTACCTAAGCAGGTAAACGAATGTGAGGGACACTAAATTGAGTAACCAATTTTAAGTGTCTACATCAGGAGATACAAGAGTTAGAGCTTTGGTAATGGCTTTCTTGATCTCCTCAAATGTTGATTTTCATTCCTTATTCCACTTGAAATGTGTTTGAGGCTTCATCATGGAAGTTATATGCTTAGTCAGTTCAAAAAAGTTAGACATAAAATGATGAAGGAAGTTTACCTTTCCAAAGAATGAATGAACTCCCTTCTTACTGGTTGGTAAGGCTAGTCCTTGGATAGCTATGATCCTCTCAAGATCAATGTGTGCTCCATGTTTGTTCACAATGTGTCCCAAAAACATACCTTCTATGACTCCAAAAATGCACTTCTTTGGATTTAGAGAAATTCCAAGTTTCCTACACCTTGCAAGGACTTGCTCTAAATGATAGATATGATCTCCCCTCCTCTTTGAAAAAACCATGAGATCATCAAGGTAAATGACAATGCAATGTTTAAAATATTTAAAGGTGAAGTCCATTGCTCTCTATAAAGTGGCTTCAACATTGATCATGCCAAAAGGCAATCTGTTGTAGGAAAAAGTGCCCCAATGTGTTGTGAAGGTTGTTTTGTTGCAATCCTCTTCTGCCACCTTGATTTGGTTGTACCATGAGAATCCATCAAGTAAAAAGAGCATTTTAGTGCTTGTAAAATATGATCCAAGATTGGAAGAGGGTAGTTGTCCTTGAGAGATTCTTGATTCAAATTTTAGAAGTCTACACAAATCCTTATTTCCCCATTCTTCTTCCTTACTAGCACAATGTTAGCCACCCATGTTGAATGGTGGATGGGGAAGAAAATTCTAGCATTGAGCATCTTTGTCACCTCTTCTTTGATAACATCGAAAATCTTTGGATTTGTTATCCTGAAAAGTTGACAAGGGAAATTTGTAGGTAACCATACCAAAAATTCTGTTTTGGCCCCTACAGAAGTTTGATAACATTCAAAATAACCCAAAACTCACTTTCAAAAAATCAAGTTATTTCTAGACTTAGCCATTTTTAGCCATTTTCTAATGGGGAGAAATTGTCGTGTCGACGTGCCGAAATTTGTGCCACTAAAGAGCAATTGTCATGTTGACATGCCAAAAGTTGTGCCAATGGGGAGAAATTGGCGTGTTGATGTGCCGAAAGTTGTGCCAATGGGGAGAAATTTTCGTTTCGACGTCCCAAAAGTTGTGCCACTTTACAAAGGGGAATTTTTTCTATGTCGATGTGCCGAAAGTTGCGCCACTTTACAAAGGGGAAAAATTGTCATGTCGACATGTAGAAAAGTGAGACCTTTTACACATCGAAGAGTAGTCCCTTCTTTCTGGGATGTGTTGATCTTTTTTGATTTAAAAAGCATGTTGGCATACACGATGACCTCATCCATGTTACACCATGGGATGTTGCCATCCAAAAACTTGTCCAAAGTCAACTGTTGACTTTTTAGATATTTTATAAATATCTTGTAAGATGTTTTGTAAGTAGTTAGTTCACTTTGGTCTTCTTTCCTCCTCTCCTTCTATAAATACTGGAATACTTGTTGTATTCAGGGGTGGACATTTTTGTAAGAAACGAGAAATGAGGAGAGAAAGACTTTGTGTTTTCTTGTAACAGAAGAAATATTAATACACATATTCATAATTTGTGCTCAATATATGTGTTATTTGCATTAGATCTTTCTTAAGTTATATCTATGTTTTTATTCTATTAGATTCATTCCTAAGATTGTCATATGTTCATCCATATTGCTTTATTTGTTTATGCAAGTAAGTTTGGCTCTGTTTACTACCAACCTAAAGCATAAAACTTCTGACCTTTATGTCTTGGAATTCATTTCTTTTCTTCCTTCATATCTATCCTCCTCTATTCCTCCCCTCCTACCTTTCTATTCGTTGTTGGAATTACCTCTATTGGGATGAGATCCCAAACCCCTTGAAGTTAGAATAGTGTAGATTTTCACAGATTCCTACACTATAGATTAGCAATAAACTAGTTTCGCTTTGCTATCTCAAAGAAGGGCTATGCCCTGCACATTGTTGGCTTATTTCCCCATGACCTGCCAAACCGACAGTTTTTCAGACCAACAGTTTTTTTCGACACCGTTGGGGATCAAAGTAAGGAAATAATAAAAAAACTGTAAAAATCACTACCAGATTACAAATTTTAACTCTTTGTTAAAAATTAAATTTTTTACATAAGTGATCGAAACTAAAAATTTCCTTATACAAATCCATAGATTTGGACCAGATAGAGAATTTTAGTTCATTGAGTTTTTACAAAAACTTGTATATTTTAGTAGATTTGAGATTCTAACATATTATGTTATTTTCAAAAGCTTGCAAAATTCAGGTCAAAGAACCAAAAATCAGCTTTCTAAATTAACCCACTTTTTATCCTTATTAATATTTATCATAAAACCACAATCGGTGATTATTTTAAAAGAGTAAATTAAATATTGAAAAAGTAAATGTTGCTGATTTTTGCTAGAAAAATAAAAAAATCAGCAAGTATAAATAAAAATATTGTTGTAAATCTACTCCTAATTGTTACAGATCTGAATGGGTATGCTGGTGGGTGAACCATTTTCTCATAGAAAAAGAGCTTGTGGGGAAGTTGATCCAATTTTTTATCTACTTCAAAGGCACAATTTCAGTATCACTCCAGCACAAGTCACATCACTGAGCTCAATGGGTTGATTAGCAAGAAGTGCCTCGCCTCCATGAAAGAGCCAAATTTCACAGGGTGCCTTGACATAAACTTGCAGTGCTTTATTACTAAGTGGAACCACACTCCCCGCTGGTGTTATTTTTCCTACTTTTCAAATGGCAGAAAATCTACCTATACCATGGGGAAACGCCATGGGTCCTCTAGCACTACCGTATCCAGTCTACCCCCTCCCTCATGGAAATCACAAAAAAATTCTAGAAATTTGATAGGAGCGGAAATCAAAGCATAGACACACATATAGCTATGTTTATTATGTCATGTAGCATTTTGGATGTGACTCATGGGGACGTATCGGTATGTCTCTTTTCGGAGGCCTTGTAAGGTCCTACAGCAGAGTGGTTCCAACACTTAATAGCTGCATCCATCACCAGTTGGGCCACATTACAGACTACATTTGAAGAGAGATACAAACCTTCAGAAGACGCATTTGTGTTATTGTCACAAATCACTCACATGAAGAAGGAGACGAATTAAACCATGTGTGATTTTATCACCTGATTCAATTCACTAATCAACCGTGTGCCGCTTGCCATGATTCTGACATTAGAGAATCAAAAGTGTTTCTTCTTGAACACCGTGAGTTTAAAAGTAAGTTTCTTACTTTTACAGGAACAAATACCCACCTTGGCCCTTACTCAAGCTATGGCCATTCAGATAGATGACAACCTTCTTATATCTAGTGAGTTAAGATGAGAGCCATCAAAATCAAAGGCTTCAACTTCTTCTCAGGCTACCTCATTAGATCCAGCATTCCAGAAGATGGCGAATGACTTACTCTCATTAAAGAAGCAATTAGCTCAAACATCGTCTACCAATCCATACTGAGATATCCCAAGGAGGAAATTCACTCCCAACAAAAACCCCCAAAGGCCATGTTTTCCTACTACTTCTCCAAGGTTAGCAATTGAAGCCCCTCCGGTTAATGCTTTGGTTGAAATCAAAGAAGAGGATCCAAATTACGAAGAAACTTTGTCACAAGGTGAAGATGACCAAGATGTTGGTGAACCAACTAGTGACTCTACTATTGGGTATATGGAATTTGAAGACAAGGAATTTTATGAAGAAGATGGTACTTAAGGGTACGCGAGCGGAAAATCATACATAGTTTTCACTCACTCACAAGGAAAAGAAGCAAATATTGTTGCTAAAAAACAAAAGGAAAAGGCTGTGGTAACTCCTCCTCCAACAGTCACTAAAACAGGTAATCCCCTTCCTACTCAACCTCCAATTAAACCTTTTGTAAAGAAATATTTTCCTCATGTTTCTCCTCTAATTCAACCTTCCTCCAATCCCATAAAGACTCGTAATCCTCCTCCCCAAATGTGAAACAAAGGACTCATTCCTTTGTTAGCTCAACCGTTCATCACATTCGATATAATTGATAACGCCAAAAAGACCAAGATCCAGATGTCTAAAGTTGATTACCTTTAGTCTAACCCAGAGCAGCTTATAAGATTAACTAAGTATATCCAAAGCTAGGCTACCATCTCTCCTCCCATTCCCCCAAAAGGAATTCTCCCCACTCCTCCTACATCTCACGTAAATGTCACCTCGACTTTTATATCGGGGAACATTGAACCTTTTTACCTATCTCTCCTGATCAATTGTCATAAAATAAGCAACTGTATAATTGATTCTGGATCTTTTGATAATGTCATGCCAAAAAAGGTCACCCATGCTTTGGGTCTCACACTTACTAAACCTTTTGGTAAATGCTACTCCATGGAAACCAAGCAAGTACCATTAATTGGTTAGATCAAGGATGCACAATTTGCACCCTCGGCATTTCCTAAGAAAAGGGTAAAAATGACTATTCTTGTAGCTGATATTCCAGCAGCATATGTGATATTTCTAGGGAGGATCTTTTGTAAAGAAGTTGGTGGGGAAATTCATATGGACTGGTCCAAAGCCAGGATTCCTGTCAAAGGGGTGATGTAGACGTTAGAACCATAATCAAAAAATAAATATCTAGTCACCAATTCTTATGACCCTAAGGCTCAGATTATTTTTGAATTGTCAGGGATGGGGAACTAATTCCTATCCACTGATTCAGATAGAATGGATGTTATCATCCAAAAAGAGGATCTCAACAAAGTATGGACATTGCAGTTTGATGGCATTTGTGTGAAAAGTGGATGCGGTGCTGGGACTATTCTAATATCTCCTGAAGAGGAAATTTTGCATTTTTCTTTCAAGTTGTAGTTCTTCAATATGAATAATACTGTTGAGTATGAATCCTTGTTACTTGGCATGCAAGATTCAAAAGAGAAGGGAATCAAAAAATTGAGAGTGCAAGGTGATGCTGAGCTAATTTTCAATCAGGTAAAAGGGATATATCAAGTAAAAAATGACCGACTCAGGCACTACCATAATACAGTATGGGATAGCATCAAAGAATTTGATTTTTTCTTGATCAAAGCAGTTCCACAAGCTCAAAATGACATGGGTGATTCATTGGCCATCTCAACCTCTCTCATGCTCCCTCACCCAGGGTTAAAAAAAGATACATATACCATTGAGGTGGTTTTTTTCCCAAGTGTACCAGATAACTCACAACATTGGCAAGTGTTCAATGATGACAACCAACTTATCATCTTTTTGGAGAAATCTGAAAATTTCACAGAACTTCATTTTGACAGATCAACTTCTACGGGTCCTGAGTCCCTCACCGACCAGGCACATGAATCTGAAAAGGATGCAGTAATACAGCTTAAAGGAAATAATATTCTAAAAGGTATGGTTTCTTTAGAACACTTATTTGATAATCATGACTGTTTTGTTAAGAAAAAGTGACAGGATGATCCTTCCTCTTCTCTGGAAACTGAATCCATCAATCTGGGTACTGCAGAACATCCTCGTTTTGTGAATATCAGGAAGTGTTGTACGCTCGAGGAAAAGTAGAAATTTTTCATGTTGCTAAAAAATTATATGGATGTGTTAGCATGGTCTTATGCTAATCTGAAATCTTTCAAGCCAAATGACATTCGACATGACATTCCACTTAAGGATGATGTCAAACCTTTCCATCAAAAGCAGAGGCATTACAAACCCAAAATCTCAAGTACCATTTAGGTTGAAATTCAAAAAATGCTAGATGAAAGAATTAATTTTCCAATTCATCATAGTACCTGGGTTGTAAATATTGTGCCTGTGTATAAGAATAATGGTGAAATACGCATATACATAGACTTTCGTAACTTGAACCAGTCATCCTTATAAGATAGCTATCCACTATCGATAATGGATCAAGTGCTACAAGAAGTAACCGGTTCATAAATTTTATTTATGCTTGACAGTTTTTTAGGTTACAATCAAATTCAAGTCACACCTGAAGATCAGTTCAAAACAACATTCACCACTCCTTGGGGTACCTTTGCCTATAGCAGAATACCATTCAGTTTGATCAACACCAGTGCTAGATTACAATGAGCAATGCAATTTGTATTCAAAGGTATGTTGGGAAAATTCATCGTAGTTTTCCTCGATGACCTAACCGTGTTCTCCAAAAAATGAAGTGATCATTGCAATCATTTGGAACAAGTCTTGATTAGATGTTGAGAGCACGGGATCTTGCTAAATCCCAAGAAGTCAGTTTTTGGGGTCACAGAAGGAAAGCTGCTAGGACACATCATCAGCAGAGAAGGAACTAAGATAGATTTTGAAAGGCTCAAGGCTATTTAGAGGCTTACTTTTCCTACAAGCAAGACTGGTGTTCACTCTTTCTTCGGAAAGGTAAATTTTATTAGATGCTTTGTTCCTGATTTTGCTAACAAGACTCATCATATATCTAATATGATGAAAGGGTACCAAAAATTCTAATGGAGTGATGAAGGTAGGACATCATTTGAAGACATATAAACCTCCATCACTCACGCCCCCATTTTGGTGTGCCTTGACTTCAGCAAAGACTTCATCATTTATAGTTATGCATCTGTGTATATTGTATCAGGTATCTTGATGCAAAAGAACTCTGAAGATATTGAATCCCTGATTACTTTCATGAGCTCTCATCTTAAGCCTCATGAACTCAAGATGTCACAATTAGAGAAGCATTCCTTTTCTGTGGTAAAAGCAGTCAACAATTTCTGCTACTACATTCTGAATTCTTAGATAGTAGTGCTTGTTCTGGACACGGTTGTTAAGTCTATCCTGAATCAATAGGAGTTAGCTTGCGGGGGAAGTGGATCAAAAAGGTCCAAGAATACGATCTAGACATTAGGCCACCCAATTTGGTAAGGCTTAAAGTCTTGTGTCAGCTAATGGCTAAAAATAAAGACTCAGAGGTACCTGAAGAGAAAGCTGATCACATTGATGGAGAACAAAATGAACTAGAGAAGGAGGATTCTTTGTCAATGGTTTTGTTTGTTGAAACAAACGAAAAATGGTATTCTAACATAAAATTCTTTCTCACCTATCGCGAGTGGTCAACTCTCCTAACCACAAAGGAAAAGTGAATGGTGAAGCTCAGAGCTGCAAGATATGTCATATGGCATGATGGATTTTACAAACGTGAAACTGACGACATTTTTATACGATGTGTTGATAAGCCGTAGTAGGTAAAATTGTTGGAGAGTTTCACAACTCAGCCTATGCTAGTCACTTCTCCTCATCAGTAACAACACATAAAATCATTCAGGCTAGGTACTACTGGCCAATGCTATTTCAAGATGCAGCCACCTAGGTAGCAAAATGTGAACTTTGCCAACATTTTGTTGGAAAACAAAAGTTGGCTACGTTTCCCCTCAGGCCCATCATTATTGACGAACCATTCAGGAAATGGGGAATTAATTTCATTAGAACACTCAATCCTCAATCAAGTTCTAGACATATTTATGTCCTAACAAAAATTGATTACTTCATGAAATGGGTGGAGGCCATACATGTCAAGAATGCAACTTCATCAAAAAGAATATTATTGTGAGATTTGGCATTCCACAAAAAATCGTTTCTGATAATGCTTCCAACTTCTCTTCATGGGAAGTTATTTGTTTTTTTTATAGATACAGAGTAACCTTGGCTCATACATTTAATTATTACCCTCAAGGAAATGGTCAGAAAGAATCCAGGAACAAGAACCTGGTAACTATCATATGGAAACTAGTTGATGAAAACCAGCAGTATTGGCACAAATCTTTATACAATGCTTTATGGGTAGATCGTATCACTCCAAAGAGGTCTCTTAGCATGTCACCTTTCCAGGTGTTATATAGGATCGATGCTAAAATCCCTATCTCCACAAAACTTCCTGCTCTACGCTTGGCTCGAGCAATTGAAGATGAAAATTTTTAGAATTCTCTTAAAAAGAGGATAATGTACCTGACAAAACTTGAAGAAAATCAAGTAAGAGTGGTCAACAAGATCACTAAACATCGAAATAAAGTTAAGAGGCTCTTTGACAAGAAAGCTACGCAAAAAGATTTCCAAGTGGGAGATCTTGTTCTTCTCTAGGACAAATGAAGAGAACCAAAGGGTATGCATGGGAGGTTTGAATCTCTTTGGAGAGGGCCATACAAAATAAAGCAACTCAACGGAGGGAATAGTTTATATCTCTCATATCTGAATGGAACCAAAATACTGCTTCCCTATAGTGGGCAACACCTAAAGATCTTTAGGAAGTAGAGCTTGGTCTCTTCTTTGTACAATTTACTTTTGTTGTGTGTTTTCTTTCTATTGTTGTGTGTTCCCTTCCTTTTTTTTTTCCCCTTATTTTTGACTCTCTGTAACCCAATGGATCGGAACATGAAAATATGGGATTCTCTACCCTTAAGTTTCACTCAAAGATAGTCCCCAGAAAGAGCCATCTGTTATCCTGCAAAATTGACAAGGGATATTCACAGGTAACCATACCAAAATTTTTGTTTTGGTCCCTAGCGAAGTTTGATAACACTCGAAATAACCCAAAACTCCCTTTCAAAAAATCAAGTTGTTTCCAGACTTATCCATTTTTAGCCATTTTCCAATGGGGATAAATTATCGTGTCAACGTGCTGAAAGTTGCGCCACTGGGGAGAAATTGTCATGTTGATGTACCAAAAGTTGTGCCAATGGGGAGAAATTGTCATCTCAATGTGCCAAAAGTTGCGCTAATGGGGACAAATTTTCGTGTCGACGTGCCAAAAGTTACTCCACTTTATAAAGGGGAATTTTTTTTGTGTCGATGTGCCGAAAGTTACACCACTTTACAAAGGGGAAAAATTATCGTGTCAACATGTAGAAAAGTGAGCCCTTTTACACTCTGAAGAGTAGTACCTTCTTTCTGGGATACATTGATCTTTTTTGTAAAATATTTAAAAAGCATGTTGGCATACATGATGACCTCATCCATGTTGCACCATGGGATGTTGCCATCTAAAAACTTGCCCAAAGTCAACTGTTGACTTTTTAGATATTTTGTTAATATCTTGTAATATATTTTGTAAGTAGTTAGTTTGATTTGGTCTTCTTTCCTCCTCTCCTTCTATAAATACTAGAATACTTGTTGTATTCAGGGGTGGACATTTTTTGTATAAAAAGAGAAATGAGGAGAGAAAGACTTTGTGTTTTCTTGTAACAGAAGAAATATTAATACACATATTCAGACTTTGTGCTCAATATATGTGTTATTTGCAATGGATCTTTCTTAATTTAGATCTATGTTTTTATTCTATTAGATTCATTCCTAAGATTGTCATATGTTCATTAGTATTGCTTTATTTGTTTATGCAAGTAAGTTTGGCTCTATTTACTACCAACCCAAAGCATAAACCTTCTGACCTTTCTGTCTTGGAATTCATTTCTTTTCTTCCTTTAGATCTATCCTCCTCAGTTCCTTCCCTCCTAAATTTCTATTCATTGTTGTAACTACCTCTACTAGGATGAGATCCCAAACCCCCTGAAGTTAGAATAGTGTAGATTTGCACAAGTTCTTTCTTGATAGATTAGCAATAAACTAGTTTCGCTTTGCTCTCTCAAAGAGGGGCTATGTCCTGTACGTTGTTGGCCTATTTCCAATGACTTTCCTAACCAAAAGTTTTTAAAACCAACATTTTTTGGTGACTCCATTGGGGATCAAACTAAGGAAATAATTAAAAAATTGTAAAAATCACTACTAAATTGCAAATTTTAACTCTTTGTTAAAAATTAAAATTTTTGCATAAGTGATCGAAACTGAAAATTTCCTTATACAAATCCATATATCTAGACAAGATAGAGACTTTTATTTTGCTGATTTTTTACAAAAACTTGTATATTTAAGTAGATCTAAGATTCTGACATATTATGTTATTTTCAAAACCTTCTAAAATTCAGGTCAAAAATCTGAAAATCAGCTTTCTAAATTAACCCACTTTTTATCCTTGTTAATCTTTGTAAGAAAATTTCAATCGGTGATTATTTTAAAAGGGTAAATTAAATATTGAAAAAGTACATCCTGCTGATTTTTTCTAGAAAAATCAGAAAATCAGCAAGTATAAATAAAAATATTGTTGTAAATCTGCTCCTAATTTTTTACAGATCTGAATGAGTACACTGGCGGGTGAACCATTTACTCGTAGTAGAAGAAATCATGGGGAAGTTGATCTAATTTTTGATTTACTTGAAAGGAAAAAATTTAGTATCACTCCAGCATGATTCACATCACTGAGCTCAGTGGGTCGATCAACAAGAAATTCCTTACCTCCATAAAAGAGCTAGATTTCACAGGGTGCCTCGACATCAACTTGCAGTGCTTTATTACTAAGTGGAACCACACTCCCCGCTCACATTATTTTTACTACTTTTTAGATGGTATAAAATCTACCTATACCATGGGGAAATGCCATAGGTCCTCTAGCACTGCCGCATCCAGTCAACCCCCTCCCTAACGAAAATCATAAAAAATTTCCCAAAATTTGATAGGAGTGGAAATCAAAGCATGAAAGTGCATATAGTTGCATTTATTATGTCATGTAGCATTCTATATGTGACTCATGAGGACATATCGGTACATCTCTTTCTGGAGACCTTACAAGGGCCTGTAGTAGATTGGTTCTAGCACTTACCAGCTACATCCATCACTAGTTGGGCCACATTACGGATTGCATTTGAAAAGAGATACAAACCTTCAGAAAATGCATTTGCGTTATTGTCACAAATCACTCACATGAATAAGAAGACCAATGAAACCATGGGTGATCATATCCAATTTTCACTTGCTCTCAAGGAAAAGAAGTAAATATTGCTAGTGAAAAACAAAAGGAAAAGGTTGTGGTAACTCCTCCTCCAACGATCGCTAAAAGAGGTAATGCAGTTCCTACTCAACCTCTAATTAAACCTTTTGTCAAGAAATCTTTTCCTCTTGTTTCTCCTCCAATTTAGCCTTCCTCCCATCCCATAAATACCAATAATCCTCCTCCACAAATGCAAAATGAAGGACTCATTCCTTCGTTAGCTCAACCCTTGGTCATATTCGATATAATTGATCACGCCAAAAAAACCAAGATCTAGATGTCTGAAGTATAGTACCTTCAGTCCAACCCAGAGTAGCTTATAAGATTAACTAAGTATATCCAAAGCCAGGCTGTCATCTCTCCTCCCATTCCCCCATAAGGAATTCTTCCCACTCCTTCTACGTCTCACATAAATGTCACCCCAACTTCCACATCAGAGAAAATTGAACCTTTTTACCTATCTCTCTTGATTAATGGTCATAAACTAAACAAGTGTATAATTTATTCTGGAGCTTCTGATAATGTGATGCCAACCAAGGTCACCCATCCTTTGGGTCTCACACTTGCTAAACCTTTTGGCAAATGCTACTCCATGTAAACTAAGCAAGTACCATTGATTGGTCAGATCAAGGATACGCAGTTTGAATTTGTGGCATTTCCTGAGAAAAGGGTAAAAATGACTATTCTCGTAGCTGATATTCTTGTAGCATACGAGATATTTATAGGGAGGAGCTTTTGTAAAGAATTTTGTGGAGAAATTCATATGGACTGGTCTAAAGCCAGGATTCCTATAAAAGGGGTGATGCATACGTTGGAACCATAATCACAAAAGAAATATGTAGTCACCAATTTCGATGACCTTAAGGCTCAGATTCTTTTTGAATCGTCAAGGATGGGGAACTACTTCCTGTCCATCGACTTAGATAGAATGGATGTTCTCATCCAAAAAGAGGATCTCAACAAAGTATGGACATTGTAGTTTGATATCAGTTGTGTGACAAGTGGATGTGGTGCTAGGGTTGTTCTAATATCTCCTGAAGAGGAGATTTTCCCTTTTTCTTTCAAGTTGCAGTTCTTCAATATGAATAATACTGCTGAGTATGAATCCTTGTTACTTGGCATGCAAGTTGAAAAAGAAAAGGGAATCAAAAATTTTAGAGTGCAAGGTGATGCTATGCTAATTTTCAATCAGGTAAAAGGGATATATCAAGTAAAAAAAGACCGCCTCAGGCACTACCCGCAATGCAGTATGGGATAGCATCGAAGAGTTTGATGTTTTCTCAATCAAATAAGTTTCGCATTCTCAAATTGGCATGGTTGATTCGTTGGCCATCTTAGCCTCTCTCATGATCCCTCACCCAAGGTTAAAAATAAATACATATACCATTAAGGTGGTTTTTTCTCCCAAGTGTACTAGATAATTCATAACACTGGCAAGTGTTCAATGATGACAACTAACTTATCACCTTTTTGGATAAAGATGAAAATTTCAAAGAACTTCATTTCAACAGACCAAATTTTACATGTTGTGAGTCCCTCACCGGTCAGGCACATGAATCTGAAAAAGATACATTAATACAACTCAAAGGAAATAAGATTCTAAAAGTTTTGGTTTCCTTAAAACGGTTATTTGATAATCATGATTTTTTTGTTAAGAAAAAGTGACAGGATGATCCTTACTCTTCTCTGAAAATTGAATCCATCAATCTAGGTACTGTGGAACATCCTCGTTCTGTGAATATTGGGAAGTGTTGTACGCCCGAGGAAAAGTGGAAATTCATCAAGTTGCTAAAAAGTATATGGATGTGTTATCATGGTCTTATGCTGATTTGAAATATTTCAAGCCAAAGGACATTCGGCATAAAATTCCACTAAAGGATGACATCAAGCCTTTCCATCAAAAGCAAAGGCATTACAACCCCAAAATCTTAGGTACCATCTAGGCTGAAATTCAGAAAATGCTGGATGCAAGAATTATTCTTCCAATTTTTCATAGTACCCTGGGTTGCAAATATTGTGCATGTGTGGAAGAAGAATGGTGAGATACGCATATGCGTATACTTTCACAACTTGAACCAGTCATCCTTAAAAGATAACTATCCACTGCCGATAATACATCAAGTGCTATAGGAAATAACCAGTTCAGAAATATTGTCTATACTTGATGTCTTTTCAGGTTACACTCAAATTCAAGTCACGCCTGAAGATTAGTTCAAAACAATTTTCACCACTCCTTAGGGTACCTTCGCTTACAACAGAATGCCATTCGGTTTGATCAATGTTAGTGCTACCTTCTAATGAGCAATGGAATTTTCATTCAAAGGTATGATGGGAAAAGTCATCATAGTTAACGTAGATGACCTGACTGTGTTCTCTACAAAACAAAGTGATCACTGCGATCATTTGGAACATGTCTTGATTAGATGCCGAGAGCACGAGATCTCGTTAAATCCCAAGAAGTCATTTTTTTGGGTCACAGAAGGAAAGATGCTAATACATGTTTTCAACAGAGAAGGAACTAAGATAGATGTCGAAATGGTCAAGGCTATTCAGAGCCTTACTTTGCCTACAAGTAAGACTAGTGTTTACTCTTTATTCAGAAAGGTAAATTTTCTTAGACGCTTTGTTCCTGATTTTGCTGAGAAGAATCATCATATATCTAATATGATGAAAGGGTTCCAAACATACTGATGGAGTGATGAAAGAAGGACATCATTCGAAGACATAAAAACTTCCCTCACTCACACCCCCTATTCTGGTGTGCCCTGACTTTAGCAAAGACTTCATCATGTACAGTTATGTGTCTATGCATACTGTATCATCTATCTTGATGCAAAAGAACTCTGAAGATATTAAATCCATGATTTATTTCATGAGCTCCCCTCTTAAGCCTAATGAACTCAAGATGTCACAATTAGAGAAGCATTCCTTCACCATGGTAAAATCATTCAAAAATTTCCGCTACTACATTCTGAATTCTCATACAGTAGTGCTTGTTTTGAACACATCTGTTAAGTCTATCCCGACTCAACAGGAGTTAGGGAGCTTGTGAGGGAATTGGATCACAAAGGTCAAAGAATATGATCTAGACATTAGGCCAACCAAGTTGGTAAGAGGTAAAGGCCTATGTCAGATAATGGCTAAAAATAAAGACTCAAAGGTACTTGAAGAGAAAGATGATCACATTGATGGAGAACAAAATGAACTAGAGAAAGCGGATTCTTTGCCCATGGTTCTTTTTGTCGCAACTAGTGATGAATGATAGTTTGACATCACATTCTTTCTCACCTACGGAAAGTTTCCAACTCACCTAACTAGAAAGGAAAAGCAAACAATGAATCTCAATGTCACAAGATATGCCATATGGGATGATGGATTGTACAAACGTGGAATTGATGGCAGTTTTCTACGATGGAATTGACTATGTTTCCCCTCAGGCCCGTCATTATTAACGAACTATTCAGGTAATGGGGAATTAATTTCATTGGAGCATTCAATCCTCAATCAAGTTTTGGACATAGCTATTTCCTAACACCAATGGATTTATTCATGAAATGGGTGGAGGCCATACCTGTCAAGAATGCCACTTCTAAATTTTTTTGCAGCTTCATCAAAGAGAATATTATTGTGAGATTTGGCATTCCACACAAAATCATTGTTGGTAACGCTTCCAACTTCTCTTCACAGGAAGTTATTGGTTTTTGTTATGAATATGGAATAACCTTGGCTCATGCTTATGATTATTACCCTCAAGGAAATTGTCAGGTAGAATCTAGCAACAAGAACCTGGTAACTATCATATGGAAGCTAATTGATGAAAACCAGCAGTCCTAACACAAATCATTATGAGATGCTTTGTGGGTAGATCGTATCATTCCAAATATGTCTCTTGGCATGTCACCTTTCTAGGTGTTACATGGGATTGATCCTGAAATCCCTATCTCCACAAAACTTCCTGCTCTGCGCTTGCTTCGAGTAATTGAAGATGAATTTTTTTAGAATTCTCTTGAAAATAAGATCATGTACCTGATGGAACTTGAAGAAAAGTGAGTAAGAGTGGTTGAAAAGATCATTGTACATCAGAATCAAGTTAAGAGGTTGTTTGACAAGAAAGATAAGTACAGAGATTTTCAAGTGGGAGATCTTGTTCTTCTGTGGGAAAAATGAAGAGAACTGAATGGTATGCATGAGAAGTTTGACTCTCTTTGGAGAGGGCCATACAAAATCAAGAAATTCAATAGAGAGAATAGTTTCTATCTCTCATATCTAGATGGAACTGAACTCCTGCTTCCCTATAGTGGGTAGCACCTGAAGATATTCAGGAAGTAGAGCTTGCTCTCTTCTTTGTAAAGTTTTCTTTCATTGTGTGTTTTCTTTCTGTTGTTGTGTGTTCCCTTCCTTTTTCTTTTTCGTTTCCCTTGTTTTTGACTCTCTATAACTCAATGGATGGGCACAAGAAAATCTTAGATTCTTTACCCTTAAGTTTCACTCAAAGATAGTCCCCAGAAAGAGTCAGCTGTTATCCTGTAAAATTGACAAGGGCAATTTGCAGGTAACCATACCAAAAATTCCTTTTTTTCCCCTAGGGAAGTTTGATAACATTCGAAATAACCCAACACTCCCTTTCAAAAAATCAAGTTGTTTTTGGACTTAGCCATTTTTAGCCATTTTCCAATGGGGAGAAATTGTCGTGTCGACGTGCCAAAAGTTGCGCCACTAGGGAGAAATTGTCGTGTTGACGTGCCAAAATTTGCACCAATGGCGAGAAATTGTCATGTTGAAATTCTGAAATTTACGCCAATAGAGAGAAATTTTCGTGTTGACGTGCCGAAAGTTGCGCCACTTTACAAAGGGGAATTTTTTCTGTGTCGATGTGCTGAAAGTTGTGCCACTTTACAAAGGGGAAAAATTTTCATGTCGACATGCAGAAAAGTGAGCCCTTTTACACTCTAAAAAGTAGTCCCTTCTTTTTGGGATGCGTTGATCCTTCTTGTACAATATTTAAAAAGTATGTTGGCATACACGATGATCTCATCCATGTCACACCATGGGATGTTGCCATCCAAAAACTTTCCCAAAGTCAACTGTTGACTTTTTAGATATTTTGTAAATATCTTGTAAGATATTTTGTAAGTAGTTAGTTTGCTTTGGTCTTCTTTCCTCATCTCCTTCTATAAATACTGGAATACTTGTTGTATTCAGGGGAAGACATTTTTTGTCTTCAAAGAGAAGTGAGGAGAGAAATAATTTTTGTTTTCTTGTAACAAAAGAAATATTAATACACATATTCAAACTTTTTGCTCAATATATATGTTATTTGCTTCAAATATTTCTTAAGTTAGATCTATGTTTTTATTTGTTAGATTCATTCCTAAGATTGTCATATGTTCATCAGTATTGCTTTATTTATTTATGCAAGTAAGTTTGGCTCTGTTTACTACTATCCTAAAGCATAAACCTTCTAACCTTTCTATCTTGGAATTTATTTATTTTCTTCCTTCAGATCTATCCTCCTCCGTTCCTTCTCTCCTAACTTTCTATTCGTTGTTGGAACTACCTCTATTGGGATGAGATACTAAACCCCCTAAAGTTAGAATAGTGTAGATTTGCACAGATTCCTACTTGATAGATTAGCAATAAACCAGTTTCACTTTGCTATCTCAAAGAGGGGTTATGCCCTGCACACTGTTGGCTTGTTTCCCCATGACCTTCCTAACCGACAGTTTTTTAGAAAAACACGATTGTAGGGCCTTTTGTTTTTCCTAAAGGGCTTAGCTCCTTTCTTTAAAGGAATGGAGTGATGCATTTCCTTTGGCTGAAAAGATTTAAGTTCATCATAGGAATAGGCCAGCACTTCTGAGTACTCTTTTAGCAGAGCAACAAACATTCTCTTCTCTTCTGGTGAGAAACATTTACCAATGTTAACCATCCTTGGATTCTCTAAAGTGCCAATGTTTTCTTGATCAAAATCAAATGGACACCAAGCAGACTTTTTTTCTTTCTCTTAGATGAACCTGTCATGCTTGTCAAAGATGTCTTGCAAAGAAACTAGGCCTTTGGGGATTTTGTTTCCTTTCAGTTTGATTACTCCCTCTTCATCAATTCCCTCAATTCCTTCCTTCTCTTCTTTGGTGATTGATTCATGGTGTGCGTTTTCAATTCCTTCAAAGAAAATATTATTGAAGTTATCCCTTTTTTTTTAAGAATGCTAGGATATGATTGTCATCATGAAGACCTACCAGTGATTTGCATTGTCTGGTATGCTGGGTCTGAACACCATCTCAATGGTAAATTTATCCTTTCCAAAAGAAGGATGAGGTGTCACTAAAAAATCTGACACTACTAGAGAATTAGCCTTTTCATTTTTCTCCCTAGGGATAGCTTCAATGGAGAATGCATCAAAGCATTCAATGCAATCCCACACTCTATTTCAATAGTGCTTGAGTCTAGGTTATTTCACCTGATATTGCTAGCATACCTACTTTACCATAACCTTTGCATCACCTTTGCATCTCAACTTCTTGATTCCCATGTCCTCTACGATATTCATGCCTAAGAGTAATGCTTCATACTCTGCTGTATTATTTGTATTGTAAAATTGCAGCTTGTAGGAAAAAGGATATACCTCATTAGAGGGAGAGTAAAATACTACACCAGCTCCTGAACCTATTCATGAATGACCGCCATCAAACTCCATTGTTTAGATTTGGTCTTCTTCTTCCTCCATGAGAAGTGGCAAGTCTTCTTCCTTCTGTGATGTAAGGAGGTAATTTCTAAGCCCACTATCTTGAAAAAGGATATCAGCTCTTGGATCATCATACTTCCTTATTGTGAACTTCATTTTTATGACTCGCAGTAGCTTATTCATTTATCCATTCACTGGGATATTTGCAGATGACCAATCCATTTTTATTTCTACACCTAGATCTCTACAAATACTTCTACTCAACAACATACCAAAAGATACTGGGATGTATACCACCAAAATGGTAAGGAGTGTCTTCTTGTCAAGGTAATCAACTAGTGCAACCTAAGCATCTTTAATCCTTCCTACCAATGGAACATTTTTGGATTCCATTGAGTAACATGTGCCATTTACCCAAGTCAAAGTGAGGCCAAGAGAATTTACAACTTTTTCTGGCATCACATTATCTGAGGCTCCAGAATCTATAATGTAATTGTTCAACTAGAAACCTTTGATGAGAAGTTACAAGTAAAAATGCTCAACTATGTTACTAGTGGAGGCACTGAGGGCTAGCATGTTTTGAGAAAATGGTGAGGATGGTGTGAGAAGTAATCCTTTAGAATTAGATATTGGGGATGTAGAGTTACCGCCCTATACTTCCTTGATGAATCTTATAGACACCAAAATTGGGTCACACTCCCCTTAGTCTGTTGTCAAACAAACACCTTGAACACATTCACCTAACCATGGCCCCTTTCATCCCATTATAATATTAATTTAATTTAATTAATTCATTATCTCAAAATATTTATTATTTTAATATCCTAATTGAGATAATCCACCTCACCTAGACACGTCATCTAGCTACTTCACCCTAACACCTATTCTTAGTATGTTGCCATAACTAACTAAGACCTACCTAAACCCTAAAAATCAAAGCCTATAATCCCTCTAACCACATTCTTGTCTATTATAAGGAGGTTTCCATTCTATTTCGTGGAGCAAAACTGGGTGAGATACAAGAAAATCAAAAGGATCTGCCCATTTTAGAAAACCTAGGAAATCCCGCCCTAACCGACACTAGTCACCCTAAACTACTGCCGGTCAACCTGGAACCACCGTCGGTTACCATTTAACCCCTAAAACAATATTATTTCAAGGTTGGCACATTATTTATAGGTGAACACATATTTTGAGAACAAGTGACATTTCTAGAGCTGCATGCAAGCAGGACCAACATTAGCATGGGCATCAGAGCATCCATAGCCAATACCTGAAGCAACCACAGATTCATTTTTCCTTCATGGGAGCATCTGAGGATGCACCAATACTACATCAAGTTCATTCCATTTGATCACCCACTATTACCAACCAGATGTCAAGCTTGTATAAGCTGTAAGTGATTTGTTAGCTAGCATTTGTCCATTTATCATTGGGAAGATTCTTTTACTCTTGTTACTAGTTTCTTCCCTTATTTCATTCCACCACCATTTTACCTCCATGCAAACTTGACCATCCTTTACCCATACCTCTGAACTTCCCATATCCAAATTTTAATCATTCCTGTGCATACCTAAGACCCACACGAACCTGTCATTCCCCTTTCATTCCCATCTAGCCTCAAATCTATCACCACAACCCATTTTACTAAGTTTCTTGTACCACGACCATACTGACATCGATCATACTAGACCAACGTCGGTCTCTATGACTTTTACCAGAAACCAAGAACAAAGCTTCTACACCTCCACCAAATACCCAAAATCACCTAGAATCTCACCCTGACCCATACCAATACCACGACCAAGACCTTGACCTTCAGATTCAGTCATAGCTTATCCTATTGTGAATGAATTTTCTTATTTAAGACGAATGAGATACCTAAATCATTTTAACTACAGTAATATTTATTTTATTGATAGCATTAAGTTATTTTAAATAGTGGGTTGACAACCATCTAGGAAGTATCACAATTCCCGGATCTAGCACACGTTAGGCAATCTACTACATATACTATTTAACTATTATTTGGTGGTCTTGTTTTCCATTTTAGGTAGTTCCTCCAAGTAGAAAGGAAGCTCCCACGATCACATGTGTATTTAGAAGTCATATGCACACAACAACCTACAACCAACATCCTAACAGGTATTCCTCCTAGCCCTTTACCCTTATTTGTTTCGTCAACATTTGAAGAAATGATCTAGAATCAAGTGAAACATTTTGGCACAACCTGTGGGACCCATTTGGGGTTCTTTACATTCTTTCATTTCTAGGTGAAAAAGGTTGTATGTTTGTTTATTTTCTAAAGAGTTCTTACATTAAATTTTCTCCCCTAGAACCTTCTCTTCTTCTATTATCTAAAAGCAATAATATTTTGGTGCTATAAAAAGAACACTTCTTACCTTTCATTAGTATCACATTAGTGAAAGAGCATCCCTTCTCCTGTTCATCCTTGTTTCATCAAATGAAACATTTCAATTTGGGTTTAAAACTCATTTCATTTCATTCTTCTTCTTTGCATTAGCTCACATTAATTGAGGGCAACCTATACGCTGGAAGTCATGCCCAGCTGATGGTTGAAAAATGAATTATAGAAAAGCACTTCCTTTCTCTTTCTCTCTCTGAGTCTTACCAAACATAAAAAAATTAAAATATATACATATTCTCGAACAAAATCTCACCCAGGAGAAGCTGTAGGTGATCACATGATCATGACATAATGGGCACCCCACTGGTTATCTCTTTCCAGTACCCCATCAAAGGATGGCCCTCCCCTACAATAACATACTTGAAACCTCTCCTTGTAGATCTTCTTCTTCATAGGAAGCCATCCTCACAAAAAAAATTCTATTCTAAAGTTCATGACTCAGTCCTTAAATAGCATAAGCTAAACAAACATAATAGAAAAGGCACTCTTAGGATTGTATTTTTCTTAGTGTTTCTTCTTGGCTTGTGTTTTGAGGTGAGAGGTCACATTCTTCATTTTTCTTAATTCCCCTTGCATGCTCCTCATCAAAATTGGTGTATTCCAGATTCATCTGAGTGTGCCTGGCCCATATTCTCATCATTCTCAAAATTTTGGGTTTGATTCCACATTTAATTTTAACTCACAACCACATTTTCTTCTTCGCTGTTTCAATTTCATAGTGACTAGTGTCGGTCCATCGACCGTCATTGGTTACCTTCTAAACATCACCAGTTTCACTCAACCGGCATCAATTCATTGTTATTTTACTTAACCTACCCAAAAGGACACCAATTTACCTTCTTTGATTGTTCAGAGTCTCTGTCACTCTTATCATATTAACTTACCTGGTAATTCCATTAGCATCTTACATACTGGGAAAAGTATTGGTCTTCTCCCTTGTTTTGACCAAATATCCACTTTCCACAGTGACCGATCATGGTTACCTGTGACTAGCATCAGTTTAACTAACCATCATCGATTAGCCTATGTAATTTTCAAGCTGAAATTTTAACCCCAATTCACCTACCACCTCCTATTTAACTTTTCTCTGCTATATTTCTACATCATTTACAGAAAGCAATCTTGCCATGTCAGTTCTTATTCACATGGTGTTGACTCGAAGCCAAGAAAATGCCCTCATATTCCATGTCAGTCATCAACCATTTCAACCTAGTCCTTCACCACCTTTTATTTTAACACCCATGGATCCTACCCAACCTATCACAATCGCCACAGGACATGAGGAGTTCAAATAAATCCTTGACAAAAACCCTACTACCTTGTGATTTTATCTTTCCCACTCATCCACTCGAGATGCTTCAGGTCAGTTGATATACGACATGCCCATATCTATCCCCTCAACACTCACTAATACTTTTGTGTCATCCCCCTCTGGATCCACGCTACCCACATGTACATTACCCCTAGTCATTTATCAGCTAGGCCCTATACTTGTTATGACCGCCATGTCTGCCACATCTGTTACACCCACTACATCCACTATACCTTTTCCAAACACCTAGAACATAACCTCATCCACACCTATTATTTCATATATACCCATAGCTACACAACCACCCCTGGTGTTAGTGACCCCTACCCCTTTTCAAAACATTTTTGTTTCTATTCCACAATCCTTAGCCCCCATTGCCACTAGGGTCACCACAACCCTTCCACCTCCATATATGTACTATTAGCATCTTCTCATTTCATCTTTCATTCACTTTGGGTATGTACCCCCTATTTGATTTCCTCCTTCTCAATTTACCTATATGTAGTGCCATATACTGGAATGCCACCCTTGTCATATGCCCAACACAAACCCTCTTACACTACAAGAGTCACCCAACCATAATAACCTACCAACGAACTAATAATGTTAATGATGGACACGATGTAGACTTTGGAAGCATCAGTTTCTGGCTCCCACAACACTCTCACTTATGATGATATTTATAATGAGCCTATCCAACCATCCATTCCTATCCACCCATATCCCATGCATTGGGAAATGCCTAAATTTAACCGCTTCAATAGAAAAGAAGACCCACAACAAAATATTTGGTCTTTCAAACATGGGTGTTATCTGATCGCCCATGATTATGCTTTGCTTCTGAGGAGCTTTCCCATGTCTCTGATTGGGCCTGCATTAGATTGGTATAGTGGGTTACCTAGACACTCTATCTTCTCATTTAATCAAGTATCCCAAACCTTCTTGGATCACTTCTCCATTAACGTTGTTAATAAGGTTACCATGACTGACCTCTACTCTACGTGTTAGTATGACACCGAATCTATCACAGATTTTGTTGCTCATTGGCATATCCTGATCAATCAACTCACATTCCAACTACCACAAACCGAACTCATAGAGCTCTTCACATGGGATTGTGCTAGACATATCTCACTGACCCTATAGGTCAATAATTTTTGAACCTTTGATGAGGCATTCACCATGGCATGAAAGCTAGAGATTTGGGCCATCGAAGAGAAGAAAATCCAACTACGTAACAAGAATTTGGCATTCAAATCAAATGATGTCTCTTCTACTTTGAAACCATAGAACAATTATTCAAAAGCCAAGGGAACCGCTAATGCAATGGTACTCAAGGCTAGCCTAGCTCATCTATCAAATCAGGCTAGTCCCTCATCTAATTTTTCTCTTTTCCAGACTTTTCAATTTAGACGGGAACAATAGAAATACACTGCAATTAGGGAACCTTATTATTTTGTCTTAGAAAATCTAATTAAAGCTACGGCCATCACCCTTCCTCCCATAAAACCACACACTGGTTTTAACCCTACTTGCCCCATGACCGCAAGGTATAAAGAACATGAATTCTATAACTATCATTGAGTAAAGGGTCATAGTGATGGAAATTGCATCACTTTCAAAAAAATTGTCTAAGAAATGCTTAAGAAAGGTGAGTTAACCTTGGATAATCTTAAGGAACCTGCCAATCAAAACCTACACATCTTCAAGAAACCCTTTCCTAATCATGCCCCTTCTTCGAATCAAACTGGAGAGACTTCAACTCATGAGAGCCATACCCACGAGGTCCATGCTATTTTTAGTGATGCACCTATTGCTTCCTAGTTACCTCATATTCCTTCTATCAAGGAAATCCTAGCTCATTTTCCTCCACCTGCACTTGAACCCACCTCACCTGATCCTCTACCTATACTTGAACCCACCTGACCTATTCCTCCACCTACACTTGAACCCATCTCGCATATTCCTCCACCCAAAGAGGAACACCCTTCGTTCCCTACCTCACCTATGAAAGAGCCTCCTATTAACATTGAGATCATTTCACCTTTGGCTTCTCCACCTAGAGAATCATCACCCGCAGTACATCTCTGACCCATAGAAGAGACTTGTTTATCTCCTCCAACCGTAGAGGAGCACGCATTATCTCCTCCACCCATAGAAGAGCACCCATTTTCTCCTCCCCCTATCAAGGATCCAGTAGAAATAACTTTACCTCTAAGTGACCATTCTCCATCAGCTACCCAAAATCCTGCAGACTTACTTTCAGCTCTCTTACCCATGGAAGCCGAAGCTAGAAAAATCCCCATCTCTAAGACTAATTTTATGGGAATTTCCATTGGATCCTCATCAACCTCACCTACATCAGTACATTTTTCATGCGTAGCTGATCACTTAGATTATGTGGATATGGCCTTACTTTGGGGGCATCTTCTACTTCCTATATCAATAAAAATGTAGATGTCACTTGCTGACACTTCTACTATCTACCCAAAAGTATTTCAACCAATTGAACCAAACACAACCACAACTACCACAAATTCCACCATGATACCCCTCATGACTCAACTCACACCTCTACCCATAACCCAACATGCATCTAAATCCCAACCCACACCTACATCATCTTCCTTGCGTAAACTTATTACTACCTTAGGGGTCATTCTAACCACTGGCCTTACTCATCCACCCATAAAATTAGATTTAGCTACATCCTCCAAAGCCAATACCAAACTTTATATAACCCACAAATAGAAGAACTAATCCCATAAATATCATTCTCCAACCTCACCGATTACAACTTCATCACCTTCACCCTTTATGTCTATCCTAGGACCTCACCCCTCCATCACGGTTAAGAAACCTCCACCCACTAGTAAACTAAAAATGCAGCAACCCATTCAGCCCTCGCAGATCTCTACCACACCCAAACATCTTACGCAACTTACGCCCACACCTATAGCATCTTTACCACTCATACCTCCAATACCATCAATAGCTTCTGCATTACCCCTGACATTTCAATCTCTTTGCCTCACACATCCTTCCTGGACCATTACAGCTACCTTCATAGCACCTTTTCTATCCCTGTGGGTAACACACCCCCTTCTACTATCTGCCTTTCCCTCTAGAGCTTGTGTGCCCATATCACCTTTACCCAAGAAGGTGCAACATAAAGACAAAAATCCACTACCCTCTAATAAGGTAGTCAAAATAACCACACACTCTCTTGCCAGTTTTTCTACCATACCCCTACCCAAACAAACACGACCAATGTCTAAGATTAGAATAACACCTAAAACTGAAGCTGAACCTACTCCCATTCATGTAAAGACCATTCCTCTACAGTTTTCTATGCCTACACCCAAACCAACCTTCACTTCCCATTATGATCCACTAGATGGGTCCTATGCTAAAATCTTAACCAACCTCCTTGAAACTTCTTTCATCACATTACCACCTCTTAGACCTTATCACCCACTCAAACCCAAACCAAAGGGGTTCGATGAGACTAGAATTTGTGCCTACCATTGTGTGCCAAGGCACAACGTAGAGAACTAAAAATATTTAAAAACCATTCTGATCTAGTTGTGTCCTCCCAAAGAAAACTTTGACGATGATGACCCCAATTCACCAACACCCATTCCCACAACTCTTCCCTCACTACCTACTCAATGACCCAAACCTTTAACCCCATAGATCCTAAGACCACCTCTGAGATTTGAAATTAACATATTTCATATTAAAGAACTCATCAAACCTCCACCGAAATGTCAATGTGCTCGACTCATCTCATAAGGTTCCTTCCAGCCACTAGGATTTTTCCCTTCATGTCGCTATACCTTTCATGGCTCACCTACCTCACCTACCTCCCCACCTCAGATCAACATGATCCACATTGCTACCCGTGCTTAGAAGTAAAAAGGTAAGGAAAAGGCAACCGACCCACCAACCGACCCTATACCCAAAATACCATTTACACCTACACCTAAAATCACTATCCGCAAACCCACATATCTTATTTCTAACAAGGTTACACATCGCGTCATGCTCAAACAATTGCACCAATCCCCCCTCAAAATGTCTCTATAGGACATCATCCAAACCTTGGAATCCCATCGTCAAGCTCTCATGGAGGTCCTGTAATCTATTAAGGTTTTACCCAATGACCCTACACCCATAGCCTCCATTATTACACCCCATCATCTAGCCTCTCTCACCGAATTACCACCTTTATCCACACCTCCACCTACTCACCAAGTAGCCTCCCTTAGCTTCTCAGAGGAAGAGATCACACCACACCAAAATGATGACCCAGACCCAACTCTCTTCATCTCTGTCCACATCGAAAATATATGTGTACAACGTGTTATGATCAATGGGGGTGCTAGCATTAATATCATCTCCTCCCATGTATTCACTCAAATGTGCATACCTGACAATTACATGTAGAAACATCCAGTCATGTTGGCTTCCTTCAATGACACTACCACCTCTACACTTGACACTATCATCCTCCATGGCCACGTGGGCCCTTGCACTATTCTAGAGTTTTTTTATGTCGTGGAAGAGGAATTTCAATATAACTTGTTACTGGGTAGACCTCGGATTTTTCTTATGGGTTGTGTTCCTTCCACTTTGCATCATTGTGTAAAGTTTGAGCATGAAGGACACACATATACCATTCCAGATGATCCATCACCTTTCAAAAATTACAACATGCTTTACCGACCCAATGACATGCTTATACCCATTCAGGCGTCTACCTCCATGACCACTACCTCTTAACCTACACCTCCACCCACTACTGCAGTCGCTACTTTAATCACACCTAAATCCTCCATTCCTACAACTACCACAACCTCCACAACCTCACCATCGGCCTCTCAATCCATTGGCTCCACCTCTGAGCCAACCTCTGACACATCTTCTATTCTAGCTACCCACATACAAACCACCGATCCCTTGGAAGGAAATCTTTAATGCCTCACTCTAGGGGAGTTTCACCTATATAGCGTCAAAACATTCCTTACCCCACAAGAATACAAAAGTCTTCACCAACACCCTCATTATGATCACTATATAGAAGAGTGACTCCTTTATGGTCGGGCCCACCCGTTGATGCAAAATCATAGCACCCCTGGATGCACATCAGGCTTCTAGGTTGATGTTTCAGGCATCCAGTGTGATTGCACAACATTGAAACCTTGCTCCACGTGTGGGACTTGCAGAAATGAGAAAGGAATCTCTAGAGAAGGCTGGTTCCTATTCCTCTATTCAGATGCACACAAAAACCGCAGAGGGTTCACTCAAAACCTAATCTAACTTGCCAAGGAGACAGGGTAAGAAGATGCATAAAAATAAACCTAAGATAATAGAGGTGTTGCACTGAGGAATGAAGAACATCTATCTTGCCAATAAACACAGACCATTCAAATGTGATGCAAGATCATGCACAGATAAAGAAATTTATAGTGAAAGACCAGGAGGATGCAAATGAACAAAGAGAGGGTTGAGAATCATCCACAGACATGCATTACTTTCTCTAAGGATTGATACAATACACTACAAAATGCCAAGAGGCAGAGTTGCATTACATTTTCAAATGGGAGGTTCGAACTCCACAAATTCACCTGATAAAGAGAAGTAGGGAGGAGCAAAACAGGAAAATGTTCGACCTTTAGAAAGAAGCCCCTCCTTACAATATATAGGAAGAATGAGAGAGGGAAGAGAGAGGAAATCCATATCTACCCCAACCATTTCTAGGTTGCATTTAACTCATCTCATTATGGTAGAAGTAGTGAATCCTGGAAAAACAGCGGACTGTCTAGTAGAAACAGTGAACTGTCTGTTGTATTAAAGTTGGTTGTTGAAACATCAGTTCTGTCTATTATTACATGCCAGAGGTGTTTCACAATTTTCTCTCTCCAAAATAAGCCAAAATGAAATATTGACCCTGGAATCGTGTAGATAATTTCAACCATCTTTCGATTGATATAAAGAACGTGAAAATATGAGCTCTGAATTGAAAGATATGGTGATCTAAAGATTTTAGGGAAAAAAACAGGAAAAAACGGATTTCAAATTTTTTCCCGCACTCTGCCACCTGGATGACACGTGTCGGGGGCTGATTGGATGAGAAATTCTCTCTCCTAGGCCTCCCATGGGTTTCCCTTTGAAATTTTTGACGTTTTTTGTCACTTTGGGAAATTTTCCATTTTTTCCCCGTGCCCCCGCCATTTGGGACACGTGGTGTGATCTGGTTGGAGGACGGGGCATGGGGTCATCCTTGTCTTTTAATCTTTTGGCCCAAGACTTTGTCAAATTTTTCTAAGTCTTTCCTTGGCTCCGAACTTCCCCCACCTTAGGACACGTGGCACGCTTTGATTCATCCACGGGCCTCTGAGCTTTTCGTGTCCTTCGCGTCCTTTTGGCCCGGCTGTCCGAGACTGCCTGGGACAAAAATCTCTGAACCACCTGATTTGGGCTTCCTTGTCCCTCTTTACGATGAAGACATGTGGCACATTTCCATTCACTTTCAGCTCCTTCGGCTTTCCACGTCCCACATGTCCCTTTGTCCCAAATGTCCCGGACTGAAGCTCACTGTTTCAGCCGATTCGGGCGGTTCGCGTCCTCTGCGTACCTTTGCTCCAAATGTCCCAGACTGTCTACAACAAATTCTTCCGAACCGCCTGATTCAAACTACCTTTTTTCTCGACCGCTTCACCTTTTCGCGTCCCATGCATCCCCATGGCCCGGATGTCCCTTTGCTGCGCAGACCGCCTGGCGGCCCTTTGGCCGATTCATGCTTTTACGTCCCAACTGTCCCAAGGACTGCCTGGACCAGGACTTAGCTAATTTTCTTCAGTTTTTCGGTCCCAAGCCTGCAAACCTGAAATGCCTTAGAACAATCCTGCAACCATATTTTTACATCTCTTCCATTTTATCAACCTGTTGGGATTCCTTCTTGGATAGGAGAGTTAGAAGGAAACCGAGGGGACCCCAGAAAACATGATTTTGGGCTTTTAATCAATCTGTTATCAAAATTACTTGGGGGGAATTTTTGACAACGGTTTGGTGACTCAGCGGGATCACCTGACTACTAGGTAGAAGATCAGTGGCCTTTTAACAATCCATTAGGCATGGAGTAATAACCTGAAACCAACCTGATTTCTGATCCTGATCCTGATACTACAACTCATTCTTTGAGAGCACTCTGAACTGTAGAAATTCAACCTAAGAGTGACAAAACCTGTGCCAAAGCACTTAGGGAAAAAGAAACCTAACTACAACAAGACAATGTGCATACGCACTTAGAGGAACTGAAATCTAGGCTAATATTTACAAGGGTAAACCTTTTTCCTTTTTAGTAGCAATGTTTAAGATAGATTCCGTTAACTGGAATCGGGAGTTCTTCTCCATTCAATGTAGAAAATTGGAAGGCATTACCACTTTTACATCTCGTGACCATGTAGGGGCCACTCCAAATGGCATCAAACTTGGAATGCCTTCTAGGTTTTACCCGATCTGCATCCCATTTCAGAACTAGGTCCCCCTCCTGGAAGGTCCTTGCTCCTACCTTCTTGTCAAACCATCTTTTTACTAAGGTTTGATCCCTTTCAATCATCAGAACTGCATGTTCTCTTATTTCTTCCAATTCCATCAACTCTGCGTACCTAGCCTCCATTGGTTTGAGTTCAGACAACTCCAACTACTTCATGAGCTCCAATGTTGGGAATTCTAATGATATAGGCAATACTGCCTCTTTCCCATAGACCAATTTGTAGGGAGAACTACCTGTAGACCTCTTTGGTGTTATCCTGTCAGCCCATAATGCTGATTTTAGCTTGGTATGCCATGTCCTTTGGTTTTCATCCAGAGTTCTTCTGATGATCCTTAGTAACTTTTTGTTCATGGACTCTGCCTGTCCATTACCCTGTGGGTAATAATTTGAAGAGGTGCTTAAATAGATTCCCTTCTTGATAGCCCATTCTGTAATCTTGGAACCTATGAATGCTAATGCATTATCTGATATGATAGTGGCCGGCACACCGAACCTGGTCACTATTTCTTCATAAAAGTCTAATATGTTAGACTCACTTACCTCTTTGAGCACTACTGCTTTGGTCCACTTGGTGAAATAGTCCGTTGCCATGAGAATCCACTTGTGGCCTTGAATCGAATTGGGATTGATGACTCAAATGAAGTCCATTCCCCATTGCATGAATGGTTGATCTACTAAAATTGGATGAAGGGGCAGCGCTGCTAACCTTCCTTTCCCTGTGAAGAATGCACATTTCTTGCATTTCTTAACCCATGAGTAGCAATCATTGAATACAGTAGGCCAATAGTAACCAACTTTCATGATTTTGAGAGCTGTTACTCATGGGGCAAAGTGGCTGTTATCCAAAATTCACCCCCCCAGGGTAATTTTGATAACATGCATCAAAGAAATTTGTCCCAAGTAATTTTGATAACAGATAGATTCAAGGCCCAAAATCATGTTTTTTGGGGCCCCTCGGCTTCCTTCTAACTCTTCTGTCCAAGAAGAAAAGAGCAAGTTCTAAAAAAGGGTGAAAAAGCTGCAAAAAACAAGCTTGGGGCAGAAAAAATCATGAAAAATGGCTAAGTCCTAGTCCAGGCG
Source organism: Taxus chinensis (assembly GCA_019776745.2). NCBI lineage: Eukaryota > Viridiplantae > Streptophyta > Pinopsida > Cupressales > Taxaceae > Taxus > Taxus chinensis. Next base: position 947,695,465 of record CM034147.1, read on the forward strand.
GTCCTTGGGACAGTTGGGACGTCGGGGCGCGAATCGTCCGAAAAGCCTCCAGGTGGCCCAGGCAGTACTTGGGACAATTAGGACATTGGGATGCGCGGGGTGTGAAAAGATGAAACAGGTGAAGGAGGAGAAAATTGCCTAAGTATTCGTTTCGCACAGTTAGGGACATCTGGGACAAAAGTATGTGGAAGACGCGGATCGGCCGGTTTGGAGCAAGTCAGTCCATTTCGGGTGAGCTGGAGAAATTTGTCCCAGGAAATCTGGGACATTTGGGCCAAAAGTACGCACAGGACATGGATAGCTAAAGGAGCCGAGAGTGAATGGAAATGTGCCACGTGTCTTTGCCTCAAAGAGGGACAGGGAAGCCCGAATCGGGTAGATCGGAGAAATTTGTCCCAAACGGTTTGGGACATCTGGGCCAAAAATACGCGTGGGACGCGAAAACCTGGAAAAGCCGCCAACGAATCTAAAAGCGCCATGTGTCCTAAGGCGGGGAGTGTGGAGCTCAGGAAAGACTTAGGAAAATTTGCAAAAGTCTTGGGCCAAATAATCTAAAAGACAAAGATGACCCCGGCGCCCCTGTCCTCCAACTAGATCATGCCACGTGTCCCAAGTGGCGGGGGCGCGGGGGAAAAAATTGAAAATTTCCCAAAGTTATAAAAACGTCAAAATTTTCTAGGAAAACCTACGGAAAGGTGGAGGAGAGATAATTGCATCAGCCAATCAGTGCCCGACATGTGTCATCCAAGTGGCAGAGCACGGGAAAAAATTCAAAATCTGTTTTGGCCTATTTTGTTCCCTAAATCTTCAGATTGCCATAATCTTTCGATCCAGAGCTCAGATTTTCACGTTCTTTGTATCATTGGAAAGCTGGCATGAAATTCTCCACACGATTCCATATGGTCAATCTATGCATTTTGGTTCAGTTTGGAGAGAGAAAATTCAAAAATGTTTCTGGTACGTGTTCATGGCCAGAAGTGACATTTCAGCGACCAAATTTAATACAGAATGGGTCGCACTCTCCTCCCATTTGGTCAAAATGACAGGGTATGGGTGTGTAAGTTCCTCCATGATGATTTAATGCATTTGTAGTCAAGGAGGAATGGGCTCCCACGTTTTTGTATGTTTTCTCTCTCATGGGCTTGACCTATGTAATGTAAAAGCCAGATTTGGCTCATTTTGGAGGGATTATTACAAGTTGTTCATCTTTTCTGCTGTGCCCTCCCTTCTTTTCTTCTCTAGGGTTGAAAATGGAGTTCAAACCTCCTCCCTTTCTTTGTAATGGCATGTTTTGGCCTTTTACTATTGAAATGATGTTCTGTGCAAACTTCTGGAGCAACAAAAAATGTGTTTTATGATGCATCTATCCATCCTTGCTTGTTCCTTTCGCTTGTTCTCTTCTTGCCTCTCTTCATTGCAGGTATTTGTGCATGTTCGAATGGTCCATTGTAGGTCTAGAGCTATGTTCATGGAGTTTTGGGACATTTTCTGTGTGAAATCTATCCTTGGGCCTGTGATGCGTCAGTCCATCCTTCCCATTGCTCACCTCTCCTTGTCCCATGGTAGTTTTGATAGATGTTCAACATTCTCCTTCTCTGGTGTATCACCGTTTTAGTGTAGGCTTTTGTTGTTTTTCCCTTTTCTCTCTCTCTCTGTCTCCTTGGCATGGCTAGATTAGGATTAGATTAGCTTTCCTGTACTAGAATAGCTTGTGGCAGGTAGTTTAGGAGCAGGAACCAGCCTTCTCTGGAGATTCCTCTCTCATTCTTACAAGTCCCACACTTGGAGAGAGGATTCAATGTTGTACAATCACACTGGATGCTAGAGTGATCAACCTAGAAATCTGATCAACATCCAGGGGTGCTGTGATTTTGCACTAACAGTTTGGGCATTCTTGGTGGGACACTGAGAGGTCTTCCACTTCATCTTTTACAGGTTGGTGTGTTCCAATGAAGATTTTAGCCTTTGGAGGCACTTGCAAACACATCTGGCAACTCCATCTGATCAGCAACCCATTTTTGAAGTTGCAGACCTGTTTTTCATCCTTTCTCATCCATCCTTCTTTCCATCCATTTCATTCTTTTCCATTCTATGAAGTTGTGCAATCATGACTTCATTTCCATCATGAAACTCACATTTACAACAGCAGCAATGTTTATCACACCTCCAACATGCATTACAAATCCTCCAAACGAGCATTTTGAACAGATTCAAGATCAGTATGCATACCCATATGAGCAACAATGCCAAAATTAGTTTGGCTATGGAGCTTTCCAAGAGCAAGAGTATGCATGGTAATGAAGATAATCAGATGCAAGATGCTGGTCTGTTGGAGAAAATCCAAAAGATGGAGGTAAAGATGATGCAGTCCAAAGTAACAACCCAAATGAGAGCTTTCAGAATTGGTTGCAAGACTCCTTGTCTATGGGGAGGCCCTTTTCCAAGACACCTCAGCCCTCAAGAGAAGTTGGACTTCATGATGAAGATGCTACCCCAACTTGCACAATGGACAGCAGAAATAGAGGCCTATACACTTGTTGTTGAACAACCTTGTCAATGGGTAAGTTCTACACCATCATCTATTTTTTCTCTTTCCATTACTCAAGCAACATCATCTCATTTGGAATTGCAAATTCTAAAACTCCCCATCTGCTGTCCCAAATGTTGATCCCATGTCTCCACCTCTCAGTCTTCCACCACATCTCAATTCTTCTTTCCTTTTTCCTTCCAAACAGTCATCCCCTCCACAAGAGCTAAAGGAAATATGCTCTCCCCCAAAGAAACAAGAGGTTTCCACCTCCTCTACTACCACAAAAAATTGCCAAACCAATTGAGTTGCAACCCATCCATCCTCTTGCATTCTCAATTCCATGTGGGGAAGAAGAAATTACAAAAAAATGGTCATGAAGGACAGCAAGAAAAGGAGCCCAAAAGAAAAGAAATGACAGATAACTTGAGGGTTTAGGCTGCCAAATTTGGGATGACAAAGATCCCCTTGATGGTCAAACCTATAGAAGAGGCTAAGGTTGAACAAATGGTGGTTAAGACTGATTTTGTAGTGGCAGAAGAAGAGAAAAAAGAAGAAGCAGATCAGTAGTTAGTTTGCTCAGAAAATAGTGTCCATGTTGGCACTCTATTTGGAGGAAATGCTTATTCAATTCAAGTTGCACAATCAGCCATAAAGGAAGAAAGCTCAGAAGAAGATCTTGCAGTCCCAACTTGTCCTCTAGAGCAGCAGATTGAAGAGTTTGAGTTGACAAACTTCATACTAGAGGAAGAGTTCTATCAAGAGCAAGAATGTCTTCAAACATTGGAGGAAGGAGAAGCTGCTCCAGATCCAAAGAAGAGGAGCACATTCTAGTTGTGAAGGAGAAGATTGCAGATCCAAGGGCTTTGAGCACAAAGCAGGCTACACGAGAACCTTCAATTCTTCTTTCTACTTCACCTCTCTCAAGTTCTAGTAGTGAAGAGGAGTTTGATCTCTCAAACTAAATGTTGGAGGGTAAAAGAAACCATGGTGGTCAAGTTACAGATCAAGAAGACACCATGGAGGAAGTGGAGCATTTGCAGTAGGACAGCCATGAGGTAGTTTATCTGTCAGATTTGGAGGACTGTTTTGATGGAGAAGAGCCGGTTGAGTTTCCACCATTCTCTCTTTCATCGTCCACATTCCAAACACTTGAGTCTGCTGTCATGAAGGAGAACATTCATTTGCAGCAGCTTGCATCTTAGAGCAGCTCTTTGGAATCAAGATTGGAAGATTTAAATCTTTCATGTTCTTCATTGAAGGAAGAGAAAGGGCAGAAGGGTTCTACCATTGCTTCCACACCATCCATTCAGGAGGGTCTACAAGAAGACACCATTTTTGGAGTTGAAAATCAGAGCTATGGGCATATCAAATGGATCAAACCTTGTCCAATCAGGTATTTGGCTTCATTGGAGCCAAAGGAGAAGTCACAACCAGTCATGCTTGCTTCTGAGCATGAGGGTGAGCTACAAAGTACCAAGGATCAGCTGTCATACCTCTCCAATCCAAATGTAGAGCAACTAAAAGAGGTGTTGAATTTTCCTTCAGCTGATACCTTGATGATTTGGGTGGAATACCAGCTTCTTGTTGATTTTCCATTCACTAATCAGCCATGTTCAGTGCCAAATCAATTGCATGGCTGCCACTTTTGAGAAAGGGAAGCTATTTCTCACAACCAATTGCAGGGTTTGTTTAGCTTTCCTTCACTTCCAGTTAGAGTAGAGTAGGTGGGTTTGCTTTCAGCAGAAGAAGTGCTTGTGCACACTCTGCATGTTCCATTTGGAGCATGTATGATTTTCAGTTTTGTACATAGTTTTTGTGGTGCTGGTTTTGCTCTTGCACAGTCCATTTCAGTGGCATTTTGGTGAGAACGGCTCCATGTCCAGTGGGATTCAAGTGGCTCAGAGAGGAGGTTTTCAAAGTTCAGATTAGTTGCAGGTTACAACTCATGACTCCATGCCCAATGGATTACTTCAGGATACTGATCATTCATCTAGCAGGTAAATGACCCCGCTGAGTCGTCAAAACTGTTATCCAAAATTCACCCCCCTAGGGTAATTTTGATAACATGCATCAAAGAAATTTGTCCCAGGTAATTTTGATAACAGATTGATTCAAGGCCCAAAATCATGTTTTTTGGGGCCCCTCGGCTTCCTTCTAACTATTATGTCCAAGAAGAAAAGAGCAAGTTCTAAAAAAGGGTGAAAAAGTTGCAAAAAACAAGCTTGGGGCAGAAAAAATCATGAAAAATGGCTAAGTCCTAGTCCAAGCGGTCCTTGGGACAGTTGGGATGTCGTGGCACGAATCAACCAAAAATCCTCCAGGCAGTCCCAGGTAGCACTTGGGACAATTGGGACATCAGGACGCGTGGGGCGCGAAAAGCTGAAACAGGCGAAGGAGGAGAAAATTGCCTAAGTCTTCATTTCGCACAGTTAGGGATATCTGGGACAAAAGTATGCGGAAGACGTGGATCGGCCGGTTTGGTGTAAGTTAGTCCATTTTAGGTGAGCCGGAGAAATTTTTCCTAGGCAGTCCGGGACATCTGGGCCAAAAGTATGCGTGGGACACGGATAGCCGAAGGAGCCAAGAGCAAATGGAAATGTGCCACGTGTCTTCACCTCAAAGAGGGACGGGGAAGCCCGAATCGGGCGGATCAGAGAAATTTGTCCCAGATGGTTTGGGACATCCGAGCCAAAAACATGCGTGGGACGTGAAAACCCAGAAAAGTTACCAACGACTCATCAAGCACCACGTGTGCTAAGGCAGGGAGTGCAGAGCTCGGGAAAGATTTAGGAAAATTTGCAAAAGTCTTAGGCCAAAAATCTAAAAGGTAAGGATGCCCCAGTGCCTCGTCCTCTAACCAGATCATGCCACGTGTCCCAAATGGCGGGGGCGCGGGGGAAAAATGGAAAATTTCCCAAAGTGATAAAAATGTCAACATTTTAAAGGAAATCCCACGGAAAGGTGGAGGAGAGAGAATTTTGCATTAAATCAGCACCCGACACGTGTCATCTAAGTGGCAAAGCGCGGGAAAAAATTCAAAATCCGTTTTGGCCTGTTTTGTGCCCTAAAACTTTAGACCCCCCATATCTTTTGATCCAGAGCTTGGATTTGCACGTTCTTTATATCATTGGAAAGCTTATGAAATTATCTACAGGATTCCATGGTCAATCTCTAATTTTGGTTCAGTTTGGAGAGAGAAAATTCAAAAACACTTCTGGTACGTGTTCATGGCCAGAAGTGACATTTCGGCGACCAAATTTAATACAGAATGGGTTGCAGTCTCCTCCCATTTGGTCAAAATGAGAGGGTATGGGTTTTTAAGGTCCTCCATCCTGATTTAATGCATTTACAGTCAATGGGGAATGGGATCCCAAAATTTTGTATGTTTTCTCTCTCATGGGCTCGACCCATGCAATGTAAAAGCCAGATTTGGCTCATTTTGGAGGGAGGATTACAAGTTGTTCATCTTTTTGGCTCTACCCTCCCTTATTTTCTTCTCCAAGGGTTGAAAATGGAGTTCAAACCTCCTCCCTTGCTCTGTAATGGAATTTTTGCCTTTTACTATTGAAATGATGTTCTGTGCAAACTTTTGGAGCAACAAAAAACATGTTTTGTGATGCATTTGTCCATCCTTGCTCATTCCTTTGCTTGTTCTCTTCTTGCCTCTCTTCATTGTAGGTATTTGTGCATGTTCTAATGTCCATTGTAGGTCTGGAGCTGTGTTCATGGAGTTTTGGGACATTTTCTATGTGAAATCTATCCTTGGGCCTGTGATGCATCTTTCCATCCTTCCCATCGCTCACCTCTCTTTGTTCCGTGGCAGTTTTGATAGATGTTCAACATTCTCCTTCTCTAGTGTATCACCATTTTAGTGTAGGATTTTGCTGTTTTTCCCTTTTCTCTCTCTCCCTGTCTCCTTGGCATGGTTAGATTAGGTTTAGATTAGCTTGCCTGCACTAGAATAGCTTGTGGTAGGTAGTTTATGAGTAGGAACCAGCCTTCTCTGGAGATTCCTTTCTCATTTTTGCAAGTCCCACACTTGGAGAAAGGTTTCAATGTTGTGTAATCACACTGGATGCTAGTGTGATCAAACTAGAAATCTGATCAGCATCTAGGGGTGTGGTGATTTTTGTACTAACAGTGGCCTCCTGCTTCCCCATCATGGAACTCATGTAAGATCCTCTCAACTTGACTTGTTCCAATGCATCTTAATAGAACACCATTGATGTCTTTCTTAAACAAAACACCATCAACAAACACATATGGAATGGCTTGTAATCTAAAGTACCTCCTCTTTGCTTTGCTCATTTCTGGAGGGCATAGCCCTGTCTGTAGGAAGTGTATCATATTCTGAGTCCAACAGGGAGTGGGCACATCATCATTTTCCTATTCTTGACTATCCTGTAGTACGAAGACAACCTCTTTTCCATTACCTGCTTCAACTTGCTGACTCAAGGCTAGTTGTTCGCATAGTCCCTTTCCATGTACTAGTTTGATGACCTTAATCTCGATGTCATACTCCATGACATGGGTTATCCATCCTGCATGTTTCTCATTCAGATCCTTGTTTAGAAGGAATTCCTTGACTCCCGCATGAGAGACCAATAATTGGATCTTGTTGTTTGAGACTAGGTGCTTGAATTTCTTTAAACTCCTGATCACTACAAGTACATGCTTTTCAATGAAAGAGTACCTAGTTTCGTATTCCTCCAAGCCTTGACTGAAGAAAGCAACTGGTTGTTCTAATGCTTATTTGTTTTGTTGTGCCAAGATTGCAGAAATTGTGTCTCCACCACCAAAGGCGTACAACATGAAATCCTTGGAGAAGTTTGGATTGACGAGAGTTGGATCTTGAGATATAGCCTCTTTTATTGCCTCAAAACTTGCCTTTCCCTTCAGATGTCCACTTAAATGCCATGCTCTTTTTTAACATCAGCATTATTGGCTTTACGAGAGCTGCAAAGTTTGGAACAAACCTGTAGACAAAATTGATCCTTCCCAAGAAGCTTTGAAGAGCCTTCTTGTGACTTAGCAATGGCAACTCTCAAATTGCTTCAACTCTTTCTAGGTCAATCGTCAATCCCTCCTTTGAAACAATATGGCTTAGAAGCTTTCCCTCATGAGCCAGGAATATGCATTTTTTGGGATTCAATGATACCCCAAATCTTCTACACCTCTGAAATACTTACCTCAGATGAAAGAGGTGATCCACTGCATTTTTGGAGAATACAGTGATGTCATTAAGATATATCAGAACTATTTTGTTGATCAAGCCTTTGAATGCCATATCCATAGCTCTTTGGAAAGTGGCTCCAGCATTTGATAGGCCAAATGGCATCTTCTTGTAGGAAAATGTGCCCCATTTGGTTGTGAAGGCTGTCTTGAACTGGTCTTCCTCCTTCATCATAATCTGATTGTAGCTTGAGTAGCCATCAAGTAGTGAAAACCTTTCTGAACTAGCTATAACCTGCAATATTTGCTCCATGGAAGGGAGTGGGTAATGGTCCTTGAGAGAGGCTCTATTCAAGTCTATGAAGTCAACACACAATATGATCTCTCCACTCTTCTTTCTGACTGGAACTAAGTTGGCAACCCAACTAGAATGCTTGATTGAGAATATGATTCTTGACTCAATCAGCTTGTCCAATTCTTCCCTCATGAGAGGCTCCATGTGTGGATTGACTGGTCTTTGTTTCTGCCTAACAGGCTTAGTATTCGGATCTAATTCAATGGTATGCTAAGCTAAGTTGGGATTTAAACCTTTCAAGTCTTCATAGCTCTAAGTAAACACATCAGGGAACTCTTAACACAGCTGTATGAACTCATACCTTTCTTGTTCAGTTGTCATCCTTCTAATTTGCAATAGTTTGTTCTCTTCTACCAAGATGGATACTGAATCCTCTCTCTTCACATGAATGTTTACTTTCTCCTTCCTTAACTAATCATTGGGATTAAAAATGGACTCCAAAGTGATAAGCCCCTTGGGCAGCTTGTTAGTTCTCAGCTGTACCACTTGGTCACCATATTGCTGTACCAATTTTTCTTGATTCTTGGCTGAGAACTCAGCTTCTTCTTGCAAGAAATGGATGATTTGTTGGTCATTCTCAAACACTTGCCAACTGAGATTGTTATCTGGTACTGAAGGCCTCACAATCACATGGATGTTTGGCTATACCTTGTCTTGTTGAATGCTTTCCACAATGTCAAAGGCTCCCCCTACTGCTGCAAGCCTGTCAGTAGCTTGATTCTCCTTCCTAGGAATGGATTTGATGCCAAAACCCTCAAAATCTTCCATGAGGTCCCACACCCTGTTCTTGTAGCACTTGAGTAGATCATTCTTGGTAGCATGTTGTCCCTTGACCTGATTCACAATCAATTCACTATCCCTAAAGACTTGCAAGTTCTTTATTTTCTTCTTGATTGCCTAATGCATCCCTTGCACCAAGGCTTAATATTCGGTAGTGTTATTGGAGCATGCAAACTGAAATCTAAAAGTTGAATAGTACTAAACTCCTTGAGGTGAAACAAGCACGGCTCCACCTCCTGCACCTTGTCTACTCCTTGATCCATCAAAAAACAGCTACCATACCTCATTGTCATCTTTGTGGTTTGGCTTGGTGATGCTAGGAATAGGCTGATTTTCTTCATGTATGCAATAGACCCCTAGCTCAAATTCTTCCACTTCTTGATAAGGATCAAATGTATGTATCTTGTTTGCCCATTCATCAAGAGTTAGATCCAGGATGCTTCCAACCTTGGTGTCGGCCTCATCAATTCTTGGGTGGTCTTCTTGATCAAATGTTGAACAATTGGCATTAATCTGACTTGGAGTGTAAGGCTCAATGTGAAAGTTTGCAATAGGTTCAGACCTGATTGTGGCTTTGGTTCCATACCTCGTTCTGAACAGCATGTGTGACCAATCAGTAAATAAATATCCCCCAATCTTGGCTGTGAAGTCCCTTGAAAAGCAAAGGGAAAAGAGTGGTGGAAGGTCTATGACTGATACATCTTGTAAAACAACAACATTTGGACATGTATGCAAGGTAAGACTCAAGTTTTTAATCACTCCAACTATTGCTACTGCTATCCCATCTAGCTGCACTACCCCTTTGGATATTGTTTCATACTAGAGCCCTAACTAATCAGCTATTTGTTTAGGCATCACTAAGCTACTTGCCCTGGAGTCTATCATGCAATTGTGTACTAGCTGATTTCCAATGATTAATGAAACATAGAAAGGAGCGGGTTTTAACATTTTACCTTGCTGTCCTCCATGATTTCCCTCAGGCTGGGAAGCATTTGTAAGCACTTTATCTTGCATACGAACTTGCTGATTCGAAGTTGGCCAGTCCTTCATGGCAGGTTGCAGCGGATCTCTTTGGCCTGGGATGGATAGGGATTCCCACATTGATATATTGACGTTTGTCTTCTTCATATGATTAATGATACTGAATGGAGATGAAGTATCCCTCTGCCGTCCCTTGGCCTGCACATTCACTCCTTACACATGGGTAGTAATAACTAGTGTTTGAGTTGGCCTAGGGGCTGTTCTTGGCTGCCCTTGTGCATTTGAAATTGGATTTTGCTAGCCAACCATTTGTGGAACCATGGAAGGTTGTGGATTGGTTGGGGCTAATGGTTGTTCTTCACCCAAATTCCTCCTTTTTGACCTTGTGTTGGCTACAACACCTTGAGAAACTACCTGGTTCATACCACAAAAATCCTCTGCTTGCCAATTTACCAATGTGGTGTCATTTGGGGCTGATTGCTGTTGGAATGCTTCTTGTTGTTGGTTGTTTTCCTGACTGCTCTCACCCTCCACACCAGTAGTTGTCACCATTAATGCTTGAGTCAAAGCACCATTGAAGCACATGGATTGATTATGAGGCCCATTACATGGAAAACACCAATCATACTCCTGGGCAATGTTGTTTTGTGTTGGCACCAATGCCTTAGAGGCAGATATGGCATTTGGATTATAGGGCTGAAATGGTCTATTGGCAGGAGGCCTTGTTTGATTAATATTTGCAACTGGATTAGGTGGCCTTTGTGGTTGTTATGGCTACCTGTTAGGCTAAGCCTGGGGTTGATAAGAAGGTCTAAAACCTTGGGCTTGTTGCCTCTTGAGAGTAACCAGCTCATTGCCTAGGTTTTGTAATTGCTTCATGACTTCTTGAAGCTCATTTGGGGCACTTGGAGATGAAGTGGAAGCTTCATTTGAACTCTGATTTCTAGGAGTGGGAGAAGGAGCCAAATTAGGTTCTTGATTGGTGTTTGGACTCTCTAAACTTGGAAATAGTCGCATGGGAGGTCTAGGGGCAAGTTTGCCAGCTTGGATCAAGCAAATTTCAGCCCTAATGGAAATGCTATAAGCCATAGGGATAGTTATGCCTCCCATGGACTGAATCAACATAGAAATATTAGAATTTAGAGCTTTGAGATAGTAGAGAAAAGCACCTTCTGCTGTTGGCCTGACTGCCACTGGAATTCTCTCCCAAGTCTTTTGAAATCTGAAGTTGAAATTGGTCAGCTACTCATTGGGAGCTCTCTTGATGGTTGTCAGCTACTCCAAAAGAGACAAGTTGTCTCCCTTTTCTCCAAACTGTTCATGAAGTGCTATACACATCTAATTCCAATTTGTGATAGAACTAGCTCCAAGGATTTTAAACCATTGCAATGCTTTCCCCTTGAATGAAGATGCCAACAACTTGATAGCCACCTATATCTCATCGATTTCATGGATTGCACAAAGGCTAGCAATATCTTTAACATGATCACTTGGAGTAGTCTGATTTTCTCCAGTGAAGTATGGAATGTTCTTCAAGGCTGCAATAGGAATTGGATGTTGTGCATTGAGGGCAAGTGGGCTGCTGCCTGTGAAGTTGACATAGGGGTTGCTTTGTGCCATTATAATTGGTCTTAAAGCCCTTGTATACTGAATGAAAGGCCTACCAGGTGGAGGAGTTGAGAGAGTTCTGTTTGGTGGAGATGGAGACCTTTGAGTCCTTCTTCCTCTTTGCCTTCTTCTTGGAGATAATTGTAGGTATTCAAACAGCACCTCTTCTTCTCTAGCTCTTGACCTTGTGGTGACTCTTCTCATGAGTTTTTAGGCCTGCAGTACTGAAACGAGTTGATTATTCCCCTTGGAGTCACCAGATATGCAAATAATATCTCTTTTCAAGCAAGAAAACTGCAGCAGATGCACATCAACTTCGCTGCAATAAATTGAGACCTCTAGTGTCCCACCCGGCGTGCCAAAACTGTTGATGCAAAATCACAGCACCCCTGGATGTACATCAGGCTTCTAGGGTGATGTTTCAGGCATCCAGTGTGATTACACAACATTGAAACCTTCCTCCAAGTGTGGGACTTGCAGAAATGAGAAAGGAATCTCCAGAGAAGGCTGGTTACTATTCCTCTATTCATATGCACACAAAAATGCAGAGGGTTCACTCAAAACATAATCTAACTTGCCAAGGAGACAGGGTAAGAAGATGCATAAAAATAAACCTAAGATAACAGAGGTGATGCAATGAGGAATGAAGAACATCTATGTTGCCAATAAACACAGACCATTTGAATTTGATGCAAGATCATGCACAGATAACGAAATTTGTAGTGAAAGACCAGGAGGATGCAAATGAACACAGAGAGGGTTAAGAATCATCCACAGACATGCATTACTTGCTCCAAGGATTGATATAATACACTACAAAATGCCAAGAGGTAGAGTCACATTACAGTTTCAAATGGGAGGTTCGAACTCCACAAATTCACCTGATAGAGAGAAGAAGGGTGGAGCAAAACAGGAAAATGTTCGACCTTTAGAAAGAAGCCCCTCCTTACAATATATAGGAAGAATGAGAGAGGGAAGAGAGATGAAATCTAGATCTACCCCAACCATTTCTAGGTTGCATTTAACTCATCTCATTATGGTACAAGTGGTGAATCCTGGCAAAATGCCAGACTATCTAGTAGAAACGGTGAACTGTCTGTCGTATTAAAGCTGGTTGTTGAAACATCAGTTCTGTCTATTATTACATGCCAAAGGTGTTTTACAATTTTATCTCTCCAAACTAAGACAAAATTTAAGATTGACCCTAGAATCATGTAGATAATTTCACCATCTTTCCATTGATATAAAGAATGTGAAAATCCGAGCTCTGGATTGAAAGATATGGCGATCTGAAGATTTTAGGGCAAAAACAGGAAAAAATGGATTTTGAATTTTTTCCCATGCTCTGCCACCTGGATGACATGTGTCGGGTGCTGATTGGATGAGAAATTCTCTCTCCTAGGCCTCCCGCGAGTTTCCCTTTGAAATTTTGACATTTTTTTTCACTTTGAGAAATTTTCCATTTTTTCCCCCTTGCCCCTACCATCTTAGACACATGGCGTCATCTGGTTGGAGGACGGGGCGTGGGGTCATCCTTGTCTTTTAATCTTTTAGCCCAAGACTTTGTCAAATTTTTCTAAGTCTTTCCTTGGCTCCGAACTTCCCCCACCCTAGGACACGTGGCATGCTCTGTTTCGTCTGCGGGCCTCCCGATTTTTCGCGTCCTTCGCATCCTTTTGGCCCGGCTGTCCCGGACTGCCTGGGACAAAAATATCTGAACCACCCGATTCAGGCTTCCTTGTCCCTCTTTGCAGTGAAGACACGTGGAACATTTCCATTCACTTTTGGATCCTTCAGCTTTCCGTGTCCCATGAATCCCTTTGTCCCAACTGTCCCAAATTGAAGTTCCCTGTTTCAGCCAATCCGGTTGGTTCGCGTCCTCTGCGTACCTTTGCTCCAAATGTCCTGGACTGTCTGGGACAAATTCTTCCAAACCACCCAATTCAGACTGCCTTTTCTCTCGGCCACTTTACCTTTTTGCGTCCCACGTGTCCCCATGGCCCAAATGTCCCTTTGCTATGTGGACCGCCTGGCGGCCCTTCGGCCAATTCGTGCTTTTACGTCCCAACTGTCCCAAGGACCGCCTGGACTAGGACTTAGCTAATTTTCTTCATTTTTTTGGCCCCAAGCCTGCAAACCTGAAATGCCTTAGAACAATCCTGCAACCATATTTTTTTGCATCTCTTCCATTTTATCAACCTATTGGGATTCCTTCTTGGATAGGAGAGTTAGAAGGAAACCGAGGGGACCCCAGAAAACATGATTTTGGGCTTTGAATCAATCTGTTATCAAAATTACCTTGGGGGGGAATTTTTGACAACACCACCTTCATACCAATATCACCTATGGGGGACTTGATACTACCACTTACACACCTGAACCATCGTCACAGACTTGCCCATTTTCTGTTGACTTCTAGTCATGTACCAATCACCATTTCACCCACATCTTCCATCATCGATGTGCATGGAAAGGTTTTGGTTTTGGATTTAATGAGAAATGCCACCATATTGTTATTCTATGTACTACCTGCAAACATAATGAGTGTAGTGGTATTGGCTTTATGGAACCACCTATTAAAAAGGCCCGCATTGAACTCATTGAGAACATTGGCCCCTCTCCACCTTCCTCACTGTGTGCATGTATACTTTGCTTAATGCTAAATCAAATGAAGTAAGAACTACCACCTAAAATAGTTCTACAATTGAGCTAAAACAAAGCATAAACACCATCAAGATATAGAACTAAGCAAGATCTAAACTAACATTATAACTTTGAAAACATGAGATCAAAACTATACATGCTATTTTAACATCTCTACTCTCCTAGATTACCAACAAGAATGAATGGACCTATTTAGCTCCAATGGCAATAAAAAATTGCTTTATTTGATCCTTAAATAATGCAAGAATAGGAAGCTTTAGCTGTTAACAATGGTGACCTCTCAAGAAAACAAAAGGAAAGCTCTTAGTCTCTTTGCTATATGCTTTGCATTTGCTCTCTTAAGAAGTTTTAGGAGTAAGTAAAAAGGTAGGTTGAGGGCTCTTTATATAGCCCAAAGGATACAGGATTCAACACATTCTCATGAATGTGGGATAAAGGTAAAACATGATTACGAATGGATACTGTTGTTTTATTAAAGGTAACCTTACTTTAGAAGGGTTTAATACATGTTTAGCAAGTCATGGGAGTTGGGGGGTATTTTAATTAATCAAAGGTGATTAAATAATAGGTAGATGTAAGCTTATAGAAGATAATTAGAGGAATATTAGTGTGATTTAGGCTATTAGAAGGGGATTACATCAATTAAATATTGATTTATTGGTTAAATGGAAGGGAAAGCTAATTAATTAATATTAATTAATTAGTTTAGGTAGAAGGGGTGATTTATTAACGGAAGGTCGTTAATTACAGTATTTGTTGGATAGGAAACTTAATTAATTATCGTAGTGTAATTAATTAATGATGATATGAAGGAAAATGAGTGCTTTTGATGATATGTCGTCGATTTGTGAGAAAGACGATAATTAACACAACTTAAGTATTTAAATTGCTTGGGTGTAATTATGGGTATCTACACTCACCACCATCACCACCTTCGCCACCTTCACTGATGGAGTACATGGATCCAAAATCCATACCTCCTAACTTAATTTTTTCATACAAACCATTTTCTTAGGGCGTCTGACTTATCAATGTGAGGGCGAGGATCCTCCCTCTCTTCCCTTCCTATATCCTGTAATGATCGACGATGATAAACCTTCGATTAACATTCTTAAATGTCAGGATGATGAATCTATACTCACCTACCTTGGTGTCAAAGACTCATATATTCATTGGTCATTACCATCTAAGATGTAAACCATGTTAAACAAATCAACTATCAAAATCAACATGCATACTCAGGACGAACCACACATCCTAAAGATCGGTCAATCTTTAGATGATGCTGAATAGGAAGCCATCACTTCCTTTCTCAAAAACCATGACCATGCTTTTTCTTGGTCTTATGCAGACATACTTGGTATTGACCCCACCATAGTGGTACACAATATTGTAACCATTCCTGATACTAAACCCATTAAACAAAAGTTGAGGAAAATGCACCCTCACATTGCTCTTCTGTTCAAAGAAGAACTTCAACACCTCCTTTCTATTTCTTTCATTTTACCCATTGATTATCCCCGATACATTTCCAACATTGTCCCTATCACTAAGGCGATAGGGGGACTTCATATTTTCATGGATTTCTGTGACGTAAACATATCCTACCTAAAAGATGACTTCCCTCTACCTAGTATTGACCAACTAGTTGAACTTACCGCTAGTCACAAGATGCTATCACTTATGGATGGTTTCTTGGGTTATAACCAAATCTTGTTTGCCTCAGAAGATCAACACAAAACAACATTCATCACCCCTTGGGGGACCTTCTACTATTGAGTCATGCCTTTTGGCCTTAAAAATTCTAGTGCCACATATCAACGCGTTATGACTTATATTTTCCATGACATCATGCATCGTATATTGGAAGATTATGTGGATGATCTCCTGGCCAAATCTAAACGTTGCTCCGAGTACCTCACCTTCCTAAAAACCATCTTTGATCACCTTATTAAATATTGTGTTCTCCTTCAACCCAAGAAGTGTGTCTTTGTGGTTCTCTCAGGAAAGCTTCTGGGATTTATCATTTCCTTACGTGGTATAGAAGTTGACCCTGCTAAATTCAAGACCATTCTTGAAATGCCTCCACCCACTAATCTTAGGAAACTCCCTAGCTTGCAAGGTAAGTTTCATTCTATTCACCGTTTCATCTTATAATTTTCTAATCAGTGTTAACCATTTCATCATCTTATTAAGAAGGATGTCTCCTTTAAATGGGATAATGAATGCCATAAAGCTTTTGAGGCCTTTAAACAATACTTTCTCTAACCACCCATACTCATTCCACTTAAATACGATCAACCCTTCTACCTTTACTTCTCAGCTACTAATCAATCCTTAGGGGCCATGCTTTCTCATTGTGATGAACAACACAGGGAGCAGGTGGTTTATTACCTAATCCGTACTCTTTTAGACTACAAAACCCAATACAGCTATGTCAAAAAAATCTACTTAGCCTTAGTTTTCATTTCCACAAAACTCCGCCATTACCTACTTAATAAAAAAACTTATGTTGTGACCAACACTGACCCCTTACACTTCATGTATGCCAAAACTTACCAAAATCAATGTGCCACATGCTGGCTTATACGTATGGCTGACCTTGACCTCAAATTCATCCATAAAAATCCCATCAAGGGCCAAGTTTTCGCCAACCAATTGGCTGGTGCACCTATTTCTAGGGATCAACCCTCTAATTTTGACTTTTCAGATGAGTCTATTGCTACCCTTTCCCTAGATGAACCTACTTACCAAATGAAACTCTTCTTTGACGGTTCCAAGTGTCAACATGGGGGTGGGGAATGAGATATCCTCATTTTTCTTAATGGTGAACCCATGCCTTTGTCTTTCAAACTATATTTTGAGTGTACAAACAATATTACTGAATACGAGGCACTTGTATTAGGTATCCAAGCTGCCTATGCCTTAGATGTCAAATCCATCAACATCTTTTGTGATTCCCAATTGGTCATAAACTAAGTCAATGTTATATACCAATGTCGTAATGAGACACTTTAAAAGTATAAACATCACGTAGACATACTTTTGACCACCTTCGACCGCTACACCCTTCAAACTATCCCATGTTAAACCAACACATTTACAAATACCATGGCCTACTTCACCTGTCGATTCTAAAATCTTTGTCACCATATAAATACTTCAATCACCCTCTTATTTACCTCACAAAGTTTACTCCGTTGAAACCACTACCCCTAACCCGACTGACCTTTGGTATAAACAATACTCAAACTACCTTTCCTGTTCCATCTTGCCTCCTGACCTCACTCGTAATGGACAACCAACCTTCCTCAAAAATGTATCTCATTATGTTATCATGGGTGGCCTCCTCTACAAATGTAGCTTCCATGATATTCTCTTACACTGCCTTATGATTTTTAAAATTCCTTATACTATTAAGGAAGTTCATGATGGCATATGTGGAGGTCACTTCAGCAGCCTCATTTTTGCTGAGCATATTCTTTGCCTAGGCTATTATTAGATGACCCTCAACCATGATTGTTGTGACTATGTCAAGCATTATGTAAAATGCCAACAATATGCCAACCTTCATCATACACCCAGTCATGCCTTGCAGGCCACACGTGACCTTTGGCCCTTCTCTCAATGGGGTTTGGATCTTGTTGGAGAGAACAATCCACATTCTTCCCAATGACATCAATGGATCATCACTGCTACCAAATACCACACAAAGTGGGTTGAAGCCATACCTCTCATTTCCAAAAAAGCTGAGAAAATATGTGAGTTCATTAATCATCACATCTCTATCACTTTGGTGTCCCACATCACCTCATCACTGATAACGAAAAATAATTCAAAAATAAAACCTTGAAAAAACTTTACGATGCCTTCAGCATTCACCTGTGTTTCTCATCACCTTATTATCCATAGACTAATGATCAAGCCGAATCCATAAACAAAACCTTGGAAAAAATTCTCATGAAATTGGATAACAATACTAGGAAGGACTGCCATACACACATTCCTTTCACCCTATGGGCATATCACACTAGTATACATACTTCCACTGCTGCCACACCCTTTTCTTTGGTCTATAGTATAGAGGATGTTCTACCTCTTTAATTCTAGATTCCCTCACTTCATATTTCTCTCCATGACATGCTCACTGATGATGACGTTCATTTGGACCGTTTAACACAATTTGGCTTACTATACGAACTCTGTCTTAATGCTCTTGACCATCTGCAAGTTTACCAAAAATGTATCAAACGTGCCTATGAAAAATGTGTCCATGAACAAACCTTCCATGTTGGTGACATTTTCCTGAAAGAAAATCAACATGTAACCAAAACATGATAAAGTAAATAGGGTAAATTTTCTCCTAATTATCTTGGACCATACATCATGACTCATACTTATGGATCAGGGGCTTATCTTTTATCTTCACTCAATGGTAAACCCAAACCTGATCCCCTTAATGCCTTGTATCTTTGACCATTCTATTGTTGACTTTTAGTCCTACCTCACCTTTTTCCTCTTTCCATGCTCTTCCCTTGAGCATTATCCACTTCCTATGCCATCACTAATAATTAAATAAGAATCATGTGTGTACCTGTCACTTTTTACATTCTCTTAATTATATGTACCACAGTGCTGCACATCACATGATTCTCATGGATACTTTTTGTCTACCTTTAGATGAGATCCCATGGTCTTTTCACCCTAATTTTTGCACAAGAATCCTATTATTCACCTTAGTCTTGTCCATGATTTAAAATCCCTCACATGGGTTCCAAATCCTTGAGTCAAACTTCCAATAAAGAGATGACTCCCTCAAAAGGACATCTTTCTCTCTACAATCACAGATATAAATAGACTACTCCCTTGAAGGATAACTATGTAAAGTTCTTTCAAAGAGAGAGAGAGAGCTAGAGAGAGAGAATCAGAAGCTTCCCACATTGATTAGCTTCACGAATACCTCAAGGATTTAATTTCCTCATCCCATATAGACTTCCCACATCTATCAGTCTATCTTAAACATTAGTTAAAGCAAACAAAATTTTATTCATCGACTTTCCCATTATGACCTTAGATATCTTGTGCAAAGGCATGCTACCTAGTACCATATAAAAACTAACCACTCTTCACCCTCTCACCATTCATACTCTCATTTCCTACAGCCTCAAGGTACCTCGTGGAACAGTGACATTTGGTGGTCATGTGACTACTTTACCTTTAGAATAATCAATCATGCAATGTCTTTAGGGTCTTATGTTCATCAGCCTATCTCAGGTATGACTTACTTGTTATGATCCTAGCCAATCAAGAGGCTTTCTTGCCTCCTCTTATCTTTTAACCTTCCTTATTACGTATTGACTACCTTATACAGGACTTGGTCCTCAACGCTTACCTTTGGGTCATCTTCTTCTTCCACCACACTCAACATCACCTCTACAAATAAGGCCACAATTCAACCATACCTAACAAACCAAGACTCAATCATGACTATAACATACCCACCCATACTCTTACCTCCTCACATTCTTCCCTAGCTTATGGGAGAACTACATCGACATGAGGTCCCTTTTACTGGGACTATGTAGGCAGCACTCCGAGGTCATGGGGCCCTTGGAGGTTATCTAAGCCACTATCTACCCTAACCAATTCATCTTTCATTTTCCCCAATCACATTTTACCCTACTTAGTTTCATTTTTATATAAAAATTTGGAAATTAAACCAAACAAACAAGAAGTTGCTTAACATTTTTATCATCAGCAAAACATACATTTCTTATGACTAACATTTCTTTACCATCGTCATGCATGTATTATAAAACATCTTAACATGACCCATATCATCATTCATTGCACAAATTAATGAATTACAACCTCAACCAATTTAAACTCCACCATGCCTAAAACCTAACTTCATCCATGCTTAAAACAAAACCTGACTCAACCATGCCTACAACCTAACTCCACCATGTATAAAACCTGACTCAATCGATGCCTAGGCCATAACCCGACTCAACATTTCTTACAACCTAACTCCATCCATGCCTAACCCACCTATCCTAAATCCATCTATGCATAATAATAAAATTGGATCAACACAAGCACATAATGACCATCATCATCGTCGTCTATATAAATACAATATCCAAACATGTATATCCATATACATAGCTATCAAATGTCTTCGGTACGTAGGACAGTGTATATAATCCAGTATCTCAAAACTCTCATATATAACCTCACCATCTTCAGTGCGCAGGTAGATATATGCACAATAATATACAAAAATCTCATACATCCTCACCATCTTCGGCACGCAGGCTCATATATATCAAAAAATGACTATAATACATGAAAATACAAGGATGGGCATCAAGCCTCATCCTTCCAGACATCCTACATGTTAGTCTCTCCGGTCTCCTTCTCAGCTCATATCTAATGGCCTGATATCATCTCACCACATGCCATAGGTTGTGGTCGATCCCCTTTTGGTACATCACTTGGAGCTAGCCTCCGTGAGTTGGTGCGCTCACCCTAATAATATCTCAAGGCTCGATGGCCCCCTGTGATCTCCACGCTGTGAGTATGGGATCTCATCCTCTCACTAGAGGCCTGTTGTGCCCTATACTCTCCATAGGATAGAAAATCTATCCTAATTGCTATCAACTAATCCTAATAGTATCTAAATTCACCTAAGGCATCCTATAACTTGGATAGAGGTACTATCTATGGTGTCCTCATCAACCTCAGCCCCTGTACTTGTCTTGTGGGACCCTCTCCCATCCCTACTTGTGAACTGGGACCCTGTCTAGGTATATGTGGAGGTGCTATCGGCCTCTACCCTTGTGCATATATCTTGGCCTATAAGGTCTATATCTATACCTATGCAGTGGCCTACTAGCCATGTAACCCTATGACTTATGCCTATGCAGTGGCTAGCTTCTATTACAACCCTTTAACCTACGTCTATAGGGTAGCCACCTGACCATCATCACCATCCCCATATCCAATATGGGCCATTTGGACCTATAGATTGGTCACTTGTGCATGTAATGCAGCCACCTCTACCTCTAATGATGCTAACTACCCCTGTACCATTACCAACTTTTTAATCAGGGTCGTCACCTGCCCCTATAGGGCATCTCTCTACATAGTGATGGTGGCTAAATCTAGAATCTCAAGCCTAAGAGGTACTTCTCATAGCTGGGACACCCACCACTATCTATACCTATCCATCACTCCGGAATCATCAATCTTTCGATCTATAACCTTCTCCTCCTACCCGATAGGTACTGTCAGCTAAGGAAGTGGCAGTGGTCTCTCCACATCATCCCTTTGGTAATGTGGGAAGAGTGGTGGTATATCCTATAGTAGTCCAAAATGCCATCAGAACCTATCTATGGGGATCATCTCATTCTCTCCTACATGACATTCCTCTATCCATCTAAGTAGCTGAAGGTCAGCTAGCTCATCAGCCATTTGTCTGTAGGAGGGATAACCTACATATGGCCTCCATATAATATCTACCCTGAATAATCCCTCCAATTGCCTTCAGTAATATGCTACATCATGTGTAGCCCTGTCTAATCACCACTCTCCCATCAGAGGCACCCATCACCTATACCCCACCTAAAAATAACTCAGTTAAAAGGCATCTTCTCAGGGCATACCTACTGGACGCACATGGACAATGTGCTCCTAGGCCCAGTAGTGAAGAATGAATGTGCAACATAGGCTAAACTGCTGCAGTCACCCATAAGCCTAGAGCTCTCTATATAACTACACCAGGAATGTTGGCACCCAAGAAAATTAGGTCATCTCCATCATCATGTCATGTAATACTCTCATTAGAGATTGTGAGAATCTCCCACCCTTTACATCCAGCAGTGCAAAGCAACAGACTACCTTCATCAATAGCATTGCCAGCCTCGTCTCCTTTGGAAGGACTAGGTATATCTCTCCATCACTGAGGCTCACACTGTGAAATGTTGAATCCACCATCCCCTCACCAAATATAGTCAACACTAACTCCTCCAATACCTCTGAGGATATTGAATATACCTACGTACCCAATATAGGTAACCATAGAATCCTAAACACGTCCTCTAGGGTGACTTTCATATCACCCATTGGTAGGTGGAACATGTTGGTTACCGAATCCCATCTATCAATGATGGCGACCATCAAACTCGGTAGCAAGACTACATGCTGGTAGCGTCAGACCCCACTCAGGCCCACCTCCTCAACATGTCACAACTTCTCAGCTGTCGCTGCGCCTCAAAATGTCACAAGCAAGGGTGGGACACTGTCTCATATCATTAGCTGATCTCTCACCTATATCCAACAAAAATGATCACATTTATCATAACCTAATTATTTTGACCATCACCCGTACCCATACCCACTCCCCTACCCATTTTTACATCACTAATTTACCTACCCTACCTCAACCTAACCTACCTACCCAACCCAATGTCCCCTCCCTCTTTTTACACTCCCTGACCTTACTTATTTTCCCACAAGTCTCAATACTTGGACCCAACCACCCAAACCTTCCCTATTCCACATTTTTTTAGGAAAGTATTTCATCCCCCTTGACTGGCGTCGGTCATCCTAGAATGACCACAGTTTACCCATAACCATAATCAATCACCTCATCTATGACCAATCCCAATTATACATCATCGACGCTAGTCAACATTTGATTGACATCGGTCATTGTTGCAGTGACACCCCACGATAGCGTGCCCTAGCTTTATGATTTCTTTCTCATTCCTCACATCCCTACCTCCATTATAACCTACAATCCTTCCCACCTAGCATACTACCTATTGCCACCCTCCCTTTTCCCTCTTTTACCAAATTTCCCCCCTCACAATCAAATTTAATTTCCCCCCAAACCCATCTTTCCCCCCAACGTAACTTTCTATCAATTTCTTTAAAACAAGCATGGAGAGATTAAATAATACCTCATCACACTGCCGCCTGCATGGTGGTACCTCTAAGCACTGAACTGGTGGTCCCCTTGATCCCTCTCCTACCTCTACCATCCCCAAATTACCTCTCACTCTCCAGCCACTCAATCCACTCCAATTGATCCACCTCAGCACATGAATCCACCTATCACCAGCCACGTAGCTCGTTAACCTTGTCCTTCATCTCACTCAGTCACTTTCAACCCTTTTTCTCTCTCCTCTATCATTTTCTCCTCTTTTTCAAATGACAAATGAATTGAAAAAATGTGGATTTTCCTCTTTTTATAAAAACAACAACCTAAACAATGTTGGTTTAATCTAACTAGCATCGGTCATGTGCCCTAGCCTACCATCATCGATCGATTTAGACCAACATAGATAGTTTACAACCATCATCGGTTTACCTACTTCAATTTTTTTCCTACTCCCCTATCTCCAATTTTTGACCTACATCCTTTCTTACCTCATGCCTACTTCACTTAGATAGTTCTCCTTATCTTTGTGTCTGTACCCTTTACCCCCTCACCCCGTCCTCAGTCAGGGACTCATTATTTTTCCCATCCCTCAGCATACCCATGCCGTGACCTAGATACTTGGACCTAAAACATTACTAGTGACCTATGACCTCATGTGCCTGCTATACCTTACGACACTGTTACCTATTTTGTTGATCTAATGACCTTACCTTGCCTCTTATCATGACCTTTTTCCTGACCCAACCTTCGGTGTACTGGAACACACCTAAACGTTCCTGCACATGACCTGCGTCATGTTTCCTAACCATATCCTATACCTTGGATACCGAAATCACTTCAACCTTGTTGGGATAAACCTATTGACCTTAGACCATGTAGAGTTTTCCTACTCTTCAACCTGATACCGTGCTGTGGTTCATATGTGTGCGTGTGTTTGACTGTTACTACCTTTGACCCTGACCCATTACCTGGATTACCTGAGTGGACCTTTCTCCCCTTTTTACTCACGTTTCCCACCTTCCTCTTCATCACATTCACCTTTTATCAAACCACTCACCGATTCTAGCTTCTATCTCATTAGTTCCTAGTTTGAGGGGGATCACCTTCACCCACACATGGGGTAACCACATCTTATTTTTGTCAGCGTCACTTACCAATACAAGCTACATGACAAAAAGGGGCAAAATGTACACACCAAAATTGGGTCACACTCCCCTTGGTCCCTCATCAAACAAACACCTTGAAAACATTCACCTAACCATGGCCCCTTTTATCCTACTCTAATATTAATTTAATTAATTTAATTCAATTAATTCATTATCTCACCTCGCCTAGACACTTTAATGCCTATATATCCACCTCACCTAGACACATTATCTAGCGACTTCACCCTAAGATATACTCTTAGTAGGTTGTCAAAACTAGTTAAGACCTACCTAAAACCCTAAAAATAAAAGCCTATATTCCCTCTAACCATATTCCTATCTGTTAGAAGGAGGTTTCCATTCTATTCTGTGGAGAAAAAATGGTCGAATCCAAGAAAATCAAAAGGATCTACCCATTTTAGAAAACCTAGGAAATCCCATCCTAACCAATGCCAGTCACACTAAACCACTGCTAGACAAACCAAAACCACCATCGGTTACCATTGAACCCCCAAGAAAACCTTATTTCAAGGTTGGCACATTGTTTAGAGGTGAACACACCTTTTGAGAACAAGTGAAGAAACTAGAGTTGGATGTAAGTAGGGCCATCATTAGCACACGCATCAAAGCATCCATAGCTAGTACCTAAAGCAACCACAGAGTCATTTTTCCTTCATGAGAGCATTCGGGGAAGCACCAACACTACATCAAGTTCATTCCATTTAATCACCCCACCATTACCAACCAGATGTCAAGCTCGTACAAGCTGGTAACTAATTTGTTAACTAGCATTTGTCAATTTATCATTGGGAAGATTCTTTTGCTATTGTTACTAGTTTCTGCCCTCATTTCATTCCACCACCATTTTACATCCATGTAAACTTTACCATTCTTTACCCATACCCTTAAACTACCCATATCTAGATTTTAATCATTCTTGTGCATACATGAGACCCACACAAAACCATGCTATTGCCATTCCATGCCCATCTAGCCTTAGATCTGTCACCCCACCCCATTTTACTATGTTTCCTATACCACAACCATACCAATGCCAGTTACCTCACAACCATCTCTAATTAACCTAAACTGACATCGGTCATACTAGACTAACGTCGGTCTCTGTGTCTTTTACCAGAAACCAAGAACAGAGCTTCTAAACCTCCACAAAATACCCAAAATCACCTAGAATCTCACCCTAACCCATACCAGTATCTTGACCAAGATCTTGACCATCGGATTCAATCAAAGCTTAGCCTGTTGTGAATGAATTTTCTTTTTGTACAAGAATGAGATACCTAAATCATTTTTAACTACAATAGGATTTCCTTTATTGATAGAATTAAGTTGTTTTAAACAATGGGTTGAAAACCATCTAGGAAGTATCACACTTCCTGAATCTACACATGCTAGGTAGTCCACTACATATACTATTTAACTATTATTTGGTGGTCTTGTTTTCCATTTCAGGTAGTTCCTCCAAGAAAAAAGAAAGCTCCCACAATCAGATGTGGATTTAGAAGTCATATGTAGACACCAAATTTGTGTCTTACGACCCCTTGTGACCCGCATCTCATCTCGCAACTTAACCTCATCACCTAAACCTTACACAATTATTTATTAATTACCCTTGTAATTGATAAATCCACATCACCTTACCTACCACCTCATTTTTCCACCTCATCATGACGTGGCCCTAACCCTAAACTAACCTAATTAAGACCTATGACTTGGTCTAGACTCACATCCATAACTAATGCCTCCTTACTCGCACCCAAAACCGACCTTCTAGCCACTTGACCAAGACCGCAACTGATCTCTCAGGAGAAAAGTAGGGAAGGTGGGCTATTTTACTAAAAGTAGCCTACTTTTTCCTTACCGATGCCGGTTCCTACTCGACCGCCGTCGGTTACGTAACCACCATCGGCTCCCTGTAAATGGGCTCCCCAAACCAAAATCAAGTGGTCGAATGATTTTTGAATCAACAGAGATCATTGGGAGTGAAAAACAAAATCCAGATCTTCACTTGACCGAGCAAAGACGAGTGAAGAAACTAGAAGCGTTTGTAGCAAAGGAGATCAACTTGCATCTTTGTCAAAACCAGTAAGTCACGTCTTGCATGTCCTCTGTTATAACATTTCTTATGCTCTTTGAATCACAGTCCTCCTAAATCCCTTTCTAAATCCACTACCCCAACGTGCCATTGCATCTAACTGTCATTCTTTTACCTCTCATCATCTCATTTCCTAATATCATCCATAAACCATCCTTACAAACACCATAGCTACCAAGAAGGTCCTAGGCCCAACCAACATCGGGTTACCAGAAACCGGTATCGGTTACCCTGACTATAACCAGAAACCAGCCCTTCTCCTACCCGTTTCAACCAAGTAATCTAATTGATATTTTGCAGTCATTTGTGTTAATTCATATTAGTAGGGAAACTGACCACCTTCGAAAGGAATTTTTATATTTCCTGGGCCCAAGGGCAGTTTCCTCATTTATTGTTTAATCAAATCTTGTGGTCTTGTGTTCTTATTTACAGGTAGTCCTTCCAAGACAAAAAGGAGTTCTTCGCAGTCACACCTGATCTTTCTCCACGGTACGCGCACACCATCTTGAAATTTAACAAGTATTCCTCCTAGCCCTAACCCTATCTGTTTCTAAAAGGAATGAAAGGATAGAAGCAACTCTATTCCTAGAAGTCGAAACATTCCGAGTGAAACATTTTGGCACGCTCGGTGGGACCCATTTTGGGTTTCTGTCTTTCTTACTTGCTTTCATATAGGGAGCATACCTACTGTTTTCTTCTTCTAAAGATATTCATAAGGTTTTGTATTATTTTGGTAAAAGAACTTGCTTTGTTTTTGCATATTGCATTAGTGAAAGTCATCTCTTTTGCTTCATCGAATATCATTTTCGATTTGGGTTTAAAACACGTGCATTGCATCCTTGCTTGCTGTTTTCAATTCTAGTGAACATAGATTAAGTAACAGGTCGTACACGTGGGGGTGATATCCATAGTATTGACAGGAAATTGATCTTACATTCACTGCACAACACATATTGAATCACTTCACAATTAACACAACAGCTCAAACATCCCCCCTTTTTCGCGGTATTCCTCTGCCCGATTGAGGTAACTTTATAAGCCAAAACAACTTGACATTTCCCCTAAGTCTCTTGTTTAGGATTCTGACATCATTCTACGTCTAAAGGCATAAGCCCACGATAATTAAAATTAACCCTAGGGTTAATCTTTGGATTTGTGTGTGCATCTTGCTTGTTTTTAGTTCTGTTTTCTTTCTCATACTCTATCTTTTGTGATCAATAATTGGACACGTATACTAAACGTTGTTAAAAATCAAATTAGCAGCCTTTTATATCATGTTAACCCAGACTTCTTACACCGACATCGATTACCTGACCGACGTTGGTTATAGTATAACTAACATCGGATACGTAGACCGATATCGGTTACTGTCTTCTACAACCCCTGACAAACCAGCAACCTGCCAATTTCACCATTCTAAGGCTGTTTCTATTCCGGATAGATTGAAACCCTACTGTGAAAACCTGTCCATGGTTGTTATCACTCGAAAGCAAACCGCCGCCATGGTTTCACATGCTTGCTCTGTTTCTTTGCCTGAATCGCCCCCTTCACATTCTGTGGGGAATCCTACGGATACCAGCGAGGTTCCTAAAATTCCTGTAGGAGACAATGACTTTGCCAAATTTCTGGATGCTAATCCTAGCACTGTACAATACTATTTGTCTCATGCCCCTGACCGTACGCCTGATGGTCAGCTCTTTGTTGGCATGCCTATTAGTATAGCTGCTCATTTAGCCCCCCACTCCGCCTGATAACACCACCTTACTTCCGGAACCTTTAGCCCCATCTCCCAATCCGACAGCTTCAGAGGTTCATACGACTCAGATTGGCTTTTCTTTGGCTAATCTTGGACCCCACATATCATTACCGCCGACTGCCCCTACCTCATCTCTCTTGCAGACTACTCCGTTCATGACTTGCTCTCTGCCACCTATCCACACGAGCTTTCCTTCTCAAGCTCCGCCTACCTTTTCATTCCCATAAACGTATCCTGTGACCTCAACAACCTATATGGGACATCCCTATTCGGTTGCCTCAACAAATTTATCCTCCACACCTTATTAACACTTAACCCCACCAGGATCTAGCGGTGGTCCTTAGCCCAATTTGCCTCCATTTACCACAACCACACCATCATCTCATCCAGCTACTGATCTAATTAAACAAATGATGGACAAAATGCAAAACCTAGAGGCTTCTATTTCAGGAAGTCGTAGCACCTTGACATACGAGCAAGTTTGTCAGGAGCCCATTCACCCTTCTGTCCCCCTTCATTCATATCCTCCTCAATGGGAACTACCGAAATTTACTCGTTTTAATAGTAAAGAGGATCCTCAACAGCACTTGCGATCATTCAGACATGCTTTTTATTTGATTGCCCATGATGATGCCTTGCTACTCCGCACATTTCCCATGTCCTTATCAGGACCCGCCTTGGAGTGGTACAGTGCTTTAACCCAGCACTCAATCTTCTCTTTTAACCAACTAGCCCAATCTTTCTTGGATCACTTCTCCATTAACATTGCTAAGAAAGTATCCATCACCGACCTTTATGCCATCCGACAATTCGAAGACGAATCTATCGCAGATTTCGTTGGACGATGGCGTGGCCTTATCAGCCAACTTACATATGCCTTGCCTCATGCTGAACTTATCAAAATTTTCACATGAGCATGTGCTAAGCACATTTCTCCTACTCTTCAAATTCAAACTTTCCGCACATTTGATGAGGCCTTTACCATGGCTTGGAAACTAGAAATTCGAGCCTTAGAAGAAGAGAAATTGCGGTTGCGCAACAAAAACCCCAATTTCTGAACTCCTGATTCTACCAATAAACCAAATACCACCACTCCTCACGCATCCACTTCTTCTAAATCAAAAGGAGCTGTCCACATGGTGATGGTTAAATCTCAAACACCGTCTAATGCCCCACCAAAAACCACCTATAAGTATAAAGCAGAGCCCATCAATTACACTCCCTTGGGAGAAACTTATGGTGTCATCTTGGAAAAATTGCTCAAGGCCGGAGCTATCACCTTGCCCCCTGTTAAACCTCACTCCGGGTTTGACTCCACTCGCGCTATACCTTCCTGGTACAAAGAAAATGACTTCTGTAACTTTCACTGCATAAAAGGACATAGTCATGAAAACTGCAAGATGTTGAAAAACATAGTGCAGGAAATGGTTGATGTAGGGGATATAACCCTCGATAATCCTAATGCCCCTGCCAACTGAAATTTGAAAATCTTTAACAAACCATTCCCGAATCACTCCTCCAACAGCAACGTAAACCAGGATATCTTAGCCTAGGAGAGTGTTCATGAGATCCATGCAGTCTTTGATACCCAGCCCAAAGCCTCTATCGAGAAAATTTTGAATCATGCCTCTTCACTAACACAGGAGCACGAACCTCCTTTACCACCATCGAACCAAAGCGAAATCATTCCTTTACCCATAAAGGAGTTAACTGCCCAGACTTCTCTTCCCATCGATGAGTCTTCTTATACCACATCCCTACAACATTGCGAGCGGACGTTATCTAACCTATCTATTTCCCAGATTTCCCCTTCTACCCCTCTTGCTGCACAAGAGGGAGGTACACCACTCCTTTTGACATCCTTAGACGAGGAATCTCTTGCACCGACATCACCAAAGTCTTTAACCATGACGGATCCTCTCGAACATGCCCTCTTACCTATTAGTTCTTCATCGCCTAAATCTTTTCAATGACCGGTTGACCTCTTAACATCTATTGATACAGTGCCTCGTTTACCCCCCTGTATCACACCCACCGTGGACCGGAATCACAACCCACCTTTCTTCCGTACAAAAGTTCACATTCACACGTGAGGATTGTCATTCCACAGAAGATAGACAGGCCCTATGGGAACGTTTGAGTATGCCATATTCTACTCAAATGCAAATGACCGATCCCGATACCTCTACCATATACCTCTGAAGTGTTTACAGAAGCTTAAAATGCCCATGTTCTCACCTTCACCCCCCTCACCTTTGCCGAATGCCCCGTCCACTTATATTAACTTAACCAAATCTTCCCCTACACTTGGGACCTCGCCAATACCCAGTCTAACACACCCGCCTAAGCGACTAGATTTGTCCAAGAATAAAGCCACCCTGCTACTTAGGAGATACACTCAACCCGTGCCTCTATCACAATCAAAACCATCATCATCATACCTACCTTCCATATTGGGACCTCATCCCTCCACTTTGCACCAATATATTCATACCTTCTGCATTTTCTTCAAAGCAACCTACGCCTTCTGCACACATACAGAGATCCCAGGGTATAGCAACCACCGTCACTCCACGTATCCTGTCCACCTATCAACCCTAAACAAATTCCATCATCAAAAGATTTGTTTTCGGTCGCTCCTATTTCCCCGTGGTTGTTTTCTGATACCACACCATCTGTGGCCTCATCGTTCAATATAGCTTCTGTACCAAAGAAACCACGTTTAGTGAAAAACACGTATCAACACCCCTCGGCTAAACCACCACCCATACGAACCAACCACGCCCAAACATTACCAAAACCCACGCAATCAATACCCTCATCCCCTTCTGATTTTGACCCACTCAAAGGATCTTATGCCAAAATCCTTGCTATGTTAGTAGAGAATGCGACCATTTCCCTACCCCCACTTAGACCTTATGACCCGTCTAAACCTCGACCTATAGGTTATGACGAGTCTAAGATCTGTGCTTATCACCCGCACACCAGGACATGATGTGGAGGGATGCAAAGCTTTAAAAACCATCCTTCGTCAGTCACCTCTCCCAGATAGAAAGGTTAAGAAAGACAACTTACGAAGGGAGATACCTTTAGTTTCCATTCCCTCTCCTATACCATTTGTCCCCACCTCACCAAGATCTATCATTATTACAACCCCACCTCTTGAAGACCATGATTTATTCCAATCATCTTCCTCATCTCAGGTCTACGAAATTAATATGATTAGTGTTGCTACTCGAGCACAGAAAAACAATGAGAAAGCGAAAGAAAGCACACCTGCATCCTCTCCTTCTCCGTCCAACATCCCGATTGCACCACCACCCAAAGTGGTTATTCGTGGACCTTCTTACCCCGTCTTTAATGGAGTTGCCCATCGAGCCATGATTAAATAGCTTCACCAATCACCCGTAAAAATGAGACTATATGATCTCATTCAGACTTCTGAATCTCATCGATAAGCTCTCATTGAAATTCTTCAAGGGATCGAGGTCTTACCTAATGAAACCCTGCCCGTTGCCTCCATCCTAACACCCAATCACATTGCCTCTCTCACCAAACAACCCACCGCCCCAACCACTTATGTCTTTGTACCACAAGCTGCTCCAGTCAGTTTCTCTGAAGATGAAATTGTCGATTTTGGTACAGAAGATTCTGACCCTGCCCTGTTCATCTCAGCTTACGTCCGGGACATTCGTGTACGTCGTGTTATGATTGACGGGGATGCTAGCCTAAACATCATCTCTTCAAAAGCATTCCAACAAATGAATATCCCTTCTAGCTACATGTGTGCCAATCCCATCATGTTGCAGTCATTCAATGATGCTATTACCTCTACCTTAGGCACCGTGATCCTCAACATTCGGGTAGGACCATGTACTTTACCCGAACTCTTCTATGTCCTTGAAGGAGAGTTTCAATATAATATATTGCTGGGTCGTCCTTGGATCCGGGCCATGGGATGCGTTCCTTCAACCTTACATAGATGCATAAAATTTGAGTACGAGGGGAAGTCCTACACTGTAAAAGCTGATCCTCCCCCCTTTAAAACCTGCAATATGTTATACCGCCCAAATGATGTGCTGGTGCCAATCAAGACACCCATTCATTCAACCCAACCATCTTCTTCAACTGTGCCTCAACCATGTACCTCAATCGCACCTACGCCTTCAACTGATGAAACCACCGTCGCAAAAACCACTTCCCTTCCCGTAGCTAACATTCCAACCTTCGACCCCTTAGTAGATGTTTTTCAATGCCTTACGCTGGGGGAGTACCACCTATATAACGTTAGTTCTTTCCCTACCTCGCAGGAGTACGGACAATTACATGCACATCCCACCTACGACCGTCACGTGGGGGAGGTAATCTCTTACGGACCACCCCATTGCCGCACCAACCTAACAATTGGGGGTGTTGACGCATCCTCCATTACCCCTGAACCTCCTCTTGGTGTGGTTCCCTTCCAATCTGATTTTCAATACCTAACAAATCATCGTTTCGCCCTCACCTTCTTGACTCGCTGTGCTTGGAAAGGCTTTGGTTTTGGTCTTTACGAACAAGGCCGACATACACTCATTCCCGTGACTACCCGCAAACACAATGATCGCAGTGGTCTCGGTTTTCCTGAAACACCTACACAGGAGACACCTCGTGTCAGCTGTATTCTGGAAGAAGACGACGTCACCCCTACCAAACCATCATCACCCACTTTGCCATCATCACCCACAGAATCTATAGACCCTGAATCTATCCCTCCTAACCTTTTTTTTTCATAAATGCTATCTTCATAGGTCCTCTCACTTATTAACGCGATAATGAGGACCCATCTTCTCTTCCCCTTCTGTATCCAGACATGATCGAAGAGGATTCACCTTTGATTAATGTTGTTGAGTGTCAGGATGACGACTCCATCCTCACCTTGGCGCGGATGATTCTTATATTCAACGAGCCTTACCATTTGAAACCCAAACCATGCTGAATGAATCTACTATAGAAATTAACATCCACACGGAGGAGGATCCTCACATTGTGAAGATCGGACAATCCCTTAACGCATCAGAACAAGTCACCTTTACTACTTTCCTCCGTGCTCGCAACCAAGCTTTCGCTTGGTCCTACGCTGACATGCCAGGAATTGATCCTACCATTGCCGTCCATAACATCACTCTAAACCCCGATTCCAAACCAGTCAAACAAAAACTAAGAAAAATGCATCCACACATTGCCCTCTTGGTCAAAGAAGAGCTTCAACGACTTCTTTCTGTTTCCTTCATCTTGCCTATTGACTATCCTCAATGGATTTCTAACATCGTACCTGTCACTAAAGCGACGGGGGGACTTTGGATATGCACGGATTTCCGGGATCTTAACCTCGCTTGCCCTAAGGATGACTTCCCCCTCCCAAGTATTGATCAACTTGTTGATCTCACTGCGGGCCATGAGATGCTCTCTCTCATGGATGGATTTTCAGGATACAACCAAATTTTGGTTGCACCCACCGAGCAACATAAAACTACCTTCATAACTCCTTGGGGAAC
This sequence comes from Taxus chinensis, assembly GCA_019776745.2. NCBI lineage: Eukaryota > Viridiplantae > Streptophyta > Pinopsida > Cupressales > Taxaceae > Taxus > Taxus chinensis. The sequence goes on from CM034147.1 coordinate 947,729,053, forward strand.
CTTCTGTTACCGTGTAATACCATTTGGCCTTAAGAATGCTGGTGCAACCTATCAGCGGGCTATGACCTACATTTTTCATGACATTATGCACACTATCCTTAAAGATTACGTCGATGATCTTCTTGGAAAATCTAAACATCGCAGTGAACATCTCAATGTTTTAACCATTATTTTTGATCGCCTACTACAATATTCTGTCCGTCTTCAACCAAAAAAATGTGTCTTTGGTGTCCTTTCAGGAAAAATTCTTGGCTTTATCGTCTCTTTGCATGGCATTGAGGTCGACCCATCTAAAGTCAAAGATATTCTCGAAATGCCCCCACCTACCAATCTCAAACAATTGCGTAGTTTACAAGGTAAGCTCCAATCTATCCGACGTTTCATCTCCCAACTCTCGGATCGATGTCAACCTTTCCATCACCTCCTTAAGAAGGACATTGATTTTCAATGGAGCTAAGAGTGCCACCAAGCCTTTGAGGCTCTTAAAAGTTATCTCTTACAGCCACCCATGCTTATCCCACCTCAAGACGACCGCCCTTTCTACCTTTACCTTTTCGCCACTGACCACGCTGTATGGGCCATGCTTGCACATCGTGACTCTGAAAATCGAGAACAAGCCGTTTATTATATAAGTCGTACTTTGGTGGATTATGAGACTAGGTATACACATGTAGAAAAGTTGTGCCTAGCCCTATCATTCGTGGCTACCAAGCTCCGACACTACCTTCTGAATCACAAAACTTTCGTCATCACCAACACAGACCCCATCCATTACATGTATGCCAAACCTCATCTAAACCAACGCATCGCCCAATGGCTCATGCTCCTTGCTGACCTCGACCTTGAGTTTGTCCACCAAAAATCAATCAAAGGACAAACCATCGCAGACCAACTTGCGGAAGCCCCTTTACCTGGGGAACAATTTACCAATTTTATATTCCCCAACGAACTCATCGCCACTCTTTCACTCGGGGAAGAGTCGTATCAAATGACCCTCTTCTTCGATGGATATAAATGCCAGCGTGGCAGAGGAGCTGGCATTGTTCTCATCCCTCTTGACGCTGAACATATGCCTCTTTCATTCCGTCTTGATTTCCCCTGCACTAATAATACAGCGGAATACGAGGCCCTTGTTCTGGGTCTCCAAGTTGCGATACACTTAGGTATCAAATCTATCAATATTTTTGGTGACTCTCAATTGGTAGTCAATCAAGTTATGGGCATCTACCAATGTAAAAATGAGGAACTTCAAAAGTACAAATACTACGTGGACTCACTTCTAGCCTTATTTACTCACTATTCTATCCAAACCATTCCCCGCTCCACTAACAAATTTGCGGATACTATGGCTTGCTTAGCCTCGCAAATTCCAGCTTCATCAACTGAATCTGAATTATTCGTCGTGGTCCAACAACTTTTTGCCCCATCCTACTCAACCCCGGTAGTTTGTATGATAAATAATGTGTCTGCTAATTCACAGGATACTTGGTATCACCAATTTCATGACTACCTTACAACCTCTGTTCTCCCATCCAACCTTCCTAGTACGGGTAAACGCACTTTTCTTAAACGCATTTCTCATTATGTAGTTATGGGGGGACTCCTCTATAAACGTGGCTTTGATGGTATCCTCCTTCGCTGTCTAACCAGCGCGGAGGTCACCTATACCATCCAACAAGTCCATGATGGGATTTGTGGTGGACATTTTAGTGGCCTTGCCGTGGCTAAACGAATCCTTCACCTAGGTTATTATTGGCCTACTCTCAATAACGACTGCTACGAATATGTTAAGCGTTGTGTTATGTTTCAACAACATGCTAACCTTCAACATACTCCTAGCCATCCGCTGCAGGTCGCACGAGATCTTTGGCCTTTCTCACAATGGGGTTTAGACCTTATTGGTGAGATTCACCCGTCATCTTCACAACGTCACCGATGGATAATCACAACCACCGAATATTACACAAAATGGGTGGAGGCTATTCCACTCATTTCAACTAGAAAAGAAAAAATTGTCTAATTCATTGACCATCACATTATCTGTCGTTTTGGTATTCCTCATCGCCTAATAACAGATAATGGCAAATCTTTTAAAAACAAGTTGTTACAAGACCTTTGTGACAATTTTGGTATCAAACTTAGTTTCTCATCACCTTACTATCCGCAGGCCAATGGTCAGGCTGAATCTTCTAATAAAACCCTAACCAAAATCCTCATGAAAGTTATCAATGAATCCGGAAGAAATTGGCACGATCACATTCCCTTTGCCCTTTGGGCTTATCATACTAGCATTCGTACCTCTACTAATGCCACACCTTTTTCTTTGGTATATGGTACCGAGGCTGTTTTGCCTCTCGAAATACAAATACCCTCCCTTAGAATATCCCTTCAGGATATTCTCACCAACGATGATTTCCACCAAGAGCGGTTAGCCCAATTGGAGCTTCTTGACGAACGTCGTCTTACAGCTCTTGATCACCTTCAAATCTATCAAAAATGTATCAAATGTGCTTATGATAAGTGACTTCATGAGCGTACCTTTAAGGTTGGTGATCTTGTCCTCAAAGAGAATCAACATGTCACCAAACTAGAAAAGAGCAAACGTGGAAAATTTTCTCCCAATTGGATTGGGCCTTATATAATCACTCACACCTATGGATCAGGCACTTATCGTTTAGCTTCGCTTAATGGTAAACTTGAGCCTGAACCCCTTAATGCCTTGCATCTTCGACCATTCTACTGTTGAATTTAGTGTTATATCACTTCTTATCTACTTGCCACTCGTCCCTTGAGCTCACATACCACCACATGCACTTCGTTTCCTACACCTCATAATAAAAATCAAGCTCACATAGTTTGATTCTCACCTCACCTAAACGATGCCTTCCCCTTCTTAGTCTAGTCCATAACTACAAAGTATTAAAATAAGCCGTATTCTTATGGGATTTTCTTGAGTCAAACTTCCTACTAAACTAGATGCTTCATGCCAAAAGAACATCTAGTCATCTAAATTAAATATAGACTGCTCCCTCGAAGGATAGCTATGTGCCGAACTATTGCCGCTATTATCAATAGACTGCTCCCCCGAAGGACAGCTATGCATTAAAATCATATCTGCTACTATAAATAGACTGCTCCCTCGAAGGATAGCTATACACAGTCATCCTTTATTAGAAGCTTCTCGCATTGATCAGCTTCGTGAAGACCTCAAGAATAGTACAATCAATATCCCTTGTAGACTTCCCGCATCGATCAGTCTACATTAAGTCAAATAAAAGCCTCATTCAAAAAGAACTTTTTGGGTCATGGACTTGTCTATTTAGGGTAGGTTCTCTTTCGTAAGAACACTCACTTCATAACAAGTTCTCTGTACCTCAGCTATATCATCCACCTCACCTCACCATTTGTTTCAACTCAAGGGACGTAACGTACACCCGATATATTGTGATCATACAACTCTTTTCACCTATTGACTTCTTGTCTATGCACGGTACCTAGGGCTTCAAGATCATTCTACATTGTGTGGTTTGTTTCGCTCTTTTCACCTACGGAGCACTCTTTCCACTTTGCCTCGCATCTAGGATTGTGTGTTGATCTCAATCAGGACATGGTTCCCTTCTACTTGGGTAGGCTAACTTTCGCTTCCCTTATACCTTTTACAACATCACCAATTCATTACCGACACCAACAACCTTACCTTACCAATATTAATATCAATATTCTTACCAACCAACCAATTGCCTAAACCGTACCAAATTGCCTGAATTCACCTCTCCCTGATCCTAAGGGAGAACTACATCGGTCTGAGGCCCCTCCTTGCTTTGTGCAATAGGCTATGTAGGCAGCACTTCGGAGACATAGGGTCTCCCAAGGTTAGCTCGACCATCCCCTACCATCACCTTCATACCGCCTGCCTAAACCTACTGCCTACGACAATAATTTGAGCGTTTATTCCTTTCTATACCTACAAACATACCTGAAACCCCTGATTACCTACCCTGTAACACTTATAACCCTTGATATCATGTTTTCTTTTTCATATCTACCCACTTAATCTCTTATTCATAACACATGCAAAAATCAAATCACAACCAAAACGTTTACCTCTTGGGTTGCAGCAGCTTGCGGTGGCACTTGTCTTCCCTCTTGTCCCTGCCTGCTGGATGCTTCTCCTCGTTCTGCCATGATCACCACTCTTTTCAAATTCACCTTTCTACTTTCTGAATCTCAGATCGCATTCACTTTCTTGTCTCTTTTCTCCTTATCACTTAAATCTCTCATGCAAATACCTGTCTCAGTCGTCAAAAAGCGTCGCGTTCGCGTATTTAACTCTTGCATGGCTCTAAAAATAAGAACTTAAGTTGTCACCCTAGCTTTTCTATTTTTAGAAAAGCTCATAACTAAATAACAGGTATCGGTCATGTGACCGATATTGGTCTAGCAGCTACCGACATTGGTTCGCTAACCGATATCGGTTATAGACCTATCTTTTTACAACATGGTTCTTTTTCTTCATTTTCTACCTTATTTTTTATTTTATTTTTGTCACGCCCGCCTTTTTTCCTATATAACAACACCATTATCCATATTTCTCCATCCACCACACATATCATTACAATGTCCATAACATCATCTATTTTACAAAAACAAACAAACCATCAACTAAGTCACATCTACACAAAACCAAAAACTCATCATTTGGATCCAACTCATTAGATACATATATAACAATGTCACAAAACCAGCCCACAACATGCAACATTTCATCATATAACATGTCATCCATATATACGTGCAAAAACAAAAACATCAACATCATCCATATATCAACATGTCAACTAAACTCATCCTACATTCTATATCACAAACCATCGACAAAATACTTAAACACATTTTTGAACACTGCATGTGGATCAAAACATCATCTCTATATATATATACAAATTTTCAAATATACAATGTGCCCTGCATTGGGGCCTCTGTGATCTCATCATACAACTAAGCCGGCACGCAGGCCGCAATAACTATCCAAAATCTCGACTCGGCTCGCAGGCCGGTCCCTCATATCAAAAATATACTCGGTTCGTAGGCCGGTATCAAATATACAACCCGTACTCGACTCACAGGCCGGTATATAATGAATAAATGAATCCATACATGAATAAATGACGGCACGCAGGCCTCTATCAACACAACCGGTTCACAGACCGGTGCCCATGTCCCTATACAAAAACTATGTGCGGATCCCTCAGCTCTCCCCACCACCCTCAGCACCTCTCCCTGCTGGTCCCTGCGGTGCCTCTCGCCTCCTGCCTGTAACAGACACGCCGGCTGTGGCTGCACCTCCCTGCAATCTCTGACTAAGCGAGGTCTCCGCTCGGTGTGCCGCATATGGCTGATACTCAGCTCCAGTACTATCAAGAACATCCTGATAGCATCGGGCCTCTGCTCTCACCTCCATGTATCTATCCCATGCCACCGTCGGTACTGGGGCTGGTCCCCGAACTCCTACTGCCAGTACCCCCTGTGCCTGTGCTGGTGGTGCCTGTGGCTGTGCTGCTACTGGTACTGCTGCCTGTACCTATACCTGCACCTGTGGCTGTGCTGCTGGTGGTGGTGCTACCTGTGCCTGTGCCTGAGCCTGGACTAGCTGCCCCTGTAAGACCCCTATCTGTGCCTGTGTAGCAGCAAGCTGCCCCTGTAAGAGCTGCACCTGACCCCTGAGCTGATCTCTCTCTGCCGTCACCGCTGCCAAGTCTGGCTGTGCGGGCTGTACTACCCTCGCCGCTCTCTGACCAGCCCACCAAACCCTGTATGCTCCTGTGCACCCAACATCATCTACGCCATCATCTGCTGGCCTCTCTGTAACCCAATCTAGATCCAAGGGCTGTGG